>OZ022258.1:17115420-17739367 GCA_963978905.1 Trichostrongylus colubriformis | reverse complement strand
ATATTCAACCACTTCCCGCAAATATCATTCACCCCCTAACCACTTGATTGTCATAATTTGTTAATTTATTCAAGTTGCAAAAATCAAAAGCTTACGACACCTGGGATTCCCAAGCCGTCTCCGATCCAAGTACTAACCAGGCCCAACGTTGCTTAACTTGCCAGATCGGACGGATGGCGTGCTTTCAACGTGGTATGGCCGTAAGCGAACATTCACACTTCGAAATCAGAACATATTCAACCACTTCCCGCAAATATCATTCACCCCCTAACCACTTGATTGTCATAATTTGTTAATTTATTCAAGTTGCAAAAATCAAAAGCTTACGACACCTGGGATTCCCAAGCCGTCTCCGATCCAAGTACTAACCAGGCCCAACGTTGCTTAACTTGCCAGATCGGACGGGATGGCGTGCTTTCAACGTGGTATGGCCGTAAGCGAACATTCACACTTCGAAATCAGAACATATTCAACCACTTCCCGCAAATATCATTCACCCCCTAACCACTTGATTGTCATAATTTGTTAATTTATTCAAGTTGCAAAAATCAAATGCTTACGACACCTGGGATTCCCAAGCCGTCTCCGATCCAAGTACTAACCAGGCCCAACGTTGCTTAACTTGCCAGATCGGACGGGATGGCGTGCTTTCAACGTGGTATGGCCGTAAGCGAACATTCACACTTCGAAATCAGAACATATTCAACCACTTCCCGCAAATATCATTCACCCCCTAACCACTTGATTGTCATAATTTGTTAATTTATTCAAGTTGCAAAAATCAAAAGCTTACGACACCTGGGATTCCCAAGCCGTCTCCGATCCAAGTACTAACCAGGCCCAACGTTGCTTAACTTGCCAGATCGGACGGGATGGCGTGCTTTCAACGTGGTATGGCCGTAAGCGAACATTCACACTTCGAAATCAGAACATATTCAACCACTTCCCGCAAATATCATTCACCCCCTAACCACTTGATTGTCATAATTTGTTAATTTATTCAAGTTGCAAAAATCAAAAGCTTACGACACCTGGGATTCCCAAGCCGTCTCCGATCCAAGTACTAACCAGGCCCAACGTTGCTTAACTTGCCAGATCGGACGGGATGGCGTGCTTTCAACGTGGTATGGCCGTAAGCGAACATTCACACTTCGAAATCAGAACATATTCAACCACTTCCCGCAAATATCATTCACCCCCTAACCACTTGATTGTCATAATTTGTTAATTTATTCAAGTTGCAAAAATCAAAAGCTTACGACACCTGGGATTCCCAAGCCGTCTCCGATCCAAGTACTAACCAGGCCCAACGTTGCTTAACTTGCCAGATCGGACGGGATGGCGTGCTTTCAACGTGGTATGGCCGTAAGCGAACATTCACACTTCGAAATCAGAACATATTCAACCACTTCCCGCAAATATCATTCACCCCCTAACCACTTGATTGTCATAATTTGTTAATTTATTCAAGTTGCAAAAATCAAAAGCTTACGACACCTGGGATTCCCAAGCCGTCTCCGATCCAAGTACTAACCAGGCCCAACGTTGCTTAACTTGCCAGATCGGACGGGATGGCGTGCTTTCAACGTGGTATGGCCGTAAGCGAACATTCACACTTCGAAATCAGAACATATTCAACCACTTCCCGCAAATATCATTCACCCCCTAACCACTTGATTGTCATAATTTGTTAATTTATTCAAGTTGCAAAAATCAAAAGCTTACGACACCTGGGATTCCCAAGCCGTCTCCGATCCAAGTACTAACCAGGCCCAACGTTGCTTAACTTGCCAGATCGGACGGGATGGCGTGCTTTCAACGTGGTATGGCCGTAAGCGAACATTCACACTTCGAAATCAGAACATATTCAACCACTTCCCGCAAATATCATTCACCCCCTAACCACTTGATTGTCATAATTTGTTAATTTATTCAAGTTGCAAAAATCAAAAGCTTACGACACCTGGGATTCCCAAGCCGTCTCCGATCCAAGTACTAACCAGGCCCAACGTTGCTTAACTTGCCAGATCGGACGGGATGGCGTGCTTTCAACGTGGTATGGCCGTAAGCGAACATTCACACTTCGAAATCAGAACATATTCAACCACTTCCCGCAAATATCATTCACCCCCTAACCACTTGATTGTCATAATTTGTTAATTTATTCAAGTTGCAAAAATCAAAAGCTTACGACACCTGGGATTCCCAAGCCGTCTCCGATCCAAGTACTAACCAGGCCCAACGTTGCTTAACTTGCCAGATCGGACGGGATGGCGTGCTTTCAACGTGGTATGGCCGTAAGCGAACATTCACACTTCGAAATCAGAACATATTCAACCACTTCCCGCAAATATCATTCACCCCCTAACCACTTGATTGTCATAATTTGTTAATTTATTCAAGTTGCAAAAATCAAAAGCTTACGACACCTGGGATTCCCAAGCCGTCTCCGATCCAAGTACTAACCAGGCCCAACGTTGCTTAACTTGCCAGATCGGACGGGATGGCGTGCTTTCAACGTGGTATGGCCGTAAGCGAACATTCACACTTCGAAATCAGAACATATTCAACCACTTCCCGCAAATATCATTCACCCCCTAACCACTTGATTGTCATAATTTGTTAATTTATTCAAGTTGCAAAAATCAAAAGCTTACGACACCTGGGATTCCCAAGCCGTCTCCGATCCAAGTACTAACCAGGCCCAACGTTGCTTAACTTGCCAGATCGGACGGGATGGCGTGCTTTCAACGTGGTATGGCCGTAAGCGAACATTCACACTTCGAAATCAGAACATATTCAACCACTTCCCGCAAATATCATTCACCCCCTAACCACTTGATTGTCATAATTTGTTAATTTATTCAAGTTGCAAAAATCAAAAGCTTACGACACCTGGGATTCCCAAGCCGTCTCCGATCCAAGTACTAACCAGGCCCAACGTTGCTTAACTTGCCAGATCGGACGGGATGGCGTGCTTTCAACGTGGTATGGCCGTAAGCGAACATTCACACTTCGAAATCAGAACATATTCAACCACTTCCCGCAAATATCATTCACCCCCTAACCACTTGATTGTCATAATTTGTTAATTTATTCAAGTTGCAAAAATCAAAAGCTTACGACACCTGGGATTCCCAAGCCGTCTCCGATCCAAGTACTAACCAGGCCCAACGTTGCTTAACTTGCCAGATCGGACGGGATGGCGTGCTTTCAACGTGGTATGGCCGTAAGCGAACATTCACACTTCGAAATCAGAACATATTCAACCACTTCCCGCAAATATCATTCACCCCCTAACCACTTGATTGTCATAATTTGTTAATTTATTCAAGTTGCAAAAATCAAAAGCTTACGACACCTGGGATTCCCAAGCCGTCTCCGATCCAAGTACTAACCAGGCCCAACGTTGCTTAACTTGCCAGATCGGACGGGATGGCGTGCTTTCAACGTGGTATGGCCGTAAGCGAACATTCACACTTCGAAATCAGAACATATTCAACCACTTCCCGCAAATATCATTCACCCCCTAACCACTTGATTGTCATAATTTGTTAATTTATTCAAGTTGCAAAAATCAAAAGCTTACGACACCTGGGATTCCCAAGCCGTCTCCGATCCAAGTACTAACCAGGCCCAACGTTGCTTAACTTGCCAGATCGGACGGGATGGCGTGCTTTCAACGTGGTATGGCCGTAAGCGAACATTCACACTTCGAAATCAGAACATATTCAACCACTTCCCGCAAATATCATTCACCCCCTAACCACTTGATTGTCATAATTTGTTAATTTATTCAAGTTGCAAAAATCAAAAGCTTACGACACCTGGGATTCCCAAGCCGTCTCCGATCCAAGTACTAACCAGGCCCAACGTTGCTTAACTTGCCAGATCGGACGGGATGGCGTGCTTTCAACGTGGTATGGCCGTAAGCGAACATTCACACTTCGAAATCAGAACATATTCAACCACTTCCCGCAAATATCATTCACCCCCTAACCACTTGATTGTCATAATTTGTTAATTTATTCAAGTTGCAAAAATCAAAAGCTTACGACACCTGGGATTCCCAAGCCGTCTCCGATCCAAGTACTAACCAGGCCCAACGTTGCTTAACTTGCCAGATCGGACGGGATGGCGTGCTTTCAACGTGGTATGGCCGTAAGCGAACATTCACACTTCGAAATCAGAACATATTCAACCACTTCCCGCAAATATCATTCACCCCCTAACCACTTGATTGTCATAATTTGTTAATTTATTCAAGTTGCAAAAATCAAAAGCTTACGACACCTGGGATTCCCAAGCCGTCTCCGATCCAAGTACTAACCAGGCCCAACGTTGCTTAACTTGCCAGATCGGACGGGATGGCGTGCTTTCAACGTGGTATGGCCGTAAGCGAACATTCACACTTCGAAATCAGAACATATTCAACCACTTCCCGCAAATATCATTCACCCCCTAACCACTTGATTGTCATAATTTGTTAATTTATTCAAGTTGCAAAAATCAAAAGCTTACGACACCTGGGATTCCCAAGCCGTCTCCGATCCAAGTACTAACCAGGCCCAACGTTGCTTAACTTGCCAGATCGGACGGGATGGCGTGCTTTCAACGTGGTATGGCCGTAAGCGAACATTCACACTTCGAAATCAGAACATATTCAACCACTTCCCGCAAATATCATTCACCCCCTAACCACTTGATTGTCATAATTTGTTAATTTATTCAAGTTGCAAAAATCAAAAGCTTACGACACCTGGGATTCCCAAGCCGTCTCCGATCCAAGTACTAACCAGGCCCAACGTTGCTTAACTTGCCAGATCGGACGGGATGGCGTGCTTTCAACGTGGTATGGCCGTAAGCGAACATTCACACTTCGAAATCAGAACATATTCAACCACTTCCCGCAAATATCATTCACCCCCTAACCACTTGATTGTCATAATTTGTTAATTTATTCAAGTTGCAAAAATCAAAAGCTTACGACACCTGGGATTCCCAAGCCGTCTCCGATCCAAGTACTAACCAGGCCCAACGTTGCTTAACTTGCCAGATCGGACGGGATGGCGTGCTTTCAACGTGGTATGGCCGTAAGCGAACATTCACACTTCGAAATCAGAACATATTCAACCACTTCCCGCAAATATCATTCACCCCCTAACCACTTGATTGTCATAATTTGTTAATTTATTCAAGTTGCAAAAATCAAAAGCTTACGACACCTGGGATTCCCAAGCCGTCTCCGATCCAAGTACTAACCAGGCCCAACGTTGCTTAACTTGCCAGATCGGACGGGATGGCGTGCTTTCAACGTGGTATGGCCGTAAGCGAACATTCACACTTCGAAATCAGAACATATTCAACCACTTCCCGCAAATATCATTCACCCCCTAACCACTTGATTGTCATAATTTGTTAATTTATTCAAGTTGCAAAAATCAAAAGCTTACGACACCTGGGATTCCCAAGCCGTCTCCGATCCAAGTACTAACCAGGCCCAACGTTGCTTAACTTGCCAGATCGGACGGGATGGCGTGCTTTCAACGTGGTATGGCCGTAAGCGAACATTCACACTTCGAAATCAGAACATATTCAACCACTTCCCGCAAATATCATTCACCCCCTAACCACTTGATTGTCATAATTTGTTAATTTATTCAAGTTGCAAAAATCAAAAGCTTACGACACCTGGGATTCCCAAGCCGTCTCCGATCCAAGTACTAACCAGGCCCAACGTTGCTTAACTTGCCAGATCGGACGGGATGGCGTGCTTTCAACGTGGTATGGCCGTAAGCGAACATTCACACTTCGAAATCAGAACATATTCAACCACTTCCCGCAAATATCATTCACCCCCTAACCACTTGATTGTCATAATTTGTTAATTTATTCAAGTTGCAAAAATCAAAAGCTTACGACACCTGGGATTCCCAAGCCGTCTCCGATCCAAGTACTAACCAGGCCCAACGTTGCTTAACTTGCCAGATCGGACGGGATGGCGTGCTTTCAACGTGGTATGGCCGTAAGCGAACATTCACACTTCGAAATCAGAACATATTCAACCACTTCCCGCAAATATCATTCACCCCCTAACCACTTGATTGTCATAATTTGTTAATTTATTCAAGTTGCAAAAATCAAAAGCTTACGACACCTGGGATTCCCAAGCCGTCTCCGATCCAAGTACTAACCAGGCCCAACGTTGCTTAACTTGCCAGATCGGACGGGATGGCGTGCTTTCAACGTGGTATGGCCGTAAGCGAACATTCACACTTCGAAATCAGAACATATTCAACCACTTCCCGCAAATATCATTCACCCCCTAACCACTTGATTGTCATAATTTGTTAATTTATTCAAGTTGCAAAAATCAAAAGCTTACGACACCTGGGATTCCCAAGCCGTCTCCGATCCAAGTACTAACCAGGCCCAACGTTGCTTAACTTGCCAGATCGGACGGGATGGCGTGCTTTCAACGTGGTATGGCCGTAAGCGAACATTCACACTTCGAAATCAGAACATATTCAACCACTTCCCGCAAATATCATTCACCCCCTAACCACTTGATTGTCATAATTTGTTAATTTATTCAAGTTGCAAAAATCAAAAGCTTACGACACCTGGGATTCCCAAGCCGTCTCCGATCCAAGTACTAACCAGGCCCAACGTTGCTTAACTTGCCAGATCGGACGGGATGGCGTGCTTTCAACGTGGTATGGCCGTAAGCGAACATTCACACTTCGAAATCAGAACATATTCAACCACTTCCCGCAAATATCATTCACCCCCTAACCACTTGATTGTCATAATTTGTTAATTTATTCAAGTTGCAAAAATCAAAAGCTTACGACACCTGGGATTCCCAAGCCGTCTCCGATCCAAGTACTAACCAGGCCCAACGTTGCTTAACTTGCCAGATCGGACGGGATGGCGTGCTTTCAACGTGGTATGGCCGTAAGCGAACATTCACACTTCGAAATCAGAACATATTCAACCACTTCCCGCAAATATCATTCACCCCCTAACCACTTGATTGTCATAATTTGTTAATTTATTCAAGTTGCAAAAATCAAAAGCTTACGACACCTGGGATTCCCAAGCCGTCTCCGATCCAAGTACTAACCAGGCCCAACGTTGCTTAACTTGCCAGATCGGACGGGATGGCGTGCTTTCAACGTGGTATGGCCGTAAGCGAACATTCACACTTCGAAATCAGAACATATTCAACCACTTCCCGCAAATATCATTCACCCCCTAACCACTTGATTGTCATAATTTGTTAATTTATTCAAGTTGCAAAAATCAAAAGCTTACGACACCTGGGATTCCCAAGCCGTCTCCGATCCAAGTACTAACCAGGCCCAACGTTGCTTAACTTGCCAGATCGGACGGGATGGCGTGCTTTCAACGTGGTATGGCCGTAAGCGAACATTCACACTTCGAAATCAGAACATATTCAACCACTTCCCGCAAATATCATTCACCCCCTAACCACTTGATTGTCATAATTTGTTAATTTATTCAAGTTGCAAAAATCAAAAGCTTACGACACCTGGGATTCCCAAGCCGTCTCCGATCCAAGTACTAACCAGGCCCAACGTTGCTTAACTTGCCAGATCGGACGGGATGGCGTGCTTTCAACGTGGTATGGCCGTAAGCGAACATTCACACTTCGAAATCAGAACATATTCAACCACTTCCCGCAAATATCATTCACCCCCTAACCACTTGATTGTCATAATTTGTTAATTTATTCAAGTTGCAAAAATCAAAAGCTTACGACACCTGGGATTCCCAAGCCGTCTCCGATCCAAGTACTAACCAGGCCCAACGTTGCTTAACTTGCCAGATCGGACGGGATGGCGTGCTTTCAACGTGGTATGGCCGTAAGCGAACATTCACACTTCGAAATCAGAACATATTCAACCACTTCCCGCAAATATCATTCACCCCCTAACCACTTGATTGTCATAATTTGTTAATTTATTCAAGTTGCAAAAATCAAAAGCTTACGACACCTGGGATTCCCAAGCCGTCTCCGATCCAAGTACTAACCAGGCCCAACGTTGCTTAACTTGCCAGATCGGACGGGATGGCGTGCTTTCAACGTGGTATGGCCGTAAGCGAACATTCACACTTCGAAATCAGAACATATTCAACCACTTCCCGCAAATATCATTCACCCCCTAACCACTTGATTGTCATAATTTGTTAATTTATTCAAGTTGCAAAAATCAAAAGCTTACGACACCTGGGATTCCCAAGCCGTCTCCGATCCAAGTACTAACCAGGCCCAACGTTGCTTAACTTGCCAGATCGGACGGGATGGCGTGCTTTCAACGTGGTATGGCCGTAAGCGAACATTCACACTTCGAAATCAGAACATATTCAACCACTTCCCGCAAATATCATTCACCCCCTAACCACTTGATTGTCATAATTTGTTAATTTATTCAAGTTGCAAAAATCAAAAGCTTACGACACCTGGGATTCCCAAGCCGTCTCCGATCCAAGTACTAACCAGGCCCAACGTTGCTTAACTTGCCAGATCGGACGGGATGGCGTGCTTTCAACGTGGTATGGCCGTAAGCGAACATTCACACTTCGAAATCAGAACATATTCAACCACTTCCCGCAAATATCATTCACCCCCTAACCACTTGATTGTCATAATTTGTTAATTTATTCAAGTTGCAAAAATCAAAAGCTTACGACACCTGGGATTCCCAAGCCGTCTCCGATCCAAGTACTAACCAGGCCCAACGTTGCTTAACTTGCCAGATCGGACGGGATGGCGTGCTTTCAACGTGGTATGGCCGTAAGCGAACATTCACACTTCGAAATCAGAACATATTCAACCACTTCCCGCAAATATCATTCACCCCCTAACCACTTGATTGTCATAATTTGTTAATTTATTCAAGTTGCAAAAATCAAAAGCTTACGACACCTGGGATTCCCAAGCCGTCTCCGATCCAAGTACTAACCAGGCCCAACGTTGCTTAACTTGCCAGATCGGACGGGATGGCGTGCTTTCAACGTGGTATGGCCGTAAGCGAACATTCACACTTCGAAATCAGAACATATTCAACCACTTCCCGCAAATATCATTCACCCCCTAACCACTTGATTGTCATAATTTGTTAATTTATTCAAGTTGCAAAAATCAAAAGCTTACGACACCTGGGATTCCCAAGCCGTCTCCGATCCAAGTACTAACCAGGCCCAACGTTGCTTAACTTGCCAGATCGGACGGGATGGCGTGCTTTCAACGTGGTATGGCCGTAAGCGAACATTCACACTTCGAAATCAGAACATATTCAACCACTTCCCGCAAATATCATTCACCCCCTAACCACTTGATTGTCATAATTTGTTAATTTATTCAAGTTGCAAAAATCAAAAGCTTACGACACCTGGGATTCCCAAGCCGTCTCCGATCCAAGTACTAACCAGGCCCAACGTTGCTTAACTTGCCAGATCGGACGGGATGGCGTGCTTTCAACGTGGTATGGCCGTAAGCGAACATTCACACTTCGAAATCAGAACATATTCAACCACTTCCCGCAAATATCATTCACCCCCTAACCACTTGATTGTCATAATTTGTTAATTTATTCAAGTTGCAAAAATCAAAAGCTTACGACACCTGGGATTCCCAAGCCGTCTCCGATCCAAGTACTAACCAGGCCCAACGTTGCTTAACTTGCCAGATCGGACGGGATGGCGTGCTTTCAACGTGGTATGGCCGTAAGCGAACATTCACACTTCGAAATCAGAACATATTCAACCACTTCCCGCAAATATCATTCACCCCCTAACCACTTGATTGTCATAATTTGTTAATTTATTCAAGTTGCAAAAATCAAAAGCTTACGACACCTGGGATTCCCAAGCCGTCTCCGATCCAAGTACTAACCAGGCCCAACGTTGCTTAACTTGCCAGATCGGACGGGATGGCGTGCTTTCAACGTGGTATGGCCGTAAGCGAACATTCACACTTCGAAATCAGAACATATTCAACCACTTCCCGCAAATATCATTCACCCCCTAACCACTTGATTGTCATAATTTGTTAATTTATTCAAGTTGCAAAAATCAAAAGCTTACGACACCTGGGATTCCCAAGCCGTCTCCGATCCAAGTACTAACCAGGCCCAACGTTGCTTAACTTGCCAGATCGGACGGGATGGCGTGCTTTCAACGTGGTATGGCCGTAAGCGAACATTCACACTTCGAAATCAGAACATATTCAACCACTTCCCGCAAATATCATTCACCCCCTAACCACTTGATTGTCATAATTTGTTAATTTATTCAAGTTGCAAAAATCAAAAGCTTACGACACCTGGGATTCCCAAGCCGTCTCCGATCCAAGTACTAACCAGGCCCAACGTTGCTTAACTTGCCAGATCGGACGGGATGGCGTGCTTTCAACGTGGTATGGCCGTAAGCGAACATTCACACTTCGAAATCAGAACATATTCAACCACTTCCCGCAAATATCATTCACCCCCTAACCACTTGATTGTCATAATTTGTTAATTTATTCAAGTTGCAAAAATCAAAAGCTTACGACACCTGGGATTCCCAAGCCGTCTCCGATCCAAGTACTAACCAGGCCCAACGTTGCTTAACTTGCCAGATCGGACGGGATGGCGTGCTTTCAACGTGGTATGGCCGTAAGCGAACATTCACACTTCGAAATCAGAACATATTCAACCACTTCCCGCAAATATCATTCACCCCCTAACCACTTGATTGTCATAATTTGTTAATTTATTCAAGTTGCAAAAATCAAAAGCTTACGACACCTGGGATTCCCAAGCCGTCTCCGATCCAAGTACTAACCAGGCCCAACGTTGCTTAACTTGCCAGATCGGACGGGATGGCGTGCTTTCAACGTGGTATGGCCGTAAGCGAACATTCACACTTCGAAATCAGAACATATTCAACCACTTCCCGCAAATATCATTCACCCCCTAACCACTTGATTGTCATAATTTGTTAATTTATTCAAGTTGCAAAAATCAAAAGCTTACGACACCTGGGATTCCCAAGCCGTCTCCGATCCAAGTACTAACCAGGCCCAACGTTGCTTAACTTGCCAGATCGGACGGGATGGCGTGCTTTCAACGTGGTATGGCCGTAAGCGAACATTCACACTTCGAAATCAGAACATATTCAACCACTTCCCGCAAATATCATTCACCCCCTAACCACTTGATTGTCATAATTTGTTAATTTATTCAAGTTGCAAAAATCAAAAGCTTACGACACCTGGGATTCCCAAGCCGTCTCCGATCCAAGTACTAACCAGGCCCAACGTTGCTTAACTTGCCAGATCGGACGGGATGGCGTGCTTTCAACGTGGTATGGCCGTAAGCGAACATTCACACTTCGAAATCAGAACATATTCAACCACTTCCCGCAAATATCATTCACCCCCTAACCACTTGATTGTCATAATTTGTTAATTTATTCAAGTTGCAAAAATCAAAAGCTTACGACACCTGGGATTCCCAAGCCGTCTCCGATCCAAGTACTAACCAGGCCCAACGTTGCTTAACTTGCCAGATCGGACGGGATGGCCTGCAACGGTGTTTGCTAGTCCGGCGCTCTGTTGAAAGCATAGTTATCGATTGACGACCTTTTTTTGGAGGCAGCCGTTGACTAAGAAACACTTATTTGGGGGAGATGGGAGGCGCGGGCGGGAGTGAGGTGAGTGCTTATATTTCTCAAAAAATCCGCTCAAGTTACTAAAGTGAGTACTTGTACTTGACCTAGTTTGAGCCACATTTGCTATTTTATGCCTTTTTCTTTTACAATCTTCTCAAAACTGCTTTCTGCATTTGATACCCTTCCTTGTCCGTTTTGCTCTCTGAATGTCGGGTGGAGTGCAAGTGTTCCGATTAGTGAGGTCAGGTCAGGTTGCACGGCGGATCGCAACCAGGTAAAAACAGGTAAATAACGCTGCCAAAGCTTCTCCCCTAAAAAGGCTTAGGCAAATCTGGGAGAGCCCAGACGGCAGGACACGCCACCATTCGGACAATTCGCGAAGGGCGGTGACCCAGTTCGGTGCCGACCTCTAGAATCGGAACACTTGCAACACACCCCTGAATGTCGCTCTTTTGCTGCTTGAAAACACCGCGAATTATGGAAGATGGCGAAGAGTTCCTGCAGCTTTATCGCGGAGTCTGATATCATGTGTAGCAGACATGCCGAACATTATTGGTTCAGTGATATTTATTCACCCAGACACCTTGTGAAACGAGAGCAGCAAAGAATCCGTGGATCGATTTATAGACATATTTATCTCCGTGCATTTGCCACAAACACTTATAAAAATGAATTCTTTTAACGTTCAGGTAGATCAATGGACTTGAAGACTGGCATGAATCACCTTGCTCAGAAACCATGATATGATGATAATAAGCATATAATATAATATTATGGCCTTTATTAAAATTCCACATTCGGTCAATGTTTCTATACCTCAAAGAGAAAGCTTGATAAAGAGTCACGGGAAAAGTACATTAAAAAGTATCCTTGATCTGTTACAACTGTAAAAATAGAATACTTAACATAATGGATAGTACAAATGATTTGGCAGAATTGCAATAATCCCCTGAGTAACAAACGCATATTTGACGATCGCCAACTCGCCGACAGCCGGCTTCCTCCAAATGAGCTCTTCCGAAAGTCCTGAAAATTGCTATGGTAAAGTGATGAATGTGAACTGTTGGCGTGGGGTCGTTACCATTTTTCTTTGCAAAGGTCGATGCTTTTTAGCACAAACTAAAGCTATAGAAGTGTGACAGCCAGCATGCTTACATACGCTTACTATTCATCTTTTCCATATCTTATCAATTGAAAGCTCCCTACAAGTCTAGCTTTCCTTTAACGTGATCAGGCTTCATTCTGCGTCAGCCTGATGACAATATCTCCATGACATGCAATTTCGCGATTATTCTGACCGCTTACTTCTCACTTCTCACGTGGTAGTGGTGTTCGCCATAACTATAATATAAGATTTGCACATTCGAAAGCAGTGGAACCGGTGCACGTTTTCACCACGAAAGCTGATTAGTCAGCCACTACGTTTCAATCGATACTTCATACTACGATACAATAAGTATCGCTCTATTATCGCATTTATAACTCCACACCTCAGTTCGGCATTGCACCTTATGTTGAAATCAATCATTTTCTTACTTCTCCGGGCGTTTCACTGGGAACTGCGCCATATGTGATCGTCTTTGATTCCCAGTTATCATTTGGAAGGCTCCTTTTAGGGATTTCCCATTTCCCATATTACCATTAACACTGTCTTGAATACTTCCGTTCAGAGGGAGAAGTCATGAGTTGAGACCGTTTTTAAAAGACATTACCGACTCTGTAATCATCCGTGAACCCATGGTAGAGTCGCCGAACATTTGTGTGGATTGCAGGACTAAATCTCAAGGTGAATAGGCAATATTAAATGTCGGAGTGCATGGAAATTAGTCCACGAGGTAATAATTTTGACGTGTATTCACGTTGACAAGGTTCTAGTGGATGGATGGCAAGATCGCTGAAGGAAATAAGTGCTCAGACGGTACGCTGCAGCTGACGATGAGTTTAGTCAATAAGTGAAGGCACTAATCTAAAAAATCATTAAGCCATTTTTAATGGGGATTTACATAGATGAAAGACCAAATGGAGGACAGAGACCCACCTAGTATCATATGGTATGCATGTGAGGGCCACTTCTTTATTGTCCTCCAGATTGTAGGAGGTGATACGAGTACAGGCGACACCGGAGCATTCTTCACAACTAGCTTCTTTTTCACAGTCGGAACCTTCGAGACACATTAGACTCACTGAAACAATGAGGATGTTATATGGACAATCAGCGAAGTTTTCCTTATAAAAGTTATTAGGTTAAGCTTTTTTAGATAGGTTAAGTTCTTCTTATAGTAAATTATTGAATTTTTTGAAGATCTTCACGTTTTGTTGCTAAACATCTCGGTTTCACATTTTCAAGAGCGATGAGCTCTTGCAATAGGTATGAGAGTATCGGCAGGAAAGAAGCTCAATTTTCAAAGGCAAATCCCATGCTCCTATCAGGTCCTCTGAGATATTTTCAATGTCTTGGCTGCTCTTTAGTAATGCTTTTGGATCCCAGTGTCCTAGGGAAGTCATAGTACCGAAAAACAAGAATTCCTCGAGTAATCTGAGATTACCACATATTGTGTGGTTTAAATCAAAAATTTTCATCGTAGCATTCTTCTCAAAAGAGGTTCCAGAGCAAGATTCGCAAGCCTGTACGAACGATTTGCCCGAACGGTGGGAAGCACCTTTTTGCTTCCCTCAACTGGCTTAATATATTGTACCTCAGCATTTGCATTGCCATCGTATCCCGTATTACCCAATAACTATAGGTGTTATGGCGTGTTATCAAATTCACAGATTACTTAGCTGCTCTTCAGAGCTCACCCGTCATAAAAGAATTGGTATGTTGGTACAGCACGAAAGAGCGAGACCGCAATAAGCAGTCCAAAGAAAGCCTTTCCAGTGGAGTTGCAATTCAGTTCAATTTTGGAACTTGCTCGACTTTTCGCAGAGAACAAGTCTCCATGGCTCTGATCTGTCTCATTATTTTAACGCCGCCTTTATACAGGAATAGAATACAGGAATATAATGAGTAGTTCAAGTGAACGTTTCACTCTGGTTAGATCCACTGAAGCATTTCATCAAACATGGGTAGGTAAACTGATGTAGGTGTGTGCATTAGGGCAGAAACATCGTCTTTACTGCTCCATATATCATTGCATTGGCAGAATTCCACGGCCATTATGATCCCGAGTGAGCCTTTCATTCTTTTATTTAAACACAAGCAAATTTAAACGTGATCATCTGAGCTCGACATTGAAGTCCTGTGGACATGCCGCTAGATTTTCTTTTATTGATACACATTACTTCCTTTAAATACAAAATGTATAGCAGAAAGAAGTGACAAAAGTTTCAAAGTTTGATCAGTCATCAAAAGAGTTTGAATATTCCTATTGCCACTGTTGTGTCGATCATCCCTATAATGCATTTGTGGTTGCTGAGTTTATCTGGAAGAGGGGTAGTTGCAATAAATCTCCCTGGGGAGGCTGTTCGAGGTGGACGTTTCTTAATTGGCAACCACCACAAGATCATGTCTTTTCTAGTGTTCCACTAATACCTTAGAAGACGGCTTCCAATCATTCATTGCAGCCATCAAACGTAATGAGATGGGCTTTTGGATGGTCAATTTAAAAGACTTGAAAAGCAATAGATTGGTTAGCACTGATGCTCTTCTCCTTCAAGTCTTTTTTGTGGTTCTGCAAGAAGATGGGTAAGTAGAAGAGAACAGCGCAGGGTATGAAGGATGAGCGAGCAGCCGAAATCGCTAAAGGAGCTACGTTGAGCTCTGACGCAAACCTGCAACAACAGTTAATTTCTCTGGCAACATAAACGATAAAAAGGTGCATAAGAAGATATCGACTTTTTTGATGTTGATGATTTTCTGAGGTAGTGTTTTCGTTTACAAAGGACGGCCCCTACTTGCCCCAAGCGACTCGGTAAACCTACCTTATAATGAGGTTGGAAAGATGGTTCTTGGGGATTTTGCGACTTGGCTAGAATGCTGAGGGTTGATTGATCCATACATAGAATACCAACATGACAGAGGCGTTGTGTGAAACCTGCACAAGCGTCGGCCCCAAGATAAAGTGTATCACCAGACGAGCTCAAAACTTTCCAGAGAAATACGTCGACCTCGTAAGAACATGCACGTGCTCGGCGTGAAGCCGTTTGGCCCAGTTTGCAATATTTTATGACCAATCCTCTTTTGACCCGGCATCAGTATGGCGCGAATAAGAAGCCTCCATCCTAATTGTGCAAGTGCTACATATTCCTTTTCTGCGAGTCAGATACACCCGTGCCAGTGTTTCCAGCGGAAATGAACTCTCTTTCTCGAAAACCACCTGCATGATATCCGAAAATTACCCATCAAAACATGGGGTAGAGGGATGTGTTAGGTGAATAGCGCCTGGAGCGTTTAGATCTTTTAATTATTAAGGTCTTCCCATTCCAACGTGCACCATTTTTTTTCGAATAAAGTGAGCGGTGGGTAAGATAAAACGTTGATACTTCATGACTAAGCTGAATAACCTTACAGCAGACAGTGACCCACTCCGCCGGTCAAGGAAGCATTTGGACACTGAGTAGCTTCCGTACTCTAAGAAGTCCCCATTAAATGCCATTGGTGTCTTTTAGGGTCGACCATCTGTACTTACCGTTGAGCTGCACCTTCGACAGATCATAGCAGCTGAACTCCCACAGCAGGAAGTATGGAGAACGGCGGCTGAATCCAAATCTGACTACACTTTTTATGGAAATACTGTCGAGCATATCTGACACAAGTTTCTGCCATTGTCATGGTTGATGATTACCTCTGTATATCGTGTGCTGCCACCCATTTGTTGATGCGGGAGACTGGGGATACGCTGCAAAAGTGACAGTCGTTCACTCTGGAAAAAGCCGCTGAAAGACTTCATTCGGAAAATCCACTACCATGATGAGCACAATCTGATCAACGTGGCATGTACCTACGTAGGGGTTCATTATCGGCACTATTCCAAAGCCTGCATTTGTGAATTTCGAGCCAGATGTACTTGATCACCCATCTTTCATTGGCTCATTAGAGTTTAACTGCCGTTGGTGGCGTCGGATGCGGAGTACATTGTTGCTGCAGGCGTGAATTCGATCATGGACTCGTGTTTCCGTGAGGAGATGAAGAGTTCTGTCACACCCCGGACCATCTTCGTTTCTTGAGCACAACTCGGCTGACGATTGAATGTGGAGCGCCCCTTTCCTGGGCAAGCACGACAATGAACCAACCTGTGCGCTCCGCACAATGAACCAACCTGTGCGCTCCGCCACCTAGCGTTTGATTTCATCCACCCACTTTTCAGGCACAGGAGAGAGATCATGAGTGTTACCTAGACCATCACTTGCGATTTTTCTTTTCTCTTTCTACGTCACCGTTACCCCTGGTGTGTACCGTTACGTCAGGATTTCGCACCGCGGCATGTCGCAAGCGGTGCAGTGCGGACGAGCTAAAGGCGTCATGTTTTTGGGTCTCGAAGCGATCAACTCTACTGCGTATCGTGCTCCTAGGATTGCCGTGAAATCGTTGCAAGACCCAATTACCGCGACGTGCATAGCTCGTACATACTGCGTCGCACGCCGCTCGTCGTCGTGCGAAATCCTTACGTAAGGGTACACAGCCCTGCACTCGGGATTGTACACTCGGTGAGCCCCCCACCACCCAATTGTTCACAACGCTCACTTTGAGTTTGAACGGATGAGTCTCAAATATGACATCGTATTTGATACCTCCACGCTGACATCCGCTAGTGAAAAATCTTCTGAGTTCCTTAATATTTCATTTCCTGCCATCTAAGTCAGATTGGACAGAGTAATAGCTAAATTTACTAGCTTCAAATCAAAAGCAAATTCGAGGCTCCAGCCCGCTTACTTTTCCCAGCACCCCTGTAGATGATTGTGCACTTTTGAAGGGGATGACCTAATACTTTCAGAATACTCGTGGAATATTTCGATTCCCTGAAAGGCTCTCTCCGAAGGCATAAATAATGAATGGTAGTGTAGCTATGGATGCATCGATTCACATTGCAGTGACGAAGTTATCATGAAAATTAAAGTTCTTAAAATGTCCTTTCACTTCCTTTGTGTGGATTCTTACCCAGATGAATCTAATGGTCCTTCTGTTTGCTTCAGTTTTCCAAACACTTTAGAGCTAATGTGACGAAGACCCCGAAGTGGATAGAACGAAAACGAACGTGTGACTAGCAGTTTTCGAGTATGGCTCAGTTATTGGATGGGCAATGCACTTTTTGAATAACAGCCCCCGTTTTCTAGAAAGCACACAGGGCAGCCTTTCATGGTTTAGCGGGCCAACACTGCCCACCAATTACTGAACATCGACTATATGTGAGCACATGGAAAGGAGGTAAATACACAGATACACATCGCCTTTACTAGTAGTTGCTGGGTAGGTGCTCCGAAGCAAACGAGAACTGCGAGGAAAGTCCACTCCTTTGTTCAAGGATCGCAGGTACGCATGCCGTATGCGCTGATGAGGTAGGAATCGGTGCTGAACGCTCCTGATTCTATCGTGAACTCCTGAGCCATTCAAGTATCTCTCCCATCCCCACGCCAGAACAACGCAGAATTGTACCGAATGCAGGTGTCGGAAGCACAAGAGCCTATTTCGAGTCACTTTGGGATAGAGTTCACTAGGCCATTTGAAATTTAAGTTCTACGAGACCGTTAAACAATGAGCCTCACCACATGCACTTTCTCACTACGCAGCTGTGAACGAGCCCCATGTCAGGCATGTCCACATCTCCATAATGACAAAGCCACAAAGCCATAATAACAAAGAGAAAATTGTCATCATTTTTGCATAGCGGCGTTCCGAGAATCCAGAAACACTTAAATATCGAGAAGTATGTTCTTTGGACGTCGGGCGTGAGCATTTCTGCTTGGATGGCGCACGAGACAAAGCGCGTTTTCCGCGTGATGAACACCGGTCAGCACTGTCGGACTTTGTCGTAAAATTTTTTTCCATATTTCGATCATAAATCAGCATCTATAAGTTCACGTTGGAGTCTGCCACACATAGGGAGACGGGAAAATAAATTTTCACCAGCGAATTTCCATGGGATTTCACTGATTTGATATTTCTGGGCATACTAGGACCTTTGGCTCTTGGTCACTAGTATGAGCTCTCCCATCGATCCGAAGTTTCTCGTCTAGTCATTCATAGCTCTGTCAATTAAATTCCCTAGGAGTATGCCGTATCACAGTGTTCTGTCTGCATCTGATTTGTGTATTCAAGCAATAAGCAGCCTCGCCCTGGAAAATCTCCCAGAACTCCTGCTGATCATTGTGACTTACTTCGCTACAATCTGTAGCCACTAAGTGCGACCAAGTGAGCCGGTTGAAGCGCCTATGACGGGAACCCTTAAAGCAATGCCGAGGTTTCAGTAACACAGATCTTCGTAAAGCGACGGTGTTAATTCGTGTTAGCGTTACGAGAACGATCAGATTTCAATGCGGGAGTCTCATGACGATCCGTCATCCAAGCTTTCACTACTAATGGGCAATGGATTTTTCATGGAGAAACGAAACCCGCAAACATGACACTATGTGCGTAAGCCAAACATCTAGCCATATCCATCTAGTCATCCTCAACACAATCCTTAGTCGGCATCATGAGAAGTGATTGTAACATATTTCAAAAATTCCAATGAAAAACAGTATGTAAGAATTGCTGCAGCTGGTTGATCGAATTCTGGTCAATCTGTTCACTGTTCTGAGCTCCGCTTTACTCTCGATATCGCAGCATCGTTTAAATATAAAGTACCAAATAAATGTGGATCGATGTCAATACGAATAAGTTTGACGCTTTGAGAAATCTACTACCGAGGAAGAAAGCGATAGAATTCTTCGTTGAATTCACAAAGTTCAGTTCGCGGGAGCATGGAGCACAGTCTTACGGGCAACCCTATATTCTCGGTAGTGTAAAGTAAATACATTGAAGTAATTATAGAAAATACAATATATAGAAGTAATTATAGTACATAGATAGCGAGTAATGAGTAATTATAGGAAATAGATGTATGTATATAGAAGTAATTATACTAAACAGATAGAGAATATGTATAGAATTTTCTAATAATTCAATGATAATCAGGCGTGGATGGTACCAAAGAGCTACTAACTTTGTATGGGAAATGATAGCCGCCATGTCTAGTAGCAGAACAGGCCTGGGAACAGATCTACAAGTGAAGATGGATCAGTAGAAACTGACCCACCTGCCTCTAAAGTACAATATGTAAATAAATAAATAAATAAATTGCGGCTACATATGACATCTTCTAAAAAATAAGGAGAAGAAATTGATTTTGCTATGGATTTTCATAGCTAGTCTCTAGATAGATAAGCAACTACTATGAATAAGAGGAGTGTTATGTAGCTATTGCCATCAGTCCTTGTAATCTCATTGAGCTGACACCGTCCGTGAAGCAGAATCACAGCCTTTGTATGGGAAACTTCTATTAAAAATAGACTCGATACATGACACAACCAAAACATGAGCATTTATCAACTTCAAGTGTTACGTAGTGAGCCAGATGCCGTAAAGACACCCTCATCATCCTCAACGAAAGTCAAATGCACGGCGCATCACTAGCTGCTGATTACGGCTGAACTTCCCAGATTCTTTGGTGGATCCTTTGATCCTTTGCTTACTGCTGCTATGATATGTCATCTAACGAGTAGCATTCTGTCACCGGCAATTTTGTGCACCATCCAGCAATTTGTATGTTATGACTTCGATGTAAGCCTCGGCCGTGACAGGTGCTTTCCTGGGCCTGCTCATTACATAGTTTCAGGTGGAAACCGAATATCAATCTAAACCGATGATTGCTTCAACTACTAAGACTCTTCTGAACTATAGTACCTCCACAGAGCAAAGACCTGGGCACTTCGAATTCGAAAATTGTTCCAGGATGAAGGACCCAAGGAATAAAGAACTTCATTTGTCATCCTCTCAGGATTCTGTCAACCGTTTGTTCCATCACACATCTGAAATATAGCAAAACCCGCGTAGGCTATGCCTTCTATAAAAATTTCGAAAATTTCCGGCCGACTACTATGAGCTACTAGACTACCAGAGCACGAGCTTTTTCAGATTATAAGGACTATGCAGAAAGATTTGAAAAATTCCAATTCAGGCAAGTCCATTTCGCGCATAGGCCTTTATATAAAGTATGCAGCGGATGCCATCACTCTGAATTGAGGGTCACTTACAAGAATCTCTCCTTTCCCTTGTGGTATAGCCTGCGCATAGCATCTACTGCACGTATGGCCTTTCGCCTTCAGCAGGTGGGGTCTTTAGAATTGTTTTCTTCGGATAAATAATGCAGGAGCCAAATGAGCTCATGAAATAGCAGCACATCCCTCCAAAAAGCAGTCGGCAAAGTAACTGCTCACTCGAAAAATCTCCTTTTTTTCGAAAATCAAGAAAAATGCATCACGCGAACAGATGATTATGTTCAAATACTGACTATCGAAACCACAAAATACAATGTCACTTATTTCACAGGTAAGCTTTAACACGAACGGAACGTTTTTCCCGACCATAGATGTTGATGGAAGGCAGATGCTAGAAACCCAAAACCATCCCAGTTCTCACATGTGTGGTTTACCCTACAGAACTTTTTGGCGCTTTCCTAGCCATGGCGCAGCCAACTGCAACAAATGCCACGCATCTCTTCTCCCCAGCCTGGTCGCATCGTCCCCGTGCTGTACCACGCCCCTATCGTGATCACAATCACCAATGGGGGTTGAGGTACTTACCGAAAATCGCAGAAGTTCTCGATGTCGGCTCCCAACACCAAAAGTCTCGCCGTAATTGCCTGGAAGAGCTCGTGACAAAGCGGGCGGACATAATCGAATTGCTTCTTTGTTGATATGACTCGCCAACCACACCGACAGACGGCCGAATGGACGGACAGACATACTCTGCCGACGACATCAGTAATTGCGCATCTCACTCAGCTTACCAACCCACTAGATAATGAGGGTTTCACATATATTACGTAACCACCTCTAATTTATATGATATATCTGGGCTAGGTATTCGGGAATAATCGCAGTGCCAAGAACAATTATTTCACCCTTCAAATGTTTATTCACCCAATTCCTGTTGTCAGAGATCACGTATGTTGATGTCAAATAGAATCTGAAGTAGGCATTAGACACCCCAACATTCCATTGGAAAGTCTGACTCAGATAATTCCAATTTTTCCACTCCTCAGACTGCCATTACGAAAATTGGACTGCTTATTTATCACACCTTCGAGGCCCAGTTCAAGAAAAGTACAATCTTCGATTGCAAGTTGCGTTGCGCTACGATCGCTATTTAGCCACAATCCTCTAGAATCACAGGATTCGTGGAATGCGTGGAATATTCTAAGACTAGCATTTTATGCAGAACTCTTCGCTGAAGAACCAAGGACTCTGTTTTGATGAAGTTTCTGGGGTATGCCATCCACTTGATTCCAGATTGAAAATTCATGTATAAGGAGTTCAGATTAATTGAATTCTTAAGGTGTCCATATGGAGGGATAAGGATCAGCGACCTAGATAAACCGAAGCAAATCACAGCAACTATAGTCGCTTTGTTCGTGAACACCGGCGTCGAAGAACAAATTCATCTTCAGCTGGGTGAACTTGTCCAGTCACATACAGTAGCGCTCGAAAGTCTTCGGCCGAATGGTTTTTCACTTGGGTTTTTCACTTGTAACTTTTTTGCAACTGGACTGATCTAAGAGAAATTTTAGTATGTTGTACTTGGAGACACTGCATACTGAATATACTATTCTGGCGCTCAACGGTGTAAGTTACGTGGTTAAATGCATTTTTTGTGTTTTTGGAGTGCCATCCCTATGCCGTCCCGGTGTGCCGCTGTCATCGAAAGTCGTGGTCTTTCTACAAAATCTTAATGTTCTCTGAGACTCGCTCGTTTTGTTTTTGTAAAAAACCGTTTTTCTTGACCAAGCCTTTTTCTTTTTTCGGTGGTTTTGTGGTAAATTCTTGTAAAAAACCATGAGAAGAGTCAAGCGGCGCTCAACTAGAGGGGAATGTGGACAATAGACTTTTGAGCGCTACTGTATATGTTGTGCGCAAACATTAGCAATTTCATTCAAATGAGCTCTTTTTAAGAGCAGCAAAGCCAGTTAAGTGTAATTATTCGTGACGAGCTCTTGAGATGCATTAAATTTTCCAAAACCAGCATTCCAAGCAGAACTCTTGCTAGAAAACGGAGAACTCGGTTTTGGTGAAATTCCTGAAGTATGCCACATACTTGATTTCAGATTGAAAATTTATGTATGAGGAGTTCAGATTGATTGAATTTATAAAGTGTCCAGACGGAGGGATGAGAATCAGCGACCAGATAAGCCGATGCAATCAAAGCAATCATAGTCGTTTTGTTTTAATATAGAGAGAGGACCAAATTCCTCTTCAAGCTGGGTAAACTTGTATGGTGACATACATATGTCTTGTCCAGACATTAGCTATTTCGTTTAAATGAGTCTTGTTAAGGGCAGCAAAGCCAGTAAAGTGTGATTATTCCTGACAGTGGAATAAGCACGCCAGCTCATACTCTTCGATTGGGCACCGAACCGCCAAAATATATAATTATGCAAAGCCTATGCACAATGACGTTTCGGTCTCGGAGCTATTCTGCGTGAATAAAAGTGGACGTCGATTGGATTCGAACCCAAAATTACTATTATTCATTACTGCTGGCTCCATCTCCTAGCTTTATGAAGATCGTCCATCGCTTCAATTTATTTTTACTGGGAAATTCTATGATCCCTGCTATAAATCCCAATAGCTACGCGATCTGGGAGGAGAGCCGCTGACCATCACGGGTAATTATGAATAAGGCAAAGTTTATGTAAATATATACGTTGAGAGGATTGGAATGATTACTTAGGCTGGCCTTGACGACTTAATGTATTCAAGCGGTCAACAGCTACAAATACTAGGGTAACACCGTTCACCACGGTGCTTTACTATCAAAGCAGTCGAGGTCCATGAAGAGTACGATGTTTCTATTTCGCGATTTTGGGCCTTCAGTTCCTTCGAAGTCCGCCGAACTAAGAATTGATGCAGTATCCTGAGTAGTAGGTCCGTAAATAAGCATAGGAAGCTCCTTTTCTGTGATAAAGCAGTTATTTTTAGTCAACCATCCTTGGAACATGCCACGCGTTCCACTTCTTCACAGAGTAGTGATGATACCTGAATCCTGCTTGGCATTTGCAATAGCTTGGGTGCCTGTCGAAATACAAGCCGATTTCGTTTCCATTTCCATCCTCCCACACAGCCTGGCACTACTTTTACCCGTTAGAAAAGGATGGGAAAATTAACCTGACTGGTATTGGACCTCGTTACTTATACCACAGCCTGTCTTCTGCCATACAATAAAAATCTAATTAGTAGTCACTATAAATAAATTCAAGAGTCTACAATATCCTTAGACATCAGCTCCTTAACGAGGCGGTGGCCAACATGGATCAAGCCATGCCAGGGGTGCGTCATGCATCGCACTTTCCATCAGTTTCGCGTAGGCATTTCGGTGAGTATGGATCCCATTTAATATCTTGGGAATACCGACGTGGCTCTTTTTCTTCTCGACCACTCTTTTTCTATCTTGAAGAACCCTCCTCTTCCCCCGATAATGTACTTTCCAACTTTTTTCCGCACTTTAGGAAATGAATTTAGAAAGGAAACGAAAGTTCGATAATATTAATGTGAGAGCATTGAGCCCATTTCGCATGTGAGTCACAAAAGTAAAAAGTCTTTCAATTGAGGCATGGTCACAAAACCCCGTAAAAAGCTTTCCGCCGTAAGCGGGTGAGTGCCACGCGCGCTCAGTGAAGGAATTATGGATAATTGCGCGTCAGCGAAGCGATCACAATCGCAAATGATATAATATTCATCGGCAGCTCGAGATTAGCTTGAGAAGTTTCAGCTCGGGCGTGAGATGCTCCCACAAGGAGATAAGACTATTCGAAACATGAATGAATACTTTTTTTTTGAATTGGTAAATCAATAATACCCGATAAACAACATTATTACCCAATAAATTAACCATTTCAGCCGCGTCCTGGCAGGAAGCGGGTATGGACAGAATTCGGTTCTCAAGACTTTCTAGAAACTTGGTAAATAGTTCCTGATTGGGATTCTTCGAATGGGTAAGGGGTATTGAGCTAAAGCAAAACTTCCGCACTGCCACCCAGTGCTATTTGTACCCCATGGTTACCGGAATACTTCGTGAGGAAGTCGTTGAGCAATGCTTGAGGACCGCAAGACGGCCATTGTGCTTCCTGATTTATTCGTAACATGCAAGGTACTCCCATATACTTCAAATGTGCTACATGAAAGATGGGGTATGGCAGTGGAGTAAGGGGAGGCGATCGTTCACAATGAAGTATTTCGGGAATCGGTGTCACGCCCAGCGGGATAAAGGGTTTGGCAATTGCAAAACTGAGTATCAATGCCCCGACCCACATGTTTATGTATAAAAAGATGAATTTCTTTCGAAATCCCACAAAATCTTCCGACGTATCTTCCTGGGCAAAGTGGAAGTTCGCGTATGTGAGGACAGTTTTAGAGGTGAATCTCATTGTGTACTCAGGCAATATCGACTATACTTTCTAAACGTTGAGCCCATCAGGAGCGATAATTTAGCTTATAGGGCGCTTTCATGCTTTGCGGCAACGGCTTCAACGGCGGCGAGTTGACGACGTCGGCCGGTGTCGCAAAGTTGAATGTGACCTTACGTGGTGTAGCGGTGAAGGAGAAATAAGATGGTAATCAATTCGGAAAACTGACCGTCCCCTAAGTCCCCTGATATTCATTTGTAGTCAAAACATCCCCGCTGGGACACAGTGTTGCTCCAAAGGCTACATTTCTGCTGCCTTTGGAGCAACACTGGGTCCCGGCGGGGATGTTTTGACTACATCGTTATTGCTGGGGTTCTCGTATAATTGAATCGATCGTTATTAGTTGAAAATCTATTGCAAAAGGAAATCATCCTTAGAAAAATGAGTTTGTTTGTTAGCCATACATTTATGTTGTATTTGCCTGACAAGGACCGCATTCGCAAGTTTCACGCGAAAGAGTGAGAATTCGGCTTAGATACAGTTCACCAAATCCTCGGCGGAAAGGGCAGGGTTTCAGAGTTACAATCCCGTCCCGTCCGCTTCGGTTGAGAACGGATAGTGGAACTGTCTAGGTAACTTTCTCTTCCTACAATGCGTTTCCGACCGCCGCGGACGACGGGGTGGGCACTTGCTCGGAGGATCCGCCCATCCGGCCAAGGCTCTGGAGTGGTGTTTTTCAGCCGGATTTGCTTTTTTTCGCGTTAAACTTTGCATGCGGGCCAAATCAGGCAGATACAACATAAATGGATGGGTACAGAAAGACTCATTTTTTATTTTAAGTATTTTAGCAATGTCAGATATTTTGTAAAATTTGACTAATGTATTCTTTTTACTTCGTTTGAGTGGTATGCTGGGATAGTATAGGAATCCCCTCCGCTACTCCATGAAAAATTTACATTATGGCTTGACTCTAAGAAACGTCACATATTTCCGAAGCATTATTAGTTTCCGGCAACCTATAAAGAAGCCAAGTTGTCCGGACAAAAAGGCCAGCTTTGCGGACATGTCCTATTCCCCATTAATCTTATAGCTTCTCAAGCACAAATGAAGCATCCATCAAGGTGTCGACACTGAGACCCTACTCTTCTTTCCCCTTCCACTTTTCCACTCCATCCTGATTGAAAATGGAGATGAAATATGACGTCTCTTGGAAAGAGTGCAAGGTTTCATTAATTAATCAATAGAGAACTCTCCAAGCCAATAATGTGAGGGAAACGTCGGAAATGAAGGCTTTTCTGCAATTCTTGGAGGCACCATTCGCGCTTGCACAACAATCTCTGGTGAATGGAAGGTGGATGGAATGAGGTATGTCGCTGTTGACGTTTTGTGTATTTACACAGCTAACCTAACAAATAAGATGGCTAAGATGACGTATAAATAATTCTATACTTCTTTTACAAACACGGCACGTTCGGCTAACAATCATCAAATACGAGCGAAAAAAAACTAATTATCACGTTGAATCTGAGCTCTTATTTTGCTAACAATAAGTAAGCTGAGATACTAGTAAAGCCGTCAGTATATTATTCGTCGTATTCGTCGCCTAATTGCGCCTTAAACATTACGTTCCAACAGAATAGTAGTGGACCAGATAGGAAGCAGCTACCTAATGCGTGCTCACTGGTCAAACTTCATACATGCTTTTGCTTCTTGAAGGACGTTCAATAACAGTCGGATAATCAGTCAAGAAGATTATCACGCGGGAGATGAACACTAGGAATCCGAATAGAAGGGATGTGTTACTCTTCACATAAAAATGATAACGACTTTAATAAGAAGCTACGGTACAGAGCACCTGAGCAAACAACGCCTACAGTAAAGGCCTCATGCGCTGCGCATAACTGCCACATGTCACAGGTCTGAACGGCTCCGATCTATACGTCAGTGACGCGGGGCTCCGCAAAACACAATCGCATTCGAAATGAGTAATTAGGATCGTAGTACCGTCTCTCAGATTTTTAATCGTTTAATATCGTTTGTCTCCATTGCTTGCAATATTTGGCTTGGTGCCTCATACCTCCTTTCCAACAGGCGACACAGGTAACGTGCCCATTGCCCTTAATAAGGATGTAAAAACTGGGGTACAGCTTAATGTGTACAATACTGAACATAGAGTGTGCGGTTTATCAATAAAATTATGGAGAATCCTGCTGAATCCATTTTGTGTCTTGAGGTTCTACCAAATTTGAAAAATTTTCGCCGCAATCTCATCGCTTAGCTAAATCGGAAGTTGCTAGGAAACTCCACCGAACGGGCAAAAATACTGCATCAGTCCCACACAAGGTTATTTCACATATTTTTCAAAAAGCCTAAAACCGATCCTATTTTTTCCAGGATGGTAGAAGCAGCACGATATGCTGAAAGAACACTTGCATGCACAGTAATCAAATTCAGTCACAATTCTAAGCATTTGACGGACACCAGTACTATCACCCGCTGCTTTAAATGAAATGCGATTTCATTTCCGACCTCGTTCATATAGCATCAGCTGCTGCCGAGCTTTTTCTGCTTCATACTTTTAATGGCATCAGGTTTGCTAGAGCGGGCGGCTGAGCCAGGGGCCTCAGAGTTTTCACGTGGGTACCGGAAACCTTCGTCGATTGCTCTTGGGTTGCTGCAATCATTATATGCACTTTAGATTAGTCTTGGGAAAGACTGGCTGACATATTCCTAGGGGAAAATGATAAATTAGAGGGTCTGGGTTTCGGCTGCATAATTAAGTAAGCTCATAGGGCCATGCCAAAAACCATGCAAGCCTTGAAATCTCGTGAATCTTACTGAAGACAAATTCAGTTGCGGATCTTTACTCATGATAACTGCAAACTTTCGGTAATGCAAGTGTTCATAATGCTGAGTGATGAGCAAAACTTGGGCCCGATTGCAAATAGAACTCATTTATGTGCTATCATGGCATCGCGCCAATCCTTTACGCTACAGGGATCAAGATTTGACGCTTAAAACGCCTCTTTTTAACCAGCTTTTTTGTATGAACCATGTTATTTAACGGTGTAAAGAGAAAATCGTGGTGCGCACTGACATTTGGCGCACTAAAGTGCCCACTACCGGCGAACCTATTCATAACCAAATCCAGAATAGGCTTTAGGAGTTCCACGCCCCATCGTTGTTACCCAGCAGCTTCTGGAAAGACGACAACACTGACTTATATACAGTAGCGCTCAAAAGTCTTCAGCCAAATGGTTTCTCACTTGGGTTTTTCACTTGTATTTTTTGCAACTGGACCGATCTAAAAGAAATTTTAGTATGTTATACTTGGAGACACTGCGTACTGAATATACTATTGGGTTGAGGAATAAGTCCCCGCGGTTTTTTCTAACCCCGTTTTTCACAGTTTCCTCCCTTTTTGACAAAGTTTATATATGTTTTCGATAGAGCTCTTTTTACTCTACGAAATACTACTATCTGTTTTTCGATTCCTCAGACTACTAACATTTATGAGGTTTGGAAATGAAGTGAGCTGAAGGGAAAAAACTGGCACTTGCGCACCTCATCTTTCTCGCCTACCATCGAGATTGGAGAGGATGTGCATATACGCATTGGATAGAGCTTTCTTTGCTCTACAAGATGATACCACTATTCTTTTGTTTCCTCTCATATTATAGCATGTAGCAGTAAGTTTTCACCTGTTCTTCAATTCAACATTGCATAATGAAAATTAATTTTTTCGGCGGAGTGTTTTGCACCGTTCGATAGAGCTCTTTTTGCTCTACAAGACAGTACTTACGGTTTTTGTTCGAATCAATTTTTGCCATTTTTTAGACCATTCAAAAGTTGACGAAATCGAGCATTTTCATCACATGGTGCCGAAAATGCTCGATTTCGTCGACTTTTAAACGATCTAAAAAATGGCAAAAATTGATTCGAACAAAAACCGTAAGTACTGTCTTGTAGAGCAAAAAGAGCTCTATCGAACGGTGCAAAAAACTCCGCCGAAAAAATTCATTTTCATTATGCAATGTTGAATTGAAGAACAGGTGAAAACTTACTGCTACATGCTAAAATATGAGAGGAAACAAAAGAATAGTGGTATCATCTTGTAGAGCAAAGAAAGCTCTATCCAATGCGTATATGCTCATTCTCTCCAATCTCGATGGTAGGCGAGGAAGAGAAGATAACGAAAGTGCACACTTTTGCGAGTACTGCCTTTGTGAGTCTTAAAAAGAGCAAAAAGTTGAGCGATTCGAATAAGAGGTAGTACCATTTTGTAGAGCTGGAAAAGCTCTGTCGAAAACATATACACAAACATTTTTTGATCTCGATGGCAGACGAGAAGATGAGGTGCGCAAGTGCCAATTTTTTGCCTTCAGCTTACTTCACTTTCAAACCTCGTAAATATTAGGTAGTCGAAAGAATCGAAAAACAGATAGTAGTATTTTGTAGAGCAGAAGAAGCTCTATCGAAAACATATATAAGTTTTGTCGAAAGATGGTAGAAACATTGTGAAAAACGGGGTTAGAAAAAACCGCGGGGACTTATTCCTCAACCCAATATTTTGGCGCTCAACGGTATAAGTTACGTGGTTAAATGCAATTTTTTGTTTTTGGAGTGCCATCCCTATGCCGTCCCGCTGTGCCGCTGTTATCAAAGGTCGTGGTCTTTCTACAAAATATTAATATTCTCTGAGGCTTGCTCTTTCTATTTTTGTAAAGAAAGCCGTTTTTCTTGACCAAGCCTTTTTCTTTTTTTCGTTGGTCTCGTAGTAAATTCTTGTCTTTTTTCGTTGATCTCGTAGTAAATTCTTGTGAAAAACCATGAGAAGTGTCAAGTAGAAAGAAATGTTGACAATAGGTTCAGGCACCACATATCAAAATTTTGTCAAATTTGGTAAAGTAGAAAAGAAGTTATGACACAAAAGTTTTGACCCGAAGACTTTTGAGCGCTACTGTATGTATGTATGTCAACGACCCGCGAAAGCATGCAGATGCCTTACGGTTGTGAAAGGGATCATGGCTGATAAAGAACGGATGAACGCTAGGCTTCTTATGCTGTTGTATACTGCGTACATATATATGGCTTTTCTAAAATGCCTTTTTCCATGTTGATGCCTAGAGTTGTTCGGTTCGAGTGGAAATCCACCGGTTACCTTCGTCAGCCGAACTCTTCGTTAGCCGGCTGTTTTCGGCTTCTTCTGGTGTTACTTGTCCGACTCAAGTCCCTTCACATCCACTTCAGTCGCGCACCTCTAAATTATTCAAGCATCCAACTGCTGCTGCCGCTGTTCTGCGTTTCACTATCCACACGGCAAAACGGGGAAAGACAAAATTAATTTGCATGTAAGATTGGATGCAATTTGATGGCACTTAGGTGAACACCAGAGCTTTTCAAGCTTAAATGCTGAGCTTAAATGAATAAATGCTGCACATCCAAAGCTGAACGACTCTAGACGAGTGAGCATTGTCACAAACATTGTCAATATAGCTCCCGCAGCACACAATGGAGCGGAAAAGAAAAAGAAACCATTGAGGGAGCTTGCTCCTCGACGAAAATAAGTCGAAGGTGCCAGCAAAGAAATGCCATTATATTTGAAGAAAGTCAGGCCTACAACTTGGTTTAACCTCAAAAATGAAGAAAAAAGAGGTGCAGAATGGGATAGCAGTAGAGAAAAACGGGATGAATGGCCAAAACCCTTGTCCCGCTTTTCTCGCCGCAGAGGTGTTCACATTATGTCGTTTCGATGCAAGCCGTACGAATCTATGATATGTAGCAGAGATACGCAGACAAATAAATTAAGGGAGGAGCTCGGCCACTAGGATTCTGCCAGGTTGTGTAAGGTCTTATAAGGAGCACCTCTTGCGCCATTCGATTGCCTGTATATAGTGTAGTAACTACAATCTTTCTTCACTGCTGGCGTAGTAGTGAACAGCGGTAAACATCGAAATTTCCTTCCTTAGGTATCGTAGCGTGTAAATTGTCAATGATTATGCAATTAGAAGGAACTTCTTCGGAGAAAAAATTTAAGAAATATGGGGAAATAGAAATATTTTCTGACACGAGATAACAGTACACAATATTATCGAGGGTTTTCTCCTCACACGTAGAGTCTCTCAGTTCTACCACCTCATCCTCTATCATTTTTACTAAATCACCCATATTCATAGGGATACCTAATTGGATGCAAAAGGAATCATTCAAAGGAAGCAAAATGCAGAAAGCTAAGCCCATTCTACTACACTGGAGCAGCTCTTTTGCCTGGGCAAAGGTGTCGATATATTATCCTCGAAAACGACGCTCTACCTCGGAGTCGAGAGGATTTCGAATGTTCATTGTACATTTATGAGTGGTGCAAGCAATGGTCCGGATAGAAGAATGAATTTGTCGACTCATCGTCGTATCCGAACTTCAACAGCCCTTGAATATTCAATGAAAAAAATAGGAAAGGGTTTTGACATTCGCATCGAAACCCTTTCCTTGCTGCCCACAACCGCACTAGCAGACATTTATGTCTGTACATACGAGCCAGCTTCCATGCTCGCTAAGGTTTTTAGTTGAGGTCTGAAAATACAAGCCGTCACCCAGTTGCGTTTCTGGCCACCTGGCTGCTTGTAAATCCTGAGCAACGAAATCCATTGAGGACTGAATCGGAACTCACGGAACATTGCTCGTTTTTAGGGCGATGAGCTTTCAAAGCTGCCAAATTGCAACCAGTGCAGGAGGGCAGGGGTCGATTGGTCGAATTTTTGCACAGCCGCACGCGGCGAGCGGCAGGGCGAGTGCGAATCCTATGCAGTCTTATACCCTGCAGCAACAACAAAGGCAAACTTTCAAAGCTGCCAAACTGCAACCATTGCAAATCCTTAACGGTACCATCCCACTGCGTCTTGAGCGGAATTCGAACGACTCGCACTATAGGCATCGTGAGTGCGAAACCGCGAAGCGAAAATTCGACCACTCGACCCCACCCATGATAGAGGGGGTGTCCCTAGTAACGGGGAGATAATGAACCGTAGCGATACCATCAAGGTGATCAAAAAGAATGTGGGTGAACTGAGACAATTTCAGAACACTTTAAAGAATTAGAAGCCGGTTAAGTACACACATCTGCAACTGAGGAGCTGAAAACCCCATGAATCGATAAGGTAGTGAAATCCCTAAAATGGGTATCGATACTAAAATATATTCGTCATCGTTGGAATAAGCCGAGCAAGATGAACATCAGCTTAGGAACCAGCTTAAAAGCGGTTTCCTGCCTGGAGCCATTTAGATCTTTGAAATTCGACGCCTTCCGTTCAGAAAAACAATCGCCAAGCGCGGCTACAAGATTTCTTTCTAGAATTAACTCTTTGTGCTATGTACACATTCGAAAGATTCAATGAAATCTAAAGGATCATCACATAAACACGTACACTGGCATCTACTACTTCATAGGTATAAATAGCGCAACAGAAAAATATATAATGAAAGTTGTGAAGCTAATTGATAACAAACTGCAAAGTTACTTCCTCCTCGACACAAGGAATTCACCATATCCAAGGTTCCATCTATAGCATTTTTAAGCAACCTATGGTACGCTCAGGCTTCAACTCAGTAGAATCATGACTTCACAGCATTCGGACCCCCATATTCCTGTGTGTTTATTGGTCCCCCACCAAATGAAGCAATTTCCTTTGTTTTTCGAGAATTCCTTTAATTCATTACGACTTCGCGCTGATGGTTTTAATTGAGAATCTGAGTGTTGGATGAAACTGGGAGAACTTAGATTTCCACAAATAGAAAACCACCCCGATTTCCTCGTTTTGGTACCGGAAAATTGGAGTGCACAGCAGAGCCCATTAAGTTCCTCTGCAGTGCTTCAACGTTGAGGCTACGCTTGAGGTGTTTAATGAGCAACATAAAAGAAATAATAAAAAACAGAAAAATGAATAAATTGGTGGAAGGAAATATTTGAATCGTATTAGGAAACTCTCGATTACTCAGTTCTGGTGCGACTTGATAAGAAACATACTCATAAGCACGGGCCTAATTACATACTCATGAGGTCTAAAAAAGAAAATCAGTGATTCCCTTCTTGTCAGAAATGCCAGAAATTCTCGGTATGTACTTCAAAATCGGAAGTTTCCGAGCATAAACCACTCATCTTTCCAAGTGTATGTTTCATCGAATTTAACCACCAAATAGTGGTTATCCCAAGGAGCTATCCCAATTCCCACTCTCTTATCTCTTGTTGATCTCTTCCTTGCCTCATCCACCTCACATACCCCTGAGGAAAAACGAAGAAAAATTTCTAAGATTATGTACTTGAGGATTTTTTAAATTTTAGAATGTACTATGCGCATTTCTTCGAAGTCCTCCCCATTGCTGTTTTTTAAATTCTCCCCACTGCTGTACTGTCCATTTTCTGCTGTGGTGGCCAATGAACAAACCCTATGTTATAACTTAGAGCCGATTTTTCCGGAAGCGGTGTAGCAATGAACATATGCCCATTGATCCTGTGGCGAAGAGCTTGAGGGTAGAAAACTCCGTGGAAAGTGAGCTATTAAGTCATCGGAAAGTACGCGCTTTTGGTAGGCCAAGGTAGCCGTGTTGGTAGTTGCCATAACTCGGTTAGTGCGGGGGAGACGATTTTGACATCCTTCTCTTTGTGGGACGATTTCCCTTCCAACATAAGCAGCGCGAAGAATGCTCCTTCTTTGTGGATACATCTAACATTCATATAGAAAAGAGCAGAATTTTGCAGGAGACTTTGGTGTTTTTTAGACAGCCCATCATTCGATGTGGGCGGAGGCGACATTGGCGGAAATGCTCGGACCTTACATACTCACTGGGGGAGAACACTGCGATACACCTGCGAACTATGCTCACCATTGTACGTCATTGTGGAATACCGTTACTAAGAAAGAACTGATTCGTGGGACTTGCAGCAGACGATGCCCACGATAGACCATCGGAAAATGGCCAGTGGGTGCATCATTTTGGTCGTTTAACTCTCTAGAGGTAAAGTCGCAAGGCCACTCTCCTCTTACCACGCTTAACGACTTTCTTTCCAGAACTAGTCGTCATAGTACGAGCTGGCTCTGAAGCAGTTTCCATAAATTTAGAGAAATCTAGAGAAATTGTAGTCTCGAATAATGGCAGAGACAGTTTTTTGATTGTTTTGAGCGGAATCCTAAGGCTTTGTATCCAAATGAAAGAGCAGTTCTTTCTTTAGAAGTGCGAAAAATCACGAGAGATACTACTGAAAAATATTGAGGAAATAGCAATGTTGCAGGACAGCGGAGACTTTTTGTCCGACCTAATATCATAAAAGCCTATTCAGCATAACGCTTTGAGTTGCTTGCAGCAGCAGGGCTCTCTGCGTCACAAGAGGCAATTAAAATAAATGAATGTTCAATGGTGGACCGCTATTTTTCCCAGAATATTACCCGAACTTTTATCACCCTTCTTTTAATTAAAAAAAGGAACTGCATCATAATGAAACAACAGTTGGATTATTCATGAATTTCACGAGTTCCATGACCAGCAGTGAAGGATACAACGTACCGGAGCTGGTGATGAAGCCAAGTAGAATCAGTGAATGTATTGTGAGTCCCATACAAGGTCATAGTTCGACCATCGAGTAAGCCAAAATCAGCTAGCGATGTCGAATACAGGAAATCGTAGATATGCCGACCAAAGTGGCACCAGAACACACAGTGTCACAGATGAAGACGAGGTGATGACGACCTAGCGTTGGTGATGCTGACTAGACAGCTGAGAAGGGGCGGACAGTCGTGCAGCGGACACAGGAGGGGGCGGAGCACCCGAGTGCTGATTAGCTGCTCTAACTACTTTCAGCACGCGCAATTATTTACATTTCCATTCGCTCTAAAGTATTCAGGCAGTAAAAAAAGTGCGATAGAGGTGAAACGACTTCGAGCTCTGGAAAAAGGCTGGCTCGAAATTGCCTGAAAACGTTGCATTGAAGCTCGGAAAATGGCAGCACTAGCAGCCCCACAGCGCTAACAGGAAATCGTAGGCGTCGATCTTGAATTACGCTCCATTCATCCCAAAAACTGCAGAAATGAACGTCTCGCTTATGAAAATTTACTCAACAAAAACAATATTTCAGACGGGATCCATATCCTGCTTAGGATTTAAAGCGAACTTGGTTCGCGCTGAAAAAAAAAGCTGGCGGGATGATTGAATGAACATGGAGTGTGAAACTCGATTTAAAATGTTGCGAAAGGTATTGCGATAGCTTTCTGAAGATTTACGGTGAGTACATATTGTACAACAAGACTCAAAAATGGATCCAAAAAAAACATGCAAAAGAGTGGAACTTCGAAACGTTTTTTTGGAAATAGTTTATAAGAGAAAAGAGCTGAGTGCTTTTATCGGACACTGCCAAAGATTGTATGGAGCAGAATCTTCCTTTAAAATGTTTCAGAATAATAATTACTTCAATAAAGTTGAATGGAAGTTAGCTATGAGTCCCCTGCCTCTTTTTTGATGCGCATACCTATGTAATAATCGTTTGTTGGTCTGTTAATACCTAAAGGTGTAACAAAATACCAATGGAAGATAACAGTACCATCCACTGCGCCTACTATTTAGCTAAAAAATTTACATTTTTGGACAACAACAACAGCAGCAACAACAACAAATGTTAACAAATGTTCCGAAGAACGAAGCCATTAAATCGATGGCTGCACCTTCATTAGGTCAACTGGGTACAAAAAACCAAGCGTGAATTACAAAAGCCGACGAATCCTTCTTCATCTATGGCCCTAAAACCGAAAAAAAAGCGACTTTGGAAATCTCGGGCAAGCCAGCAATAACGAATCTCAAGAAGCGTCGAAGGTAGTAATAAGGTCGCGAGATCGCATTCCGGCTTTTTGAGAAGGTGTTCTGGATCGTCAAAGGCACACGCCGCGATCAGAACAGTCCACTTCCCTTATTGGTGCAGTTCACCCTTGAGTAACTCCACGATGCACCTTCATTGCGTGCACCATCACGGCGCAACACCAGCTCAAACACACCCTTACCAGGCCCTTTACATCGGCCAACCAATGAGGGGCCTAAATTGGCGTGTTCAGAGTGGTTGCAAGGGATGTTGTGCCCTAGGACGCAACGCGGCTGCAAAAAATGAGTGCTTCCTGAATAGTTGATTACCTGCTGCTCTACTGCCCAAGAGGCTAAGCTGACTATTCTGATCCGGTCGAGGTGGGCCTTTGAAGTTACGGATAGAATATATGACGTTAATTATGTTTGTGAAATACCTACGCATCTGATTATCATTGGAAATCTTACAATTAGTATTATTCAAATGTCAACAAGGCAAGTCCAGTCGCGTTATGTACAGTACTGAACATATGACTATAGAGCTAGCCCTTAAAACCATGATCATGTTCGCTTCAACCTTGTCATTTATATGACAAAAAATTTTATGGAATACATTTGTTGACGTCATTTGTCTTCTCACGGCGCACCTACTACTTCATACATATATTATCAGGCACGTGAAATGCAGTTCATATCAGTTGATACCTTTGATTTGCCTTTCTCTTTCGGCTTTTATCCCAGAATCTTCGATTAATTAAGGCGGAGCGAAGAAACGTAGTCAGCGTTCACTATGTGGGTTCCGTGTTTCATGTATTTGTGGAACTGTGGAAAATAATAAAGATACGTATCGATTGGAAGAGTGGCAGAATTTGCACTTCTGCGGAAATGCAGAACTGTAGATTAAGAGGGGAAAAGGAATAGAAACGTATTCCCATTCTCCACCCAGTCGAATGAATTAGAGAAATGTAGAATCTACAAATCCGCATTTCCAACGACACCCAATTTTCACACTACCCAATCGACCCGTACCCAATTCCAGATAAATTTACAAAAACACAGGATCCACCACTTTGAACGAGTCTCATGGATACCTGAAGAGAGTGCGCATCCTGAGCACGTCCATACACTCAGAGGGAAAGTGCATTTATCCAAGTCATCTTCCCAGAATAGCAAGTACATTACCATCCCGCCTCCTACGCCCTTTCGGCCGGAACAGCCTACCCGGTAAGGAGTGAAAATTTGGTAATTACCATTCTGTTGGGTTGCGAAAACAGAGTAGTTCAATTACATCCTCTTTCAGTAAAAAAGTTTTACAACTGCACCGCAGAGAACAATTCTTGGTAAGAGAAAGAAGCCAGCAAGGGAATCGTAAGTGAGGCCTAACATATATAGTGATGACCAACACATAACGTCGTTTTATGTGTGACTATTCGAATAAAATGATAAAGAGAATGAACTTCTGGTGTCTTCAGTCCCTTAATGGAATACACTATGCACTCCAGTTCAATTCAGTATTGCCGTGGTAGACGAATGCGATTTCACCTACACACTGACAGTGGGGTCACCCGGGTACAAGTCAGGGTTTTTATCCTCCCAGACGAATCTGGTACCAATTCACTGAATTGAAAAGGTGAAAGTTTAAATTAGCCTGAACGGCCAGGCCGTGGGATTTGATCACCGCATCATGAGAGTAGGAGTGCGCAACATTGGTCACTGCACCATCTCTGCCCGGCATTCAGACTATGTAGAAAAATAATGCTCAAGCAGAAAACAAGCTTCATGGTGAAATCATCTGAGTCATGTGAATTAACCATAAGGCTGGGATTGGATAACGTGAATATGGTTTTCATTGCCAGCTACAAGAAAGGAGGTAATTTGTTCTAGATGAAGAGCGTATACAACTGCCATCTGAATCTCTTGAAACTCTCATAGTAGATTACTACAAGGATGCTGAGTTATGGGCAAAAGCTTCGGTGCCGGACGGCATTCGAACCCGCACTTCATCCTTTCCATCCTTTAAGATCCTTTAGGATGGAAAGGATGAAGTGCGGGTTCGAGTCCCGTCCGGTACCGAAGCTTTTGCCCATAACTCAGCATCCCTGTAGTAACTTTCGCATAGCGAGCTGCGGCGATCAACAGCAGTTATCAAAAATTTAAAAAAATCTCATAGTAGAGTTATCCAAATGATAAAATTTCGTGCGCGGAAAGTTTACAAGTTCAGTTTTCTGTCCCCCAGGCACGAATGGTACTAAATATTAGATCGAACTATAAGAGAGATTGAAACCGAGAAAGGACCGAATCCCATTCAACAACCTATACCGCAAGCTCACCTTGTCCTCCATAATAGCAGTTAAGGCACAGTTGCGACAAGGAGAATCTCATAAGTTTGCTATGCAGACAGGCATCTGCCTCCTTTACGGCGAGAACTGTACCCCTCCCGCAGAAACAAAATGTGTCTCTGCACACGAACAGAATGGGTAGATGTCCGGCTTGTCCCAAGATTGGCAGCACCTCCTTCGCCATCTTCAATAAACTAAGCCGCAGATGGCTAATCTGCGCGCACTCGTTGCTTGGATCATCGTAGCTGGCATCCATTTCGAGTTTACCGGGTTTTTCGTGCGCATCTCCATTCGTTTTTCGCCTTTTCCAATACTATTTGTTTTTGCGCCTTGCGTGTGTTTTCCCTGGTGATATTACTTCGACCATGAAATTTTTTTCTGTCATCACTGTATCAGCTAGGATTATATCCATTGCGACCGCTATGTTGTGATTATGAACATTTCGTTATAGACTATGCTAAGGCTGCACAGAAAACTCCGTGGTACTCTCAGAGGTGGGATGCTGTCGTACAAAGTTGGGCAAATCAGATAGATATCGTCGCAATCTCGACGATGAAGGGCACCGACAACATGAATCAATCGTCAAACAAAAAGAGAGGCAAGTAGCAATTTGAAGTGATAAGCTACAGACACAATCAGAATTTACAGCCTTCGGCGTATCCAACACAAAATAAATTTCTTCCTGGAGCTCACCAACTGCAACGAGTCCGAGCGTCCATTCTTTTCTTGGTATACTGATGGATATGGACGTGATAGGCGACGTGCACGACGCATATCGAGTTGGGCTCTCCGGTAGCTTTGCCTTTATAAAAAAATAGAGCCCACCCATCAATTCCGAAAACACAGTAAAACCAAAAGAGAAGGACCGGAATGTGTTTGGCAATGCTTCATAAAAGGCGAAAAGAAGAAGCGAAGAAAGTTCGCTAACTTGCTAGAGCAACAAAGATGTAACTTTTTACTAAGATTATTCACTTTGACCGTAGTTTCTACAACAATGTCGAAGAGGGTCCCTAACTGAAATAGAACACCGAATATAAAAACCAGCAACACCGCAGTGACAGCAGGTCGAACAACAAACACGGATAAATATGTAACGTGCAGATATATTATGAAACATAATCATGCGAAAGGGAAACTGAATCCTCATAAAATTGAAGTGTAGTGCAGAAAATATATTCGGAGAAAAAACTATGGAACAAATGCAAAAATTCGTTGTGGGCATACAATATCAACTGCGTATTGCGGGGCATCAATCAGCTGAGTGATGGTTTTATCGAGCCGAACATAAAAACTAGCAACAAAACAACTTCCGGAAATTTCGATCAAATGCCCACTTCTGGAAGGTAACCTTGTGCAACAAGTAAAATAAGCCTGATTCTCAGCATTTCCGAAGACTTTTTGAAGTTCCTCCTTCACGTCTTCTTCAGCACATACACAATTCTTACCTAGCTCAACAACCCATCAAAATCGTCTTCAAACAGGCGATGTAAATCGATCCCTCTCAGAAATGAACCACATTTACTACCTACATTGTCGAAGGTAGTTCCATTTAGATGATCTGATAAGACTAATACAAGAAATACAAGAATGTATCAGACTATGTATTACGATTATGACCAGTCGATGAACAAATCGATGCTTTATCCGCTCACGTTTAGTCCAGTATCAGCACAAAAGGCCAAGAGTTAGTGGCTCGGTCGGCATGGAACACTGAGATTTGATGGTGGGCTGTGGCACGTTATAGCAGCGTCAGCTCCCCTATATGTGTCTTCCATCTCACCTTTTAACGATTACTATAGTCCAAAGAATAGCAGCTGGAGTGGATAAAAGTCGAATTTTCGTTGGCATACATTTCGATCAATACAGTAATTGTAATGTGCCCTCGGAGCTGTTACTTCAGCAAATATGTAAAAATCTCAGAAATACCCTGCGTGAGTAACAGAGCCATCTCATGGCATAAAAAATGCTCTCAGTTCCTCTCCATAAATTCTGCAAGCTTCCATAGTCTTTTCAGAGGATGAACAGACCATCATTTGAATCATATCATCACGCATTGACTCAAAGCCTACGGAAAAACTGAAGGGCTGAGGCTTCTCTATAGCACGACTTGAGCAGAAAAAACGAATTGAAACATCCGGAATGAGGCGTTTAAAAGTGGTGACGGCCGGAAATGCTCGGATGTGTAATTAATGCGATAACGTAGTAGGGATAGGTCAATAAGTACGGCGGGAACTACCAACGGACCTTCACTCGGATGAGTAAAAACATCTGAAGGCATAACCTACATTTATGCACTAATAAATGTCGAACGATTCTCGAGTGGAAAAGTAATAGCTTAGCCACACGAAAAAAGATCAACTCTCCCAGCTGTCGCATGTCTGTCGAAGCAGCAAAACTTTCCGCAGCTTTATGTGCTGACCGTTAGTGTATTAGTGAAGTAGCAACAAGGTTACCCTCATTGAAGTGCAATGGTAAGAGGCCATCGCTCACCGTCGCGTCGTGCGGTAGCCGTGGCGTCACTAGCACGCGCCGCACGCGCGCTGGTGAGTTTTTCCGTGGGCCCTTTGAATCTGAGCTTCCATTAATAGATCAACCTTCAAAATACGACACATCAATACAAAGACTTGGTAGAGTTATGGTAGCTTACACGGAATAGGTGTTACTACTTTAGTACTTCTCGAAAGGTTTGAGAATGCAGTCCAAAGAGATAGACGGCTCATTTGGCTCACATATGTGAACTTCCTAAACCTCCGAGGTGATCTACTTAGGTAGAGCTACAAGTTAGCCGCGGGGAGCATCGTTAAGCTTTTCCTACACTAACTGGAATGTTGAGTGAGCTCTAATGGCCCTGTTAAACACAGCATAATCAAACACGCCAAACCTCTTTACCTCTACTTCTACGCCCACCTAGCCTCTGGTCAGGGTCAAGCCTCCGTCAAGGAATCCTCAACAGGAGAGGTCGTGTTTGGTCCGCTGGGAGGGGGTCGTAATGGTTGAGATTGGCAATGATCAACGGAATTTCTCAGGCGGAAGGTCCACAGTAAAGGGGAGATAAGATAAAGCTGAGTAATTGAGTTCAAATCTAAAACTGATATTTAATCTAATCTTCACTTTAAAACTCGAAGGAACAGAGAGCAGCACCCCACAATAGAATACAAGGTGATACATTTCTTTTAACATGAGTGCTTAGGACGATATTGTGGAGAGGAGAGCGCATGAAGAACGCAAGAGATAGAGTCGAAGGACAGGCATTCCCTTGGTCCTCTTGGAATAGTGGACCGTGAACAAGGTGTCAAGGTTTTGCAACCAAACGCTCATAACGTATGCTGTAGTGTGAGTCGATATCTGATACCTTGTTAACAGCGCATAGTTAAAAGAAGACCATGGGAATAGTGTACCCTATAACCTGGTGGATTATCGATGTGATGCCCATGCATGGCGCGATCCACCGCTAACGCTAAGGCCGCTTCCATACTTTGCGCACCGACGCCGTCACGCGCGTGCCTGCGTCACGCGCGTGCCTGCGTCACGCGCGTGACGGCGTCGGTGCGCAAAGTATGGAAGCGGCCTAATAGTCCTTTTGCTAGCACCGGAAGCACGTACAGAGAGACCTCCGATATTCATCGATAAGCTGTGGAAAGCGGTATATACCACGATAATACTCAAGAAACTATGGGATGAAAAGGAAAAATTAGCTGATATAGGCTTCTTTCATATCTTAATACGATAACAAGAACGTAAACTGGTACTGGTGGGGCTCCATACGGACCTGATAAAAGTTTGCATTACCGATAATGTGAATGAAATCCTCATGCATGGTGCATCCCGCAGCGAGGTTGACTAACGCCAGTCGCTATTCCATTAGATCTTTGAAAGCAAAAGGACTACACAACCATTAGAGAAACAAAGCAGCCAATAGATTGGCCCAAGGAAGTTATTATATTATTATCTAAGTAAAGCTTCAAGTATTCAAAAAATGTCCAAATTTAGTGCGTGGAAGATACCGCGCCCCATCTGATCGCTGTGTCGCTTTCCGACAGCGACGCGGCGATTGCAGTGGAGTGCATTACAGAACTCCTATCTAGTTTTTAACTTTTCTATTCTTGTTTTTGTATCCTTTGTCCTTTTCACATTAGTTACGTGACTTTTAAACCTTTTCCTTTATCATCAGAGGTCGAGCACAATACCCGTGGTAGACGACGCTACCGTTTCAGAATATAAGTATCGAATTTCGTTAGATTTTTATTTCTATCAGACGTTTTTGTTTTAGAATACACTTACTAAGTTTTGTGAAATCTATTTCTCTTATTTTGTCAAAAGTTTGGCCTTATTCTTTTCTTTTTGACCGTAGGCTCTTAATTTACTTCACGAAGCGCCTTGGTTGTGCAGTAACCACAGAAACAGAGGAACTTGAAGGGGGGAGGTCGTATTCTTTGAAAATTTCCTTGACGCCATGCTTGACCTTGCCTCTAGCCCCTCCCCCCCCCCCAAGATTCTCTGGAGTGAGATCTTCAAGATCTGTGTTCCTTCTAAGGAATCTTGAAGGTTTTTCATCTGCTGGACGTTAGATTACTTCATTTGGGTCAGCTTACGCGTACAGGCGTCAGACGCGCCCATAGCATACGGTCAATTCGCAACGAGACCAGCTAAGTACGTGCCGCGCAAGGCGCGGTGACCCAATGGGAATGTCCTGACACACACGAGTCGTATTAACGAGAGCGAGAGACCGCGACGACATAGAAGCTATTGCTTACCACTCTTCCGAATGCGCTAAAGATGCATGGTGAAGGTTACTGTATGTGCGTGCCGCAGCGGTGCGTGATCTTGTAAATCAAACTGATGCGCGATTGCGGGGCCACCTTCAAAGTCAATGCATATTTTAAAAGTAAAGAAACAACGTTAGAAGAGGGCTTAATTTCTTGGTGTTTTTCGTACTTGACCAACTGATAACAAACGGCAAAAATTATTCCGGAGCGCCCCTTTTTTTGCAAACTAATTTCCTAAGGAAAAGACATGAATCGCCTTGGGACATACATAAAAGCACTTACAAGTACTTGGCAGGTTTTGAAATTAGCAACATCAGCCATATCTACGACAATGAGCCAAAGAAGCTAAAACTTCGAAAAAAATCGTTGAAGTTCCCCATTCACTGACAGTTTCTGTTGAAAGTGTAATGGTAATAGGCACACGTTGTGCTGCGCAACACTTTATTTCACGAAGTAATCAAAAGCAAGAAAAATAATTAGAAATGACATATGAATGAGTAATCAACCTTGCAAATAACAATCTCGAACGACATTAATTTACGTAACTTTCGTAGAACCCAAACTTCTTTCAGGATGTGATCACAAGCCATGGTGCACGAAATTGATGGTTGCACGTCCTCATCTTTGCCTAGCGTTATCATTTCACTAACATTTCTGTTTACAGAAGTTTCTTAAGCTTTTAGATAAGAGAAAATAAGTAGTTGAGGTGGGAAGGCTGCACTGGAAATGAAGTGTCAGGCCTTACTTGATGATGGCTCAAGATTGCAATAGGTGACCTTAATTTTGAGTGGCTGCTCTCGAGAAAAGCTGATAAACTCAGCGAAAATTTCGGATATTTATGGGACACTTGAGAATGAACAATCCTATTCATGGAAACTTCCAAAAATAGAGAAAAAAGGATTACGGAGATAGAAAAAGAAGAACGAAAAATATACCGACGATTCAGCACAATTAACACATCATTTCACTGTTCCTCCTTATTCTTATTACAGTATGACTGCACGCAATTTCATTGACATTAATAGGGTACGGTCCTAAGAGCGCAAAGTCACTAACAGGAGAACGGTATCATATGGTATCAATATCATAGAAGAAACTCACTAATTACCTTGACAAACGGTGATATACACTTGGACGACCATCCATGTACTCGATCTCCTCCTCATATTGATCTTCCACATCCTCATCTTCCAGTGCATCATCCCAAACCATGTCGTCCTCCACATATTCTTCCTCTTCTGCAGACAGTTCCTCCTCATCAACAAGGTACTCCGGCTGTACAACGGGTCTCTGTAGAGAATGAGCCATAACATGAAATTTCCATCTTTTTGATAGCTGCTGGCCTATCCAAGCCCACTTCAACCGTGAGATCGTGGAAAGTGAACGTATATGTTCCCGAACAAAGCAAAAAAAGAGCAACTTACGCTTATTGGCACTGGTCGGGACGTTCTGGCAATTTTCCCACCGCCGGCCACTGTAGACAGTCTTGCATGTACAGGCTTACGTATTGCTCTGGCATTTCTCACAGCTAATCTCTCAGTTGGAGCACTACCGCGTAACTTAACTGTCACACGAGGTGTTCCATTTCCACTGCTACGTGAAATGCGATTCGCTATTGAAGTTGTTACCCGTGATTTCGCCTGAAATTATCAAAAACTTAAATAATGACGTCAAGGAGGGAATTTTGCAAAAAAAATTTTTTTTGCAATTTTGCAAAAAAAAAATTTTTGCAGAAAGAGATAAAACGTGTGGTCTAGTAACTTATCTCAAGAAGCTAGCAGCTAGCACATTTAATATGTTCGGATGTTACACGTAATGAGCAAATTTATACAAAAGAAGTAACGGACGCTGTAAGAGGGCATAATTCGAGTTTCGCATGTAATTGTAGTCCTTTTATTGGTTATTGGTTGTAAAAATGGAATACCTTTCCAGCTACCCTTCTTTCCGCTCCATTACCCGACGGAATTTGAACTCTTATAGCCACATCATCACCGATTTCTGGCTCTTCGTAGAAGCGTGAGGTTCCAGCAGCAGCCCTTTGCACACTAAAGGAACAAGAACTCTTTTACAGAGAATATAAACAGAATCAAAGAAAGGAAAGTCGTTATAGAGAAATAAAATCTTATAAAGCAGCTGATGAAGTAATGAATAAAAGCAGTTAATAAAATAATTCATCACCTCCGTTTCTGCACCCTTCCGCTAATCGGCCTCACAGCAGCTTCATCTGAATGCAGTCCTCGTACACCCAAACGTGTTATTATGGGATCATTCACCTTCGCGGACTCGCCTGAAATGGAGGAAATGGCTGCGAAGTCCGAATCAGTGGTTACCACCCAGTGAAAACAGAGGGTTTCAAACCGCAACATGACATCCTAACCACCGTTCGACAGTTGACAGGAAGTCAGGCAAGTTACGAGGAGGAAACAAGATCCTCATTTGGGCACCGCTAGTCTTCGCTTCTCAATGCCTCGACGACAAAAAAGTCAATAACGACCAACGAGAATGTTAATAGGTCCTATGTCGCACAGAAAAGCGCCGGTGTCTCAGAGCTGCCATGCGCAAGGAATCAAAACCCCATAGAGAAACGCGCAACTTTAGAAAAAGGTAGCAAATGACCAGAGACTTTTCCCTTACGAATTCGAATGCGTGGAGTGAGGCTACCATGACATGCAGAAACTTTCAACGAGGTTGGATGGCATAGAAGTACAGTTCAACAACACGTCCTACCTGTCCAAGCAATCAAAATAAAAGCATCAACCCGCAAACACAACATTTGCACAGATATTAGCAAAACATTTCTCACTTCACACCATGCAATTCAACAAATGTTAAGCTACAAATTTGAAAATGAAAATTTTCCAGACTTTGAAATTTCAAAGTTCCGGTCACTCACGTTCTTGCCGCATTCGGATTACTGCAGCGCTTCTTTTATCAATTGGACTAACAGATCTACCTCCTTGCCTTACACCAGTAGTGCCACGGGCAACTAGACCTGAAAAATGAATAATTTCGAAGAATTCAACAAATATTAGGTTGATCGAAAAGTTTTGATAGGGTTGAGATTTTTTTCTATCATACCCTATATATAAACCAGGAGTTTGGTTTGTCCGTTTGTGTGTGTGTGTGTGTGTGTGTCCGGTTCAATTACCCAAGTTTGAGGTACGTGACACTATACAGACCCTCAGAAGTTAGCAGGAAAGGTCGAGCCAAGTGCTGGGTGGGTGAGGCGTAATGGGGGATGTACAGAACGCACATCGACTTTGTCGATATCGATTGAATCGATCGATATTGATCGAAAATATCGGCTTTGTGCAGAAGGCTGGAAACCGCTCGTGTACCCGATCCAACGGAAGGTCGGCTCATCAGCGGGAAAGGTCGGGTCAAGAATGGGTTGGGTGGGGAATGGTAGGAGATGCACTCATGAAAGTTGAAATTCTGCAACACACGCATCACCGATCAATATTGATTGAAAATATCGGTTTTTGTGCAGAGGGCTGGAAACGGCTCATGGACCATACTACTGAGTGAGTGCCGTCATAGAAGTTAAGATTCTATAACATCATGCATCACCGATCGATATTGATTGAAAATATCGGTTTTTGTGCAGAAGGCTGGAAACGGCCTATGGATCATACTATTGATTAAGTTCCCTCATAATAATTGAAATTTTACAACAACATGTGTCACCGATCAATATTGATTGAAAATATCGGTTTTTGTGCAAAAGGCTGGAAACGGCTCATGGTCCATATTACTGATTAAGTGCCCTCATAGAAGTTAAAATTTCGCAACATCTGCAGCACCAATCGATATTGATTGAAAATATCGGTTTTTGTGCAGAAGGCTGGAAACGGCTCATGTACCCGATCCAACGGAGGGTCGCCTCATCAGCGGGAAAGGTCGGGTCAAGTATGGGTTGGGTGGGGAATGGTAGGAGATGCACTCATGAAAGTTCAAATTCTGCAACACACGCATCACCGATCGATATTGATTGAAGATATCGGTTTTTGTGCAGATGGCTGAAAACGGCTTATAGACAGTACTATTGACTAAGTGTCCTCATAGAGGTTGAAATTCTACAACATCATGCATCACCGATCAATATTGATTGAAAATATCGGTTTTTGTGCAGAAGGTTGGAAACGGCTTATGGACCATACTATTGATTAAGTTTCCTCATAATAATTGAAATTTTACAACAACATGTGTCACCGATCAATATTGATTGAAAATATCGGTTTTTGCGCAAAAGGCTGGAAACGGCTTATGGACCATACTATTGATTAAGTGCCCTCATAGAGGTTGAAATTCTACATCATGCATCACCGATCGATATTGATTGAAGATATCGGTTTTTGTGCAGATGGCTGGAAACGGCTCATGGTCCATATTACTGATTAAGTGCCCTCATAGAAGTTAAAATTTCGCAACATCTGCAGCACCGATCGATATTGATTGAAAATATCAGTTTTTGTGCAGAAGGCTGAAACGGTTCATAGTCCATTTTACTGATTAAGTGCCCTCATAGAAGTTAAAATTTCGCAACATCTGCAGCACCGATCGATATTGATTGAAAATATCGGTTTTTGTGCAGAAGGCTGGAAACGGCTCATGTAACCGATCCAACGGAAGGTCGGCTCATCAGCGGGAAAGGTCGGGTCAAGTATGGTTTGGGTGGGGAATGGTAGGAGATGCACTCATGAAAGTTGAAATTCTGCAACACACGCATCACCGATCAATATTGATTGAAGATATCGGTTTTTGTGCAGAAGGTTGGAAACGGCTTATGGACCATAATACTGAGTGAGTGCCGTCATAGAAGTTAAGATTCTATAACATCATGCATCACCGATCGATATTGATTGAAAATATCGGTTTTTGTGCAGAAGGTTGGAAACGGCTTATGGACCATAATACTGAGTGAGTGCCGTCATAGAAGTTAAGATTCTATAACATCACGCAACACCGGTCGATATTGATTGAAATATCGGTTTTTGTGCAGAAGACTGGAAACGGCTCATGGTCCATATTACTGATTGAGTGTCCTCATAGAAGTTAAAATTTCGCAACATCTGCAGCACCGATCGATATTGATCGGTTTTTGTGCAGAAGGCTGGAAACGGTTCATAGTCCATATTACTGATTAAGTGCCCTCATAGAAGTTAAAATTCTACAACATGCATCACCGATCAGTCATACCCTATATATAAACCAGGAGTTTGGTGTATTTGTTTGTGCGTGTTAGTTGGTCTGCCCGCTCGATTCTCGGTTTTACCACGAAGACAAGTGGGGGAGGTGAGGTCATGTTGGGGTTGGGTGGGCATGGTCCAAGATGTACAGAGCGGACATGTAAAATGTGAGACTCCGCCTACAGTGGACGGGACGTTCGCTGCATTGTCCTCATGTCAATGCCAAAATTCTATAATTCGTATCAAAATTGCCCGGACATCGGGAGATGGTGGACCAAGATGAGACATACCCTGTTTATAAACCAGGAGTTTAGTGAGTTTGGTTGTACGTATGTGCTCGATTCTCAGTTTTGCCAAAAAGGCAAGCTGGCAGGTCAGGAAGTTTAGGTTGGTTGAGGCATGGTGCAAGATGTACTGAGCGCACATGTGCAATGTAGGACTTCGCCTACTGTGGGCGGGGCTTGCGTCAAAATGGTCGGTGTTTGGGCGTGAAATTTTATAATTCGTCTCAAATTTGCTGGAATGTCGAAAAAGTAAGTCGAGTTTGGTGGTGCCACCTCCAGAACGCGGAGCGAGGTCTAGGATGTATTCAGCACATCGTCATCAGATGCTGTCATACCCTATTTATAAACCAGGAGTTTGGTGTGTCTATCATTTTGTATGTCTGTCTGTCTGAAATTCAGTACCGCCTGAAAAACAAGCGGGGAACTCAGGTCAAGTGTAGGACAGGTAGGGCATTGTAGAAGTTTGCAATGTGCATATGGACTGTGTGGTACTACGCCTACTGTGGGTGGGTTTTACGGTCAAAATGTTCGGTGTTTGGGTGCAAAGTTGGTGCCTTTGCAGTGAGGGACATCTAACAAAACGCTGTGTGTCTAGGCATCTCGGAGGGAACTTTGAGGGGTAACTCTGCAAATTGGGGCGCATTTTTTGCCTAAGGATTGGTAGAAAGATCCTATATATCGTTCCAAAAGAATCCGAACGTCGTGAAAACTTGGGTGAGGGCGAGGTGATGGAGTTTGTATCTGTGAAGTTAAGAGAGGCCCGCCTTCAATGGGCGGAGCGTGCTCCAAATAGACGGCGTTCACCACGATTACCTTTATAACTTGGCTACAGAGCACCCTACAAACCATAACCTTTCATCAAGACCTATATTTAAACCAGGAAATGTGTTTATCTGCTATATTGTCTGTCTGTCCACCCGAAACTTGAAAACTCTGAGAAACAAGCAGGAGAGTTGGGTCAACTTTGGCTTGGGTGAGTCATGGTAGTAGGAGATGTCAAGAGCGCATGTGAACCATAAGAAGATCCTCCGTTCACTTAAAGGGGACATGCGTCAAAAAAATCGGGTGATGTGGAGAATTCCATAAGTCGTTTCAAAAGAGCCCGGATGTCGCCAAAAAGGGAAGGCGGTGAAGGCGAGTTTGTGGTGTTTGTCGCAGGTAAGAGGGACCCGCCTTCAAGAGCGGAGCATGCAATAGATGAAGTCGTGTTCGTGATTCGATGAAGCCGTGTTTTTGTCATTCATGAGAATTACAGTTCCTCTACATAGCGGTCTGGGAACCGAGTAAAAGCCGAGCACTGTTTAACCGTGACAAAAATATACCAAATTAGAAGGATAGACGGAACCTAAGCTGGGATATTGGTTGAAAATATTGGTTTTTAAGCGGAAGGATGATAACGGCTTCTCAACCATGCCATTGAGTGAGTGCCCAAGAAGTTGGAATCCTGTAGCCTCAACCTATCATCATACTCTATATAAAAAGCAGGAGCTTGGTGTTTGTACTGTTGTGTGTCCGTCCGCTCGCTTCTTGGTTCTACCAGAAAAACGAGTGGGGGAGGTCAGGTCAAGTTTGGCTTGGGTTTGGCATGGTCCAAGATGCTCAGATCGCACAGAGACTCCGCGGGGCGTGCGCTGCATTGTCTTCGGACCAGTGCCAACATTCTGTAGATCGTCTCAAAATTGCCCCGACATCGGGAAAAGGTGGACCAAGATGAGATCTGGGTATATGTAGCAGTTGGGGGAAACCCTCCTTCAATGGGCGGCGCGCGCTCCAAGTGGGCGGTGCTAACCAAAAACGTTCATTACGCGGCTCCAGGAGGGAGACGGTCGTTTGGTGCGGCCCCTTGGAGCTAATTTGCCAATGGGGCAATGTCAAAGCTCCTGCTCTAAAAAGGCTTAGGTAAATCTGAGAGAGTCCAGACGGCCCATGCGCCCCATTGGCAAATTAGCTGCAAGGGCCGCGCTAAACGACATACACCCGGCTCCAGGACAGTGTAGAGACTGAGGAAAAACCGGTGGAGGTCAGCGAGATCTGAGCTGTGTTCAGCATATCTGAAGGGAGTGGCGACCCGCCCACTGTGGGCGGAGGTAGCAGCCGAAATCGTATTCACTCATGAAACATTATAATTCTTCTCCAGAGCGATCTAGGAACCGGGTAAAAACAGAAGTGGGTAAACAGTGACAAAGCCAAAATGAGTGAGGGTGTATGTAGCAGATGAAGAGTCACATCCAATATAGGAATCAGGAGTTTGGTGTGTCTATCATGTTGTGTCTGTGCCCTAAAAACTCAGCACTACCTGAAGAACAAAGTCAGATCATGTCAGAGTTGAGTGGATCTTGCTAAGAGATGAACAGGTAGCATATGGACCATGTGAGACTCCCTCACTGTGGGCGGGGCGTGCGTTCAAGTGTTCGGCGTTTAGATGCAAAACTTTATCATTTGCTGTAACTCCTTCCAACAAAGCCCAGGAGTCGGGAAAAGGTAGACCAAAATGAGTTAAGGGTGTATGTAGCAGATGAAGAATACCCGCCTTTAGTTGGCGTACACGCTCCACGTAGGTGGTGTTTATTATGAGCGTTTATAAGTTGCCTCAGGAGCAGCCCAGATACTGCGAAAAAACCGATGGAGATCAGCGATGTCTAGGTGGTGTTGCACGTTCTTGAGGTAGGTGGAGGTCCGCCTACAATGGGCGGAACGTGCAATCAACAATATCGTGCTCACTCATAAGAAATGTAACACCGCTCCAGAGCAGTGTACAGTGCCGGAGAAAGCTGATGTAATTCGAAGCTGCCAGAGTAACAAAAATAATGTCAACTGATTACGGTAGACGGGGTCATCAGAATATTGGTTGAAAACATCGGTTTTTGTGCGGAAGGCTGGAAACGGCTTATGCACCATACCGCTGAGTGAATACCCTCATGGAACATGAAGTTCTGGAAAATGAACAGCGAGCCACACCATTGGGTGGCGCCGTTGCAGAACTTCAATTAAGTGCTATTGGCCGACATCGATCGCAATCATTGATCCCTGAGCGAAGAGCTTAAAATAGGCAATGGGATCCCATTGAATGATTACAGTCGCAGAAGTTGAAATACTGCAGCATCATGTGCCATGGGTCGTAATTGTCGGTTTTCGTACGAAGGGCCGGGCAAAGTGATGGATCACACCAGTGGATGGACACAATTGCAGAGGCTTACATTCTGTAGGGCTTATTTCATGCATACCGATGCCTACCGTATTGCTATGATGAGCCTTTGTAGTAAAGGCTGTTAATGGACTACCCCTCAGCACAAATGTAAAATCTATTGGTTGCCGCCAAACCACATTGCTGTGAAATTTCTTTCATATCATTTTGCCCACCGCTCGCTTCGCACCGGTACCCCGTAACGCGATGTAGATCGCGAAGCTCACCTGGTTTTATTACAACTCAGCGAAGGCTAATCAACAATATAATAAACATCGCTAGTTATACACATTGTCACACCCAACGGGCAGGTCAGCGATTCTTTTCTCCCAGAATTAGGAGGATTAGGGTCGAAGAAATCACCGACCACTTGTCCAAGGTGGTCATAGTTGACGAATTTTTTTTTGCTAGGAAAGCCTTAGGGGGCCGGAACAAGCGGTAATCTGAAGGGGCAGAGTCAGGGGAATAGGACGGATGTGGAACCTTGTCCCAACCAAGCTCTTCCCTCACATAGCTCACGGGTCCCTCACATAGGTAAAGAGACCTGTGCAAAATTTGAGGAGCTAGGTTGGGACACGGTTCCACATGCACCCTATTCACCTGATACTGCCCCTCAGATTACCACTTGTCCCGGCCCCTTGTGGCTTTCCTAGCAAAAAAAATCGTTACCTTGAACATGTGGTCGGTGACTTCTTTGACTCCTAATCCTCCTAATTCTGGGAGAAGAAAATCGCTGACCTGCTCTTTAGGTGGAGCAATGTTACAACTAACGATGGTTATTATATTGTTGATTAGCCTGCATTACTTGCTGAGTAATAGAAAAAATCCGAACCCTATCAAAACTTTCCGATCAACCTAATACGAGTCACCATGGAAAAGAGTGGTTATGCAGTTATGCTAAAGATTATATTTCTACCCTGAGCAATTAATCATTTCAAGAAATCAACAAACACGAGTAACCATGGGCAAGAGAAATTATGCAGTTATGTTGGCTACTATTTTTCAAAGAATTTGGTCCCATTTCCCAACAGCCCTCGTGAAAAAAGTCAGCATCGAATTTTGTGCTTGAAGCAACTTCCTGAGCAGCTTGAGTAAAAATCCACTGAGGGTGATGTCAACCTCGAAAGGGACAATGCAACCGATTCGTATCAAAAAAATTCATTTAATTTCACCGAGAGACTAAATCGAAATGGGCCACAGCCGCAACACCTGCACCAAGCGAAGAATAAGAAATACATCCAGCAGGCTGCGAGAAGTATGAGTGACAAACCATGCTTTCGCATCATGCTTGCGTTTTGCATGATTTGCTTAGTACGAGCGGTACTACCCTCAGGCATTTTGATGTGGTATATCTCGTGGCGATCCGGAGGAGGTCGTCCTTTGCGTATTTCGTTACTTGCACTTCCATTTAACGACTTCTCCTTTCCTAAAACCAAGGCAAAGTACGTGCACGTGAATAGAGCGAACTCAGAAAACTCAACAACATCATACACTCCTCTAGTAGGAAACAAACTGCACCAAGCTGCACTTATAAAAACGCAATAAAAGAAACGATGCAAATTAATACAAACAGCCCATTTGAAATTAACCGACGAATTAGAAGAAAGTTGATCAAGAAAAACAAACAAAGCAAAGACTCCAAAAGCAAGTTCACGATCTCAGCAGATCGGTTGACTTATGCTTACTTACGCTTAGGAGGGCTTTCAAGAAGTAAAGCGTTTTTTTGCAACTTATAGTGCTACGTGCATGAAACATACAACAGACATCAATTATTACCGAGCGGCCCCGGAAATGCCAAAAAAGGAAAGAAGAAAACTTTCACGTAACGGCGACTTCAACTCTTTTATGACAACGCTTACTCCTTTAGGTATATGCAGATTTTGGAGTTCTACTTATGCGAAGTACTGGAAAGTGCATAAACGACTCATCAGCGTTCCACGAGGTAAGACTAAAGCAAGGGCTGGATGGTCTGATGGATAGGGCAACGGTCTCACGTTTGACTGGTATTAATGATTTGTCGTTCAGATTCCGGCATTGACAAGCATTTGCACTCTTTAGTCTTCACATTTTCACCTTTGTATATGACTGCTTATCCAAATGACAATTATTAGGTTGTCCCAAAAGTCTTGTAGTACTTTTCAAAAAAAAAATCAGTAACTCTTGTTCACTATGAGGCAGGTCCAGGCGGTTCAGGAATATGGTAGAACATTCCCTAAGTTTTCTAGGAAAATATATATTGACCAACCAGATCCCGTGGAGAGAACTACAATGCCCGTTGTCCATACCCACCCAACTCGCGGTGTCATCTATTATGAGCGGTCTTGCGGCACCAAAACAACGGAAGCTTGCCACTCTATCAGCGCTGCATTGGGCAAGGGATGTGTGAGCTACGTGACCGTGCGCCGCTGGTTCATCAGCTTCAGCAACGGCGAGATTGACATGAAAGTCAAACCACGCTTGGGACTGTGCTGGTTCTGGGACGCGGAAGGAATGCTTTTCCGCGGGGTGCTGGTACAAGGCGAGACCGTCACCGCTGCCGTATGCACCCACCAGCTCCAACAGCTCGCCGTCGCTGTTCGAGAAAAGTGCCGGGGAAGGTCCCCGGTCACCCTTCTTCATAACGACGCCCGCTCCCATTTCGCGAAAAGTACCCAGGCCAAGTTATAGGAGCTCGGCTGGGATGTGCTGCCCACCCGCCATACTCTCCGGACATTGCTCCTTCTGGCTATCACCTTACCCATCCTCTCGAATCCTTCCTGGCCAAGAGAAAATTCGTTGATTATGACATGCTTACGAAGGCAATCGCTGACTTCTTCGACTCTCAGAACCCAGAGTTCTGGGAGAAGGGAATCAACGATTTCCTATAAAGTGGCAGAGGGTTGCCGATAACAATGGTCAGTACGTTGTTGTCTAATTGTTATTTGTAGGACGAAAAAAAAGTGATGATAGAAAAAAATACTACAAGACTTTTGGGACAACCTAATATTTTCGTAGTCAACGTATCAGGGTTCTCGAAAATGTGGTGGCTCAACCTTTGTGGATGCACGGGTACCCGCAAAGCACAATTAGCCCTTTTCGTACCGAATGTGTGCGTGTTCATGTTCATGGAGTCAAACTACCTTCGGGGTAAATTAGTCAAGATTTTGATCCGAGTTCGAGGAAATGTGGTTGGCTTATGGATCGTAAGGCATCGTCCCTTCTCTATTTATGGAACCGAACAACCAACGAACCTGGTAAATGCCCATGAAATTTATGCAGGATGAGTTCTCTGACTTTGTCTGATAAAGAATCAAAGGAGAGATAGTAAGGATCTGCGCACAATTGATACCGTTACCTCCTTCGTTGAACGCGCAGTCAGTGGTTTACCGAATGCTCAGCCCTAATTTCCGAATTTAGATCAAAATCAAGTTTGCCTCCTGGTTTCGACCCTCAGAGCACAGGTATGGTTACCTGCTTCACGCAAAATCCCTCGCTCGCGCGCTCTCAACTCCAGGGCCATGAATTGGACCTCCAAATCGCCCAGCGCTGATAATTAGAAGTGGTTCTGCAATCCTACTGTGCAAAGAGGACGCCTACCTCACAGTTCCGGTCACACATTTGAGAAAAGTTTCGAATGAAACACTTTAAGGAGAACCATCCGAAACCGGATAGTGAGAGTAGAGAGTCGTAACAAATAAACAGATAAAAAACTCCGCAAAAAAGGTGAGCGATAAAATAGATTGATTTTTTCAACGGAAATATGGACTGATCAGCGTGGAAGAAACTCTCACCAGGTCCTGGTATGTGTACGCGTAGTTTCGCCGGGGAATCAGCTTCCATTTCGTATGCTTCATCCTTTGCATGTCTCAAGATCGCCAACTGAAATACAAACTTTCATGAAAGCGTCCTGGATTCATGGATGTGCGTGCACTTTATATGCAGCTCAATATTTCTGTGAGTACAGAATACGGAACAGAAAACCGAACAAACTCACTTGGTCACCAACTGCTGTAACACCCAAATCAGCCAAGGTAGCCTTGTCAAGATCGGGAAGCATGTCTTTGGATACTCTGAATCATGACGTTAGTACTGGTACAAACTACCACAACATTAATATTCTCAGCTAGCCTCACGCCAACTTCAAATTAAAACCATAGTACCTGTTCTGTCTGAAGATTTCTGCATAGCGAGATGAAATAGTGGTCGGGATCCCAATTTTTACGAAGAAACTCTGCCAGTCCCACATATCTGTCGAAAGTTAAGATAGAAAAATGAACCGGTTGGAAACAGAAGCAGCAGAGCTGTCATTCGTCATTTAACCCAACACTATTTTTAAGTACTTGGCCTTGAAAACCACCTCGCAAAAACATTATCAAACGACCACAAACAAAACTAGAGACGATTTAACATGCAACACAGAAATGCTTCACATGACAAAATTATTACAGAGAATGGAATGCATAATAGAAATTCTATCAAATTCACCGGAAGTCTATAGTAGCTAGACGGAATACCATAAAAACTAAGAGAAGTAGAAAGTCATTAAAGGAGGTTTCTACATCAACTGACGAACATCATGAACATTAAAGCATGAAGGCAGGTGTAATATAGTTCTTTTGGAGAGACAGTTCAGTACTCCATTCAAAAGCTAAACAAAACAACAGTGCTACACGTAAAAGCTTAAAGCTAATTTACCCATACATTAAAATCGATGTTCAAAACCGTATTCAATAATATGTACAACAAGTATAAGCTTATTCTTTACAAATATAAACAAGCAGAAAAAAGATAGCTTCACTTTAGGCAATTGAGGGGTCACAACAAGGACTGCTTTGAGCAGGAGGAGAAAGAGGAAGATTTCTACAGTTCTAAAGAATACTACCTCAGACTTACTGAAATATCTATGCTTCGTTTCTCGTTCTTCGACGTTTGCGCGGAGTGCTGCTGGTCACCAGAACAGTCTCAGGTACAAATTTTTCGCGTATCATTGCATCAGCCTTCAACGTGATCCACATATCGAGAAGATGGTTTCTCGGCCGCAGCATTTGCTCCCGTTTTGTAACCCTGAAGTAAGCAGAAACATTTTAAATAGTTCAAAAATGTCCTTGCTGGTGATGCAAAAATGTCGCACACAGACCACTAAACAATATTATTGTCTGACTTCTGAACCGAAAAAGTGCGTGCTATGCACCAAAAAAGGCAGGGATCCATCCTGTTAAAATTTCTTAACAAATGTTCTCGCTTGAAATGCTTGTGCAACGGGGTTCAGAATAAAAGCAGTGGGTTTCAAGATATGATAACGGGCAGAAAGTGAATGGGTCAAGCGAGAAGACTCCAATGGTTCAAACGACTGCAACATACCAGTGATGCTAGCCACATTACTCTACTTACGCATATAATGAGTTTCACCGACGTCAGCATTTTACTATCCTAGCACGGCTCTGCAAAGGGTGAACCAACTGCTTTTGATGAAGATTTTTCTTAGGTGAACGAAAGTGAATGATGTACAGGCACGATTCAACTATCCCACCCCAGACACCGCGATTGGTCAAAAAAATTTTAGCTGAAACTTCGCCTATAGGGGTTTTCTGGGCTGCCGATCACAAATTAGACATGTAAAAGACGACAGAAAGTGACGTTCCTCAGCTACGATAGCAGCACTACGTACAACTGAACAAGACACAAGACTGGCGTCATCTTGAGCGAAACGGGGTCCGTGTCGAAAATCAATGTCATAGTCGCATGATCAGCACTCTTAAAAACCCCTGAATGACAATATCAAACGAAACACTTAAAAAAAGTTGTTGCACTTGTGGTGCAATCGCACCAAGTTGGCTGCAATGTCAAACACGGTCATACTCGTGGGGCGAAGTGAATGCTATATAGAAAATCAAACTCACGAGATATTGAGATGCATTTGGACTCTGTCACAGAACTGTGATGGATCTGTTGGTAAATTTCGTTCTAGGAAATAATAATGATCTGCCGCATGGCCGCTGAAACAAATCGTAAAAGGCGATATTTTAGTAGAGCTGGGACCTGCAACCAGAATCTAAAGTAATTCCAGCTGAATAGGCATTTGAAATGCTTGTCAAGCGCGGACAAAGTGATGCGCACGCCGCAATAAGAAAGCATATAGCCCGTCACCACAAGTCAGCGAACTTAAGCGCTGTCAGAAACCATTTTGACAACACGGAAACAAAGGTGGGCATTTGTTTTAACAGCAAATCACAGCAACCTGTGCCTCAAGCAGCAGAGCCTCCCGGTACTATGAAATATGGGAAGAAACTGACTTGTTACAAAGGCAAGCTAGGCTGATACACCACTTTATATCATCGACACTGCAGATGCCTTCTTGTACCCACAGCGACGGCCCAAATTCACCAAAAGCCGGTGAGTTACTGAAAGCAAATCCTGTCTCTCTACGGCTTTCTCATAAAGAACATATCAAATGAAAAAAAATTAGTAGTAGTTACTTGTAGATGGTGTGAATTAAAGTTTTAGGAAGTTTTGCAATCATTATTCTTTCCTTGGTGCTATGTGGAACACGAATCAGCTCCTGAAACAAAATGCCATAAAACGATCCGGTATGTCGCAGCAAAATAAAGTAAAATTCACCCTGAGGAACGCAAAAAACTCATTGTAATCCAAATCGCAGTCGGGAATTTCTATAACGAAGTTTCTGGAGAGATAATCGTCGATAGGCGGTAAGCTGAAAAGAGTAAACCAGTAATTAACAGTGAGTCTCTGCGACCCATGTAGAGGCTAGTGACATATTGTAGGCCCTCGCGATAAGAACGTTTTTCGTTTTTTTACCTCTTCACCTTCTATGCCATAATTCGACTGAATTGGACGGAATTAGTCTTTGAATACACCTTTCTACACAGTAATAGCTAACCCACCTAATCTATGATTTTTCTACAATGGAGTCTATGGAGATACAAAACATAGATAAACGCCTGTTAATGCAAATATTTCAAACTTTATTTGAACGGCACTAACTCTGATTTGTCCTTGCAATTATCAGGATACCGTTTCGACCAATTGTTCACAATTTTTCGAACTGTGATCCCAGAAACTCTTGTGCAGGTCTCCATGTCCGCACGATTGACGCCAATGAATAAGGCGAATAATGAAGAAAGTGGTAGTACCTAGAAGCTTTCTAGATAAGCGAGACAATATCAAGAAAACGGTAACAGTCCCACCAAACGAAACATAAGCAAGCATAAAGCTAACAACAACAACAAAAAACGGAGTTAATACCAGGCTAACAGTGAACAAATAACGACCGAGTTATATTCCAGCATACCTGATCAGATATTATACTTCTGTCGAAGTGACCGGCTAGATGTAGACCGAACGGTGAGAAGTGCTTGAAAAAATCACCCAGGGCGACTTCACCTAACTGTAGAAAAAGAACCGCTCGAATAATGCCGAGAAAAAGAAGAAACGAAAAAGCTTCATACCGAACATTTGTCCATCTCCAAAGCTAGAGTACTGCTCCGTAAAGTACCAACACACTTTCTAACAAGTCTATCTATATTGTCATCGAAATCTTTGCATTTTATGTACATAACCCGTGGAGTAAGCATAAAGAAGAGGTTCACAAAATTTGTAGAGAATTCTTCTTCCTATAAAAGAAGGTATTTGACCACGGGCACTATCAGAAGGCAGTTCCTTACCGTAAATTCCCATTTTTCCTCTCCCTCGTGTGCACATCTTTTTCGTCCTTGCCGCTGAATGCATCGAAGACGCCGTACAAAGGATATTTTCCGACGAAATATGAGATGAACAGCCTCCCATTTTAGCTCAGGTTTGGGCAGTTTTGATTTATTAGTCAGTATAAAACTTCTGAAAAGTAATTGCTATCACATAACACATTCCTAAGCACTGAACTTCTTTCTTCTGTGCATAAATAACAAAACATAATTAGGAAGAAGAGCTGACCTGAAACGTTTACAAGTGTTTCCAAACGACCTCACATCATCACAACTGTGCAGATGGCACAATAGCAGCATTAAAATCTCATTTGGGAGAGAAAATATGTCGGCCATTTTCTGTGACACTGCTGCCGTTTCGATATATAGACAATAGTGAGAAATTGTTTTGAAGCAACTTTCATTCGCTATCACGCATAAATGCTAGCAAGCCGTCTGTAGTTGCACACTGCTGGCGATTACAGTAATCTTACAACTAGGTTCACTTTCGGCATTCGAACCTAACGAGTGGTAATATCTAGATCTTCGCAATGGCGCTTTCTGTTCACTCTGTTCTACTTCAATTCTCATCACTGCTATGCTCATTACATTTACTAGTTACAATTACTTATACTTAAATGCCATAAAGTCCCCCATTGTGTAAAGCACGTATGTCGGATGGTTCAGCCCATCACATTTACGTATTAAGAAGAACGGTTTAGCTTATTCCACGCATGGACTGCGCGCTTTACAAGTCCGGACATCCCATCTCCATCATATAAGCATTGAGAAGATCTTCTAGAGGGCGCGCAAGGCGTAAGGCCGCGTTCATACTCTAGGGTGCCGAGGAGGGCATGGCTGTGTGTCTCTGCGTCTCCACCTATGGCACCCTGTGTCGCTGTCTGCGTCGTCTGTGCATCTCCCCCGTTCGGGTGAGGGTCGCTAGATCGAATTTCCGCGCGACCGCCCGCGGCAAGCAGCTCGGTAAGTACGAGGCGTTTAGAAATCCGCTCATGACGCAATGACCTGGTACCGTGAGGGACCTCTAAAGGTAAGCGAACTCCCAAAGCTTTCAACTTGCAATCTTTAAAGTTCCCTCACGCTACCAGCCCCTTGCGTCTTGAGCCGAATTCCCAACGGCTCGTACTGACGGCGCCGCGAGTCCGACGCCGCAAGCGGAAATTCGACCTAGCGCCCCTCCCCCCGTTCCAGTCCTAAGAACGAAAAAGTCAATGTGGACATCAATTTTAATTATTCGGTCATTCAAAAGAATTGCCACACGGTTGTGACGAGAAACATATATACATATACATAAATAATTACATGCACAGTGCTCTGCATAATGATACAGCCGCCTACAAATTGTCCAAAAACTCTGTTTGCAGAGTGGTTCAAAGAAAGTCTCTCAGTAATAATTGTAGCCATTGTGGACGCGCACTCGCGCATCAATATCAAATTGTAACTGGAAAATGCAGAAAGATTTTCTCTTCATTTGTTTTAAAAATGTCGCTTTCTCTATTATGCAAAATTATACAGCCACTGAACAGATTGAAGTATCGAACGACGAGAAAACAACAAAAAGGAGGAAAATGCTAATATAATAAGCAGCTGGACCTGCTTCATTTTTAATATCCAAAAATTTTCACTATGTAGGCCCACATAAAGTTTTTCAGAATGTTTTCAGTCCACTTGGTACCATGCTTCGATGAGGGCCTGTTTAAGCTCCCTAACTCCTCCGAAATGGCTTCTCTCCACCTAACTCCTTTTCAGCATAAAAATCCAACGAGTTCTCCATCTGATAGAGGTCGGGTTCGTTCGTCGTCTCGGTCAGAAGGTTCGTTCGGTGACGGCTTCACGATGATGGAGTGATCCGGTTGACAGAAAATGGCCCATTAACTTCCATAAAAACAAGGTTTTGGTGTAGATTTCGACACGCACGACGAGAGAAGGGTACGGAGAATGAAGATCCGGTGATCGATTGGCCTACCCTTCCGAGGACGAGACAAAAAAATCCGAAGATGAGTGGGCCCCACGCCATGATACCTTCTCCCTTGAAGATCATCTTGAAAACCGAAGTCTGTCCCTTATGCTGTGGTGCCGGTAGTCGCCGGGGCAGCCATATCTGAATTTTTTCATGTAGAAGGACAGCATGGAGAAAAAACAGTAGGGGAAAGGTGTACAAACTTTTGATAGTATCAAGCACTTCAATCCGATCTGCTCTTATCCATCCTTGGCGAAACCGGCCCAGCCTTCGCGATATTCTGCGGGTCTGAACGACGCCCTCCTCATTTTTCGCCTAGAAATGGATTTGCACCTCTTCAGGTTCCTGTTTAACAGCCTTTGTTGGCACCTTAAGCTGCAGCGAAGAACTTGCTTCCGGGTGACCTATAAAAACTTGACTCATCTTTTAAAATACGCTTGTCTCTATCTGAAGGTCTATCTGAAGGCGTAGTGGGACCTTCAGTAGTCCTTTTGTTTTCATATTCTGCAGAAACCTGGTTAAAACTATCGAGGAGTGCGCGAGGCCGTCTTCATTTTCGCGCGATCTGACATTTGGACGTCTGTAGGTCTTATTTGAGGCAGATTAATCTTTCCTAAAGTCAAATAGCAGTCTTCTTCATTTCTTTACCAGGAATTGATGAACCTACACCAACAATACATCTTCAGCAAGTAGGGGTCAAAAGCGACGAGAAAATCCGAAGTGGCTGTAATTTCAGAACAGGAGAAGCGACATTTTCTCAAATGAAGAGGACATTTTTCTGTGTTTTCCAACTACAATCTGATGTTGATGCGCGAGTCCGCGTCCACACTGGCTACATCTTTTACTTGAAGACTTTTTTGAATTACTCTGCAAACAGTGTTTCTGGACAATTTATAGGTGGATATCATTAAAGGCACACCACGCGATAATCCAATTACTGGCTTACTTTCGTAGGGCGAATGGGCCCTTGGATAACAGCTCAAACGGCATCCTTGTTGCGGCTGCACGGTGCACCGTCACGGTTTTGTGCCTGCTTGAACAAAACCGAGCCACGCCCACCCAACTGGATCATACACGACGTTAGACGGACGATTTTCCAATGTGGAACTTGCCTTCGACATCGAAATGGCTGTTTCATTTGATTATCATCTCCTGAAGCAAGTTTCATTTTACACGAGAGCGCCACGTCGGAAATTTGTTCGTCTAACACCGGATGTGATTCAGGTGGGTGGGCGTGGCTCGGTTTTGTTCAAGCAGGCACAAGACTATGAGGGTGCACCGTACAGCCGCAACAAGGATGCAGTTCGAGCAGTTATCCAAGGACCTACTTGTCCCACAAAAGTAAGCCACTAACTGGATTATCGCGTGGTGTACCTTTAAGCAGAGCACTGCATATATACAGAGAGTGCCAAAGAAGTCTTTTTTTTTCGCCTCCACTTTCAACCCTAGTTTAGTTGATCTTCAGAATACCAAGCTAACAGTGAACAAAAACGAAAATGACACTTCGGATCGAAGCAGTGTTGTCCGAGCAGCTAGAGCTCTGTGACTTCCTATGAACCGAAGAGGCCACTTCTTAGGAAGCTCCCCGCGAGAGACCCACAATGGAAGCTGGCTTCGCTGTTTTAGGTGGACCTTGATGCCATACGCTGTAAGTGCTCTAGAGCGCGACTGTACTACTGAAGGCTCCATTTTCATGATGATGAAAGTAGTGAGCTTCAGCTTGCTCCTGCTTCTAGAGGAACATACCAGTGATATTTTGTCCCAATACTTTTATCGCATTCAACACCCTCTGTTTTGTAATTCTGCGGATGTGAACCGAGAACAAAATTGCTCTTTTTTGGAACCCCTGTATACCGATGGATCCTAGTCTCCCATGAAATACGAGATGATAACTCAACATATTCCATACAATTATCGATCGGATTACCCTTCCCGGCCCCTTCATAGGCACACTACCAACCTCCATCAGTATAGCAAAACTCTAATCTACATCGTCATCGAACGCGAAGAAAAACATGTGTATTTTCAACATTAAACGGAAATTAATTCAATATTTGTATCTGGTAAATATTGCGGTCGACATCACTGGCTGTGGAGTTTATGGAGTCTTCGGAACCGAGGTGGGCGTTCGGCTTCTCAAAATATTCAGATCAAAGCCTAAATACAGAAACCTTTGCGAACTGAGTGAGATCAAGTGAGTACCCATACTGAGAGAGAAGGGCATAAGAATGCACCATTGTATTTTTTACAGTGGGGGTGCACTGTGTGTCACTGATTTCCATAGTAGTAGAAGAGGAGTATCTATGTTATTCTAGTTGACCTCGGATGTTTAGACATTAGCTTTCTACCTCGCGTGGAAACATTCGATTGTCTATGCCATCGTCGAATACTACAGCCTATTCATGCTCGTTCATTACCAGAATGTCTGGCATATTGATTAATCAGGATGTGTGTCTTTCTGGATTCTTTGTATATCTATGTAGAGGTTGAGTTGCAAAATAGGATCCGATCCATGAACCTGACTTGTACATAGTGACGCTTTTTAGCAGATACCACGTTCGCTCCATTGCTGTTTAGAAACTCGAAGTGGGCATGCTTGCGATGAAGTGAGGTGTGCCAAACGACTAAAGGTGAAAGGAATCGTGCTCGCAGAACTTGCATGGCTCCATTTCCTCACAGGATCGCTTGTAGAGTGGATATAGGCTTATAGAGAAACACAAAAAAATGTACAAAATTTCTTGTTTTACCGGAGAGTTGAAGATCTAGAAAGCATTGCAATTCCTTTGCATCCCCGCCGTACAACTCTCTGACTAATGCCGATGAAAGAAATATTTAAGCGTCAAGAGCGTCCACGAGCATTTTAGTAGTTCCAAAACTTATGTTGTTGTACTGCGTACTAAGGACCGCATACGCAGTACGCAATAAAAAAAAAGGATCCGGCTGGAACAGAACACCTCAAAGTGATGGAGCGTTCTAGGAGCAAAGACGCCGCGGTCACGTGGTCAGAGACGCAGAGAAGCCGATCAACATAAGAAGTGAGAATTGAGCCGCGTTTCGCCCGCAGTCGCTGTCCAGATGTGGCTCGGTTGGAAATCGAACGACTTGCTCCTCGATCAGCTTTTCGAGCTCTGCTTTGAAACACAGAGAATTTCTCGGTTCTTTACGTGTTTCTATTCATGTACTGTGTCTGGCGGAGCGATTTCAAGAGGAATTATAATCATGGAATTTCTGTGGACAATTCTTTCTATTTGCTTCCTTCACCGTGTCACCGACCAAGTAACAGCTGCCGCTTTGCTCCTGCACTCACCGCGGCTCCCCTCATGTTTTCCACATGGCCGAAACCGTGGAGAGTTTGAAGGATCGTATTATTCCTACTGCCTTTTGGCTCCCTTGTTCAAAACTATGTATGTGGCACACAGTATACGTGGGTCACTATTTACAGTAGCGCTCAAAAGTCTTCGGCCAAAACTTTTTTGTCATAACTTTTTTTCTACTTGACCAAATTTGACAAAATTTTAATATGTGGTGCCTGAACCTATTGTCAACATTTCCTACTACTTGAGCGCCGCTTGCCACTTTTCATGATTTTTTACAAGGATTTACTACAAGACCACCCAAAAAAAGTAAGAGGCTTGTTCAAGAAAAACGGCTTTCTATACAAAAACAAAAAGAGCAAGCCTCAGAGAACATTAATATTTTGTAGAAAGACCACGACTTTTGATGACAGCGGCACAGCGGGACGGCATAGCGATGGCATGCCAAAATTAAAAAATTTCATATAACCACGTAACCTACACCGTTGCGCGCCAAAATAGTATATTAAGTATGCAGTGTCTCCGAGTACAACATACTAAAGTTTCTCTTAAATCGGTGCAGTTGCAAAAAAGTTACAAGTGAAAAAACCCAAGTGAAAGACCATTTCGCCGAAGACTTTTGAGCGCTACTGTATATTTCGGGAATAGGCAATACTGTTATCATGGGAGTAAATCTGATGATTCCATCGTAAAGTTCGCCTCTTTAAACCATAGACCCTATAATCCGATTTGTCGAACGGCGCTATTTGTTCATTTTATAAATTTTTGAAAATTACGTCGACACAAGCCTTTCTTGGTGAGTTTGTCAAATTGTGTGGGTTTCACGGAAAAATATTTTCTCCAAATCCATGTGTTCAGGTAAAATTGAATGTTTGTTGGTGGAAATAATGTATAGGGATGCCTCAATCTTAGGATAGGTGAATTGGCGATCTTGCTTAATCATATGGCACACAGCGTCGATGTTTTCTTAAACAAGTGCTAATTTCGGACATCCTTCATGAATCTCGTCGGACAACGGACTACGACAACGAATGAGTTCCCTAAGCCACTGTGGTCTTTGATGGAGCTTCATTGCCAAATTTTTAAAAAATTTTGAAAATTTCATTTTCATTTCCTGAAAAAACAAAATTTTTCAGATGAATGTAAAATAAACAAAAAGCGCCGTACGGCAAATTGAATGATGGGGTATATAGTCAAAAAAAGGCGAACTTTACGATGAAACCATCAGATTTACTCCCATGATAACAGTATTGCCTATTCCTGAAATATAAATAGTGACCTACGTACACATACAACAGAACTGTTCGGGGGAGGAAAAAAAAATCAAATTGTCATGAACTGTTCATTTAATCGTGCATCTGAGAGCATTCGCGCGGTTCTACAGTCAGGGACCTTGTCGTGATGATTTTGTCGATCAGTTGCGACAGAATGGAGTAGTTTGCACTGTATGATGACTTAGAGACACCGAAGGGGTTAAATTTGGCAGATTGCGGAACATGAGTAGTGGTGCTCAGCAGTGTAAGAGTAGAGAAAGAACGAAATAATACGGCGAAAAACCCGAGAAATAAGAACCTGAAAACTCCCTTCCCTCTCGGGCCGCTCTGAGTCACTAGCCTGGGTAGACCAGGAGGAGAGCCTAAATCACCGGCCGCGAACATCGTTCCGCTGGCAACTCGCCCAGCGAATGAACTGCAGATGAAAAGCGCGACGTCGTAGTCTGTATTCCCATCTCTCGCGCATCACTTTGAACTGCAACATCACCTTTCCCAGTTGCTCGCTGTAGATGCCATGTATTGTCTTATAGAGTGTATTTCAATCATTCATGATGATGTGAGATAAGTGAAACAACAAACAGTAGCAATCAAGTCAAACAATGAGTGGGAAAATAAGCGAAAGGGCGAGAAAAGCGTTTTTGTGGTAAAAAAAATCCATAGAATTCACATACGACGTCTTACAAGGGAAGGAACCGAGGTTGAAGTGGCCATTCGGAGTGCGATACATATTTTCCGACGCATTTTCGGACGTTTATCTCGAATGTGTATTCGAAATTTGCAGAACGATTCTCTGAGCGGAGTTATGAGGTTTTTCTGAATGAGCGGTTACACGTTGGATCTCATTGGCCAGGCACTATGTATGTCATCAGCACGGCCGTTTCTGAGCCAATAACGGCCTTAGTGGTTCACTGGTAGTGTTCCGGATCTTTGCTCCCCGCCGGTGCGGGTTCTTTTGCAGTTCGTATTTCATTGTCAGTAAGTGCTTTTTTCACTTCTGGGCATTTCCTTGTACTGGTACCTATCGACCCATCATTTACCCTGCCACTTTATATATAACTATTAACATTACTCCATTTACCCTGCCACTTAATATACTACTACTAACACACAAGGGAGGGATACCAAGTCGAAGAGATCCCCTTACCACACGAAATAGGCGTTAATGCGTAAAAAGATTACGATATTCGCACACACGGGGTCGAATTACCCCTCTGCGCGAATTTTCAGCCAAATCCACTTGTTGGTGCAACTTCGGAAAATTGGGGGTGGCCAGGGGGTGAAGTGGTAGTTTTTGAATTTTCTTCTACAGAAAACCCTGCAACCTGAACAGGATAGCCTATACATACCTTTTACACTTGCCCATCGCACTGAATGTACGAAACAAGCGTCAAATATGGGCATATCGCAAGCAAGGGTCAACGAATTCTCCTTTGTTCGATGAGCTGCCACCCTATAGCTCGTGAATTTTTTGAAATTCGGTCAAATTCTCGAATTGGCTCAAGCTTGTTCCTTGGAGTAGTTTGACTCCCTGAACAGGAAAATCGCCCTGGTTTCGCGCAAGAACGTCTGGGCTATGGGCTTCCAAACCTACCATACAATAGTACAGTTTTTTGAAAAAACCTCCATATCTCCATTCAGAGAATCGTTCTGCAAATTTCGAATACATATTCGAGATCAGCGTCTGAAAATACGTCGGATCATATGTATTCCATTCCGAATAGCCACTTCGACCTGGGGTCCTTCCCTTGTTAGGAATGTGAATGTGTGTAATATGGCTGCGCATTAACGAAGTGCAAGCGTTTCGATAGTATTATCAAAGCCGAATCTGCCACCTGTCGATGTCTTTAAGCGGAACAGGTTTACTTGAAGAACAGGGTGGTGTGTTCGCCGCCTCTTTCGCGAGCAATGAAAAGTTGGTGCTTCCCTGTACTCGTTAACATAAATTGCGTCTGTCCGTACTTACATAGTTAGGATAGTCAAACATCGCGATGTCCCTGATCTAGGAAGAAAAAGGCAGCGCAGGAAAGCGAATCGCAGAAAAACTAACCGCCTACTGAAATCGGACTTGAGTGTCGCGGATTTCCTGACAAATGCCGTGAAAGGGGAACTATTCCATCGACCACAATCAGAATTGCACACACGATCCAGACCATTACAAGACTTATAAGCCGAATATCATCTGGCGAATCTCTAAATAAAAAGAACAGTGGATCAGCAGCAGTGTCGTTGCAGTTCTGAAAGCGGAAACTCAATGTTTCAACATGTTACTATTTTCATGATAAGGTTATTAAGGTTATTGTGATTAGATGGATTCTCTATGAGACCCTTCGCCGGTGTAGATCTGTGGTCATTTTGTGGGTTTGATTATAGAAACAAAAGAAGAAGCTCCTCATTTCGGATGACCATAGCTAATGGATGTGATATCCACAAGCGAAAACTCGTATTAACGCCGCTCCGGTGCTCTCGCAGTGCCGGTACAGCCTGCACGCTGAGGCATATATTTTTGACTAGGCCTTACTAGAGGAGAAAAGAGGTTATTTTTGCTGCCCAGGCTCTGATAAAAGTAATGCCCGTAGTTTGATGCCCCCCTCATTGCGATAGTACTGCCACTCATTGTCATCGCATTCATCTTGAGCATCCTTCTTTTATGCTCTCAGTACCTTACCGAAGCAAACTACCTAAGAATCTGGTAATTGAAATTCACCGTCAAGAATATTCGCCGGTATGACCTTGACCACAGCTCCATACACAGCTGTACATAAAATCTAACAAAATAGTAACGGAAAATACATGGTGCTCGTTTGAAGCGAATCTTTCAAGAAAGTAAGGCTAATTGTGTAGAATAGGTGGCTACTCACACGGCGCAATTTTGCACGACCATTCCGGATTTAGCTGTAGAAGTGAATAAGTCCTAAGCTTCATGTAGTTAGATTATCGATATCTCATGCTCATGTTATGTCTCATGTATATAAGATCTGGCGGCTCCGAATCACGGAGTAGCTCTGAATTTAACGTTTGTTCCTGAGCGATGCAAGACGATGAGATGGGTCTGTGTGATTATGACCGAAACAGAGGTGGGCGAGATGACCGGCGACGAGATGCGTGCAAGTTAAGCTCGCTAGGAACCCGGATGTATTTGGTTGGGTTCTAAAGCGATTGCCATAAGGCATAGGACACGGTAACCGTATCAGAATCCAACGAGTTAAGGCACCCCCAAATCGTAGGCATCGCGTCGCGCGCCGCACGCCGTCAATTGTGTTCTAGCAACATACACCTTAATATCACTACGTCTTGCATTACGGACGTGAAGTATTTGACGCTCTCCACTGCTATGAGCGAATACTCTGAATGGTGCAGTCTCTGAATAGAAAAAGATGAGGTGCACGCAAAGATGGTGCCAGGGGAACCGCGATGGTGACGAAAGTCTGGGATACAGTTCCCTGAATGAATACAGCCCTTCTCATAGATTGAGTAGCCGTGGATGGAATGCGACGATCTGTCACGCAAATGATGTGCTGGGTCTATTTAGTGTTGTTTACCAGTACAACTGCCATTACCTTTCAGAAAAAACCCTTCCGCTCTAAACGGAGAGTAAGCCATGTATTTGACCGTCAACATATATTTTGAATCAATTTTCCATTACATCGATCGTAGCAGGGTAAGCGGGTAAGCGCGCAAACGCATATAACACACAGCTGTACTGGTTGAGACAGATTCTATAACTATTGCAAAAAAAATATGTGCGAAACATGTATATCGAGCGGCCTTAGACCTGATGAGGTACGAAACGATTTCCTTTTGCATGTCCATCTTCAATTCGATATTCAGACGATAAAATATCTTGCAAGGAAAAGTCGTCATCGCTCGAAAGCGCTTACAACAGCACACGTTAGGTGCTGGGAAAATCTGCCTACCTTTATTATATGTGCTGGCAGAAATTATCGCCTCCTAATGCGACAACGGTGTAAGGTCTTCATTGGGACTGCACTTACAATTGGCTTGTCAACATGAATGTTGAAGTAAACGACCCAGTGGAACTATCCTTGATGTCTGACGCCTACCGTTGCTCCGGTTCCCGCAGAAGGTTGGTGCTCGAGATGAGAGACGCAGAAGAGAAAGACGAAGACGAAGAGCAGGGAAGAAGAGATATCTCGAGAGCCCATGCACATGTAAGACGTCAGTTGTTGGCTAGGATCATGCCATCCTCACCATAAATATGGGAACTTGACGCTATTTTCCATATTTTCCATGTTAGCAGTTTGTGCCATTAGGACAGAAAATCGGCGTAGCGGTCTATGGGGATGGATGCTAACTAGAAACGTCGTGCTTTCCGGATCTAAGCGATAACGACTAAAATAAGGCGTTAGGCAACGTCATCTTTCGGGACTCAACCAATACGGCGCAGCAGCTCGCACCCATCGTATTGCACTCTCCAAGGAGCCACGCGAATTTTCTCTCCTAATGGCGCACTTCCTCCCATATGAAGGCAGGTAAAGACCATTCGGTCATTATACGGCTAGTCCACTAACACAAGCTTGGTGCGCCTTTGATTATTCCCCCGACTTTTCCCATTACATGTGATGAAACATATGAATAATAACTTATTTATCACGGACATGATTATAGAACCTGATGGTCACGCCTTTGTAAAAGAGAGTACTGTACCCGTTTGGCCATTGAACTTCTACCTTTTCTAGATTGTAGAACAAGATATGAATACTTTGCTTACATTTGGGCACTAAGAGCTCTTTCAGATCTGCTGAACGAAATATGAAGACTGTTTGTTAACAATTTTTCACGCTCACGAAGCCTAAATCCGAACGCCATGAAAATAAGCATATAAAAGTCGGTCGAGACCGTAAGCCTTCACTCTCTCTTCTTCCAGTGCAGGAAATTGGCTTCGGTGCATCCAAGTGAAGGTTGATGCAAAGATTTCATTCTGGAGCAATATTTCTTCTCCTGTGACTGAATTCTTCTCGCTTGTTATCACATTTCCTTAAATTCTTACTTTGCATTGCTTGATTACCCAAGTTTGAGGTCGATTTGGATAAAGTCTGGATTCAATCATATAGACACAGAATTACATTTTTAGACATTGTGAATAGTAGGCAATATGCAACGAAGACTGATCAGTCCCTTGCCCATGTCATCCGTTTTCCTTCGACTTCGGTTGAGAAGGTAATAGGGTCTGGGTTAATTGGTGCACGTGATTCGTGCGATCGCTCAACGCAAGGCTCACTATTTAGGGCCAACGAGTGGTGGGTTATTATGTGGCGGAGTCGCGCTATTGGTTGATGAGCGTCACAGTAATCAGGTTATCTTTCGGATACAAGGTACTAAAACTAATCAAAGGAATAAGGACAGCGATTACAGAAAACAAAAACATTCGCATCATTGCTCCACTATAATCTGAGCAAATACACTGTAAAGAGAAAGAGAGCCGATTGGGGAAAACCGGAACAGCAGAGGAAAGCTGTACCAGTTCATCGTGATCAGTTCAATCATGTACATAAAGTGGTAGTTTCTGATGAAGAAGGAAGTCAGCTTCTGAAGGCAGAGTGAAAATGAAGCGTTATATCACGTCGTAAGAAATCATTATGCTATAGACATGAAAAGTTTCTTATTTCCATACCTATTTCTTCGTCTCCTTGGCGTTAGTCCCGCGCCGTCGCAGGGTTCACTAATTTACACACTTGTCTTACGGTTTGAGAAATAATTCTTGATTTTTGAAGAGTAATTTTGTTCTTTACATTTATGTGTATCAACATAGTGAAACAGATTCAGTACCCAAGAGTCCTAAAGTCAAAAGTAGATATACTCAAGTCGAAGAAATAAAATATATTTTTGAAATTAGCTGATATTGATATTGACTGACAACGCCGTGGCCCCCTGCTTGCATTGGAGCCCAGGCTGTACTAGTGAAGGGGTCATCTCAAGAAATCCATTTTTGTCACAGGCATAAGCTTCACCGTAATCCAAATGTGTGTGTTCACAGGCAAAATGTGTTCACAAGCAAAGCGTGCCCCATTTAGTCATTCCGTTAGTAGAAGTTTCTGGAAACCTCTAGAAAATCTCGTTAACAATGTCGCAAAAATTTTCTCACGGTATTGTATGATTTTTGTACCTAATGGACCTTCCTGTGCCGGAGTTCCATGTCTCTTTTTTGAACATAAAAAAAGACAGCATCTTTTCTCTTCTTCAAGGCGTGCTTGTTTTCGAAATCCTTGATCGTTCAAATGAATTACCATTCCAGCCATCCGTTCGACAACGCAAGGGACACGAGAAATACCACGACTATCAAAATCATGGCTTTCAAAAGAAAACCCGCTTCGCCCGTTCACAAGAACATCACTGGTTTCAGTTGAGCGTTGCCTCAGTGACTTCTATCAGAGGCTTCCTGAGCGATCAATGAGCAAAACGGGTGGTGAAAGATGAAAGGATGATGAAAAGGATGATGGTGAAGGATGATGAAAAGAAAAAAAAATACTATGCCGTTTTAGGGCATCTATGGTCGACAAGCATAAAATACAGCGATACCATTTTTCTAGAGTACAACACTGCCGCAAGTGTGCTTCTTGCCAATGCTTTAGCAGAAAAGCTGTAATATTTGAAAAGTGTCGTCAGTTTTTATTTCAGCAATTTCCCACATCTAAACATGGAAGATATATGAATCGTAAGCATCGAGGAAGCCATTGGGCCTTAGGGCTTTTCCTCGAAGTTGTAGAACCTTCATGTCATATTTCATTGATTCGACTAATTAACAATCCAACTGCATTATTATATTTTTCGAAATACTTGATTCAAGGCAGCCAAGGCATCACTGTTAGCAGCCGTCTACCAACCTGTTCCCTTTAGAATGGGACTCTGATCGATCTCACTCAAAGGCACACCACACGATAATCAGATCAGTGGCTTACTTCCTTGGGGCAAAAGGTCCTCGGAAAACTGTTCACCGTGCACCTTTGTTGTGGCTGCGGTACACCCTAACTGTGTTGTGCCTGCTTGAACACACTAGCCTAGTCGATGGACGAAAAAATTCCCAACGTGATGCTAACGTGGAGAAGAACTCGCAATGAAAGAAGATGGTTCAGTGAAACGGCCACTTCGATGATGAAAACAGCTTCCACATCTGAAATTGCTAGTCTAAGGCCAGGTGTGGTTTGGTTGGGTGGGCGTGACTCAGTTGTGTTCAAGCTGACACAACACCGTCTGAGCAGTTATCCAAGGACCTATTGCCCCAAGAAAGTAAACCATTATCTGATTATGGCGTGGTCTGCCTTTGAGCATGCTCTTCACTTGGTTTATGAGCGTGAAACGCAGCATTCCCCACTGACGAAGCTGTTGCTTTCTTACTCCCTCAAGATCTCTGCTGATTGTAAGCATCAATTACACGCACTCTTTCGCTCTCCTTGATACCGTTTTCAATAGTGACAAGGTTGTCTTACCCTGTGAATGGAGGTCGTAAAAACGATTGAACGTACTTTCTTTTGTTTGACGACATGGTCTGGTCTTCCTATTGAATATGTTGGCGTGCGCAAGCTGCATAATTGCAGCGAGGTCATAAACACAGGTGGTAGTGTGACTTCTCAGACGGACCGCTCAGAATAACTTGATCTTTGGGACGCCATAAAAGATGGAATCGGTGTAGTGTGAGTTAAAGACAAACTATTTACTATGATTTTTCGACCGATCAGATGATGAGAACATGTAGTTGTGACGGAGTTGTAAACCGTTCAAGACACTCAGTCTTACAAGTTTTCTTGCGCTCATTAAGTTTCTCGAATGGCTTACGCTGATGGAAAGTGGCAGGAAATGGTTGAATCCTTTGCTTGTTCCATATCGTCGACTTGCAGGGGCATATGCATAAGAGAGTGAATATGTTGTTAAGCTACTGTTCACGGCAAGCTTCACCAAGCCCTCAGCTCCCTATCACTACACGATCCTCAGGGTGTGTACCCTTATGACAGGATTTCGCACGATGGCCACCGACGTGCGACGCAGTGTGTGCGAGCTATGCGCGTCGCGGTAGTTGGGTATTAGAACGATTACACGGTAATGCCAGGGGCGCGATACCCAGTTGACTTGTAATCGCTTTGGGACCCAACAGCATGGCACCTTTCCGCAATGCTTCGCTTGCGATGCGCCGCGGTGCGAAATCCTGACATAAGGGCACACACTCCGATCCTCACGCTAGTCGAGCAGTAGTGTATACGCTTGATGCTTCTATTCAAACGCAAATTTATGTGGGACAAGTACAAGTTCGTCTGCTCAGAGTCTTTCGGTGCATGATGTATCCTGGAGGTGATACGGCTCGACAGAGAGCTTTCGTTTGACACGAAATAGATTCATCTGTTGATCTCACTCAGAAACAATGAACAGTAACTTCAGAACTCAGAGCAACAGTCCAACATGGGAGAAAGTACAGTCCAGTGAAAAGGAAAGGACAAAACGAGTTGCTGAAAAGCTGTGAAGGTCAAAATGTAAAAGCTTCTTTACACTGAACGAGCTGAAATGATACCATACGCATTTATTGCGCTGCAAGCGGCATTTCAAGTGAAGTCCGTGATCGGAATTCTCGGTCTGCTTTCATAGACCCGCGGTGATGCTAGCATGCCTGTCCCTGACAGGACGTGGCCGCGTTCACAGCCATCGAGACGGAATGGTACGCAGAAACGATCCACCAATGCCCTGCCACCGGCACCGCAGAGTATGAAGGCGCCCTTATGAATCCTGAGCCGAATTTTATGGAGTGTACACCATTAAGACAGGAAATTAGCGTAGCCGCGTTCAGCGCGTAACGTGATTGTGCGAGCTATGAGCGCCGTATCGATTGAGTCCTGAAGCGCTTACACTTCGAAGGCCCTGAGCACCACCATCGTCTCAGAATCGTTTCAGAACCCATCCAATACAGCGCGCATAGCTCGCACGATCGCGTCACGGGCGTATACCCTTATGTGTCAGGATTTCGCAAGATGACTAGCGGCGTTCGATGTAGTGTGCGCGAGCTATGCGCATCGCGGTAACTGGGTCTTAGAACGATTACGGTAGAGCTATGGGCGCGATACGCAGTTGACTTGTAATCCTTTCGGGACCTAACAACATGGCATCTCCAGCTCGTCTGCAATGCTTCGTTTGCGACATGCCGCTGTGCAAAATCCTGACATACGGGTACACACACTCGCGTCGCACATCGACGCCACAAAGACAATTTTCTGTCGTGATAGCATACACCCGAATTTTGTGCCATAAACAATAGATAGTTATTCGCACAGCTTTTACCACCTTTTTTTGTAACAATGGGAAACAACGACACAACGAGCTTCAAACATGTTGAAGCTCTGTAACAAATATACAGGGGGTGCCAAAAAAAGTAGTTTTGCCCACGGCTCACATCTCCCAATTATACAAAACATAGGGAAACGAAAGAAATGAAAGTATTGGGGCAAAATATTCCCGAAATGTTCCTCTAAAAGGAGGAGCAAGCCGAGACTCACTACTTTCATTTTCATAAAAATATAGAACTTTTAAGCGGCGCAGTCGGGCTTCGGAGCACCCACGGTATCAAGGTCCCCTTAAAACAGTGGAGCCGGGTTCCATGGTAGGTCTTTTGTGGGAAGCTTCCTAAGATTGGCCCTTCGGTTCTTGGAAGTCACAGAGCCCCTGCGCTTGGACAAGGCTGCTATGATCCAAAGTATCATTTTCATGCCTCAAATCCGCCTCCGGAGGGGTTTCAGTGGTAAGTGCACGTTTTGGCTCTTGGAAACGAAGGGCGCTGGGAACCTGGAAAAAACGGGATCCTAAAGAACACCACCCAGTATGAATCCCCTTAGGTACCCAGAGTGAACGGACCTCAGCAAGGTTGTGAACGAAGGCAACAAAATTTCGGATTTTGCCCAGTTGAGGTGACACATCTTGTTCACTATTTCCTCGCTCCCGTTCCTGCTTGTGCAGAAAGCTGCCACGTAGTATAGTGATAGAATAGGGTCTGCTCTTGAATCTGGGGATGAAAATACCTCAACAGAATTTGCTGTAGTTCGACTAAGTGGGGTGAAAGTGGACGAGACAAAATTACTTTTTTTTCACCCCCTGTATGTTGTTGATACTAGGATATGTTCGGAGATATGGAGCCCCATAAGGAACTTCATAGAAAAAACGAGTTAGTTAACTTCAACTTTTGTAAAAGAATTTCGACGTATCCAAGTAGTCCTAGCTGTGCATACCCACACTTTACTGATTGCAAGGGTCGCGTGCATCGTTCTTGATTGTGCTAAAGAGAGTTAATGATGTTGTTTTGTTTCAATATGCTTAATCAGTTCGAACAGAAACCGAGCAAAATGTGGGTGTTCACGACCAACACAGACCGTGCCACCTTCACATCTTTGCAGTGCCTTAAGTTGAGCAGAAGCTATTCAAAGCTTTCAACTTAACTGATTTTTTCTATTTTTTCAGGAAGCGAGATGGCTACGTATGTTGCGAACTAAACGGCGAATGGCGTGAAATGCCCAAACCTAAGTTAAAGAAAATCGATCTCTCACTTTGGTCAATACTCGAGGTTTCTAACGGCATTAGGTCTGGAATGCCTGAACGAATGTGTATGACGTTACTTACATTGTGTTCTGTATTCCAATTGCTCTGAACAAATCTGATCTTGTTATTACTTGGTCTTGCAGCTCACTTATGCGTACTCAATACTGATAAAAATAGTAATAAAATGAAATCATGATAAATTGAATCATGGAAACTACCATACGTGCAGTGAGGGGAAGAGCGTATTAACAACGTGCCGATTAGGTTCCGCGTACAAAATCACGGAGTGCCCTCAACAGCTCTGATGAGTATCGAGAAGAATCAGAATTTGATGAATATCGATACCAGGTATGTACTACTGGCAGTATTGAATCCTGATTTACGCAGTTCACTATTGAATACTTGGTTTGTGCTTAGGTACTCCTGCAGTTCCCATAAAAAATCATATAATCAAGACCGTGAAGGAATACTTTATATAAACATATCTGAATACGACGGCGTCACTTCTTCCCCTTCCCTGGCTGAAAAGCACAGGGAAGGATATTAAAGATTTATGGCTAGGATTACGTATCAAACTCGAGCTCCATTAAAGGAATCGTCCACGAAAAAACTAGTCACGGTTACCCATATATTTACGTTGTATTTGCCTGATAAGGGCTGCATGCAAAGTTTCACGCTTTCGGTTCCAAAGTTTTCAAAATGTGAGAAACACATATGAGATAAGCACCACAAAGTCTCGGCCGGGTGGGCGGAGTCCCCAGACAATGCCCACCCCGCAGTCCAAGGCTTTGACAGGACGGGGCTTTTCCTCGGACGCCCCGCCCACCCGGCCGAGAATTCGGGGGCTGTATCTTGGCCAAATTCTCACATTTTCGCGTGAAACTTTGCATACGGACCTTATTAGGCAAATACAACTTTAACAAAGATATGACTTCCACTCTCCATAAACATATGGGTAAGAAAGAAACTCATTTTCCGTGAAAGATTCCTTTAATATGTTATTGCAAGGCAGCATTAAAACCTTTATTCCCATTACTCAACTACCCCAATTTTTTGTAATGGTGAATTATCATCTAATACTATAATGGCACTGAAATTTAATGACGTTTGAATGAACCAATCCTCGTCATTTCAATCCTATCCTTTCGTATATCAGGGAGATTAGTGCAGAGCGTCTATCAATTTGTATGCTGTACCGCTTTTTGTTGGTCTCATGTTTTTGGAACCACCCGTCAGTAAACTGAGCATTTCTTTGGAATCCAGAATGGGTGACGTGTTGCCCGAATCCAGCACATCACGTAAACACCACTTTCGTTCATACCTACTTTGTTGGTGAGTAAACATAGTCCTTCCTGAAAAATATTGCAGAAAATACAATCAATTTTGCTTTAGAGAACTTAACTGAAATTTTAAAGTGAAATGTGACAAAATATGCACTCGAGGGATAGTGAATAGCCGAAGTTCTAGTGCGTGTTATTTTATAATTTAATATTACAATATAATATAATATATAATAATATAAAAGTTTTAGCAACTAGTAGTATAATTTAATATATAATATAACTAACAAGAGAGACTTAGGGAATTGAAGGTATTCAGTACTTGGACCATGCCTAAATAGCGACGCTTTTGGCCTCTGTTCCATATTCATCCAATTTAACCTGGGACTCCCGCCAAAAAATTTGTAGGGCTGCTTGTAGACGTATACAGTGCCTAACCATTCTCTCACATCCTTTCTTCAATATTAACGAGCCTGTTGACTGTTTATGAAAGCCTCCCGGTTATATGACGTATACATCGTTGAAATGCAAAATTCCCATGGCGTAGTTAAGCTATCACGTGAATTTCACAGATCAAGGTTGAACATGTCGTAAAGTGTCTGTTTGGATATGAAAATTTGCCCTTCTCTACAACATGTTTGAAAACCTCCTTGAATTATTTGAAAATGCCATAAGTTTTGATTTTGTCGCAGTGTCTAATAATTCTATAATGTACCAAACCAACTCCGAAAAAAAAACACTGCTAATTAGAAATTCTACCACTAATTTCGAATTGAAAGTTTCCATCTACAAGAATGGTACTATTTGAGGCAGTACATTACCTGCTAACTGGGACAACTGTAATTTGCGAAATATCGCAGTTTCAGTGCTTTCAGGCGATAAAAAGAGGCATGATATTGGGTTTATACTTCTCTAGCCTAACAAGATGTCAAAACTTATTTACTCCAAGATCACTTCTATCTACATATACCCATGTCAAAAAGAAGCTTCCTATGATCATAGTAGCAAAGGGAAACGTGTTGAAGCCTCTTTGACCCCTTACGATGGTAACCATATAAAATACCACATTTCACAATGGTGACTGCTGCGATTAACTGAATTGTGCTGGAGACAAGAGAGAGCTGTTCGCTTTTCAGGTGCAATGAGTTCATCGCTGATGCCGTCTCGCATCGAGGATTGCGTGCTGTCGAAAGAGTAGCAGGAGAGAAACGTAACAAATAAAAAAAGAGAGAAGCATTCCGCAATCATCAATCCCTTTTTAGAACGCCCACGCACTCTGTTTCCACTCAGAATGGCAGCCGCACTTGAAGGAGAGCTGTTCTGTGCAGTAATTCGCGGAGCCTGGAGGTACAAAATAATGTTTTTTGCCCTCTCGAACATTCTCTTACCAATTGACCGACCCCTGATGAATGGAAGGTTAGGTTCATCCAGGGTCTGATGCTCTCCTTTCACTATGGTAGTGGGAACGGCCCCGTTTGACACTACATCACATACACCTACAGATTGCAATAAGTTATTCCAGTCCCAAGAACTTCAGATTGCTCTGCAGACCTTACTTTCAGAATGATCCATTATGGAAAATGAGCGAACGTCAGAGGAAGCAAAGACTGACTGCTTTGCTTTAAACTTCAACTAGCACCGCATAAAGGTAGTCGGAAGATTTCTAGAATATCACAGAACAAGTAGGAATAACGTTGAACTTTGCAAAACCATCCCCAGGCAAGAGGTCTAATACTTTCGACTTTTTCGGCAAAAGGCATAGTTTGAAGGAGAAAACTTCGAGTTGAAAAATGATTCATCCCTTTAATCTGACTAATTACAAGCAAAACAGATCAAGGCCTTGACTTGTGTCAACTTTCACTATTTTCGCTGTTTTTCAATAGAAACAGGTTTGGAAGAGATTGTTGGACAATACCTGTACTTATCAGCCTGTAGTCGAAAAACCGCTGAAAGTCCATCAATACAACACTTTTTGCCCTTCTATAAGTTCACGAAACTTCTGATTTCCGGTGGCATTGTAAAGTTGTTAGTAATAAAAACGGTGGCGAAAATAACTGTTTACAGTCCAAATTTAGCGAGTGGATCGTGACCGGTCGATTTCGACCACTCAACTCCGCCCACATTATTTCATACAACTATAAAAGCTGTTTGCGATAGAGAAACCAGGAAGGTTTACATTACACCTCCCCGAATACAAAGAATTTTTCTTAAACCGTTTTCATGCTGTATACATTGATCGCATTAATTTTGTTTTTTCAAATTTTTTTCCCGACAAATTCACAATTTTTGACAAATTTTCCTCAGATCGATAATTTGTTACCATTCTGAGACTCTCCGCACGTAGTCGAAGTTTTATAAAATGTGGTGTCAGTATATTTATACATACATGACTGAATGATTAAAGTAAATGATGGCCGCCTTATGGGCTCAACTCTTAATTTGATAGATGAATATGTGATGATTTCATTCTATCCTCACGAATGATTAATCAGAAAGTATTCTTGATGACCGATCTTCTACAGTTCATTCGATCGAGAGCCATGTCACTGCATATTCCTTCCCGTAGTAATGGGACCATTCCTTTTCAGATATGCTCGAAGTTCTCTACGACCCAGCATGGACATCCCATTTCTATTGGCTGCTGATAGTGGCCTTTATTTTTGCCTTTTCCGTTTCATTCGGTAGGTTTTTTTAAACTCTGATCTCTTCGAGAAAAATTCAGCTGCTGATTGCTATCCTAGGCCTGTCGCACGACTCTAATTGTATTGGGTTATAAGGAAAGTTTTAGCCGGTTGTTGCAAGGTTTTGTTGTTGCAAGGTTGCAAGGACGGTTTCAATTTCGAGAGATCATAACTCGACTCAAGCTGCACCTTTTCTCACAGAATAGGCACCATTCGATCAGAATATTATGCATACTTGCCTATCTCATTTTGATGAAAGGCTGACGATTTATGTAGCACGAAATCAGAAAAAGTCGATTCCAAATCAACATTCTTTCTGAACACACTGCTACTGAATGAGCTGCCCAGATGTTTGAGGAAGTAGGGCTTGGATACCGCTAGATCATTTTTTGGGATTTTTTTTTAAATCAAGGTTACTTGAGGTGGTCAGCCACATTTGCGTGGGGCAGGCCAATACTTTTAGGTGTCCCTCGCAAGTATAGAGGCTCAACACTTCCCGCGGTTTTAGTTAAGGTGATTTGCTCCAATTGAAAATTCGAGCAACTCGTTCTCATTTCTGCACTTCTAAAACCAGGGACAAAGTGTTCCATCCAATTCTTCACCCCCCCCCCCCCCCCAGCTTGCAGTACTCACACTTGTGTTGCCTTTGAAACTCCGCTAAACAAGAACTCGTGAAAAGAGATCATCCAAGAAGTGCCATTTTCGCAGTACTTTAGGATTCCCCTCATAATTCGAAAACTTTGTAGCATTTCGTGGGAAACACATGTTCAGGGAGAGAAACTTAATGTCTATTTAAGGAGCTCAATTTCTAGGATCTCAACATTTACTGGGCAGAAATGCTAAAAATGCAATAGAACTAGGTTTTTGACAACTTCACATTACTTTCTCTTTTACAAGTGCATCGCTTCAGGAATGGGCGCAAATGATTCTTGCAATGATTGGGGTCCGGCGGTGGGAGCTGGAACAGTGAAACTATGGCAAGCATACATCCTTTGTGGTATCTTCAACACAATTGGAGCTATTCTACTCGGTAAGTCTGGCTCTGTGTCAATGTCATTGGTTTCCCAAATTGCTACAGTAGATCTTCACTCACAGCCAGGGTACACCGGGAGTCGAGGATTCCTCGACGGGAGGATCGTATTTGACAGGACATGATGGGGTACCTGCAGTAGTCAGTGATAAGCACTAGTCTAAACTGTCAATAACCAGATGAGAAGTGAAGGGTATTTCACGGCAAATTCGTGTGAGGAAAGGTGAATTTATTATCTTTTTGTTCAGGTAAAAATACGTAGCAATAAAGCACCTTACAACTATACAAACCGGCAACAGTTGCTCGTATTGAAGAGCTCGAAAAGCAGAGGGGTCGTATCGGTCCCCTTAGAGGGAGGAGGCAAATTAAAGCGGCTATTTTCCTCGACACCTGGGAGTGGCGCTCACATCTATGGTACTGAAGTAGGGACTAGGTCTGAAAATGCTGTATTAATAACTCTTCATGCTTCTTCTAGTCTTTCATATGTTTTCCGAAGTTGCAAAGTTACACCGTTAGTGCTAACAGTCAAGTAGACCCTCTGAACAATTAATCAAACCTGTCATTGCAACAATCAGATTGGTCTTTGGTTAAAAGGTCAAATTTTGCAGTAGTCCACGATCTGATGCTGCTGTCCCGTGATTCACACATGGTATTAAATATCCGTGTAGTACCACCACAACATTGCGCCAACGCATAGAATTGACCGGTCATGCTCAATTGTTTTCATAGGATTTTATGAGCGTTTCGACATTGTTAGACCCTTCCTACTATCAATCGAGTACCAGTCGGGTTGGCCGGCTGACGCCGGCCAACCCTCCTGGACTCGGATTGGCCGGCTTCGCCGGCCAATCCTCGTAGGGGCGGCTTCGCCGCCCCGGCAGGGTGGCTTTGGAGCTTTCTGCTTTGTAGTGAGGAGCGACTCTCGGCTCGCCGCTAGCGCGGCGAGCCGACTTTCGCATGCGCGCTTCGCGCGCATTGCAGCAGGAATAGGCCCTGTGTATAGGGAGCGCACATAGCAGCAGGGAACGGATAATATGCGGCTTGTATATATTGTGAGCAAACCTCCAACGATATCGGCTTTGGTTGAAATAAGAGACACCACACCCATCTGTAACCTCTTCCCCACTGAAGGCAAAACCCCTTAAAAGAAAGGCAGGATTCGATCCGAACACAAAAATAGAATTGAAGCACTTAGTAGTACCAAAGTAAGGAAGATGGATCGAAACGGTCAAAAAATCCAAGTAAGAAGACCCCCTCCCCATCGTTGATCCAAGTGTGTAAGGCACAATCGCAGAGCGGCAGCAGTTGGAGGTGTCTCATCGTGAGCGCTAAAAGGAGCGGCAGCAGTTGGAGGTGTCTCATCGTGAGCGCTGAGGCGCTCCGTAGTAGTTGACTTTTGAGGATTAAAAGTTTGGAGAGGACGTGCATGTATCAGTTCTATAAGAAACATTGACCTTAACTGATTGCCGAGAGATACACCTGATAATAACACACCACTCTCCAATGGTAACCGAGAACAAACAGTCACTTTGTGAGTGAGGTACCAATATTGCAGTTATGGAAGGGCTAGGGTTAGAACTTATGTACCCTGTACACAGGGAGTTGACGTGTACAGAGTACATAAGTTTGGTGGGTTGACTCCTACTCAATCCTAACCTGCCCGCCTCCTCACACCCGTACCTAATTTGCTTCTTGTGTGCTCCCTACATTTTGGTCTGTCCCTATCCAGTTCTTATTCGCACGACCTGAGCAGTCCCATTCCTGACCTTCCCGATTTTCGGAATAAATTAGAGTACCCATCGGTTTTGGCGCAGGCCCCGCCCATGGTGGGCGGAGCTAGCTTAAAACTTATATGCTCCGTACACATGACCCCTACCCAATCCTAACTTGCCCGACCTCCACAGGCCCGTGCCTTATTTGCTTGCTGTGTGCGCCCTTCACTTTGGTCAGTCCCTTCCCCGTCCTTACATGTGCGATTCAACAGACCCTTTCCTAACTTGCCCGATTTTCAGCACTTGAGCGAAGACCTGAATTCGTTTATTCATCGATTTCGGCGCGAGCCCAGCCCATGGTGGGCGGAGGTAGGCTTAGAATTTATGTGCTCCGTACACTTGTGTTTGCCCCTATGCTATCCTAACTTACTCTACCTCTACAGGCCCGTTCCTAACTTGCTTCTTGTTGCTCCCTACACTTTCGTCTGCTGCTACCCAGTCCTTACTTGCACGACCTCAGCAGTCCCATTCCTGACCTTCCCGATTTTTGGCACACATGCGAGGACTTAAATTTGTGCACATCGATTTCGGCGCAAGCCCAGCCCATGGTGGGCGGAGCTAGGCTTAGAACTTATGTGCTCCGTACACTTATGTTTTCCTCTACGCTATCCTAACTTGCCCTACCTCTACAGGCCCGTTCCTAATTTGCTTCTTGTGTGCTCCCTACATTTTGGTCTTTCCCTATCCAGTCCTTACCCGCACGACTTCAACAACCCTTTCCTAACTTGCCCGATTTTCTGCACTCAAGCGAGGACCTAAATTCGTTTATTCATCGATTTCGGCGCAAGCCCAGCCCATGGTGGGCGGAGGTAGGCTTAGAACTTCTATGCTCCGTACACTTGTGTTTGCCCCTACGCTAACCCAACTTCCCCAACTTCTACAGGCCCGTTCTACTCCTTGTGTGCTCCCTACAATCTGGTCAGTCTCTACCCACTCTTTACTCCCACGACCTGAGCAGTCCCATTCCCGACCGTCCCGATTTTCGGAACCCAGGCGAGGACTTTAATTGGAGCACCCATCGGTTTCGGCGCAGCCCCCCCCCCATGGTGGGCGGAGTTGGGCTTAGAACTCATGTGGTCCGTACACTTGGTCCCTACCCAATACTAACCTGCCCGACCTCCACAGGCCCGTGCCTTATTTACTTGTTGTGTGTTCTCTTTACTTTGCCGATTTTCTGCACTTAAGCGAGGACCTAAATTCGTTTATTCATCGATTTCGGCGCAAGCCCAGCCCATGGTGGGCGGAGGTAGGCTTAGAACTTATGTGCTCCGTACACTTGTGTTTGCCCCTACGCTAACCTAACTTGCCCAACTTCTACAGGCCCGTTCTGCTCCTTGTGTGCTCCCTACAATCTGGTCGCTCTCTACCCACTCTTTACTCCCACGACCTGAGCAGTCCCATTCCCGACCGTCCCGATTTTCGGAACCCAGACGAGGACTTTAATTGGAGCACCCATCGGTTTCGGCGCAGCCCCCCCCCCATGGTGGGCGGAGTTAGGCTTAGGACTCATGTGGTCCGTACACTTGGTCCCTACCCAATACTAACCTGCCCGACCTCCACAGGCGCGTGCCTTATTTGCTTGTTGTGTGTTCCCTTCTTTGGTCAGTCACTCCCCAGTCCTTACATGCGCAACTTCGACAGACTCTTTCCTAACTTGCCCGATTTCCAACATCTGAGCGAGGACCTAAATTCGTTTATTCATCGATTTCGGCGCAAGACCCGCCCATGGTGGGCGGAGCTAGGCTTGGTTCTTACATGCTCTGTACGCTCAGGTCAGCCCCTCCCCACTCCTAACTCACGCGACCTTCCAGGATACAGTGGACATGAGGCCCTACCGAGTCTTAACTTGCCCGATCCCTACAGGCCCACTCTTGATTTAGCCGATTTTTTCAACCATTTCCGCGCAAGTCCCGCTCACGGTGGGCGGAGCTAGGCTTAGTCCTTAATGAGCTCCGCACACTTTGGTCAACCCCTACCCATCCCCAACTTGCCCGACCTCTCCACGTTGCAATTGAGTTGAGAGTAGATTATGTGACAAAAACGGACACACGCACACACACACACAAACACACCAAACTTCTGGTTTTAGCTTGCCTCTCATGTGCTCCGCACGTTTTGGCTTTACTCCAACCCATCCTTAACTTGCCCGACCTCTACAGGTCCATTCCTAACCTGCCTGATTTTTGGAACCTGAGCGTGGGCTTAAATTTGAACACCGGCAGTTTCCGCGCAAGCTCTGCTCACAGTGGGCGGAGCTAGGCTTAATCCTTATGTGCTCTGTGCGTTTAGGTCAGCATCTACCCAATTCTAACATGCCCGACCTTTCCAGACTGCAGTTCAGTTGAGACATCATAACAATGGGGTGGAGTGCAAGTGTTCCGATTGGTGAGGTCAGGTCAGGTTGCGCGGCGGATTGCAAACAGGTAAAGACAGGTGAAACACGCTGCCAAAGCTCCTCCCCTAAAAAGGCTTAGGCAAATCTGGGAAAGCCCAGACGGCAGGACACGCTACCATTCGGACAACTCGCGGAAGGCGGTGACCCAGTTCGGCGCCGACCTCTAGACGCTGGACTGTGGGAGTGACATGGGTACCCTCGGTGAATCCCTAGGTAATGCCTCTTTTCCTTACCGGCACATCACAACACGGTTGCCATTCGCCTTTCGAGGCTCCTTATCAGCCCTTATCAGTTGCTATCACATCCGCTCCCTCACCATCTATGTCCCCTTACCACCCCTACATTACCTTAAAAATTCAGGATCTCAGCTTTGCTGCGAGAGATATGAATTTCCCGCCATTCGCCTTTCGAGGCTCCTTATCAGCCCTTATCAGTTGCTATCACTTCCGTTCCTTCACCATTAACGTCCCCTAAAAAGGCTTAGGCAAATCTGGGAGAGCCCAGACGGCAGGACACGCTACCATTCGGACAACTCGCGAAGGGCGGTGACCCAGTTCGGCGCCGACCTCTAGACGCTGGACTGTGGGAGTGACATGGGTACCCTCGGTGTATCCCTAGGTAATGCCTCTTTTCCTTACCGGCACATCACAACACGGTTGCCATTCGCCTTTCGAGGCTCCTTATCAGCCCTTATCAGTTGCTATCACATCCGTTCCCTCACCATTTATGTCCCCTTACCACCCCTACATTACCTTAAAAATTCAGGATCTCAGCTTTGCTGCGAGAGATGTGAATTTCCCGCCATTCGCCTTTCGAGGCTCCTTATCAGCCCTTATCAGTTGCTATCACTTCCGTTCCTTCACCATTAACGTCCCCTTACCACCCTGCATTACCTTACAAATTCAGGATCCCAGCTTTGCTGCGACGCGAGATATGAATTTCCCGCTATCGCCTTTCGAGGCTCCTTATCAGCCCTTATCAGTTGCTATCACTTCCGTTCCTTCACCATTAATGTCCCCTTTCCACCCCTATATTATCTTAAAAATTCAGGGTCTCAGCTTTGCTGCGAAGCGAGATATGAATTTCCCGCCATTCGCCTTTTGGGGCTCCTTATCAGCCCTCATCAGTTGCTATCACTTCCGTTCCCTCACCATTGATGTCCCCTTAACACCCCTACATTACCTTAAAAATTCAGGATCCCAACTTTGCTGCGACGCGAGATAGAAATTAAGCGGTGAGCGGACAGACAGACACACACACACACAGACAGACAAACAACCACACCAAACTTCTGCTTGATATATAGAGTATGATGATGATAGGAATAGGATGGTTTTGATTCCATTCCTAACTTGCCTCTCATGTGCCCCGTATTTTGGCTTACCCGAACCCATCCCTAACTTGCCCGACCTCTACAGGCCCATTCCTTGCTTGCCTGATTTTTGGTAACTGAGCGTGGACTTGAATTCGAACACAGGCAGTTTCCGCGCAAGCCCCGTCCACAGTGGGCAGAGCTAGGCTCAGTTTTTATGTGCTCTGTACGCTTGGGTCAGCCCCTACCCGATTCCAACTTGCCCGACCTCTCCAGGCTGCAGATCAGTTAAGAATGCATTATGCGGTGTGCGGACAGACAGACAAACACACACACACGCACACACACACACAGACAAACACACCAAACTTCTGGTTTATATATAGAGTACGGTTTCTGCGCAAGCCCCGCTCACGGTGGGCGGGGCTAGGCTTAGTTCTTATGATCTTCGTGTTATGATCCTTGTGACCCCTACACACTCCTTACTTGCCCAACCTCTCCATGTTTGAACTGAAAGTGCAACGTGACAAACAGATGACACAAACACGACAAACATCGGGTTGAACTGAGAGTGCATGTAACAGACGGACGGACACACACACACACGCACACACACACAAACACACCAAACTCCTGCTTTATATATATGTATAGGATATGCTACAAATGGGGAATAGCATTTTTGCTAGCAAAAGTTCGGAGCAACCATCAGTGACTAGTTGAGCTCTATTCATTGCATTGCACGTTCATTGCACGTTGAAATGATTTATCCAAATTGTTCGAACTTTTAAGCACGTGTAAAAGTGGTGTGGTTCTTTCCAGGAGCTCAAAAAAAAAAACTCGGCGAAGCAGTTATTTCGGAAAGAACCCCGAAGGATGTTTTCAACTTATTTGCAAGCAAATCCCTCTAGTCCACGGTGTTGAGTCCTCATGCTAATCCTGACCGTGGTTGTTTGATCATCTGGTTATGGATTATTTTGTTTCCCATGCAGCCAATTGGCTGCCAAATTGGCCTATATACTGGGTGTGACAAAAGTATTCACCGTTCGAGATAACCTCACGATGCTAGGAGGAAAAAATGTATCAACGTGTTCCACTGGTATATGCGACGAAGGAACTGATCCAACAATATAACGATTCGATAAGATCGCCTTAGGCTTTAGCTTTGTGGGGGACAGTGAGTGAAACCATATGCCCTGGTTCGAGGATGTTCGTCGCGAAAATCGTTCCATACCTTTATCAGAGTAGCTCCAAAGATTGAAGGAGTAGAGCACCTTTCGCATCCCAGAGTGCTCGACAGAACAGTTGAACGGCATTGGATCGGGGCGTTCCGGAGGTGTTCGCGGGGGGAGCTCCAAGATTCTAGAAATCTGACGATATCCGAGCCAAATCAATCAACAGAACTGAATCATCGATGTCATCAAGAGATACATACACCCCTATATAGTACTCCGTTCCGGACCCTGTTCGGGCGCCTTCTAGCGCAACACAGCTCCAGCTCACAAGGCGTGATTACGGTAACAGTGGTTTCAGATTAGAATAAATGACTTCACCCTAACCAGGTGACGTTGACCAAACAGCATAATTTCTACCCTTAGCAACCTCACATATTCCGCTTAGAGTGTTTGAAGGGCAAAGCCTGCACAACCCCGCGCAGTTTATTCTCGTCGCCGAAAATTTCTTCTGACGAAAGCTGAGGAAGATTTATATGACGGTCTTGCCGTCCGACGGCTTACGCTCCCCCTTGCTGCGTTTGTCAGAGTGTATGGGCCAGAGGGGATCATATCAAGTCACAAGGGCACATGAAACTAATCAATCAATCAATCATGTTTCGCATTGGAGTGCATTGTGATATTCACTTTCTATTTGGTATGGAAAGCTTTGCCAAACTATCAATGTCAACAGTCTCTTGCCGCACTGTTATATAACAGCTACAGCCTTCCCAACAGTTCCTTGTCTGCTGCAAATTTCACCCTTCCCGACTGATAGGCGATGAATTATGAAAAAAGAGAGCAAGCTTTGGAGGCCCATATCCACGGATACGCCACGCATTTGTCCTCAATCTAAACTCGCGGAAGAGGTCGACATCATGAGTGACCTGTAGGATGATTCACGGGATTACTCGACACCAGGAAGGGTTTGATTTTCTGTAGAATATGAATCATAGCGGTGTTACGGGAGGGGAAAAGTTACACAACATCCAGGGTTGGATTCCTTTCCAAGAGTGCTTGAAGTGGTAAACAGACCATGTAGGCGCTGCGTCACCGCACCGGTAATGTTTGACTGAACAAGACATAGAAAGGATAGCATATCGTCTCAGAAAGGCATGGATTAGCTTTGAGGTCGGCTGCGCCTTAGATTGAGATGACATGGCCGGGGCGCGACAAAAATTCTTCATGGAAAGAAACCGCATGAACACATGGCACATCATAATATGGTACTCAGGACGGGGATCCTCCATTTTCTTAGCTATCGGCTCATACTTATGGACCAGCAGCAGCAAATTATGACAAGGAGTAGACCGTAATGAGCTGCACAGTAGCGTTCAAAACAAGCGGGTACTCCTTGATACGGTGATAAACGCGGTACCCAGGGGAGCGAGGATTCCTCGGCAGGGGGTCATATTTGACCGAAACGGAAGGCACATCATAATGTGATGATTCAAGACAGGGAGTCCCTGCAGAGTGCTGCGATAAGCGCTATACTAAACCTTCAATAAGCAGATGAGAAGCGAGGATATTTCGCAACAAACTCGTATGAGAAGACATGAAACAATTATCTTTCTGCTTCAAGTAAGAACACATATCAATGAAACACTTTGCAACTATACACCGTCAACAGATAGATATTGTAGAGGTCGAAAGAAAGGGGGTCGTTTTTGGTACCTGTAGAGTGGGAGGTCGTACTGAGGCGGCTATTTTCCTCGATACCTGGGAGTGCCCTGGTGGTGAATCTTGTCAGGTAGCGTTATTTCTTTTTCTCCACAGTGTAACTGTTCAAATGAAAATTGGAGAATAACTTTGAATAAAACTGAAAAAAACTTTGAATAAGTAAGAGCAGTTCGAATACTTGATGTATTCCAGGTTACAAAGTAACAGAAACGTTGCGGTCCGGAATCGTTGAAGTTGAGGTGTTCGACGTCTACTCGATGTACAACCATACCACAGGCAAATATGAGGTGGTACCGCATTGTGATGGAGCAGTTGCCACAGGTTGGTGGATAAAAAGAATTTGAAGCAGCAAGCATAATATCTTGGAAAATATTATAGAAAGTTTCAAGGGAGAACATCTTTCATGTCGGATTTTCTGATTCTGGGGCAAAGAAATTCTGGATCGAACATGGAAGGCTGCTGATGAAAGCAGTAGAAGACAAGTAGATAAAGAATGAAAGGATAGAATTTTTGAGTGAATCATCTCTTTCGAGTTAGGATTTGGTTTGAGTTGCTGGGATGCGCCGCGCACTTTAGTTCCACTTAGAATCGTGGTGGTATGTGATCGCGATTCGTCCCATACAATGAAGCGGGCGCCAACCGGTGTACAAATCAGGGCGATCATCCTCCCAGAGAGTCTGGTACCAGTTCACTTAGAATCCCCGAGGGATTGAAGGCTTCGAGGATTTCAGGCGAATGGCAGGTATGATGCAGAATATCATCGCACCATGAGAAACGAAGTGCACGCCACTTGCCACTAAACCACTTCCCCATAAGACAAGTGATTAAAATACTTGAGATGAGATGATGGAGAAGGTTTGTTTGGGAGATACTTGAGCTGGAATTTGGTTTTATTACATATAACTTTGCCTGTCTAGCGACGAAATAGCTTAAACCAGGCTCAAGCGTTGGTCGAGAAAAACCCTCAACGGATGTCGTACAGTCCATTTCGGAGCGCTTGATAGGGCGTCGGTTGCGCACTCGGGTGAGAGTGTATCAAACTCTCTCACCTCGCCACACACTCTCACTCTCGCCAATATCAGACCACGCCCTATCAAATGCTCCGAAATGGATGTATTTTAGGCTGGAAAGATGGCCTTCTGTTAAAAATCCTCGAAGAATATCTGATGACCCACCTTCCTTTTCAGTGATTTTTGTACCCCAGCTCTAAGAAAAAATTGTCAATTGATAATCGCTCCTTGTACTGCGATACTATTTTTATCAATTGACCACATTTTGGAGTACCCTTTCAAATATCACTAACCTGAGGGGAGCAGCTAGAGTCATATGGTGGGAGTCGGCTTGAAGGAAATGGTGTATTTCAGAAATCAACCTCAATACAGCACTTGGCTCTGTCTGGGCCTCTGTCATGCATCAACACACTCAACTCCAGCGCAGCCAGTACAACGATGTTTGAACACTTATCCCCCCGAAAATTCTCTGCTCAAGCCAAGAATGAGATTTAGCCACATCGCGGGTCTGCAGATGACCGCGAAAAATAGATGGAAGGGTTGGAGATGAAAGCAGAAAAATCGCTGCCTAACATGATTTTCAAAAAATTCCAAATATGTACCCTGAACCATTTGCGCGCTGCAGACTGTTTTCAATTGCTTTTTCATTGGTTGGTGCTTTCGTAATCACAAAGTAATCCTCTACTTGAAAGCTTTTCTAGGGATCGAAATAGCCAACTCATGATACTTCAGGTGGATTCGCTCCTCCCTCGATGGCCAACGGTACAGCGGAAGTGGAGTGTGCCAAATATACAGCAGCCGAGTATATGATTGGACAGGTAATTCCTTTGGAACTGTTTTCCAGCACTGATTCCCACACTAATATATAGAACTCTCCTTCATGCTGTTGTGTTTCAGACCGGTGCCATGGCTGGTGTTGCCGCTTTCATGATTGTTTCGTCCATCTACAAAATTCCGGTCTCGGCTACTCACGCCATTGTAGGCGCTTCGTTGGCATCCTCGCTTTATTTGAGAGGAAATGTTGGAATCAAATGGTCAGAAATCGTAGGAATAGGTCGGTTCATTTATGATTATATGAAACCTTAAGCCCGCGATGTGTCAGTGTCTTTTCCCGTAACGGTTTCGCTTAAGGTGAATCGTACGCGCTATCTCAGGTGACTGCGAAATTTCGATGTGAATTCTTGTTTCTTGATGGATATCCATCTTATAAAGATCACCGTGACCAACAACCCACGCATCCGGTTTTCAGAAAAATTTTGCATTCACCCTCATTTGCTGTTTTATAGCAGAACATTCTTGTATAAGCGGCCTAGTTTAAAACTTTCACTCCAGGGGATGAAAAACGGGTGGTCAGAGTTGGTTTTAAAACAAGGAAGGAAATGCGGCACATATGGAGCGTACCTCGCGATAATGGGATTAGTCGACTTAATTTCTCGGAGAATCAAGGGCTTGGATGAGTATCCAGGATGCATCTTCTTTGCCCCATCACGGCGCTACATCCACTCGAGCTCAAGCTAACCACGCCCACTGGAACTTCTCACTGCTCACGTAAGTCACAAGGGCGAGGCTAGCTTGGGTTTGTGGGAGTGTAGTGTGGTGATGGTGCATCGAGCACTGAACAATGACTGATACCATTTGAGTACCTTTGCTAAGCAATAACACGTGTCTATACACAGCTATTCAGTGGCGTCATGGTTCATCTCGCCGTTGATCGCCGGTTTCTTCGCTTCAACGTTCTACTTGATCATCAAGTATTCAGTACTTTTGAGAAAGGACACATTCAAATGGGCACTAATTATGTGTCCGATGTTCATGTGCTTCACCGTCACTATAAACTTATTCGCATGTATATTTGACGGATCGAAATGTAAGTCCACCTCCAAAAATAATCATGCAGTACCCTTTATGCTTCTAAACAGGACTTGAGGATTTTAGATCTTGGATTTGATCGCCTGTCATGGTGGCAAGCGGGTCTCATTTCGCTTGCTGCTGGCTTTTTTGCAATGTTCCTTCTCTCGTTTCCTCTCAGGGTAAGCCTTTTTTAGATATAAAACAGAGGGCAGAGGTTTAGGGGAGACATCACAGGGGGCCGTGAAAGGTTCGAAATTTCTACGTGTTTCAGTCGTGGCTGAGTAAACGTGCTCATCGACTTTACGACGAAGAAGTGGCAAAACTTCAACGAAAACTGGAGCAGGGGAAAATAAGTGAGTAGAGCACTTTAATCTATTAGTTATGGTGACCGTAACATCACGACGTCCGGGCTTGCGTATCACAACCGGACTTTGTAAATTCATATTTCATTTCAATTTCTCCTTGTTTTGCCTCTCGTCACAGTGTCTCCCATATTCGTTCATACTTCCCCAACATAACAACGGATGGTGGCCTTTCCACTCATCATATACTTAGATTATTCGTGTGTGTTTTCTTGAAAGAACATATTGAACTATCATAATTTGTACTGTTCGTAGGAAAGATCAATTTGGTATGCATTGCGATGAGAAGGAAACGTTTTCTCTTCCCCTATCCGTTTCTATAGGACTGTCTTATTAACTCTAGGAGTGATCGTTTCAGTCCGTGAAGCATCTTTCGAGAAAATTTTTGAGTAATGCATATACAAGGAAGCATTACAAGTATAGAAAACATCCAAGGAGGAAAAATCAAGAAAACAAGCAGGTCACGGTTACTTGACTCGGTGACAAGACTGTAGAAGCAGGTCACGGTGACTAGAATCTATCCATTTTCAATCCCTACAGAGTAGAGATTTTTGCATTTTTCAAATTTCAAATTTTATTCGCGCTTATTTATTCGCACACATGCAAGGAAGAGCACGCTATTCATTTTCAGAGCCTCTATGATGTGAAAGGCTACCTAAAGCCTTCGAAGTTCCTAATAAAAGTTTCAAAGAATAGAAGCTGAAATATGGTATTGTATAGTTTTCGAAAAAAAAACGCGGATCCACGTTTTTTTCAAGAACTTTAGTTCTTTAGTGCATCGCAATTCTTTTAAAAAGAGGTACTACAGTGTATTTACCACCTGGATTCTGAAACAGCGGAGTATCGTATCGGAAATTGAGGAACTCCTTTTGTAACAGCTTTGAAGATTAAAGTCTTTCAGAGACCACAAAAGTGACGGACATGCACACCCCAGTCGTGAACATGGAAAAGCTGCACGATCTTCCGTGGTACAAATATCTTTACACGGCCGTTCCTGAGGATCGACTCACAATGAAGGTTAGAAAGTTTTCTATTTGAAAATCCATTCATCCTGAAGAAGATGGTAAATCGAATTATAAAAAACTTCCCAGTAAAGAGACATGCCTTCGTTTCCCACTAGGAATTAGAAAATATTTTATTCAAAGTTAGCGTTGTGAAAAAAGCTGCCTTACTGGCCAATGAACGGAGCAAGATATGGCAGAGGCTTTTTCATTCCCTCGAAAGTGGCTACCATGCGCTGGATTTTTACAGATTAGAGCAAATGAGAACCGCCATTGCTATTCCTGGCTGTTCGATTCTATCAACAATAGCAATCTCGTAATTAGCGAGTAACCCTGTGTAAATGGCATCCCACACTGAACGGCTGTAATTAGTTTGGCATGATTGTTTTTGAATAGCACGGTGCTGTCTAGTCGAGGTGCCATCTAAGATTGCTCAAACCCCTTCAAAAAACAAATGAAATACGCACGGCATCGATTTTTTGCTTGAGCTCACGGCGCTCGCTCCTCTTTGGGAGGTGAATATCAAAAGCATCGGGGTGTGGTCGATTGGTCGAATTTTCGCGCGGCCGCCTGCCGCGAGCGGCGGGGTGAGTTGTTTGTAGTTTTATCCGTTGAAACAGCAACAAGCACAACATAGAAGAACTTCCGAAGTTTCCAACCTGCAATCTTTGAAGGTCCCGCACGATACCAGCCCAATGCATACTAAGTTGAATCCCAGCCGACTACAGCAAATCGTGCTGACGGCGTCGCAAAGCGAAAATTCGATCAATCGACCCCCACCCAAAGCATCATGTCATGCCTGAGGAGCTTGCAAACATGGAAGTTCTCATTTGTAGCCAGCGCTGCTTGGGAAAATTTGTAGCCAGCGCTGCTTGTTTCTGAAGGCCTTTCCGAGATAGTAAATAGTGGACTATAGTTTCATAAAATCTAGTTAAAGAATGCAGTAACAGCGGATGACATGAGACCTAGTTGGTTTAACAGCGAATGACATGAGACCTTGTTGGTTCTATCTCCAGCATACCTCTAACACCCCTTCCTTTCACATCTTAAAAAGAGTGGTAACGGAATTAAATGGATAGAAAAGCACAAATGATAAAGTATTATTGCCAGTGAGGCATCGAAATCTATCCTAATTGGATGATGTGCTGAAGTGCGTGGAGTTTCTTGAATTGAGGTCATATATGTACTCCGCAGGATAACTTATGAAGTTTTCGCTCGAAATCAGCTCCCCCAATCTTGGGTTCCTCTGATCGGTCCTCTGTTTCAGGTCTTCAATGCACTACAGATAGTCTCCTCATCTTTGTTGTCATTTTCCCACGGAGCCAATGATACTGCGAACACCGTTGGACCACTGCTAGCTGTCTGGATGACATACCAAACCGGATATGCGTTCGGTAGTGCTGAAACCAGAGATGACTCACAGGCATGTAGCATTCACTAGGATAAAACCAATATGAATCTAACTAAGAAGACTAGCTGTAGTACATCATAATCAGTGGTGTGCTACTCGATTAATATTCAGGTACTGTTAGCTTTCGGAGCCGTGGCGATGATCGTCGGTTTTCTTACACTCGGACACAGAACCATCAAGCTTATTGCGAAGGAAATCACCGTTGACATGAGTCCAATCTCTGGATTCGCTATTGAACTTGGCACCGCGTTCACGGTACTTGTCTGCGTGAAGATTGGTGAGCAGCTAGCTATACAGTTCAATATTGGAATTAAAGGACACTGAAAGAAATTTTGATATTTAAGGGATACCAATTTCTTCCACACACTGTGCTGTCGGAGCAGTGGTCTTCGTAGGCATGACGAAATCGACAGTCGAAGGCGTCTCCCTTAAAACGTTTCGAAAAATTGTCATTGTTTGGCTGCTCTGTTTCCCTGTAGCAGCTCTTATTTCGCTCATTGTCACCATGATATTGGTGCGCTTTGCCTAAGCCATACCTTCCGATGTAACATTTCCTAGGTTATCATCACCTTCTTACATTTATCTGACACCAGTGTAATTCTGTCTCACTCGCACATTCCCCTTCAAGTACAAGATGCTGCAATTTCTTGAAAAAATGCAAATTTTCATATTCTTGAATACATTCCCATACTTTAAAAACAGCCTTAATCATCGAATACAGAGCTTTTTCTTATTAAGTAGTAAGCGTTTCGATGCCTTTGCCTTATGGCCTGTGCACGTGTATGATGTGCCTATTATCATTTTCCTTGCTATGGACGGGTTGTGTTTTTTTATTTGTAAAATTTCACTATCAATAAATGCATTTGTTCAGGAAGAACTCATTTATTATAGCGGATGAATGCATTGTATCATAAAATTACTGGCAAGAGCTATAAATTCAGCAAAAATTATGGTATACCAATAGCACCACACAAGACGGATTCGGAAGGCCGATGAATTACTACCACCGTAACTCTGTTAAAGACACCGGAAGGGGGCGATTTTGGCCTACGCTAGAACAGACGTAGTGCGGACGAGTTTAAGTGGCCGCCATTGCACAAACTCGCCGATTTGACGCCTTGGCATGGTGCCAAGGGGAGATGTTTATATTATAAATTTGTTTTTTCTTTTACTTTTTCCTTTGTTCTTTCTTATATTGTTTCTAGATGTACTTACATGAATGCTAATGTAATTGGGATTGGCCACTCCCTATGCTGGGAGTTAGGTGCTACAACTAACGTTGGTCCGTAGCCCGTCTCCTACAGCGGACAACTCGGAAAGTCAGTGGGTTGATGCGAATTGGATGCGAATACACACCGCAGCGTCGCGCTTTTGATTCCTGGTTTTTTTTCGCCGATTATCTTTTCTAACCTTCAGTGTTCGTCACAAAATGCTCATTTCTCTGCATCTTCCTCTTGTTTCGGACCCCTTCCGGTTCCTTCAAGGACGCAACGTTCCCTTTGAGGAACTTGACACTAGGGCGGTCCTTTGAACATTGTAAAAGTAGGGATTGTCGAAAGCTCGTTTCGAAAGATAGTTTCCGTCATAGAAAGTTAGGGGTGCTATGTAGTTGGGGGGGGGGGGGGGAGGGGGCAGTACTGTGCTCGGCGTCCGGCAGTTTTAGTCTAAAACTCATTTTAAGGGGAAGCCCCTATCCCTTTGAATTGAGGCTTAGGTAAAAGCATACACCCATACACTTCAGTGAACAAACTAATGATTGTAGAACGGTTTCGGGTGAGGGAAGACAGCGGACAGTGAGTGCCCCACCCCCAACTACAGTAGCACCAAGTAAGGGCTCCGCTCAGATAATTTACATATTCTTAATAATATGTAAATAATTTGAACTGCTCAACAGTATTTTCAATTGGTACAACCTATAGGTGAAAAGAGAACTTATCTAGTCCGGCAGCTGAGATCAATAAACGTCTTTGTTATAAACCATGGTTCTAATGTAGCTGGGGCACTCGCTTGCCCGCTGTCGCCCCTCACCTGATGCCATCATATAGCCATCACTTCGTGAACTTAAGCATGCATTTTCACCTGAGCCTTATTCGAACGGGTGGGGCACAGGGGTTCCTCCTACACTTGAGGCTCAGGCGAAAATCTAGGCAAAATTGCGCCAGACGCCGAGCGTAGTGGAGGTCCTCTACCAACTACATGAGCACCTAAACATTTTCATTTATAGCGCACCGTTCTAGGCGTTCATGTGGTTGAGAAAAACAGTTATTTTTGTGCTGTCTTCTCTCACCGTATCCTCAAAGGATATCCGTCAATCGGTACACGCAAGTGAATACTTCGGTGCCACTGTAGGGAAGAGAGAAGACACTTCACTGTGCTCGGTGTCTGACGCTATTATTGTATTAGGTAGTCTAAAAAGTCTTTTCGAATTTTTAAGTACCGCTTTTTCCCTCGAAACTGCTTTCCACAAAATTCTTCTATGCATATATATGTAGTACAAGTCCACACGCATCTATAGGTATTGTTGTCTTCCATCTCCCGGATAACCCTTTTCGGCAAAATAAAAATATCAAAAGTCACCTCATTTTCATTTCCAATTTTTTTCCTTTGAATGGCGTTAGACAGGGAAAAGAAAAGGTGATAATCCGATGGAGCAAGATTAGGAGTATAAGGCAGCAATTCTTATATAAGCTCGAGAATTTTTTAAAAGAAAAAATTTAAAATTTTTTTACCACTAGTGAAAAAATGACTCGCCAAAAATTCTCGAGTTTGGATAAAAATTGCTGCCCCATCCACCTTATAGCCCTCATCTTGCTCCATCGGATTATCACCTTTCCCTTTCCCTGTCTAACGCTTCAAAGAAAAAATTTTATATAATTTTTGTATTGAAAATGAGGTTGACCGTTGATATGTTTATTTTGCCGAAAAGGGTTATCCGGGAGATGGAAGACAATAATATTAGGTTGTCCGAAAAGTAATGAGACAAATGCAGTGGTGAGATTCAACATTAAGTATTTTTGGACGTCGAAGTCGTGAAGGGACAAAATTCTGGAATTTAGTGTTTCAGGTCCAGTACATATATGCCACCAAGGGCATATGGTCCATACTGTTTTCACCTTTCACAAACGTGCTAAAGATGGATGAGAAAAAAAGCTGTATCGGGCAGCTCTCCTTCTACACTATGGTTCAGGTAAATCCGCGGATGAGGCCCATCGGCTTTTGCTGAAAGAAATGAAGGATCAAGCACCTTCTCGAGCGACGTGCTTCAGATGGTACGGCAAGTTCGACAAAGGAGGGAAATGTCTCGAAGACTGTAGTCGTTCAGGACGTCAACTGACGCGAAAGAAGCAGCTCATACTTGCCATCTGTGAGGATCGACCTAACGTTACAGTGCGCGAGCTTGCCACCTCCTCGGGTGCTCCTAAATCCACGGTACACGATGTTCTTCGTGCGTCAGGTAAAGTGGCAAAGTTGCCTCGGGTTCTTCCGCACGCTCTCAGCTCTCACGACAAGAAGAAGCGTGTTGAAGTGTAAACTTCTCTGCTCAGCCGTCATCGCACGCTTTCCTGGATCGACTCCATCGTTACCATGGATGAGAAGTATTGTGTCTACGATAACACGGTGCGCCGAAAACATTGGGTCCACTTCGATGAATTGCCGAAACCAGAGCCGAAGCATCCCGATCATGACAAGAAGGAGTTGCTCTCATTCTGGTGGGATATTAAAGGCCCGGTGTTTTGGGAACTGGTTCCTACTGGTTCTATGGTCGACTCTGAAAGATTCTGTACTCAGCTGGAAAGAGTAGCTGAAATTCTGCGTAGTCGCCGTCGTGGGAGAGGCAAAATCCTACTCTTCATGGATAACGCCAGGCCACACACGTCAAAAAGGACTCAGAGTAAGCTGAGAGAGCTGGAGATCGAACTTGTACCCCATCCACCGTTTCACCAGATCTCGCTCCATCAGACTTCCACATAATTCGTTCTCTTCAATCCTCTTTTGCTGAAAAAAAAAATTCACCAATCGGGAGGACGTCGAATTAGCTGTCAACAACTTCTTGAAGTCGAAGCCTCCGGAGTTCTTTGCTAATGGAATCAGATCTCTGCCGCAAAGATGGCAGTATGTGAAGGAACACAATGGCGAATATTATAGTAAATGATATTGATTTGTAATAAAGTTACCGACGAATCACTGCACTACGACATTTGTCTCATTACTTTTCGGACAACCTAATACCTGTAGATGCGTGTGGACTTGTACTACATGTGTATGTACAGAAGAGATTGCTGGAAAGCAGTTTGGAGGGAAAAAACGGTATTTGAAAATACGAAAAAACTTTTTAGACTACCCAATATATGTATGGGGAGAGGACCCCTCCTCTCCAACAAGCCTTGGCAGAAAACATTCACCCAAACCCCACAATCCCTACTACATATAAACATATTCACAAAACGCTTCGTCTGCCTGTATATTTGTGCGTCTGTCTCGAAATTAGGCATTATATGAAAAGACCTGCGTAGTTGAGGGCAAGCTTGGGATGGGTGGGACAAAATGTATGGAGCACACATGAACAGAGTTAAGCTCCGCCCTCGGAGGCGAGGCGTGTACTGGAATGTTCCGTTTTCGACCGAAAATTGTTAATTGGGTCCGCATGTGTTCCAAACGCAGAGGGAAGATGGATTACGATCAGGGATGAGTTTTGAAAGATATGAAAGAGGCTCTTGCAGTGCAGTGGGCGGTGCATTTGTGATGATGGGCGGAGCATGGACGTTACATGAAGAAGGACGTGTGGAAAAGAGAACAAGTTTGGTGCGGGTGATGTAGCAAATCGCCAAACAGTGTGTGTCACAGGCCACGTGATATCAGTGGTTTTATTGCCGGAACAAATATATGTGTTAAGCACTAAAAGGAATTCGCTAATAATCTGCCGTGGAGTATTGCTACCGAAAGGGGTGAGCAGGGAAAACAATTTGCTTTGGAAATTGCTGAATTGATGATTACTCCAAGGCAAGGAACAGCCGAGGAACTTACAGTATTGCTATGAAGATTGAGGGGGAAGGAACGATAAGCCGTGCCTTGACTGCCCTGGAAATAGTCGGATTGATGGTCGATACCAGAGAGGAGAATAACAGAGAGCCTTAGAGTATTGTTACCAAGCGCTCCGTCAGGACCAAGCCAAGCCAAGCTGGTTACCCTTACCAGCCTTGCATACTCCCAGATCGTTAGCATAATTAGCATACAGCTCGTCGTAATGTCGAAAATGTCAAAATTCACTGTGAGGCTTATCAGATCAGCCATATATACAAGGTAGCGATTTCGTTCGGGTGGGGCATGGGACAAAAAAAGTTAGAAGCACACATGAACCAGAGTTAAACTCTGCACCCTGGGCGGAGCGTGCACTGAAATGTTCGGCTTTCAAATTTTGAATTGTTCGTTCGATACAAAAATGGTCAGAACGAGGAAAAGTAGGCTAAGCTTGGCCATGAGTCAAAGAAAGAGAGGAAAGAGGCCCGCAAGCAGTGGACGGAGCGTACCCCTGATCATTACAATACTTGAAGCGAACGAAGAACCGCCAATAGTAGGCGGATCATGCAAACATCGAATGGTGCTCACTCCTACGTTTGTAATTCGGCTCTAAAAGGAACGAGGGAAAGTTGGGGTAATCAACAGTGGCTGGGGATATCAAGTGGGGTTGAAATTTCACAGTAGGCGGAGCTGTCACGGAGTTGGGTAGAGCTTGAAGCAGAAATTCGTGATGTGGCTCGAGAAAGGTTTGCAGACGGAAAAATAGGACTAAAGTGAAAAGCAAGTGCAACTCACGGGGACTTAGCTCACGAAAGTGCGGGTAAGGACAAAATCAAAAATTTGCAAAACGATGTGAGATAGGGTGTAGACTGGCGAAATCTACTGTATTATACAGTAATAGTGGAAGAGGAGAGAAACCCTCAAATAACTGTACAAAACTGCACAGGGGGAACTTCATAAATGCCAACATTGAGTTCCCCTCCTGAAGCCTAGGCAGAAATAGCGCAGGATGGTAAGCAGATTGATGCATCCCTTCTCCGAAACGAAATCGACGCCTGTCTTCGCCGCCAATTATGACTTGAAATCTGAAGTAAGTTGATTATAATAAGCAACCAGTTGGAAAAACTTCGTGATAATAAAGTTACAGCGCCAGCACCAACTCAAATTAGTGTTTATTCGCGGCCTGGGCCATTTTTCACAACTGAAAGGAGTTTCGGCTAGCACCACCGAACTTCAACCTAGGCGTCAAATATCCTATATGAGCTTTCTAAGATCTTCACTGATGGAACTATGGTCTTTATACTAGATCAACTTCCTTATTCGTGAAACCTTGGCATTGATGTAAATTACAGTTTTCTCTGCTATGTCAACGAGCTTGTTAGGTGAAACTTTTATCAACGGCCTGACGTTCCGACGAGATCATCTTCCTCAAGGAATTAGGCACCAGCAGTTCTGATGGAACACCAGGGAACCACCGGAGAAAGCCCGCACGAGAGAATAGAACTCACCCACTCCACCAACGCGAGAGCGAGGCGCCGCCACTCCGTTTCAGTTATTGTCAGTGAATGGGAGATGCCATGCTGTCTTTAATACAGTACAATATAATAGAGACATGTATGTCTCCTCCTCATATAATAGCTCACAATGTGGCGCAAATTTCAAGAGATCATTTTTAATGGATAAGCACTTATTTCGCTTGCTTATACTTGGTTTTCTTGTGGAATTTGAAACGTATTCAGCACTTCTCTGGCAGAAACTGAGCCTTGCATGCCAAATTCCTGCATTTCACATCAGTCTTTCCGCCATGCCCCTTGGGCATGTGTTTTTTAAAGGTGTTCTTGAGTTACGTAGTCTTTTGCGAGCAAGATGTTCTTGAATACGTACTGCTAGTCACCAGTTTCCCCAATGTATGTACATTGCGTTACATGTCTGACATTCGATTTGATACGATACACCAATTTTGGCGCAATCCCCAGATGTACTGTATGGGCATGTAACACAATTCTCTCATACGCAACGCCTATCGTAAAGCCTGTTACGCACGAGCTGGCTTTTGATGCTGCCATTAGGAGCACTCACTAAGACAACATCATCATTCAGCTGGGCTCGAACGGCTCTTTGAGTTGCAACAGTTACTCTGTCAGAGATGAAAGGTATATGGGGTAACCTTGTTCTCTCGTATGGGTTTCTTCGGCGGTTACCGCGATGTTCTTTCAGAACCGCCAAAGGAAGGAGGCGTTTGGTGGTGTGGTGGATGAAATTACAATTCTCAAGCCACGTTCAAGTCTTTGGGGAAGACTGTCTCATTGAAACGTCAGACCGTCAACCACATAACAACATAAGACCTTAAATGACGAACGGGACACTCTTCCTCTGTGCGGGACCACGCACCTTTTGTCGGCCGTGATTGCGTACCTCTGCGTCTGGGTCGTCCTTCGCCGTCTGGGGTCTCCCGGATTTGCCTAAGCCTTTTCAGGGAAGGAGCTTTGGCAGCGTCGCGTACTCTGTCTGACCTGTCTGGTGTCTGACCTCGCGGCGGGAAGCGTGTTGCCACAGACAGTGTCCCGTTCGTCATTTAAGTTTTTTCATAACAACCTCGTTGGCATAGCAGAGGAAATCGTAATTATGGCCTTTATATTGTCCTACTCCCTTAAATTTGCCCAGCGCTTACTTCTTCAATCTTATTCCTCTTGAAATCACTTTACTAATAGTACATGAACAAAAACATGATAAGAACGAAAAATTCTCTTCGTTTTGAAGCAGATATCGAAAGCTGGAGGAAGAGGAACTGGTCCGAGTTTTAGCGTAGTAACTGCTGAATAGCTGTCGGTTGGAAGTACGTAGTTTGAACTTTCGCGCCCAATATTGATTTGTTCTCCCTCTGCGTCCCTGAACGTCGCCCTTTGTTCCTGGAGCTCTCGTGGTCGCGTTCACTCGAACGCTCCACCTCGTCGTATTTCGCTTCGAGGAGCTCAATCCCAGCGGAATTCCTAATTTTTTCATTGGCGTGGAACCCTTGTAAGCAATCATAACATAAATATATGGGTGACAGAAGAACTACAATTTTCGTGGACATTCCTTCAAAGTGCGACTGCTTGATTGCAGTGTACCAGCCTTTGGATGTGGAATTCATAAATTTCTGTGAAGAAGAATAGCCGAGCTCAAATTATTAGGGCATCAGCTGAGTGCACAGCAACTTAGAATAGAATAGGTTGACAATAGTTCATCGTGCATGAGGGGTAAAGAGGTAGAGCTGTGATGTTTTTCTTCCTTCCCACCCCCATTTATCTCGAGATCTTCAGTTTTGCTGACACTGGCCACGGCTCCAATATGTGGACACGACTGAGAACGTCGGCGGTCATGGAGTGGTCTCAGTAAGGCTCCTGTCATGTTTCCTGCTGTCCCGTGCCTTGTCCATTCGCAGATCAATGGTGTGTGACAGGACTTTCGAGCTAGGTCACCGCACTACACGCGCGAATCGACGATTCGGTACAGGTGCCAGGCTGAATTTGTTGGGAGTTGGCTGCCCAGATAACGCCTCCTCACATGACCTGCTCCGTTTCGTACCCTAAGGTGCGAAACCAATACACTCATGTCTGTTCTCCATATCGTCTCTAAAATTTGCAAAGAAGAATGTTTTCTTAGAGCTTCAACTCTTTTGTCTCCATTTTCCGGTGCAGGAAATTGACTTTCTTCCTATTTTTGTTGTTCCCTGTAAACAAGCAATCAAAATTTTCGCACAATTCAAACAGACGTGGCTTGTTGTGCTCACAGATAGTCAGCCAACAAGTAATAAGCATTGATGAATATTTTTCGATGAAATATTGTTTTCCACACATAGCTCAATCAATTGCCCTTGCTCTCTGTTGCTTGGAACGCTAGGAGCCTCTCTAAAAAGCTTTTCGATCTACATCCAGGGCAGAGCCATACACGTTGAACGAATCGGTGGTAAATGAGGCGAGAGACGGGGTAGTAACATACATATTTTACAGTCCGCAATCCCCAACCTTCTTCATAAGATGTGATACACTTCCTTCGCCCCTCGGTGCATTTCTTTCAACATACTGCTTTTGAATCCTATTGAAAAAAGGGTAGTAATGCGGCGACGAAATTTACGCGATGACATCATCGTAACTCAATGGAATTGTTTCCGAATTAGCAATTTCTATCAACCAGTCCCAAGCGAATAGAGCAACCAGCGATGGGGCCTAGTTGCTCGTAATGATGAGCTTGCTAGGGGCAAATAGTCGATGATTGAGGCAGGGTGACTTCAAGGGTGTATTCTTGAGATTCGGCAAACGCAATACCCCCATTTCGTAACTTATACAAAAACACCTGCAAAAGTACGAATAACTTTCAGTGGTGTAGAGAAATAGCACTATAAATAAGATTAACACAATAAATAACATTAAATTTCAATTGGATAGCAGCAGCTCTAGAAACCTGAGCTCGTCTTTTTCTTGCAGTGACACATATCTGCCGCTCAAATTTTACCTGAATATTTTATATTTTCTAAATTGGGTAATTTGAAAGACCACGCCATGCCTAAGATATTTCCTCATATATTTGCAGAAAAATTTGAATCAATCAGGATTTGAGGCAGCTGATCTGTCCGCGCAGGTAATAGACTATTGATTGCGAGCGCATCTTTCACTACACGTCTGGTTAAGGGATTCGACCTAAACCCAAAAATAGGATTATGGTCTTTTACCACCATTTTCTTGTACGCATTCTATGTAGGTGTCCTTGACTAGTACTGTTCCCGCTATAGTGGACAACAGTGGCAGCGGAGATGCTTGGGTAGAGAGCGAGTTGCGTGATATAATTGAATTTGTTGATTCTTCGCTTCGTTAGCGATACCGGAAAGGTTGTACTTCGCGTGTCTTCGTTTTTCTACTTTCCGGCAGTGTCACGCATTCCACTTTGTTCTGCATGCAGTGATATATGTATAGGACACACATATAGAATTAATTATAAGGTCAATCGATTTTCGTGTGAAGATACATAGCTGTGGTGTTAATGAAGGGGCCTCGAACTAATGAAGGATTAGTTGTAAGTAGTGGACTCAGTCTTTGAGACCATTTGATGCGTTGCAAATACGCTCATTATCTGCCTCCCCACTTTATTTTTTCGAGAAAGGAGAATATTTTGCGGTTTATAGGACTGTTAACAACGGATCGTATAGCAGCGTTTGTATATTAGGATTTTGGACCTAGATCTGATTTTCAAATCTGTGGAACCACTTTCTGAAGTGGTACCAAAGGATCTGCTATATGCCCTCTAGATCCCCAATAAACTAAGCCAGCTAATCTGATTATGGTTAGGTGTGTCTTCATCAGAAGAACTTTCTGAACTCGACCACAAAAATGAGTCTAAGAGTCTACTCTGCGATTGAACTTCTATGAAGCAAAATTCACCTCCACTCCTGGCCATCTTCGGTACCGAGGGGGTGTTCAAACAAACTTAGGCTACTTATGTTCAATAATCTTTACAATTAGTCACTGCGCCAATTGGAAGACTGATATGAGTTCAGCATCTTATGGTACATACTATTATCTTGGCATCAATAAAATTAGCCGAAATGGCTTAATGACTTTCCGTTGTGGGTTGATACAACTGTTGTGAAGGTATCTTCTTCAATGCACTTTTTTACCACAGCACCCAGAATTTGTATAAACTGTTTATAGAGAAGATCTGATGTAGGCTCACCTCCGAATCGTGCGTATAAGTTGTGATGGACCCTCCATATCCTCATTATGCATCAGTTACAAAAGAAGCCTATAGTATTGGGTTGGTGCATAATTAATGCAGCTTTTTCAACAAATTTCTTCCGCAAAAACAATATTAAAACCTAGCAAAATTGTGTTTAACTGATTATTTGGGAGCGCTTCCGCCATCGCACTCAAGGACTGCTTCCATTTATTAGTCATCGAAACGTCAATTTCCACTACAGTAAAAGGTCATAATAAAAAGCCGCATTAATTATGCACAAATCCATTAGCTCAAGCAATCTCGAAGGTCATAGGAGATTTATAAACACTCTTTAGAACTCCAAAGGTCAAAAGAAAGGGAGAGCGCTTCGTACCTAAGCAAAGATCCCATGCAGGATAGATATGACATATTACATTTGCTGCGAGACTAGACGTCAACGACCGCTGATGCACAAAAACAGTCGAAATTCGTCATCGTTTCCCTGACAATCTTTCTGAGAGCTGCCACCTCTTGAGAACTAATCTAATGAAGTCCGTTCGTGCCCTCACCAGACCAGGTCGTGTGAGCATGAATAAGCTGATACAGTGAGGTCGGCTTTTTTCTGCTCTATATACCTTTGGCAATGTGAAGTCACGTCGTTGAACACCAGTGCACTTTCATGTACTGCAATTTCATGGCTTTGGTAATTAAGAGATTTCAGGGAATACTTAACGGCCACCATAGTCTCTCCACAGTACGGCATGGGTCAAGGTACGAGAAGGGGTAATTGTTATTGGGTTTTGATGGGAATGTTGAGGTAATAAGTAGTGCAGCACTAGAGAAGGAATAGGTTGAGGTCGATAAAAACCTGAAAAAAAGGACTTTCCCTGTACTACTGTCGTCACCGAAGACGTGCCCTCACGCCCTCTGCATCACTAAGTGGATGAGGGGGAGGGGCGGGAAGGGATGATACGTATGGATAGGACCAGGTGAGCAAAGCCGTGGTCCAGCTCTCCACCGCTGCTTCTCTGACAGCACCACTCTGCACCACTCCAAACCTCGAAATGGGTCGTAATTCGGATGGAAAGTGGGTCATCGTATTTTGAATTCGCACTGGAGAAATCCTTGAGACACATCAACGTTTGAAGAGATTCCTACCAAACAGCCTGTCTATGAAAAGGTCGTCAATCGATGACCATGTTCCTCATATTCATCGTTAGTATTATTAGGTTGTCCGGAAAGTTCTCAGCGCTTTTGCACAAGATAAATTCATAAGATAAATTCAAATATCAAAGCGCGTCAACATGAATTAAATCACATGCTGTGCTCCTTAGATAGTCAAGAAGTTGCTCTTTCTAAATATATGTTTTATTTGGAATGCCACAAGGTTTGCGAATCATTGGGGAAATTTTAAAGTACTGCGAAAATGGCACTTTTTGGGTGACTTCACTTCACGAGTTCTTGTTCAGTCGAGTCGCAGCAAAGGAAACACCCCAAATGTGAGTGCTGCAAGAGGAGGGGGTGAAGCATCGGATGGAACACTTTGTGTCTGATTTCAGAAGTGCAGTATGAGGACGAGTTGCTTGGATTTTCAATTGATCGAATCGCTTTAACTAAAACGGCAGAAAGCGATGAGCGTCCATACTTGCAGGAGATATCAGCAAGTATCTGATTTCAACAAACAAACATAGTTGACCACCTCAAGTAGCCTCGATTTGGAAAAAAACCCGAAAAATGGGTGCCGCGCGACCCTTCGGAGCAGCAATGCGCGAGCACATTTCCCACAAATCGTCTTCCCTTATTTGAAGCAGTTGCAGGGTAAGGTCCTTACTCGTCCATCATGTTCACCAGATCTAGCGCTAACTACGTCCCGCTTTCCAAAACATCTGAACAGCTCCTTCAGTGGCAGTGTGTTTAGAAAGGATGGCGATTTGGAGTCGACTTTTTTTTTTCATTTCGCGCAATATAAATCATCAGCCCTTCATCGAATTGAGATATTCAGGTATGCGTGATGCTGCCAGGAGTGTAGCGAATCGAATGGTGCTCATTCTGTGAGAAAAGATGCGCTCTGAGCCGAGTTGTGATCCTCCGAAGTTGAAACTGCAAAAACGGCATGACAAACCTGGCAAGGCAAACAAACCCAGACAACCTAATAGATAGCAGTACTAGGTACACCATGACTATTCAGCTGCGACCGACTGGTGACCTTCTTTGAGAGAGACAGCTTGAGTAAAAGACCTGGGAAAAATGGTCTCAGAATCGGCAATCAGCGAGCGGGTGGTTAGGATCGTACTTTTCAAGAACTTCCTTTCTCATTTATACCTTGCGCTAGAGAACTATGAAGCAAAGTGGCGGCCGTCACGTATCGGTGCGCAATGTGGGAATCATCATCATTGGGTGCGAAACACTATATTGCACTCCTAACCGGCGACAGGTGTTGGAAGGTTTCGTCGTAATTTGCAGAAGATCAGTACTTTCCCGATTTTCGAATCTGGGTTATAACGGCTAACTTTCTTGGACCTTTGTGAACTGTATTCAGAACTGTGTTTTTGAAAAGAATCAAAATCATGGATTACCGCGCTCAATTTCCATGAAGGGCACAAAATCATATCAGTCATGTGGGTGCTAGCTTATTAATTGAGCTTTCCTGCTCGTACCAACCTTGTGGCTATATTTCGCACGATCATGTGATCACAGGTGTCGTCGTGCACACTCCCATCCAAACATGCTATTTCCCTTCCGCGACGCTGGTGTGATCTGTGTTGCAGGACGGAGAATAGCACGCTTGAGTAAGAGCGCATACGACGACACATGCGATTGCACGATCATGTTTAATAGTCACATTTCTGAATGTCTGCATGAAGTAAGCGCAGCCTTCAGTTTGAGTCATATCTTGCAGAGATTCATTTCAACAGAGCACAAGGATGTCTACGTGGAAAAAAAATTGAAACTCAGAACATTTTTGAGAGACATTCATTTAAAACGTCGTGTTAAAATAGCTTCCACCGAAAGTTGAGTTTCAGTTTTCAAATGTACAATCAAATTACGATTGAAAACGCGCTTGAACTCTTTATGAAACTACAACGTGTCACGCGAGAAGATTTACAGTAGCTGAAAAACTCTTTTCTAAAATAGCAATCCACGCAGACCGCAATTTGTAATTCATAGCACGAACGGCGCTTTTGTTTTTGATCTGTCTGTTTTCTTTATGATACTTGCTTTTGGTGGTGACAGCTGATGCCAGTATATCACCTGTCAAAAACAATCTGTGAAGAGTTATTAAAGTGGGGAATCCAGCAAAATCCTTCAAAATAAAGTTGGCAAAATACCCAGTTACTTGTATGTTGCTGTTATAGCTGCTGTTATAACATCCCTAAGCATGAGGCACGGAAGGCAGATTTAGCATTCAAGGCCAAACGGGAATGTAACACTCTCAGTCCAGCATCGGCCTTCTTTCCGAAATGACCAGATTTGGCGTTACAGAGAAGCGCTTGTATGCATTTAAAATATCATAGATGTAAAGTTCATTACTCACACCACTCAAGTCTTTGCTCTGAAGCTCGATGTGTATCTGAGAAATGAGTTAAATGCATTTTCACGCTTGACGCTCACTTGACTTCGAAGAGAAGTGACGGAAAGAATGAGAAAATCTACGAAAACTTCGGAAATTCCCCCTATCGCTGCAATAATGCAGCAACTATTCTGTGGTGTGTACCGTTACGTCTAAAAATTGCGCTGCGACGTCGCACTGGCAGCGCCCTCAGCATGACTTGCCGCAGTCGGTGCGGAGCTCCGCTCTGGACGCCATAATCTGCTACCATAGGGTACCTTCGAAGAAATATTAGGTTGTTGCAAAATTAATTTCGATATTTCGATTTCAAAGTATGTATATATAAGTAGATTTTTATCCTGAACTATTCCATTTCAAGGAAAGCCAGGCACTCCATTTGGTAGATTTTTTCTGCTCTTTCAAAAACTTCTATGAATGTCGCTCTAAGTTTTCCAGCCGGCCTTTTCCAGGGCTGCGTATAATCATGAACCGACGCGACTATCGAGTCATCATGCCTACGAATTTAAATTGGGACACTCCGCAGCGGAGGCAGCCCGTAATCTCAGCAGTGTTTTTGGGAGGATTTGTCCTTGCAAACGGACAGTGGAGCTCTGGTTTAAAAAATTTGCTTCTGGCGATTTTGATCCCGTAGAGAAGTCGGGTCGCGTCCGCAGGTCGTCGCTTAACGAAGAAGATTTAAGGAGAGCCGTCGAAGCAAACCTGGAGACGAATACTCGTACGGTAGCCGAAGACCCAGGCGTACATTACTCTACGATGGCCAGACACTTGCTGGAAATCGGCAAGGTGAAGAAGATGTCGAAGTGGGTGCCTCATGACCTGACCGATGAGCAGCGTCTAGCACGTTTCGACATCTGCTCCAACCTCCTAGTTCGCTATAAAAATGAGCCACTTGCAAACCGTATTATAACTGCAGATGAAAAATGGGCTCTTTCTGACAACAGGAAACGGGAACTAGTCTGGATAGATGAGCATGCTCCTCAAAAAACTTTTCCTAAACACGACCTTCACCCTAAAAACTGTGTGGTGGTGTTGTAAAGGCGTAATCCATTATAAATTCTTGCAACATGGTCAGCCAGTTACAGCAGAGTCTCACTGTTGTGATCTGGAGCAAATGTATAGGAAGTTGTAAAAATTGTGGCCGGCGGTGGTGAATAGAAGAGGGCCGATCCTGTTGCAGAACAACGCAAGGCCACACACTTCACAAATCATTCGGCCGAAATTGACTCACTTGGGTGTAAAAGTTCTCCCTTACCCAACGTATTTTCCCGACCTCTCCCCTACAGAAAATCACTTTTTTCAAACCCTAAATTCTCATCTGCGCCAGAAACAATTTGCTAATTTAGACGATGTTGAATGTGCCTTCCTTGAGTTCGTTGATTCTCGTAAGGGTAGTTTCTACAGTGAAGGCCTAAAATTATTACCTTTTCGTTGGCAAAAATATGTAGATTCTGATGGTTTTTACTACGATTGATAAACTTGTGTTTAAGCCGAGTTATAGTAGTTTGAAGTATGCGGTCCGTTTTCAAAATTAATTTTGCAACAACCTAATAGCTGGTTCTCATCATTGTTTTTCATGATTGCTATGAAAGTACTGTTTGTAGTTTATTGATCTGTTTCTTTTCTTATCTATTTCTGACTTGTTTATTTACCTGCTTCTTCGAAGGGCGTTCGCAACCGCACGCGATGAAACAACTCGCACCCGCTGCGCCGCTCGCCGCGGGCGATCGCGCGATTTTTAGACGTAACGGTACACAACCGGTACGGCATGGTACAAAGAATAGAACGCTTTTACATATGACGCTCTTACTTTTTTGAAATTTAGTTACACGAGCTCGAAATTGCTGCTCTGAACATTAGGATAACTTAGGATAAATAGCCAACAGAGTTTTGTAAGCTTTTCACATAGCCGCCCTTCCCAAACGGATTTCTATCTACTCGAAAAGAAATCAGCTAGGCTGTGAGAAAAATTTTATTATCCGAAGCCTCGTCTCGGAGAGTAATATTACTCATTTGCTTTTGGGATGGTCCCAGCTGGTGATTGCACAGGCCTAATCGCTTTCAAATGGCACTGCAGTTTTGGGGCTGAAAGCTAACCCTTCATCGGAAACTGGTAACAATGTATTCACAAGTTCTAAACACTTCAATGAAGCCGTTGCATGCCTATCCCCTTTTCGCACGCTTCAGTAGCAGTCGTGGGTTAACGCAAATAGTAATGAAACTACAGGCTCCATATGGCCAGGTAATGATGTAAAATAGGAGAAATGTTTGTCCATTCATCTTTGGTATCCGCTATTGCACAGAAAAACAGGGCAAATGAGGCGGAAAAGATGCCATAGAAAACATGACATTCAGCTGTGTCTCCTCCCATCAGCGAGCGTGGAATTCTCCTTAAATCACTCCGTTGATAAAGGAGCTGTCCAGATGTTCTGAAAAGTGGGGTACAGTTAGCCTAGACCCGATGAGTATGACGGACAAGTAAAGGCTTCAGCTTGCAACTATTAGGTTGTCCGGAAAGTTTTCGGACTAAATGCATGGTAGGATTCAAAACAACATATCTTTGTCACCCGATATTGGGAGCAGACCCAACTTGAGGGATTTGTGTTTCATGTCCGGTATTTGTACGTGTCAGCAGCATGTGCGACATATCGTCTCTTGTCCTCAGTAGTGCCTTCGCAATGGATGACAAGAAGATGCTCTACCGACCAGTTCTGCTTCTACAATACGGCTTTGCCCGATCCGCGAACGAGGCCCATCGCTTTCTGCAGGAAACATTAAAGGGGCAAGTCCCCTGTCGCTCGACGTGCTTCTACTGGTGCCACAAGTTCGTCAACGGTGACGAATCGCTTAAAAAATTTCGACCACGAACATGGGATAACGCACCTGTGGGACTCGACTTAACCTTTCTGTACGCCAAGTTCAGACCTTACTACTCCAAAACCACGGTACACGATTTTAATAAAGTTGCTAACTACACAATGTTTTCCGATTTCAGTCCGGAAATTTTCCGGACAACCTAGTAATTCGATTTCTGGAAGATTATCTGTGAGAAACCCATACGCGCATTTCTTCTCCGAGGAGTAGCGCAGCACCCATTTCTTGGGTTTTGGCATCAGAGCTATCTGAAGTAGTCAACCACATCTGTATTGGGAGAGCAATACTTTTAGTTATCCCCTGCAATACGGGAGCTCATCGCTCTTTGCGGTCATAATTAAAACGCCTTATTCCATTGAAAATTCAAGAAACTCATTTTCATTTCTGCACTTAAATAATAGAAGTACGGCACACTGTTCTCTCACCCCGTCTTCTTAGACTGGACACGCTAATTCCAGTCTCCTAATCCCTGGGGACACCCTTCTCGCTTTCGTGTAATGCAATACCCACGTGAGTCTATTATGTAGGCGATAGTAGTATCTTTGTATTCATATCTTATATCACATTTCAGGACTCCTCTTCATATGTTATGTTCTCAAATATACAGATTTGGTAATAGTGTAATAGTCGTGTCCCACTGAACTATGATAACACCTCCGCATTCTGTTATGTAGCAATATCATACGGTAGCGTACCATCTTTGTTTTTCATTTCCTTTATCATACAATTGTGGCTCGGCTTCCAGGCCACAAGGGCTTGCGCACGCGTGTTAAATTTCTTTAGGTCGACTAAGACTCCAACAACGATTGGGCCTAATATGTACTACCAATGTTGCGTTGAGGGTCCAGTGCTGACGAACCACTTGGTGCAATGAGCCGGGTCCTAGAATCGCACAGGTCACGACACAAGCAGCATAGCAAAGACTCTACAAAACACTAAGGTCGTCTAAAAATAGACCAATGAGCGAGGCACTGTTGATTACTCATCAAGTCTGTGTTGGCCCTACAAGGGTCGTAACCTATTTTCAACAATCCATCAGCGAAGTGGTTCCTTATCCTTCTACAACCATCGTGCAAATGAACAGAATTTTTTCACTAACAAAAATGTCGAGTTATGGGCGGAAGTTCGGTTAAACGGTAAACATAATCCTTATAATTAGAAATTCGTTCTCCTGGAAATCCAAAGTTGAAAAAATTTTGACAACCTTTCCTTTGATATCTCTTCCGAGAATTGCTTAAAAGTGCGAATAAGGTAGTAGTCCGTCTTGGATAAATCAAATATCAACTAGGATATCATGATATCCTTGCAAAAACCTTCCCATCCCTAGCTGCGGCGATAATTAGCAGCTAATAGAAATCAGAAACAAAAAAGTTTGTTCCCACCTCAAGGAAGGGATATTTCAAGCAGTTCATCCTGTTATTCCGTCTAGAAGAGCAACGCAACGTCGAGGGCCGCATTTGCCTGCCTATCGGTATACATTGTGCTGAAAAGGTTCCACTTCACTTCCCCGTGCATAGAAGCGTTCACGCTTTCGAGAAAGTCGGCAGGTCTCCATGGAAAAGTTACTGATAAATCTTTGTCGCTAATCACTCTCTTATTGGGATGCAGCACGCACTTTGACTGCCTTCAAATCTTAGTGGCATGCATGCGATTTACCCTGTATACAGTAGCGTTCAAAAGTATTTGGCCCAGCACTTTTTTGTCATAACTTTTTTTCTACGTGACCAAACTTGACAAAATTTTAATATGTGGTTCCTGGACCTATTGTCAACATTTCCTTCTTCTTGAATGCCGCTTAACTCTTTTCATGGTTTTTTATAAAAATTCACTACAAGACCACCGAAAAAAAAGAAAATGGCTTGGTCATGAAAAACGGCTTTCTTTACAAAAACAAAACGAGCAAGCCTCAGAGAACATTATTATTTTGTAGAAAGACCACGACTTCTGATGACAGCGGCACAGCGGGACGGCATAGGGATGGCACTCCAAAAACAAAAAATTTCATATAACCACGTAAACTATAGCGTTGAGCGCCAAACTAGTATATTAGGTACTATGCAGTGTCTCCAAGTACAACATATTAAAATTTCTCTTAGATCGATCCAGTCGCAAAAAAGTTACAAGTGAAAAACCCCAGTGAATAATCATTTGGCCGAATACTTTCGAGCGCTACTGTAGCTACACGAATCGGTATATTAATTCTCTCCGGCAAATTTGGTAGCAATTCGTCATTTGCAAGTAATGGGACGCTTGATCGAGTTGGGCGGTCGTTCATTCAAGTGCATAAGAAGTAAAAGTAAATGAAATTGATATAAGAAGAATTGATATAAATTCGGGACATGACATCATTTTCATAAGCTCAAGAGCGCATAGATTATCCTGTTTTTCGCTTATCTAGCACGTATCCAACCACTTATCTCCACAAAATACGTATGATCTGAGTGGGCTCCGAACAGTAAAAGCGTATGTTAACAAAAGCTAAATTAGAAAGCTCTGTGACGGAATACAACTCCCTCACGCCTTCTGCCGTAATAGACATATTTGTTAGGATCATGGTAGAGCATCACATGTGCTGTAAATCAACGTCAGAGTCTAATTTCAGCGGTAATATGGGTTCTATCACGCATCTCGGCTGATGCTCCTACAATGGCCATAAGTCTTCCTCACGCAAAAATCAAGCGATATTTTCCCAGCGGTCTCGTCCCACCCCTTGATTAGCCCAAAATTTGCGGCTGTCACGGCTCCGCCCACCTCGTTAGACCTGGTCGCCTGCGTGCATTCTTGGATGTGCTCCTAATTCTCGACGACTAGAGCTCTACAGAATGAAAGTGCTATTGTTGATTCTCGTCATACTCCCTTACATTCAAGTCGCTGATGCTATACGATTAGGTAAGCGACATAATAATGTAAATAGATCATTACTTTGTAAGACAACGATAATTGAGTTTGAAACATGTGCCTTTCTGTAACGGCGGAATTGCTGTGTGTCCGATTCCTTGATTTCAAAGGTCAAATGAAGTGGAGGGGTCACTTTGGCGAAACAATTCGTGCAGCACCCTTGCTCAAAACGTCATTGTTCTACAGTAGCCCTCAATAGTCATCGGCCAAATAGTTTTCCAGTTGTAACTTTTTCCCTCTTTTACCGATCCAACTGAAATTTTAGTATGTTGTACTTGGAGACACAGCATAGTAGAATGCAATTTTGGCACTGACCGGTGTAAGGCACGTGGTTATATGCAATTCTGTAAGAATGAAGTGCACTCCTTTGTACGGTTATCGAAAGGCTTATCGACTCTAGGCCGTCCCGCTGTGTCGCTGTCATCAGAAGTCGTGGTTTTCCTACAAAATATTAATGTTCTATCACGCTAGCTCTGTACTCTGAGGCTTGCTAGCTTTGTTTTTCTTAAGAAGACCGTTTTTCTTGACCAAGCCTTTTCCTGGCTCTTCGCTACTGTATATCTTCTGCCAAGTTAATTATGACGTTTAAGGAGAGAAAGATAAAAATTATCCTTCTGGAAGATCTGAATGTTACAAAGTATGTATTTTTCATAAAGAATTCGGCTCCATTCCTCGGCTAGTCATACATTGGTCCGAAGCTCAAAGAGTAGCGTCAGAGCAGAGACTCACTTGGTTGGGCCAATATGAAAGAAGGCGTGGAAACCTTGCTCATTTTGGGAAATGAGGATGGCCTATGCTATGGATGAGTAGTGAAATGAGCCAATCAGTGTACTCTGCGTTCAGTGACTCATGTGCTCAGAAAATGTACCCTCAATTTGGATGAATATGTATCCTTTTTCATGCTCGTTTTCTTTTGCGTTCCTCTTTTTTTCTTCTAGATTGAACAGTGGTGCAATGCACAGATTCTATTGAATTCTAACCTTGAAAACTTTGAAGGAATCGTCCACGGAAAAATGAGTTTTTCTGTCACCGATATATTTATGTTGTATTCGCGTAAAGAGGGCCGCATGCAAAGCTTTATGCGAGAAAGTGAGAATTCGGCCAAGATACAGCTCCCCGAATTTTCGGCCGGGTGGGCGGTTTGAGTAAAAGCCCCATGCCGTAGTCCGCTGCGGTTGCGAACGGAGAGTGGGAATGTTCACCTCACTGTCTGTTCCTACAATGCGTCTCTTACCGGGGCGAACGACGGGGTGGGCACTTGCTTGAAGGCCCCGCCCACCCGGCCGAGACTTTGTGGCGCTGTATGTTAGCTGAGTTCACATCTTTTCGCATGAAACTTTGTATGCGGCCTACATCAGGAAAATACAACAGAAACATATGAGTTACCGAAGAACTCATTTTTCCGTGGACGATCCCTTTAACCTTCGTGAACCTGTTCTAATTGTCCGAAATTTATTTTAGTAAATAAGGCCACAAAAATATTGATCTAAGCTTGTATGCAATGATCATTGCCAGTTTAGCCGTTCTCGCACCTCTGGATCTGGAAAATCGCTGGAAAGTTGGCTTCCCAAATCGATTGTCGCGGTTCAGTGACGAAGTGCCTCGACGATTGGTTCGTGAGGATCGAAAAGTGTATCCGGCCAGCTTTTGGTTTCGAGGATAACAGAGCATCATAGGGCGAACTTTGTAAATAAATATTTGCCGTTACCATCCGTGAACGTTCCTTACAATTTGATCAAGCTACACAGGTGGTGCCAAAAATGTGTCACTATCTGTCACTGAAGCAGATTCATTTATTTGAATTGTGAGTGGATGTATCCCATGCTCCATAAGATCCCGTAATTCTTCAAAATCCCTCGACCTGCCGAGTCGGGATGCCAAGCGGTTGGTTATCTGTTGGCTGCTAGGCTTGGCGGGGTGTGTGCACTTATGACGAATTTTCGCGCGGCCGCGTGCGACGAGCGGCTCGGCGGCGAGTACCAGTGGCAGGGCATGGCAGCCTTCGAGCGAGGCAGTGTGGCATGGGTGGAAGTGCAGAGGTGACGCCGTCACGCTCTGCCGGGCTCTCGAAGGCAGTCGATTCCGCAAGCCGCAGGAGTGCGACGCCGCAGGAGTGCGACGCCGCAAAGCGAGTTTCTGCCATAAGTGCACACACCCGGCTTGGCGCAGCCTATGAGAGGACGTGTAGATCCTTATGACGTTGTCTAAAGTGAAAGAGTTTAAGAGCCGTTCAGAGTAATAGCCTTCGCATTTGGTCCAGTGTTTACGTAAGCATCCAACCTTCTCGAGCTCATGAGTGACCCTAGTTAACCTAGTATCCTGATTGGGCTCAATGGCGTTGCTGTTCGATCATGGTAAAGTAAGAAAATGGGAGCAATCGATTTCGAATGGAGCGACAAAATTTCAGAAAAGTGCCGAAGCGCGAATTTGATACTTTTATTTATGGCGATAAGCATACGGTATTCATCATACGGCTATACACCACTTTAGAGGAGAAAATGAAAAATAATTCCCACTCCATTTGATCGCTTCATTTTAAGGGTGAACTATGACAAAGAACGATCTCTAATGGCTCAGCGGCGTGACTAAGTGAGCCTTAGAAACTTCTCCATGTTTCAGTCCACGTAAGAAAGCTGCTTCTGCACATCTATCCACTAGAATCAACATTAAGGGTGCCTTAGAACTGCAATTTAAATCAAAAGCAAAGAGCACGCATCGTCGATGAAAAATGTCCCTCTAAGCAGAGTCATAGATGTAAACCCACAAAACCGTGTAATGCCTCCTCATAAACCTGGGCGAAAGGCTCTAAACCCAATGACGACAAGTATAACAGCCAGGTTTTCCCTTACGCAGCCACTGGGTGAGACGGGGAGTAACATATCAGTTTTTGAGTATTCAGTCACCCTATAATAAGCCATCCCTTCGTTTCTGAGAACCGCAGCGTACCGTTCCTCTGAAAACCTTCCACAGGGGAGGGGGTTTAGGCATAAAAAATGACGTTCGGATCATAGCAGCGTTGTCCTAGCAGCAGAAGCTGTGTGATTTCCATGAATCGAAGGGTCAGTCCTCAGAAAGCTCCCTAAGAAGACCCACCACAGAAGCTGGCCCTGTTGCTTTTGGCGGATGATACCGTAGATGCTCTGAAGCCCGACTATGCCGAGCAAAACTCCATATTTCGATGATGGTGGAAGCACTGAGTCACAGCTTGCTACTGCTTCTGAGGAACATTTCGGGAATATTTTGCCCTAATACTCTTAGCTCTTTTGTTACTCTACGTTTTGTATTTTTGTATGTATTTGTTTTGTATATTTAAAGGATGTGAGCCGTGATCGAAGTCACTTTTTTGGCACCTCCTATGCAAGGGATTTTTTTCTCCCCCACTTTGAACCCTGCATATGTCGAACATCGGCAAATTTCGACAAGGTATTTCCATTCACAAACTCAAGAGTGCACCTCACACTATAATTGAACTTCATACCAGCCTTGTGCACGAGTAGGATCGGGAGCTTCTTCTGCGTGATCGTGATGTGTCACCTCAACTCGGCAAAACCGAGGTTTTGCCACTCTCGTTCACAACCTTGCTGGGGTCCGCTCACGTACCTGAGGGGACCTTATTGGGTGACGTTCTTGAACATCCTGTTTTTTCCGGGTTCACTCGTTCCCAAAAACCAACACCTGCCATTACCAACACCCCTCCGGAGGCGGATTTGAAGCATGAAAAATGACACTTCGGATCATAGCAGCGTTTTCCAAGCAGCGAGAACTCTGTGACTCCTATGAACCGATGAGTCAGCCCTCACGAAGTCTTCTACGAGAGACCTCCCAAGGAAGCTGGCTCTGCTGGTTAAGGCGGATCTTAGTGCTGTAGGTGCTCTATAGCCCGACTGTGCTGACTGAAGGCTCCATATATTTATGACGGCGAAAGTAGTGAGCCACAGCTCGTTCCTGCTTCGAGAGGAAGATTCCAGGAATACTTTGCCCCAATACTTCCATCTCTTTCATTAGCCTCTGTTTTGTATACTCAGTGGAAGTGGGCCGCGAACATAATTACTTTTTTGGCACCTCCTGCACATATATGGGGATATCGCCGCTTACCACGCGGTACACGGTAATCCACTGGACCGACACCGATACGCTGTCGACACACTTCCAACCAGTTTGCATATGTGCGCTTAATCTAAAACTTGGATAATTAAAGGCATCGTTCACGGAAAAATGAGTTTTTCTCTATCTCATATATTTATGTTGTATTTGCACAATGTGTGCCGCAGGCAAAGTTTCACGCGAAAAATGTGTATCCGGCTAAGATACAGCACCAAAGAGTCCTGGCCGGGCGAGCGGGGCCTCCAAGCAGATGCTCACCCCGTCGTCCGCCGTGTCGGAAACGCACAGTAGGAACATAAAATTACGTGAACAGTTACACTCTCTGTCATAAACCGCGGCGGACGACGGGACGGGGCTTCTACATGGAGGCCCCGCCCAGCCAGCTGAGAACTCGGGAAGCTGTAACTTGGCCAAATACTGACTTTTTCGCGTGAAACTTTGCATGCTACAATTATTAAGCAGGGTAACAGAGTAACTCACTTTTCCGTGGACGATTCCTTCAAATTACAAGGCACGACTAGAATAATAGCGAGCAAGCATCACGTCGAAATGACAATCTATCACGAATACGAGACAGAAAGGAAAAAATAGGAGGAGAGTATCGATCACGAATATGAGACAGGAAAAAATAGGAGGAGAGTATGAGGCAGAGAAGAAGACAAAGTAGGGAATCAAAGCAGGTGATGTTCTGGGCGCATAAGTTCTCGGCGCTGCTTTGCATATCACAGTATTTTGCATATCAAACCGTACAGTTGACTGTGGGCCATTAGGTGCACAGGATATAAAGGAAATCACAAAGGTGCGGGAGGCGTATTGTATTTCCTCATGAGTTTCTTTTGGCGACCTGCAGTTCACGTTTGCAACCGCCCTTTTACGTTGTGTTATTTTCTACAGTACGTAAGATTCTGTACTTCCTTCTGAGTTACGACTACAATCTGATGAAAGGTGACGAAGAGGTCGGGAGATTTTAAGTGTGAGATTTTGGCCGTAAGTGTGAGATATCGACTTCTTTCCAATTTCCAAGATGGCGGTTTCACGGGAAACTGTTGTGACTGAATGTGACTGATCCTTCAGCTACTCGGCCGGTGCGCATTCGCATTTTCAGGAAAGCGCAATTAAAAGAGTGAGCTGCCTTTCTCTGACACGAAGACCTTCGAATGATTCGAAACAATCGGTACGTTGTGAGTAAGCATTGCCATTTGTAAGTTCTGGAATAAGGATTTTGCTATTGTTGCGAACCCATTTTCCTCTCTAGCATGATCCTCTGTAGGGGCAACGTTTGCTATCTATAATGTGTGTAACAATACAGCGTGTGAAATATTTAGCTTGTTATTCACAGCATAAGTACAGTCTTATCCATTAAATATTGACGTTAGTTAATTAGTTAAATGAGTGGAAGGTGTAATGGTTTACAAATGATTACTGGTACGTATAATAAAGCATAGGTCAGAGTAACAATACTGTAAAGGCCAAGGGTAAATGCGAAAATTGCTCCAATTGACCAACATTGATAAGGAAAACCGAGGTGCACAGTCTACAGTTGATTTTTGGGCAAAACTCCAATCCACCACAGGTTGTCTCAGCTCTTACCAGGTCTCCATTCCTCGGCCATTGGAGTAGGATGTTGTGATCGCGCGATGTCACCTGGGGTAGAATCTCACGATTATTGGGGCGTCGATAAAGTGCAGTTGTGGACGAAAATAAGCGTGAGGAAGATCATGTGGAAGCGAGTGATTTATTGTATAGATGGTGTAGAGTTATATAGATATCGCGGTGTTCTTACATGGACATGATTCAACCCAGAAATTCTCTCCATAACCATATATGAAGCCCCAATCTGACGGCTTTCACAGAATACTCGCACATGAGAAGAAGGCAACTTCGATGAAAAAAAATTTCTCAACTAACTTCTTTCAAAATAACTTTTTTATCTTGAAGAAGTTGTATAGTTCATGTGGCCATGGGAAAGCGCATCTACGCAGTTACTCAAACAACAAGTTTGCACTCATAATGTTGAGCTTGGAAGAAGTTACGACCTTTCTCCTAAACAGCTGAAACTATTAGGTTGTAAGGAAAGTTCTGGCCGCTTTTTCGCAATCACAAGATAAATTTAAATATCAGAGCGCGTCAACATGAATCAGCTGACATATTGTGCTCGTTGGATAGAGAAAAAGTTGCTCTTTCAGAATATATGTTTTATTTGGAATGCCACAAGGTTTTCAATTTATTAGGGAAGTTTTAAAGTGCTGCGAAAATGGCACTTTTAAGATGACTTCACTTCAAGAGTTCTTGTTTAGCCGAGTCCCAGCGAAGGTGACCACAAATGTGAATACTGCAAGAGGAGGGGGTGTATCACTGGATGGAACACATTGTCTCCGGTTTCAGAAGTGCAGAAATGAGGACGAGCTGCTCGAATTTTCAATTGATCAAATCGCTTTAACTAAAACGGCAGAAGGCGATGAGCGTCCATATTTGCAGGGGATATCCACAAGTATTGGCCCTCAACAAGCAACCTTAGCTGACCACCTCAAGTGGCCTTGATTTGGAAAAATCCAAAAAAATGGGTGCCGCGGGACCCCCCACGGCAGTCATGCGCAAGCGCATTTTTCACAAATCCTCTTCCACTAATTGAAGCAGTTGCAGGGTGAGGCCCTTACTCGTCTATCATGTTCATCAGATCTAGCGCTAACTATGCCCCACTTCCCAAAACATCTGGCCAGCTCCTTCAGTAGCAGTGTGTTCAGAAAGAGTGGCGATTTGAAGTCGACTTTTTTTCATTTCGCGCAATATAAATTATCAGCCCTTTATCAAATTGAGATGTGTAGGTATGCATAGTGTTGCCAAGAGTGTGGCGAATCTAATGGTGCTCACTCTGTGAGAAAAGATGCACTCTGAGCCGAGTTATGATCTCTCGAAGTTGAAATTTCAAAAACCGGCCAAAACTTTCCTTACAACCTAATACTACTAACAACATCACAACAGCTGTTTCAGCTGATCTAAAGAAGGGCTTATGCTCGAAACGTATCAGTTAAGATGATAGAAAATTGAGCCCTCATAAACAAGATTCAATATTTGAACAATGAAGACTCTATTGAGAAACTGAGAAAGAGAAAGAGAAACTATCTATATTGCAAAGTTACGACAATTTAAAACGAAGCACTTCGATATTTTCAAAATTTCCCCCCTCTGGGTTTTCATATAGGTAAGGCCGCTTCCATACTTTGCGCACCGACGCCGTCACGCGCGTGACGGCGTCGGTGCGCAAAGTATGGAAGCGGCCTAACTGCGCAACCATTAGGAAAACCAGGAAGCCAATAGGATTGGTCTGAGAAAGTTATCAAGGAAACGGTTTGCAGCACTCTGAAAGATGGAATGGAAAAAAAAGAGTGAAAGAAAATCACCGATCCATCAGTATTTGACTCCTTCAGGGAAACCCAGAAGGGCATTCCAACCCATCGTAGACTCGGACAACACACGCCAACAATAGGAGATGTTGTTCTTATAAACGATCTTGTCATTTCAAGCTGTGAATGAAAGCTGGAATCGCAGAACAGACATAAAGAAAGGAAGGGACGGGAAATTCGTGGAGTAAAATTTCAGCCTCCTAGAAAAGAAAAGATACGTTGCCTAGCAAAACTTTCAATACCCTTCCAAGTTTAGAAACCGAACGAAAAACAGCAGAATCCAAACCTGCGAGCCAGGAGAACAACTCAGCACCATGGCTGCTGTTCCCTCAACTAACAATATCCAACATTATAATTTGCACCGTTGTCAAAGGCGACACGAAAAAAATGTAGCCTATACCATAATAACTGGATCTGAGCTCTCAAAATGGCTCCTTTTCTTCATAGAGATATTTTCTCTGCTCCGCCATGAGCTTAGTCACCGTTCTGCAGTAATGCAACATCAAGTACAGAGGAGGAGATTGCTTAACGCATCATTATCACAAATGTTTCAAATCTCCGCTGACTCGATTTGCAAGGCTGAGCACTTTGTAGACGCCGCAAAACTCGTAAGATTCCACCCAATGTGACTTCGCACGATCACAACATCCTACTCAAATGGCCGAAGACCTGTGAACGGCTGAGACAATCTGTGATGGATTGGAGTTTTGCCCAAAAATTAACTGTAGACTGTGCACCTCGGTTCTCCTTAATCCTCAATGTTGGCCGTTTGGAGCAGTTTTCGCATTAACCCTTGGCCTTTACAGTATTGTTACCCTGACCTATGCTTTATTATACGTATCAGTACCCATTGGTAAACCACTACGCCTACAAGAGATAGGTATATTGCTGCTGCTGAAGGGCTTATTGCACCTTGTCAAGCAGTGTTGTTTTAAACTTTTCCGCACATTTAGATCACGTTCACCCCTCTCAAGGAATGCCCGCCTGACAGTAGCTCTCGCCATGATAACAACGGCATTCCAAATGGGATACCCAACACTTTCATTCTAAGAAGTCAACGTACTAGAGCACTATGCCACGAATTGCATCCATAGCATAGCAAGGGAGAAGAATCCTGCTCTATCAAGCCGACGGAAATACTCATGCTTAACACCTTGGCACAGCAAGCTTGTTTGTGCCTGGTTCAAAGTTCCACTTATGTAACTAACTGAGTAACGTCTGATAGGATAAGTATGGGGACGTGGAGAGGGAGAAGGATGTCTACTGATTGTTCAAAAAAATAAACTTTTTATTCCTTCGCAATGAAGAAGACATATATATATTATAGATAAATATGTAGAGCCATCTAAAGGGTTGATGAATTATTTCACGATGAACTGCCAAGCAGAACACTGCTGCCGCCGCTCGCTTTCCTTGATACTCTCCAGAAGCGGAAAGACTAGAAGCTGGTGAACGTTGGCTTTACATAATGTGAAACCAGATCGCTCTTTCGACTTCTTCATAGCAAAAATGTGAAGTCAAGGAAGCGTGAATTCCCGACCTCGAAAAATTGGGAAGGGGGGGGGGTGTGCAGTACTGGCCTTTGATTAGGATTTTGAATAATACTAATACTACGATATCGAATGATCGTACGCGTGAGTAATCTACAATGCTCACTTCAAATTTCAACGTCACTGTCGCACTCACAAAATCACGAAATGGTACACGGGAGACTTAATCATATTCGGAAGAAATCTTTGAACCATTCTTTTTGAACTCCTGATAGATCCCTCCACGCTCTGGCGATTCGCGTCGTACATCAGGATCTGGTTGCTTTCGCTCTTCACTATGCTTCTTTGGCGAGACTGGTATGTGATGTACGTCACCGCTACGCCCAAGAAGCCAGTACGTCTCCATCACTCCTTTTCCCTGAAACATAATATATTACTCAGCCTATTTGTGAAAATATGCCTCAGTGACATAGGCAATCAATCTCAGAGAGTCTCTTCCTGCCAATACCTTTTTGTGTGTAAGTATGTTTGTTTAGCAGAAAGTTCACACCCCTTTTGGCTGTGGAGCGCTTAAAACGTCTCTTGATAGTTGGGTTGAAAAAGGGTGATGGAAAGAGATAACAGTTGATAAAGACCCACGAGTAGAGTTGAAAAGCAAGTGTCACACAGTCGTTCCACTTTTTGCATTGATTTTAGATCTATATATTTTTATAAAAATCTTATCTTGTAAAAAGACTCATGTGGGGTGGATAAAACAGATACTGGGTGATCGAACCGTACAACAACTGGTAAATGATGATAAGGGCGATTGAAGACAAGCGTTACCGAATTTCTACCACTTTTCGAATTGATATTGCAAAGCTCGCAGGCATTTCATTATGGACATAGGCTAAGGTTCAGTTCTCGATTTCCTTAGCGATAGCTAAAGGAAACAGTGGAAGAGCGCAACCACTCACGAGATGCTAAAGATGGAGAGCAATTGCTATCGAAATATCACTTTTTGATGACAATATGAGTCTGATCGCGCCCTATCTACGGTTGCAGTAAACCTAGGCATTGAACAACCTGCAGAGTTGAGCAACCTTATTGCATACATGCTGTATCCACATGTCAGGTCCCCTAGAGCAAACTTCTTAAAAATGCTTAGGAAGGAGCTACGAAATTAAATTGAGATCAGAGCAGAGCCACGAGTGAATGCGGCTTTAACCTGGGAAAAGAAGGATTAACACGGCAACTCTTCGACGTGATTAGTCGCGATAACGCTCCGGCTTTGCAGTTTCTCAGCGATTGCAGGGCACGTACAGTCCATTTCACAGCGCTAGATAGGGCGTGGTCAGAGTGGCGATAGTGGGAGTGTGTGGCGGGTGAGAGAGTTTAATACACTCTCACCCAACTCCGTAGGCCACGCCCTATCAAGCGCTCCGAAATGGACTGTAATCATAGAATGGTTCTTACAGGATATGCGTTGTCACTCAACTGGGTGACCGCGACACGCCAATTTAACCACGGCGGAAGACCCGTGCCTCGCTGGTGCCGTTGTGAATTCACAGCGTGTTAAACGACACGCCCGCCACTTCTTGCATGACTTGACTCAATGCGAGTGTCATGGACGTTGCGACCCTCTCTTGCGTGGAAACCTCGGGAAGTGCATAGAACGACGATGAAAATACCACAGTAGCTGCGGTATATCAGCGCGCACGCGTGTGAAAATAAAGTGGCGTGCTTCTATTCAAAAGGTCGTCCGAAAAGTAAAGGGAGATTCTAACAGAAAACATATTCTGTCCTTAAAAAAACAGAGTGTGTTTCTAACCAAAAATTCCAATATAGTGATCAGATAAACAAAGCAGTTCAACTAGGAATGAAGACAAGTGTATGATCACTACATCACACTAGGTGCTTAAACCTTCAGACGTTTAGAAGCGGAACCTACAATGCACCATTCATAGGAAATCAATGAATGAACTCCGACGAGTACGAAGAAGTCTTTTTGATGGGAAAACCGTTGCCCTGGGTCATTGAGCGTTTGCTTAACTCGTAAATTTTTCAACCAGTTTGCACTTATTCGCACAACTCCAAACGTACTAAGCTGCTCTGCACGCGCACAGTCTTGGATACTGGAGCCGTGAATTGCGGTTTCCCCCTGGCCAGACCTCAATTAGATAGACTATTTCGAATAGGGATGAGGTCTGCAGGACAGTTCCACCGCTCTGTCGATGCTCTATAGTTAGTGTTTCAGAAGGTATGAGACGATGTCGACGTAAAGTGGCTACGATGCACTGTAGACACACATTTCGCATCAGAGCAAGAGGCGAATTACAAGAACCTCGTTTTGTGCAGTGATCGCACAGCGGTCTTCTATCCTTCAGTTATTTGCTTATCTGATCCCCATCTTGGAATTAGCGGCTGAGAACATTGTGCCCTGAATTTTCAGCCATATCGTAAAGCCGCCGGCTCGTGCTATAGCAGTTATTTTCGGCACATCAGGCAGCTGTTCGACGCGCCAGTCTTGGACCACCTTCACTTTGTCCGGTGCAGAATCTTATTGAAAGCACCGGTGGGCTTCTCCGGTGGTAATCGGCTCACGGTTTGAGAGCTTTTTCCAGAATATCCTCGTGAACCGCTGCATTGATTTTCACATCAGCTCTGATGAAAACAAAGTGTATCTTTTCCTGAAATAGGACTGCTCTCCAAACCATAATGGATTGAGGCTGTCTCGTACTTTTCTAAAATCATACTTTGAAGGTAGCATCAGCAAGCAAGTCTCTATTATCCTACCCATATTAGGAGTTAGACTCAAGGTGAAGATCTATTCATCGCTAAACACAATGTCCCGAGTGCGCGCCATCGCTGCAGCAACCTTTTGCATCCCTCCAATGTCCTCTTCTTCATAGTATCCGTCAACAGTTGGCAGTTCTGCGAGGTACTTTTTTGAGCTTTTCCCTGTCTATCTTCCTTATTGACCTCTCGCTTATTCCTACGCCTTTTGCAATGCAGCGCATCAATCTCCTGGCGTTCCTTCGTATCTTTTTCTCTTACTAGTTTCACATTTTTGCGGTTCGTAGCTGCCATAGGACGCACTCTTCCTCTTCTATCCTCTTCGGTCTTCTATTCCTTGTAGCATTTTACTATATCCTAAACGTTCTTCGGGGCACGAAAAGGATCTTCACAATAGCTCTCGTTTGTCGACGGCCCCAGGAAGTCTGATAATACAGCACTTCGTGGCTTGGAAGGCTTAACCATTTTGTCTCTAGTACATATGAGTTCCACAATTTCCAATCAACACATATCAGGCGAAAAAGCCGGGGAAATTTCTGAAAAAATTTTTAAAAACATTAAAGTGTTTAGGTGAAAAATTTTAAAATGTTTAGGTGCACGGATAATCTTGCCGCACCCTGTAACACGGGTAGAGTCGTGTCACTGATTTTTCAAGTACATTTCATTCGCAGCCACCTTTATGACCTCAGAAAAATCTATAGTCAACGAGCTGTGGAATATCATATCGGGGGAAAGTTTCTCGGACATCTCTGAGGATTCTTTTCTTTTCGTGTTCAAAAGCCGTAATGCAAAGAAAACCCCGGTGTGGATTGATTGGTCAGACTTCGCTTCGCAGCGTCGCACTCGCGGCGCCGTCAGTACGACTCGTTTGGAACTCCGTCCTAGACGCAGTGGGCTGATACCGCGATTGACTTCTAGAATTGCATCTATTTTTAGCAATATGCTGTGAATTAGAATTTCCCAAGACTGCGATATGAGCTCTCCATCGTCCTTCAAAGCTAATAAAGGCATAGCTATCAATGTTCTATTGTACTCGAGGTTGTCGTTAATTGTTGTGTTATCTTGATAGGTTTCGTTAACTGCTAATGTTCCTGAAGAAGCACCTATGGATCACCCACAGCAGAATGAGAGATAACTATGACATTTAAATTTCCTTCAATATTTCAGTTTTCTCAGGAAGCATAAGAACAAAAGCAAGGGGCCGCCTGCGCTGAAAATAGGTCCAATCTCCAAAGGTCCTTTACGGTACCAGCCCGTTGCGTTTTGAGCGAAATTCCAAACGAAAATTCGACCGGTCGACCTCCATCCAAAAAACCCGGACGCATTTGCAGCATTGTAGGATCATGAGAGGACGATGCATTAAATGAGTGAAGATTATGAAGGCAAATTGTTCCGTAACCTAAACGCTTACCTTGATTATTACTTCGCCTCTAGATTCAGTTTCAAAACCTCCGACTTCCATCAGAAGATTCCTGGCTTCAGACGAAAGGTGAATTTTCCCAGCTGAAAGGTAAAGGGTAATGTCTATACATTTCTCATCAATGTCAAATTACAAAGGACCAGGAATTATTTATAGACACGCCTCAGATTACAAACCCTTTATATTTTCTCAATAAATTTCACTGCTGTTGGTGCGCAGTTTTCTTTTCTCCTCTTTTTTCTTTTTCCAATTGTCATTGATATCTTTCGCGAGATACAGTCGACTTTGTTGGAACCTTCTTGAAATTGAAGCAGTTTCCAGGATATCTCATAATGCGACGATGAGAGTCAGTACAACAAATTCGCATTCGTGGTACATTTGAAATTGCACATACAATTAAATTTGCAGATAGGACACCATGCTTGCTGGGTACGCTTCTCCCCAGAGCTCAATTTGTTTGCAGCTGTTTTTGTTTTATTTGACAATTGATAAATGAAATATGGGAGAATTGACGACAAGTTCGCTCCATAATTTATTTCATTATAAGAGTATGAACGTGAGAAGTTCAGAATTCCTTGAAAAACATGAATCCCAGGACTGTCACAGAGGAAAGAATTGAGAATCAGGTTTTTGATCCCTGTTGGTTGAAAATTTTCGTCGCTGCCCGTGTAAGTTCTTACAGGGGTAGGGGCCGATGGTGGAATTTTCGCTCGGCCGCCCGCGGCGACCGGCGCGGCGAGTGCGAGTCGTTTGGAATTCCGCGCAAAACGCAATGGGCTTGTACCGTAAGGGACCCTCGAAGATGGCTTTCAACTTGCGATCATTGAAGGTCCTTTACGGTACCAGCTCATTGCTTCTTGAGCGGAATTCCAAACAACTCGTACTGACGGCGTCGCGAGTGCGACGCCACGAAGCGAAAATTTGCTCAATCGACCCTCACCCTTTTTACAGGGATGCCGAATAACGGGCAAAATTTTGTCAACTGCCGGTCTCGATCGCGTACTCCGTAATCTTCGTGAATGAAATGTGCTGTACACCTTTACCGCCGTTGGCGAAATGGGAGATAGGGGTAGCGGTAGTTTGATAGATTAGCACACGTGCCCGGAAAGCATGGGGTGCAGGTTCGAGTCCCGCTCGAACCAAGGCTACTGCCCTCAACTCAGCACTTCTTGGAAGCGAGGTTACGCCATAGTTCACTGCGCGCACTACCATAGGACAACCACATCATTCGGAGTTTGCCATACTATCTGCCGTGCTTGCCCCTTGGCGACTCAAGCGCCACTCATCCAGCATGTGGTGGCTTCAACTCAAAATTGGTACCAGGTTCCAGGAAATGGTACCAGGGAGATAATGGTACGAGATTAGTAGTGGAACTCAAAACTACGGCAGACATAAACTTTGCTGATTTTTTTGTAATTAATCGGAAAAATCACTCTAGTAATTATAAGTAAGGTACAGATAGATAAAAGTAACCAACGCTTTCCGTTGCTTTCCATTCTGCTCGCCGTATTCACAGTATCACCAAAAAGACAGTACCGAGGCATTGTTAATCCCACTACGCCTGTTACTACGGAGCCTGAAGGCAAAAAATAAAAAAGGCTTATTGTGAAATGAGGGGTAGATGGAGGAAAATCCTCAGTTCTATGCCCTAGTTTTACCAGATGTTACCTGTATGCATTCCGATTCTCAGATTGACGCCTTGTTGAGGCAGATGAGGTATTCTGAAACTTTTGAGGCTGTGTATGAATCCAAGGGACATGCTGCATATTTCTGTTATGTGCTGCTTGCCATTCCTATGAGGTAGCCCACTGGCACAAAGGTAACCATCACCAATCGTTTCAACCTGAAAAATAGATGTACTCCTACATTTCGGAGGAATATGCTAGTGGATTGTCAGAATAATCATAAACGGAGGATATGAAAGGATTATAACCATACACGTCGGCTGAAGCTTCATGGGCTAAGTTGAAGCTTCATGGACTGAGTTCTCTGAATTTTTGGAAATGAATCCACTCACCTTGTACACATCATGAGCATCGATTATACTATCGAATATAGTGTAAAGATCGTTCAAAAGACCAACCACCTAGAAAAGTCATAGTTTCGACCTCGCAAATCTAACGACTCCTTCCCGTGGCTGTTTTTGTTCTGATGGACCAACGCATGCAATTTTATAAAATATTCCAATCAAAACAATGCAATAGTAGAGGGTATAATACACGAAGAAATGGTTATGAACCAGAGAATCTTATTTTCACCTTGGCCTGAGCAGGGAGAGAAGTTCATTATTTACGACACATTCGAGCACGTCCTCAGACCATCCCCTTTCCTACCACACAGACTTGCGGAATTATACAAAATGAGCTAGGAAATTGTACCTGCATAGGATTACATTTAGCTGCAAGAGTTGTGAACGACACCACGTCGGAAAAGAACACAGTCACGCTTTCAAATGTTTCGGGCTCAACAGACTGTCCAATTTTCAATTTTTCAGCCACTTGCCTTAAAAGAAATTAAATTTGGAGCCTTGAAGCTTTTTTCACTGCAGTGGCTTATTCCGTATTTGAAGAATACAAAGCTATTTAACGGTGAATGAGAGTTTATCAATTCGTCAATGATTTCAGCTTGATTTCGTGCTTTTGGGCAATCTCGGTAGCGAGCATTGGAAATCCAGTATAACGATCGAAATGATTCTGTCATATTCACCTCAGGTTTTTAATTAAACCCTCCCGATGATGCGTTCTTTGGGCCGCTTTTACGATGGTATGGGGCGTTTGTCCAACCATCACCTAGTACCCACAGCAAATGCTTTTCCTCACCCTCATCGTCATGTGCCAAAACCAGAGGCGATCATATCCGATTCTGGGGTATATTATGCATGCTACTAGGTTGTTCGGAGAGAAATGCGCGTTGAACTTTTTGACTTTGTCTATTTATTTCTCTCTTAATATGGAAGATTTTTCGAAACAGTTTTGTCCATAGGAAGAGATTTTCATTGTGCATCTTTTGGTATATTTTTGTACATTTTTTGAATATATATAATATTTATAATATATTTTTGAAAATGGGTGTCGCAATAGCTGAGCAACGCAAACAAGGCAACACGAGTGGCAATGGGCGGAATTCTTCTTCGTTGCTCCAAGAGCAGCGGTTTCTTCGACTCTATTGTTACATCGGATGAAAAATGGATCTATTTCAATAACGCAACGCGAAAAAGACAGTGGTCGCCGGGAACACTCCAAAACTTACTTCGAGACCGGATATACACGGCAAAAAGGTAATGCCCTGTATTTGGTGGAGCAACAAGGGTTTGGTGCACTTTGAAGCTCTGGATCCGGGTCAAACAGTTACGGCGGACATCTCTAAAGATCATTTGAACCGCGTGGACCAAGCACTGCGTCGTCAAGGTGTCGAATCGACGTCGACAAAATTCCTCCACGACAGCGCTCGTCCACATGTCGCGAAAATCACTTTGTAAAAAAATGCGAAATTTGGCTGGGAAGTCCTGCCTCATCCGCCATACAGCCCAGACCTAGCACCATCCGATTACCATCTGTTCCTGTTGATGCAGCACTCCTTGGCCGAGAGAAAGTTAACAAACCGCGAAAAACTCCACCTCTGGGTGCCCAACTACTTTGAGTCGCAGTTGGCCGAGTTTCGAAAGAGGAATCCATTCTACGCATTAACGTTGGAAACAGGTCATTGATAGCAATGAAGATTATCGTTTGAATCAGTCTTGTTTACTTTCGTTTTTATAATAAAAAATTTTTTGAACTCAAACGCGCATTTCCTTCCGAACAACCTAATAATTAGAACAATTTGTTGATCATATATAATAAAAGCTACAGTAAGCGGGTGCCACGTCCATTGTTTAGAAAACAGCCTAACAGTCAAAACAGAGTTTCAGAAATATTCAAAGAAAGCTGCCGTTCAGATATACTTGATTACATGGAAAATGTGACTTCCAGCTGCAGATACTGTAGAATCTCAAACGTATTGGGCGTAAGGATTGCGGCGGAAGACTGTTATCAGCTTTAAAGGAAATGTTTTTGCAGTCACACCGCATTGCCAAACTGGTATGTCGGCATATGTAGGTCTAGAAGGACAAGTTGGAGTCACTTAAAGTGTCCAGAAGTATCGTGCCGCGGTGCCAGAACATAATAGAAGAGGAGAAAAATCCCTTCCATGGGAACTCGACATATGACCAGAGGTCCTCATGCCCCCCCCCCCCCCCCCCCCCCCTCCTCCTCCTCCTCCTCTCGTACGATCCACCCAATCGGACGTCATTTGTAGAAGCTTTATCTCAGCTGAAATCTTATTTATTCGCGTAAAACTTTGCATTACTTTCATTACTAATAGTTTCTTCTTGTTATTTTCTCATTATTAATAACTTTCTCTATGTTTCTCTAGTTCTTACCTTCCAAATAGAGCACGGGGATCGCCTTCAAGAGTGTAGTTTTTTAGCAAAACTAACTGTAGTTTCGAGTGCGTAACACTACGCGAAACTAGGAACTCGTGATAAGAGCAGATTTGTCAAGTTGGTAGGCGAAAAGCCACCTCAAAAGCATGGAAAACCCGGGCTATATTTGAGGAAGCTCGCTCAATTATGTGGTGGTTCTATGGTTAGCCACTGTCACTACGAACTCGTCTCTCTGTCAGTAAATAATAATGCCTTCTTCTTTTGAATGTGAAATGTGCCCTTACAAATCAGAAGATAGCAGGTTTTGAGTAAGTTCGTAGATTATCTTACCTAGGCAGCATTCGATACAACAGAACATCACTTTTCTTCTGCTCTTCTGCTAACTGCCTTGTTCTGTCTTCAACCTCACCTTCCAGTGTTGATGCGTATTCTTCAAGCATATTGAATACGTAATCCATCAGATTCTCATTTCTAAACGGAGAAATTTTTATATGCGCCGGAAAATCGCAAATGAATCCAAAAACGACTTCTTTGATTCGGAGACATATTATAATTCTGAGAATATTCCAAAATGTATTCTTGAAATTCCAGTAGTGGAACAGAGGGAATTGATGATAAGAGCAGATTTGTCAATGAAAGTATTGATGGATGGAGGCGTCATTTCACAAGTATGTACACCAGCCTTATGGAATCCGCTATCTTAGACCGCGTTCATACTGTGCGGTGCCGGCGGCAGAGCATGGCTTCGTGTCTTTGCGTCTCCGCCTGTGCCACACTGACTCGTTGTCTGCGTCCTCTCTACACCTCTCTCATGCCACTGTGCCTCACTGTTTGTTAATGCAACCATGCCCTACCAGCACTGACTACGACCGCGTCCTTACGTTTCGAAAGTGTGCGATCACTTGATGCAGAGGTCCAAAAATATTGATATCCCTACTTCCGCGACATCATAGACTACTTCTACTTCTAATGTGGGCTTTAATGATCTCCAATAAAAATTTAAACTAATTCTCCCCCGGAAGCACTTTGTAGAACTGCGGAGATCGCGAAGATCCATAAATGTTTATGTCTTGTAAACTAGTTTGTTGTCCTTCTGATTACATGAAGGTGCTAACTGTGTCCCGTGGCGCTGAATTCTATGGAGCTCGTTTTCACATGTGTGGTCTAGTGGACTCGAGCGGGTGTAGTGCTTTAACAACGCACCATGACCCGGGCTTAGGAAGTGTGCTTCCTGAATATTTGCCCCAAGGGGGTAGGTCGACTAATCTGATTATCGCGCGATGTTCAACAAACCTCTACAAAGTCTGAATCGCGTTAGAAGCGCTGATCTCAAATCATCAATGTGAACACATGCAAGAAATAGTTAAGCCAATACCTGCCCGAATTCATGCTTCTCAGATTGGATTTCACCATATTTATGTGCGGCCTCTCAGAAGGGCGTTCTGTCCAGCAATCTCGAATGAGGTGGAGCTGAAATCACTTAGAAATCAGCGTAGCACAAGGAGATTCGGGAACTGACTCGGCCTGGGAAAACCAGCCTTTGATTCGTGGATGTTCATTCCGATGCAACAAGATGAGCTATACTATGTACTCAAGCATTTGCAAATGTAGAAGTCGCTTTTCAAAAAGATTAAGAAGTATTGTATCAAAATAATTGCTAAAAAACATGGTAGGTTATTATAAAAAGATATTGAGGTGGGGTTGGCTGGAGACGGCACGTCTCACCGGAGTGTCGTGGAATGGAAAATAACAGATGGTATCACCAGTATCGAATGAGTTCATCGAAGGTTCAAGATGACGACATAGCACACCACCCACTCTTCCCTGCAGGGACTTTATTTCTTGGCTGTTCGTTCCATTTTTAGTTGAACTTTGATGTTTTGAAGTCACCAGAAGGGGCCGTTGTGGTCCACGATGAGCAAATGCGGCTCGTACAGTTTGCCACAACTGCACATACGGTGCCAAAGCGTTGAGTGTATAATTCACTCAAAGTGTTTTGTTCAAGATGAATTTTATTGTTGTTGTTTTTCCTTTTGTCATTGTTGCTGTTTGTTTCACTTGTTTCGCATTATCATGAAGGAATTGAAAATCGTCCTATGCGACATCAAATGATAATGGCGCCAAAAGGTAACCCGGCCATGAAGCATCTCGAGGTCAAGCGCGCTAGGATCGCAACAGCGTCCCAAATGCGCGTTATTTCCAACTCGAGTTTGGCTACACATCATCTCTTCTGAGCTTGAATGTTCATTTGCAGAGAACGGTGTTTCCAGATGCGCTTTTCTTCTTTGTCTCCCCTCCTCTCGGTGCATATAAAGACAGCATTAGGGCTAATGAGGTAATGGAAAAATCCTACAAGAAGTCACTCACATGGTAGTTCTGGGCCTAAGAAGGTTATATGTGGCGAAATCCCGAGCTGTAGAAACGCCGCAAAACGCCGCAACCGCCCATTTGTTCCGCCTCTTGATAAGTCGACCCCGCCTCCGAGTGACGTAATTCCCGACCGGCTGAGGTGGGAGCGGCCAAGGAGATTCGGCAAGATCCAAGGTGTTGTGGTGCGCTTTCGCAGTTTTAGCTTGAAGCTCACTCCAAGAAATAGATGCAGTCGTATTTCCAAACATTCCCTTGTGTTTATTTGGAAACATGCCAATGGAAGAATAGTCCAGACTACCCGCCTCTTGACGGGAAGGTCGTCCGGGTCGAGAATCAACGGTGGGAAGGGGGTCCTATTTTTCGGGTTTTTGGCCATCCATAAGTTTTTTCTTCACTGTTCTGTTACTAGGCATCTCGCTTTCATATTCACTACTTCTTTTACTTTTCCTCCGACTTTCCCCTAATCTGCCTTTAAGGATTTCGCTAACTGCGTGACAGTCGCTAATTGTGTTCATACTGACCCAGCTTGAGAAAATATTATAGATACTCTTTTATTTGCGTAGATACTTGCCACGCTTGTAAAAACATTTAATTTGTCCAGGCAAATTGAATGTGAACCTCACTTAAACCTGCGCAAATCTCAACGACTCTTCATGATACAAAAAACCATTCACACGATGTATACGTAAGTCATCAAGCAACTTACCAAGGCAGGGTTTGCCTCAAGGCCGTCCTTGGCATCCAGCGAGGGACGCTGTTGGTTATGCCCTCCTTTCTTGACCAAGTATAGTATTTCTAAAATAATAATCTAGGTTGCTGTCTGCCATGTAGTACATGTATGCCTCAAGGGCTTTTTTTGTTTTTTGAATAAAGGGAATCATATTTCAGTATGACTGTACTTTTACTGAAGTGAGCGATTCTGCCTTTTGATGTCTTAACGGCAGGAAAGAGTCTTGAATTACACCAGCTGGATTCAAACCTGATGCATCTTCTTTGCGATTATCTATATCCCATGCAGAAGTTTTCGTGACCAGCTGGGCGCATATGATACCAAAACTGAAAACATTCAAAATGTGTTAATAGATGCTCTGTTCGATTTTTCTCTAGGATTTTCTTTATAAATGCAGTTTATCTGGCTCCAATCTAAAAACGATTACAATCTGTCACCACTTCTACCACTTGGTCCTGCGTGTAATAATCGCTTCCCTTCTGGATTGACTTTCAGTTCATTACGTGGATGTGTGCTATGTACTGACGGTCTTCGCTCATTTTCCATTGCTCTTGCTACTTTAAAAAAGGTCTAAGCTACACGAATGCAATAGTATGAGCAGATATCCCACAGGAAGCCGCGTAGGAACCGTGACCATAACCGAAGGATTCGGGATTCATCGAACTCAATGCTACTAACTACTGAGAACCAGATAAAGCGTTCATTATGATGAATTTTCGAGGTTTTGTTAAGCGGGAAAGTAGGTTGGCAGTAGGGGTCAACGAGATGTGTCGTTTTTGATCATTGTAGAGCTGATGCGAAGGAGAGTGTGCGAAGTCAGTACGGTTGCGGAACGACTCGTTTGGGACCGCGCTAATTGTAAGAAGCGTCCCTTTGTTCTGATTCTTCTGAAGCTTTCCGTCGTATTTTTGTCTCGGTTGTAGTAGCTCAATAGTACGCGCGGATAGTACCCTTGCGAGTATCGTAGGCTCAGGGTGGGGGTAATTACGCCAAAAAATTGCGTCACTGGCGTCGCACTCGCGGCGCCACCAGTACGACTTGCGAATCGATTTTGCTCTTGGGAGCCCGGCAGAGCATGGCTGCGTCCTCTGCATAGGCGCTTCCACCCACGCCACCCTGCCTTCTCCACCTTTGTCACACTGTCTCGCTTGAAGGCTGCCAGCACTGCCACTAGCACTCGCACCAGCCGCGCCGCTCGCCGCGGGCGGCCACGCGATTTTTTGGCGTAATTACCCCCACCCCGTCGGCTCAGGCACATCGTGCTATGTCTGTCTCAGCTTGTTGTCATTTCATACCCATATTTGTACACAATGAGAGAACCCTAACAAGCTTTGTTGGTTTCGACCGTAGTTGTGGTGCCCGCTCTCCGTTCCAGCCCATAGCCTCTGTTCTGTCGTAAATTGTTATTCGCATTGCTTGATAGGCAATATTTCTAACCTTGTAAAACTGACAATTTATTCTCAGTAAATCCCGTGACGTTAACCATTTGTAGGTGTGTTGCTGTACTTTCATTTATTAGCGCTCAATAAATCAGTGCTCCGTTGACTGGGCAGATTGATATCGGTGATTGACTACAAGAAACTCCAACACTCAAAGCTAATGTAGTTAACGAAGAACTTAAAGATCCTCTGCTAAGACCGCTAACTTGTTTGCAAGGAGCCGGTCCTTTTCACTCATCTCAAAGGCACACTTCGCGACAATCTAATGGGTCTTCTTGGGTAACTAGTCAGGATGCACCTTTTTCGCGTCGCCACGGTGCGTTATCACTACACCTGCTCGAATCCACTCCGACGTCACCCATTTTGCTTACAAAGGAAAGACCTCAGGTCGAGGTGGCCATTCGGAATGGGATACATATGGTCCGACGTATTTTCGGACGCTGATCTCGAATCTGTATTCGAAATTTGCCAAACGATTCTCTGGGGGGAGTTATGGAGGTTTTTCTGATGGCTTAGTGGTAGTGTTCCGGATCTGCAGGACTGTGGGCATGGCTTTGCTCCCCGCTGGTGCGAGCTTCTTTGCATGTAGTGTTTAATTGTCAGTGAGTGCTTTTCTTTCACTTCTGGACGCTTCCTTGTACTGGAACCTATCGCACCCATCACTCTGCCACTTTATTCATAACTACGAACTTTACTCACAAGGGAAGGATACCAAGTCGAAGAGATTCTTATACCACACGAATTAGGCGTTGTTGCGTAAAAAGATGTTGATATTCGGGCACAGGAGGTCGAATTACCCCTCTGTGCAAATTTTCAGCCAAATCCAGTTTTTGGTCCAACTTCGGAAAATTGGGGGTGGCCAGGGGAGAAAGTGGTAGCTTTGGAATTTTCTTCTACAGAAAACCCTGCAACCTGAAGAGGATAGCCTACACATATCTTTCACACTTGCCCATCGCACTAAATGTACGAAACAAGCGTCAAATAGGAGCATTTCCCAGGCAAGGGTCAACGACTTCTCCTTTGTTCAATGTGCTGCCACCCAATAGCCCGTGAATTTTTTTCAAATTCATGGGCTATTGGGTTGGAATTTTTTTTCAAAATTTTGTCAAATTCTCGAAATGTCTAAAAACTTGTTTCTTGAGGTAATTTGACTCCCTGAACACGAAAATCGCCCTAGTTTTGCTCAAGAACGTCTGGCTCGCGTGCTGTGGGCTTCCAAACCTACCATAAAATAGTACTGTTTTCTCAAAAACCTCCATAATCCGCCCAATTTGGCAAATTTTGAATACAGATTCGAGATCAGCGTCCGAAAATACGTCGGACCATATGTATCCCATTTCGGATGGCCACTTCGACCTGTGGTCCTTCCCTTGTTAGATGACCACCAAGAGAGCTCAAGTGGGTGGCGTCGGAGTAGATTCGAGCAAGTGTAGCGCCGTGATAGCGCACTGTGGCGACGCGAAAAAGGTGCAGCCTGCTAGCTATTTTTGGATCTACTGTTCCAAGAGGGTGAGTCGACCCATTTGATTATCGCGAATGTGCCTACATACTTGATTTTAGCAGGAATAGAATATAATTAGGCCCGAGAGGCGGAAAGGGCAAATCCCCCTTCGGAACTTTTAGGCCTTGGTCGTTACCTAAGCTACTGTAAGGGATATACACAAATCTTCATGTTCGAGAGTGCACAAGACGCTCTATAGGAGACTTCTTGCAATTAAGAAAGTCTGCACACGCAATGAACAAATTGCAGAAGATCTCACGGCACTATTACGACGTTCAGGGCGCAACTGGATTGACGGTCTGCGTGAAGATTCGACTTATTTATGAAAGCGCGACATGAAAGTTTTGATAGTTACATAGGCTACACTTTGCAGGAGCAGCGACGTCTCATGAGGAATGTTAGTGCTTTTCTTCTGACGAAAGTTACCATAAACAAGGTCACACTTTATTTGGGTTTGCCCTCGATCGACTTGCACTTTACACGAGTTAGTATTTTTCCCTCTGCCCTTGTACTGCGAGGAAACATGCTAGTATGGCCCTAAACCACTGCACTGTAAGGTACGGGAAATTGGCAAATGTAACCAACCTGTAAATATCAGCTTCTTTTGTGCCGATAGCATCATCCTTGCGCAGAATTTCGGGTGCAGTCCACAATAAGTCTGAAAGGAGTGCAGGATTTAGTCCATTAGGTAAAACTTTCACGCATTCTAACAATAAGCTTTCAAAATCGTCTGGCAGAAGAATGCGATCTGAACCATACAGTGACTTGTGGAGCAGGACACACCCAGGTGTCGAAGAAAATGGCCGCTTCAGTACGACCCCTGCGACCCAAATACCTCCCCTCAACATTTATTAGGTTGTCCCGAAAGTTCCGGAACACCTCGACCACTTTTTCAAATTGATTTCTTCACAACATAAACACAATTCAGTCAACAAGACATGTCATTCTGTAGAGTAGAAAATTCTCTTCCGAATGATATATGACATGCTGCAAAATGCTTATGTTTTAAAGAAATAAATTTGAAAGAAAGGGGTCGAGGTGTTCCGGAACTTTCGGGACAACCTACATAACATCTACAATAACAGTAACTATTGACGATTGCATTGTATTACTAAGTATTTCATTAATACAACTTTTCTGTTGATCACTTAAATCCTATCATATTTCTTATACAACCATGCCAGCTGACGGCACATTGTGCTGATCATCTAGCCTGGGACCATTTCAGCCCTGCAATTACGACCCCCATCCCTCCCGTCAAATACCCCCTGTTGAGATATCCTCGAATTCCGGTGTACCTCGTTGCGGAGGCCAAAAGATACACAACTCAGTGCTTATCTTCTCCACAAAGATTGTGTACCAATTCAAATACACTTAAGAGAAGAAAGCTCAGTTTCAAAGGAATCATCCACGGAAAAATGAACTTCTCTGTTACCCATATATCTATGTTGTATTTGCCTAACAAAGGCCGCATGCAAAGTTTCACGCAAAAAATGCGAATCCGGCTAAGATACAGCACCACAAAGTCTCGGCCGGGTGGGCGGCGCCTCCGAGCAGGTGCCCACCCCGTCATCCGTCGCGGTCGGAGACACATTGTAAGAACAGAAGTTACGTAAACAGTCCCACTCTCTGTTCTCAACGGCGGCGTACGACGGGACGGGGCTTTTACTTGAACGCCCCGCCCTCCCGGCCGAGTTTGGGAGCTGTATCTTCGGCTAATTCTCACTTTTTCGTGTGAAACTTTGCATGCGGCCCTTATTAGGCAAATACAACATAAATATATGGGTAACAAAGAAATTCATTAGTGGACGATTCCTTTAAGCGGACCTTGGGAAGTTATCATATTCACCCTCAATGCTGGCACGTAGACGCCGGCAATGCGACCTGCTTCAGAGCTTCTTTGAATCTTTACTGATGATGTGTTCCCGTGCTTTGAAATGATTAGGTTTTGCTCCTGATGTGCCTCCCTTCCTAATCATGAGATTGAAGGTATCAGAATGGCATTGAATTTACTTGGTCAGTTCACCCTCATAAATAAAAAGTCAGCCTGCATATGTAACACGCACCTGTTGGCAAGCGTTTATCGTACACTCGCAATTTTCTCAGGCCGTAGTCAGATACCTTCGCTTGCCAACGGTCATCCACAAGGCATGATTTAGATGTTAGGAAACCATGATATTCCAAGAATGAATGATGAATGAAGGCCAATCCCTAAACACTATTATCCTTTTACACGAAAGTGAAGAAGTTTTTTGCATGCCAGTATTTTCAAGTTGAATCTTTCGAATTTTGAATTCCTTTTGCAAAAGAGATAGGTTGATTAGCTTGAATGTAAATGTCGCTTTCGAAGCAGACGGAAAGGCAAGCAGAGTCAGGTATGGCTTGAAGGATCCTCGAAAGTGGCCGTTTTTTGAAAATTTCTTCAAGGACCCTTCAACTTCAGCACATTTTTGTGAGTGGGGAGCGATAAGGCACTTCTTGAGAAGGTCGTCAATCGATCCTAAAGGCTGCCATGCTATTATATCAATTGAGAACTTTTTTTAGGAAGACGCCTCGAGTAAGAAAAGTAGCATGAGATGCGTGGACATGAGAAAGGGGGGGGGGTATCAAAGCACACTTAATAGTTGTCCGTCAAAAAGCTGAATTCGGCTGTTTTTTCTTTTGATTTCTATGGTTATTCTACTCTGCAACGCCCGTTTTCGATGAGGTAAATTGATAAAACTAACTCGGTTTGTATAAATACAGAAAGGTCTGGCTGAAATCACCTTTTTATAATATCATGCTATTTTTTGCGAGTGATTTTCCCTTCTTTGTTTTCTGTTTACTCTTTGACTATTACACTCACTTTCGTCGAAATCAAGTCAGTTGCATTGAAACGTGCTAACCACATCGAAAACGGGCTTCGCTGTGCCGAATAATAGCGAAAATCAGCTCAAAAAAGCCGAAATCAGATGTTTAGCGGACAACTATCAAGTGTGCTCTGACATCCGTGCTCATGCTCATCCAAATCCGTAGACCATGCCCTATCTAGGAGTGTATGTCGTTAGGACAGAAGAATCGCGCGGCCGCCTGCGGCATGCGACGATCGCGCACGAGTTGTCCAATTCTGATTGGGGCAGCACATTTGCGTCCGAGCTAAAGTGCTTCTATACGGATGGGATTTTTCGCAGTGCTTAGTTTCTTTTGTTAGGTGATCGGTTTTTCTAATTGCAAACATAAGGGAAATAGGGAATAAGGTGGAAGTAAATGTGCAAACGAGACTAAAATTCAAAAACCTCCACTTGCAAATCTTCACCTACAATCAAAGTATGTAAAAAGGTGCTAATCTACTTGGGGGGAGGGGACTCACTGTCGCGCTGTCGTCCCTCACTAGAATCCGTCCTACAATCATCGATTTGTACACTCAAGCGTATATTTTTACCTAGACCTTACTCTAAGAGAAAGAGAGCTTCCCCCCAAACTAAGGTTTCGGCTTAAGATTCAGGAAAAGCCCGGACGCCGACCTCAGTCTGGTGGCTCTCCCCACAACTACGTTAGCACATAAAAATGTAGAATACGAGAAAAAGATATAAAAAGGTCATTATACAATTAAACGGCCACTTACTATACATTGAAGCAAAAGGTTGCCCCAATCGAAAGCAGGCGACTCGTGCGCGAACATCGCGCGAGCGTTTTTTGTCTTAACGCGTACACCCCCCTATCTAGCGCTGTTGTAAGTACTGTAAAAGGGGCTGTATGCAGACCAGAATACACGATTCCGCAGAACAAAGTAGAAATGAAATTTGAGTTTTTTATTTTGCACATTACATGGTGCGGCAGAATTGACCGCTCAATAGAGTCTAGAAGCCTTATCATTTCACTCCGGTAGGACGTCCAACGGGTTGATTTTCATGCTATTTGGTGATTATATAGGCAAGATGATGAAGTTGGGGAGTTTGCTCTGAGGCTGCCGTCACCGCAACCGCGCCTTTGGGTCGGGGCTGATTTTCGCTTGAATCAGTCCGAGATGAGATGTTGTATATGGATGTGCGTGTCTCTCGACGACATCTTTGATGTCACTTTGCTAAATGGTTATGACTCGAATATCGTCGGACTTGCGTAATTTCGGTACTCCACCGCACCTTCTCGCAGCTCCGTTCATTTTGAAGAGCAAAGCTTGCCTACTACTCGCAATTCATTGGCTGCCTCTACTTTCAGGACATGGGACGATCTGTGCGGTGATCACCTGGACCCAAGCCAATGCGATCCCGTCGAATTCTGGGGGCCTGTTATGATGTCAGTTGGGGCTGTTTGTTGATCACATACTATACCAGTAAAACTCATGTTGATATCTCATAAATTTCAGTATGTTAAGGCTTCGTCAGGTAATCAATACTTTTGCCGCACCCAGTGCATGCATCGGAGCTCTTTTATGAGAGGAATGCATCCACTAAATGTTTCAAAGGGGGAAAAGTATTTCTCATAGTTGCTCCGAATGAATGCAAAAAGAGGCTTTTCTTTAGGAAATTATGTTTTCTTTCATATTTTTTCTAACTGCTTGCCAGAAAGTGTTTGATAAGGCTGATGATTTACAGATTGTACGTACATTTGCGATGTCTCGTACGAGTGAGAACACGAAAATATTGTCCATTGTTGTCGATCCTTTGGTGATGACATCGTTCAGACTTCCTCTGCTGCAGTATTTCCATATAGAAAACAGTTGTGGCCCATCAAGACATAGACCAAGGAAGCGATTCAGGTTGTCATGTTCCAGTTCTCGCATCTTAATCATGATTCATCGAAGGCCTATCGAAGAATTATTAGAGGCGTATCTCCAGTACGGCCTCGCTAAAGTATGAGCCAAAGCCACGTGACCTGTGATGTGTCGCGGTCATGCGAAACCCATGATATATTTTTAGGTCGAAAATGACTTCAAAATCATTCAAGACCATAAACACTTGCAAATACTTGTTCACTCCCAGATCATTAAGGAACTTATAAATACTTCGCATGATGGAATGCGACCAACAAACCCCGTGGCAGTGCTACATGCAAATAAAACAGAATTTTCTTTAGAACCTGTAACAAAATTTTCAAAAATGTGAGCACATCTACTACACAATAAGAACTCCTGTCTCATCTGCAAGATAGAGCCTTTTCAGCCGGATTTTATGGTGAAAATAAGAGCAAAAAAAGAGCACTGTCATCTTAAATCTCAAACTAAGAACAGCAATTAATAAAAACAAACGAGTTTTGAACAGACTTCTCAGGAGGCAATAGTCACTGTATCCGCGATTCTTTGATAAATCATAACTGTGTACCTTACGCATCTCTAAACAGTCATGGGTTTCCAGCTGTACTCTCGCTTCGTGTTTCCTCGCCGCCACACATTCCTTCTTAAAAACATACTTCATGTTTAAACAGTGATAGGGTGCAACGCAGATTCCATTCAGATCAACATTGCATTCTTCAACCATTAGTGGGCCGATATTTATACAAAGTAATCATTCACAAATTCTATAATTGAAATTCCTTCGGAAATCATTCTATTAGGTTGAACCATAATTTCTGTCACACTTTTTATTTTTCGTGGGGAAAACTGTGGAAGCTCCTGGAATATTTGGTAGTGGGGGGTATGTAAAGCGAGTGAAAAGGACTACTGATTAACACATTCATATTCTCTATGGCTTCAACTAACAGTGAATCTACGACAATCTCGCAAAAGGGGCGAAATTCACGAACACCGCCCCAGCTCCTCAGCTTGCAAAGCCACTAACCGAATAAGCCAGTCGATGGGCCCAGGTACTGTCTCTCATATGGCGGCAACCCGATGGCTCGATCGACTCAAATTGAAAAAGAAAAAATTTCAAAAATTGCAAAGAGAAAAAATTCAAAAAAAAGATTCAAAAAAGGGCAAAAAATTGCCATCCAACACGGCAGTCACTGCTGATCTCTACTGCAGGCCATTGGCACCGTAGCAGCAAAACTTACCGGAGAAATGGACCAAGACTTCTCCCTCCACGACAACGCTCGCCCACATGTGGCAAAGTTGACGTGTCAAAAGATCCAGGACCTTGGCTGGACGAAGCTCCCCCACCCACCGTATTCTCCGGACATAGCCCTAACTGACTACCACCTACTCCTATCTCTGACCCACTTCCTCGACGGACGGCAGTTCAAAGATGACCATGATCTTAAAATCGGCCTCCAGACTTTCTTCGATCAGAAATCCCCAGACTTCTATAAGCAAGGCATCTATTATCTCCCTACCCGCTGGCAACATATTGTTGATTATAATGGTACATATTTTGTTGACTGAAGTTAGACACAAATAAAGAAAAATAAATTTGAAATTTTTTGTCATTGTGGCACAGAAATTACGTTCCAACCTAATACAAGATACAGACACAGTACTTGAACAGAAACACGGAAGGAACCAAAAAATTCCCTTCGTTCTAGTGCAAAAAAATTGTAAGAAGAGCAACTCTCTCGAAGATCCGCCGAGCAATATTTGAACAGCCGCCGACAGGCAGAGCGCGATTCAGATTTTCGCGCTCAATGTTGATTTGCTTCTCATTTTGCGTCCCGGACCAGATGGCCTCCGCCCCTTTACACCTAACCTTTTTGAGGAAGCCGTGTAGTCGTGTATAGAAATAAAGACATCAATGTGAGCCGATTTCAAGATAGCCAGCCGTTTCCATACAATGTTTGTCCTTCGAGCTCTTTATTCAGAGCTTTTTACCCTCCTAATGTTCCAATCTGCCGTTACAACAATTGGCGACTATGCGTATTAATGCGGTCCAGGAAAGTCTTTTTATCCTGTCCAGAATGAAGCAAGCCGTGTGTGTACCGTTACGTCTAAAAATCGGGCAGCCGCCCGCGGAAAGCGGCGCGGCGAGTGCGAACTGATTGCAGTTTCACCTGTTGAAACAGCAGCAACAACAACATAGGCGAACTTCCGAAGCTTCACCCGTGCAATCTTTAAAGGTCCCTCACGTTACCAACCCGTTGCATCCGCTAGCGAAATTCCAGCCGACAGCGGCAAATAGCGCAGCGAGTGGGACACTGCAAAGCGATTTTAGGATGTAACGGTACACATCCGGTGCAAGTTAATGGGATAACAAATTCGGTTTCGACGTACAACACGATGTGTGCGAGTTTAGGGTCGGAATGTTGTAGGATCGTGAAGCTACTGCAGTGTCTTACGCCTAATATGAGGCTCAGGTTATCTCGAGGTGTTGGACACGGTGGTCGCTTCAGCAGTTACCCAACATCGTTCCAGTTTGCCAGCAACGCGAGCCTCAAGCGATCACGCGAATGTTCTCTCATAATGGCACATATCCTACCGGCTTATCCTGGATTTTAAAAATAATCAATTTTTCACACAGATTGGGAACAAATATTGCAGTTCGAGAGAGACACTTCGGATCTCCCTCATCTGTTGATTCTTCGACTGAGCATCGCACGAGAAGTAGTGAACAAAATCAGATATTGCAGAGCTAACCTGATACATGTAGAAAACGAAATTTCTCGTTTCTGTCTTGGTTTCCATGGTGAATTTCGTAGAAGTAGATCCTGTTCCGCTTTGGAGAGACCGATGGCTCTGCTCGCCTTTCTGAGGTGAGGGAAATAGGAGAAGTACAGCCCATACTTCCAACAAAAAAAAAGTGTTCGTTACCTTTTTAGTTGTAGACTCAAGTGAAATGTACGGAATACGCCACATTTGATTCAAGCGCTCAGCCTCTTTCTTTCTCATTCTAAAGCGTTTCAAAAACTGGATTATGGAGATGCTGTGGATTCACTTTCGCACATTACAGATTAATTAGAAAATCAGAAACTTACTGAATAACATAGCCAACGCTGATTATTATGATTATTATGATTACCATAAGCAAAACACTACCGACGATGATCCAAAGGAGGTATTCTGCAGCGAAGTTAAGAGGACACTGCAAATAAACCTTGCTTAAAGGAATCGTCTAGGGAAAAAGAAGTTTTCTGTAACCTATATATTTATGCACTATTTGCCTGATAAGGACCGCATGCAAAGTTAAACGCGAGAAAACTGAGAGTTTGTATAAGATGCAGCACCACAAAGTCTCGGATGGGTGGGCGGTGCCTCCGAGCAAGTGCCCACCCCGTCGTCCGCACGGTCGGAGACGCATTGTAGGAACAGAGAGTTATGTGAACAGTCCCACTCTCCGTTGCCATTCGCGGCAGACGACGGGAATGGGCTTCTACTCGGAGATCCCGCCACCTGGCCGAAGATTCGGGGAGCTATCTCCTAGCTGAATTCTTACTTTCTCGCGTGAAACTTTGCACGCGGCTTTTATCAGGCAAATACAACACAAATATATGAGTGACAAAGAAAGTCATTCTTTTAGGACGATTCCTTCGAGGAATCTACACGCTTCAGCGATAGAGGAACACTGCTCGTAGAAATCGTTAAACAACTTCTAATGACATCCTAGCTAGCATATTCGTTGTGGGGGCACGTTACCTCTTTTCCAGTGAATCCACATCTGGGTACTGCCAGTGGACGAACTCCACCTTTGGCCCACCACACCTGTGCTTCATTGCTGTACAGAGCTTTATAAACCTGCAGAGAAAAATATACATATACCTGCTCATGGAAAGAATAACACTGAGCTCATAAATTCTCAAATTCCACTTCAATGACGTCAAGTACAGGGGGTGGTAGAAGGGGGTGTCACTTTCATTATGATCCACATCGTCAAGTACAAAGTACAAAGTAATGAAGTGGATGCAAGCAAGAACGTAAGATATTATTGAAGACAAGGGAGGATAAAGCTGTGCTTCATTAGCTCCACCCTCACAAGTTGTCAGCCTGTGCTGTCGGGTCCAATAGCACCTACGGCATCACCACTTGCCTAAAATAGCTCTGCGGATTCCGTGGAGTAGTCTCTCATGGGTAGTCTCCCAAAGGCTGTCACGTTGCTGCTGGAAAGCCAGGATGCTTCGTTACTCAGACAATACTGATAATTCTTCGATATAATCGCTTAAGCATAGGGCCTGTATAAAGGGAAATGAAAAGGTAAGCCACGGTCAGACATTTGGAAACGGGCTGCATGTGATTCTGGAGCAAATACCCAAGTGCGTTACCCAATCTCAGCCCACGGGTAGAGTGGTGACAGGGTTTAGCTGCTGTGTACAAGCGTCATCAAGTCAAGACATCCTCGAATGTACATCTCATCATGGTGTCCTCGCAAAGTGACTTGATATATTCCGTGCAGAGGCTGTTGTGGAGTATCATGATCAAGTGAGGTGCTACGTTTTTTTATCATAAGGAAGATCAATTTAAAGAGAAGGACCGAGTGTAATTCTTTCCTGGTATTACTGTATAGAATCCTTCTGAAGAAAGAAACTGTACAGTAAGCAAGTTTAAAATTGAGCACTGAAGATCGTTATGGCCCTGGTCCTACCATGTATTAATGGATTTGAAGAAATTCAGGTGGAAATATTACCCCTTTATATCCATCAACAGCGACGGTTGCCAATAGGATTTGCGCTCCAGAACTGTCCAAACCATCAAGATAAAAAAGTGGTTTGCGTGTACCATTCTTGCTAATGTCCACTTTTCCTGATATGCCTGAAAGATTGGACCGCCTTTATTCATGGTGACGAAGAGCACATATCCCACTTTTTGAAGTCTATGACGAATTACATTCATATTTAGGGAGGAATTGTAATAAATCACGTCCACTAATGGCACTAGGTTTGTGATTTGCTCGCGAGTAAAGAAAAAATAAACTTATGCCCATAACAAAAAAAAAGGCCTCGACTGCAACAAAAACTGTGGCTCAAAAATAAGCACTTGAACGAGCTTCAGCATGACGGCTTCGTGCGAACGCACTACTTTTTCCCCTTCTAAATGTGATTGTGAGGAGCTCACTTCTAAAAGCATAATTGGGTCATTCCATAAGTAGTGTCGTTTTTTTTTTCAAGCAAAAATTTTTGCCATAAAATCACATGTTTTTGCTCCATATCATGTATAATTCGAAAGGAAATTTTCTGCTTCACAAAATGACATATCCTGTTTTTGAGTATCTCAAAATGGCGCCCACATTTGGGCTGGCGAAGGGTAGGTCCAGCCGACAAAAATTGGCCAAACCGCATTCAATTGAAACACCATATTTAACTTTAGGAAAATCAACTAGTCATGTGTCCTTACTTAGTCCTGACTTCTTCTACAATTTCCAATATTTGGTTGATCAAGAAGTCGTTTCGTTCTTTTTCCACATTTTGTTTTTCCGCCACAACTCGGTGATTTTTGACAATTTCTTCGAACCAAGGCAAGAAAATTTTCCCAATCAACCAGTTGAAAGAGTGGTGAAATGTTAAGATCAGGTGGTGAGTAGGAACAAGGGAATACCATTGACCGGATTCCTTAACTTTCTGATGGAAAAAATAAATTGTGAAAAATGTCAGCTGGACCCCTATCACATGGTATTAAAACTCAGTCAGAATCGCAGCAGAAACAAACTCGAAAGATGTTTTCGATATAGCAGGTTCATAAAACAACTCTAAGCAAGGAATTTGAAGGGAAAAATTTCATTTTGAATAAATGTGGGTGCTTTCGCAAAAAGGATTTCAGAAAAAGAACGACACGACTTCATGATCAATTACTGAATAGTGGAAATTGTAGAAGAGGGCAGGACTAAGTAGGCGACATATGACTGGTTGATTTTCCTAAAGGGAAATATAATGTTAAATTGATTGCCGGTTTGGCCAATTTTTGTCGGCTTGATGTCATTCTGTAGAGCAGGAAAACCTCTTTCAAGTGATATATGACATGCTGCAAAAACTTATGATTTCATGGGAAAAATTTATGCTAAAAACGACATTACTTATGGAATGACCCAATATAATTGTTTACGATAGTTGGCCGCCCGCTAGGAGGCGCAGCCCCTCTTCATGTGACCTGACATTAATGTCCTGATACACACCCTCTTTGCTAACGGTGAATTTTATTAGGTTGCAGAATAATTTTTGCGACATTTTTACCGCGATTCCCTGGAAGCTTCCGAAAATTTGAGTGAGATTCATGAAGAGGGCACCCAGTACAATTTGACAGTTTATCTGGATTACTCGAATCTCGAAGGCTGCTATAAAAAACGGCAATTTTTCGAGAAGGGCTTTGATTGCGCTCAGCTTGTGATGGATACCGCTACGTTTGCAGTCATGAGACTTAGCACAATTTTGAAAATATATTTATGTAGTATCTCCTTTATTCTTCTGAGATGTGAATACTAGGCGGACAGATATTGGTAACTTAGTTTCGATTTCGGTTAATTACTCTACTGTTTACATCCCACCTTACCACACCTTTAGTGGCGCACTGGATCAAGTGTTTGTATAAATAAATAAATAAATAAATAAATAAATAAATAAATAAAATACATTGCTCTTTCCCATGATTATCGCTTGGGCAATTATAAGACCATGAAAATCTAAATACGATGAGCTAGCTTCCATTATATAATTGTTTTATTTTCCTAACAATCTAAAAGCTCATTTTATCATTTTTTCATTTTCAAATATCAAATATATTTCGATCTTCCAATGCTATCAAACATATTGCAAATTTTTGTCAAAACCTAAGTCCTAAATACTGGTGCTAATTAGATTGAAAAAGAAAAGGAAAAATGTAGATTTAAAAAAGAAAAGGTTAAGAAATGCTACAAAATTTCTGTTACAGCCTAGTAGATTGCATTTCTCCCATTAGGAGTTCCATCTTATCCCATTCCATTGCAATCACTGGCAAGCTTCTTTTTCTCACAATGTTGCAAAAATTCACTCCACTATCGGACGCGGTCAGCTTGGGTGGTATCGCAGAGCCTGGTTCAAGTGAGCGCGGGACCGACACAACGCACCGCGAAACCAAGGAAACAGTTCGGACAGTTACTTAAAGATCTGTCTGCCCCATAACGGAAGGTTCGCTACTCTGATAAGCTACTCATTGTTAATCTTTGTTAAAGGAATCGTCCACGGAAAATGAGTTTTTGTGTCACCCATATATTTATGTTGTATTTGCCTAATGTTGGCCTCATGCAAAATTTCACGCGAAAAAATGTGAATCTGGCTGAGATACAGCACCACAAAGTGCGGTCCCAGTGGGCGGGGCCTCCGTGTAAAAGCCTCGTACCGCGTCCGCCGTGGTCAGAGACGCATTGTAGGAACAGAAGGTTACGTAAACAGTCCCACTCTCCGTTCCCAACGGCGGGGGAAGACGGGACGAGCCTTTTACACGGAGGCCCCACCCACTGGGACCGCACTTTGTGGTGCTGTATCTCAGCCAGATTCACATTTTTTCGCGTGAAATTTTGCATGAGGCCAACATCAGGCAAATACAACATAAACATATGGGTAACACAAAAACTCATTTTCCGTGGACAATTCCTTTGAGCATCCTCAGCATCCATCACATCTTTGATGTGTGTATGGTCTATAAACTCCTGTATCAGGTAAATGACTTTGGTTCTTTTGGATTTTATAAGTTGGTACGTCCTCGTACCAGGGTTGGAAAGTTTAAGATTTTCCTGACCAGGCCTATTACCAACAAGGGCCAGAAGTTTTCCTTTAGAGCGGCTAGCTTATACAACAAAGTAACTAAGAGAGTAGACTCTCTTAGCATGTTGAAACAATTCAAACGTCGCACAGCCAAAATCCTATCTGATTATGTGATTTCCTGATTCTTTGAGATTCACTGTTCCTTATGAGCTTGATGCGAAAATTATGATCTTGTTGTATTAGGTTGTTCCAAAAATCTTGTAGTATTTTTCCAAAAAAAAAATCAGTAACTCTTGTTCACTTCGAGGCAGGTCCAGGCGGTTCAGGAATATGATAGAGCGTTCCCTAAGCTTTCTAGGACAATATATTAGGTTGGTGCAATTGAAATTGCCGTTTGCCACAGCTATTCTTCAAATCAACATATCTCATGACCAAATAAAGTTTATCAGTCAAAATAAGACCCTTTACATTCTACACATCTTTCCCAACGAGAAACAAGTTTGCTCATACCGCTAGCATAAAAATCAAGATTCTTGGAAGCAATGAAATCCTCGAAAGCAGATCGAGCAGCTCCTTGATTGCTGAAGACCTTCTCCTTCAGGAAATTGTCGAGATGTCTGAAGAAATGGTAGTCCGTGGGGGAGAGGTCTGGGGAGTAGGCTGGGTGTGGTAGGGTTTCGTAACCTAGCTCGTTTAGCTTAAACGGCGTAATTTCTGACTCTCGGTAAGCTCATGCGGCACCCATTTGTCGAGCTTTTTGGTTTTTCCGATCTTATGTAAATGCCTACCCACCGTTGTGTGGTCAACCTCCAAATCCTTAGCTATCTCTCTAGTTGATCGGCGTGGATCGGCCTCGACGATCTTCTTCAGTTCTTCGTCGTCTATCGCCGAAGGTCTATGCCCTCTTACCTCATCTTCGAAGCTCTCGCATCCGCTTCGAAATTTCTCAAACCAATGCCGAGCTGTACGGTCGTTGAGCGTTCCTTCTCCAAAAACTTCATTAATATTTCGAGCTGTTTCCGCTGCGTTGCGACGAAGTATGAATTCGTAGAACAAAATAGCTCGAACTTGACTTTTTTCCACTAGCATTTTAAAGGTCTGAAAAACGATTAGATGGAGTGCTTTGAAAAAACAAGTGGCACAGCTGTAAAGGCCGGCTCTCAAGCTTCAAATCGGTATACCACACTAAAGTATCAAACGAAGCGTCTTGGGCAAAGACACGTTCTTTTAGAAGGGTGGCCGAAACGGCAATTTCAATTGCACCAACCTAATATATTGACCCACCAGATCCCGTGGAGAGAGCTAAAATGCCCGTTGTCGATACCCACCCAACTCGCGGTGTCATCTATTATGAGCGGTCTTGCGGCACCAAAACGACGGAAGCTTGCCACTCCATCAGCGCTGCATTGGGCAAGGGATGTGTGAGCTACGTGACCGTGCGCCGCTGGTTCATTAGCTTCAGCAACGGCGAGATTGACGTGAAGGACAAACCACGCTTGGAACTCTGCTGGTTCTGGGAAGCGGAAGGAATGCTTTTCCGCGAGGTGCTGGTACAAGGCGAGACAGTCACTGCTGCCGTATGCACCCACCAGCTCCAGCAGCTCGCCGTCGCTGTTCGAGAAAAGTGCCGAAAAAGGTCCGCGGTCACCCTTCTTCATGACGACGCCCGCTCCAGTTTCGCCCCCATTTCGCGAAAAGTTCCCAGGCCAAGTTATAGGAGCTCGGCTCTGATGTGCTGCCTCACCCGCCATACTCTCCAGACATTGCCCCTTCTGGCTATCACCTTACCCATCCCCTCGAATCCGTCCTGGCCAAGAGAAAATTCGTTGATTATGACTTGCTTGCGAAGGCGATCGCTGACTTCTTCGACTCTCAGAACCCAGAGTTTTGGGAGAAGGGAATCAACGATTTTCCTATAAAGTGGCAGAGGGTTGCCGATAACAATGGTCAATACGTTGTGCCTAATTGTGATTTGTTGGACGAAAAAAAAAATAAAAGTTATGATCGAAAAAAAATACTACAAGACTTTTGGAACAACCTAATATAGTGGTCCTTGTTGAGTAGTACGTGCATTCTAATTGTGGTACTGCTTACATAGATTGTGTTTTTGGTTCCAAAGAATGTTTCATGCTTAGTTAATATGCTGTTTTCTGGTTTTGATTTCTTGTTCTACGTTTTGCCTTTAGCAGCGTAATAAACATAACATAACATAACATCCGGTGTTATGTAAGTGCTAGCGGATGAAGACGATATCATAAGTAACATGAAGCTCGTTTACTTGGAACTCATCACGATGGACTGGGAAACCGTTTACCTTGGAACGTCATCATGACATTGTCAAAGAGCCGTGATCCGTTACGATATGCATTGGGATCCGTTTGCAGGGATGTGTTCAGAGCACGTGCGTATGTGTAGAATGCATCGTGAAGTTGGCCGGCATAAACTGATGCCTAGGAGACGTTTCGTTTCATTACTGCGGTCGTCGAGTCTACACAACTTGAGCAGTTTTTTTTCCATTTTATCGCTTGAATTCCACTTGCTTCTAGCAGCCAACCAATTTTTCCTATCTTTGTGCTCAGCCGTACCTTTTAGAAGGCACACGGTTTCTCTGTCACTCCTTGAACAGTATGAAAACATGCCAGCTGAGACAGTCCACAATGTTTAAATGCGAAAGAATTGGTTAAATGTAGTGTTCAAAAAAGTGGTCTAGGCATACTGAAGGACCACATGCAACTTTAGTGAGAACACATACATCCAGCATGTGTTCGACTTATAGGTACGCTCCCACAGGGATTTGAAATCGCATTCTGGGAATTACGGGTGATCAGGGTTCAAACTGAAACTCTCTCTAGTTTCTACCACAGAGACTTACAGGTATGAGCAGGTGACCATCTTCAACATAGTTGCTATCCCGTCCTCGTGCTGATGAAATGTCCCGCTAAGATCTAGCAAGAAGTTGACTCACATAGGAATACTCTACTCCCTCACAGGCTTTGGTACAATTGAATGGAGCTTCCTTCATTCTGGATATTACTTGATCGCTGAAGTTTTTGTAATCGTCAGTCAGAGCACCTGCACCCATATGCTGAAATGTTTTTAGTCAACTGCTGAGCATCCAATGCCACTTTGTAAAAGTCATCATGTGATTACTCATATGTGAAGACTGATATCAGAATCAGAATGTTTAGTGGAGGTCTGTACAACGTGCTAGCGCGTGCACGCTTCTAGTGCAATAACGAAAACTCGTTAATTCATCCCTTCAGACTGATTACTGTGCAGCCTATTTACGAGTATGCTTTGCCGCTAACTATTCTGGGAGCAGGGTTTTCAGCACACCTATCTTGCCCTTATTCAAAGGAGTCGCTAGGAATAATTACAATGAAAACTGGTGCAACATATTTTCTGTGAGCCATCGTTCCAATTAAGAATATATGATCTGTGGCGAAAATCCCACTTGAAAAGCGCTTTGGAGGTCTTTGTCGCTATCTAGCATTGCTGCTAGACGCACTGCCTCGCTTTTGCTGGGCGAGTTGTCAGGGTGTGTGCAGTTATGACGGAAAATCGCGTGGCCGCTCGCGACGAGCGACTCGGCGGGTGAGAATACCAGTGGCAGGGCATGGCAGCCATAGCGAGGCAGTGTGGCAGTGTTGGAGGAGGCAGGGAAGCATGGGTGCAGGAGGCAGTGTGGCATGAGTGGAAGTGCAGAAGTGAAGCAGAAACGCTCTGCCGGGCTCCCAAGCGTAATCGATTCCTCAAGTCGCGCTGATGGCGCCGCAAGTGCGACGCCGCGAAGCGAACTTTCTGTCATAAGTGCACACACCGAGTTGCGCAAGGGCGGAGTAACGTTTGCGGCGACTGGCTCAGCCCCTGCCCGTCTACGTCAACCTCCACCGGTAAATGGTACAGAGGCACGTAATGGAAGGAGTAGGAAGGTGGATTTCCGTGTTCTTCTATATCGGGGTACCAATTTATTCCGATCTTTCTGTACCGTTACACTACCGAGACTCCATATCCAAATTGCTCCGCATTTCTCTGAAATTACCGTGTGTGTACACTTATCGCATCGCGGCGTCGCACTCCCTGCTCCATCAGTACGACTTGCCGAAGTCGATTGCAATTCTCAGGACGCAATGGACTGGTACTGTGTAGGATTTTCGAAAATTACAGGATAGAAGCTTAGGAAATCGGCTATGTTGCTGTTCTTGCTGTTCCAGCAGATAAAGTTACAAACGATTCGCACTCGTCGCACCGCTCGCAGCTGGCGGCCGCGCGAAGATTCGACATAGGGCTGTACACCTGAAGTTACCTCTAGCGGTGTCGATGAGGCCACAAATGCGCTATTTCAATTTCTACGCGATTTGTGAAGGAGTTTGAGGGTTTGTGCTGAGATCGTGAGTGACGCTGCATGCCACCTCCATGCCATGTGATCGCAGTCCGGGTATAAGGTGCCGGTGTACGCAGAAAGAATGCCTGTCTATGTATGGAACACAAAATTCGCTCAATCTCGGCCAGCGTCGTCGTGCGAGCTAGAGGCAGCATATGTATTAGGTTGACGAGAAAGTTCTCAGCGTTTTGTGTTACTATTTTTTGTACATTTATTGCTGATTAATACTCATCCTTCCTTGCGTCTCAGTAGTATATTCTAAAGAGAATTTTTCGTGCTATCTGATGATATGATTGACTTTTCACCATTTAATGATTAACCCCCTTTCCCAAGGCTTCTTTTCTTCAATCACGAATTGGATCAATCCGCAGTCAATATAGCTCGGCAAATTAACAAGCAGTGGGGTCCAGTAGTGTTGAAGAAAGCACCGCGCGACAATGGTTCAACAACTTCCGTTTTGAAGATTTCAGCCTTGAAGATGAGCGGTCGTAGCAGTCGACCTTAAGCAATACCTGACGATGATCTGATAGCGTTGTGGAGGATGATTTCGAGAGATTGCAGAAAAGCTAGGCGTTGACAAATTCAATTTCGCGGATGGTCTGAAACGCATTGGGAAGCGAAAAAACCCAACAAGTGGGTGCCCCACACTTGAGTGACCGGCAGAAATTGGCACGTCTCGAGGTTTCTTCTTCACTGCTTTTGACGTTTTGACGTCTCGACAACAGAAAGGGTCCGTTTTTAGACCGAATTGTCACCTGCGATGAAAAGTGGATCATGTATGATAAGGAGACGTTCCGGACAGTGGTTGGATGCGACGAACCACCGAGACATTTCTCAGAGCCGTCTTACGAAAAAAGATTACGGCCCAGTGTGGTTCACTCGGCTGGTGTGACCCACTACAGCTTTCTGTCACCAGGCTAATCCATCACAGCAGAGTCCTACTGTGAAGAAATCGACGAAATGTACAGAAAATTGCGTCAGCTGTAGCTTGCACTTGTCAGCAGAAAGGGTCCGATTTTTTGCATGACAACGCCCGCCCACTCGTTTCACAAATCACTATCCATAAATTGAACTGGGGATTGAGGTTATACCTCACCCGTCATGTTCTTCAGCCCTTTTACTAACCGACTATCAACTTTTCAAACATTCCAAGAACTTCCTTGCTGGAAAATACTTCGTCAATCAGTACCGGCAAAAAAAGCCTCCGTGGATCTCATGACTTCGACCACCCTTTTTTTTCTTCGATGCAACTGATCAACTGATATACATTGGCAAAGTGTGTTGATTCGAATGGTGCTTATTTCGATCGAATCCGATGAGTATTAAGTGATCGTTTAGAGTAAACAGTCAAAACGCTGAGAATTCCGGACAACCTAATACATAGTTGGATATCGAAGCGACTATTGTGCCAGACGCAAACGATGAGGCGTATGCACGGTAATCGCTGTAGGATTCGGCAACTAGAATACATACGGCACCCCTGGCTCGTATGCAGCACGTCGTGACGCAAATTTTCTGTTCTAATGACACACACACCCTATGGTACCTAGGTAAGTAGTGGGAGCACACTACATACACTCGTGGTAGACGTAATAGCTAAGCGACCCCGTAAAAATCAATCACTAATGTTCTAAAAATGACCGCAATAAATGCATGGCTCCCATACATTTTTTCTATGCTCTATTTCAAATCCCTCATTCATTCTAATGCTTGGGCTTCTCGAGCAATAGGAAAGATTTGTACATGAAATGCTTACGTCGGAGATAACCAGAGTTTGGCCGAAAGCTTTCTTAGCTTCTTCGTCTCTACCATCGTTGACTTCTTTGACATCTACCCATATCGGTAATTCCTTCCCAGCAGCTATGGGTGAAGCTGAAAATTTCGCATAAAAATAGCTCCATCAAAATATCTCAGCCAAGAACTCTAATTCACTTGTCATTCAACTGAATGTTCAACACAAATGAAACTCCAAAATATTTATTCGAAAAACTCAAAAGACCACTCAAAAGTCTCGAGAGCTTTTTATAATAATTTTGCAGTATTACGGTGTTTAACACCTTCTTCAGGCCTGAAACTGTGGAGGTTAGCTCAATTATATGATATACGTTGCATATGAGCTAGTATCATATGTATAAATGAGCCAACCTCCACAGTTTCAGGCCTGAAGAAGGTGTTAAACACCGAAATATTGCAAAAATATTTCAAAAAACTTTCGAGACTTTTGAGGGGTCTTTTGAGTTTCTCGAATAAATATTTTGGAGTCTCAATTGTTGTCGAACATTCAGATACTAGTGAGACTCCGGAACAGCACAATATTGAAATGTCACTCAATTGTTTACTTGATTTCGCTTTCATTGCAGGGTCCATTGCCCTTGATATGGCTAATATTTAAAACGAAAGAGAGAGGCTTTGTGCGATTGCGCAGTGGTCAAATTTATGAAGCTTTAGAGACCCTTTTCTCTTCCCTTATACAGTGCGTTTCATAAGTATAGACGCACCCATAAAAATACCATAACTGAACTTCGTGGAGATCGCTGACAAAAAGCCTTCTTTCTATAAGAATCGGCATCCTCAATAACTTTTGTAAAACAACTTATATGCAAAGTGGGAAAAAACAGGCCATTTTTGAACATTTGTCTGCTATATGCACCGTCATGAATATAGACGCACTTGGGAGCTCCAATAGTTTTATTGTGAGAACCAGATGAGAAAAACTTTCTAGTAATTGCTTGGTCCTCTATGACTCATGACAGATTTGAAAAAACAAGTTGGCATTGATGTCAAGAGCTTATTCATCAGTTTTGGATCAAACTGTTTACAAGTCTGAGCAATCACTGTAAAAGTCCCTCTCCGTTAATTTCGTCAGAATGAAACATCCCAGATGTTCCCCATGAGGCTTTCATCAGGTGAGCAAGTAGACAATTCCATGGCAGTTACATTTGCCTCCTTTAACCTTGCCAATGTGGAGTGGTTCCTGTGGGTGGCAGCCTTGTCATGTTGGAAGATGGAGGCTCCTTCGATGTAATTCGCCGGAAAAGGTTACAAGTGGGAATCGATCACGTTCTGATAATCCGACGAGCTCATCCGATAGGATGCGCATGCTCCCTTGAGCTTCCCCCGTTGGTGGGATCCTACTCAAACCATAACACTGCATCCACCGAAGACGCGTTTCGCTGAAGTACTTCTGCTGCTTTCCAAGATCTGTTCAGCAATAATCATAATCATCTTACCGTTCTAGTTGAGCTTGTACTCGTCGAAAAATACCATCCGAACGCGGTATTTTGACGTAAGAAGCTTCGTAAGGAGGCCGCGTACCTGTGACCAATTTGTCTTCATGTTACGCATAGCAAAATGAAGCCGAGGTCCTTCATGAGGCCCTATGAGTTGGGGAGCCAGACTGAAATGGTATCGCACGGCAATGCTGCTTTGTTTGACTGCCATTCAGACCACTGCTTTCTAAATGTAAGCCATTAACTGGTCTGCACTCTACCACAGTTGACTGATGAGTTCGATACAAGCCGTCCAATCTGACGTTCTCCTTATGGTGTCAACTTTATCAATGTAGTGAATATCTTCTCTTGGTTGTACGATAATCGGTCATGCAAAAAATGACAGACAATCCGCTTTAAAGGGCACATTTAGCGAGAAATTCTACGATTGCTCAAACCTGCCGTGTGCAGGGCGCGAACTGGAGTCTAGTTGGCTTCGAAAGGAAGTGAAGTTCATGGCATTCACCAGTAAGATGCAGAATAGTCCTTAATGTTTACTGCTTCTGCTTGGTACGACATTTTCCTTGTTGAAATATCCTGTTTTATCAAAATTTCTGAAGTGCGCCTATACTTATAAAACGGCGCATCTGGTAGCCAAATGCTAGAAATTGGCCGATTTATTTCGAATTGGCACAGAAACTACTCCACAAAGGTTATCGAACATGCTGAGTCTGATAGAAACAAGAATTCTTGTGAAAAACCTCCACGAAGTTCAATTATGGTGTTTTCAAGGGTGCGTCTATACTTATGAAACGCATTGTATGACCCAAGTCGATTTGCTGCTGCTCACCTGAATGACTACGCGCACAACACACAATGCGAGAGCATAGCTTGATAGAATCTTCGCTTATTAGTAGGTATCCTTTTGGAAAACTTACAGTATCCCTTGGTTTTCGTATCCGCGAAAATGAAGGCATACTCGTTGGTAAGGAATCCGCCATCCTTTGCCGCCAGAATAAAAGCCCGCTTTTGTCCAACACCTTCGGCTAGACATACAACAACAACTGAAATAAGTTCGATATGACCCATGTGAGGGGGGGAGGAACACTGTAACTGATATTTTTTATAACGAATCCTCTCCTTCCTGAAGAAGGGAATTGCTGACTCCCCTACCAGCTGGATGGTCACAGATATTGTTATGCATGTCCGTTTTGGCTGAGTCAGAGTTGAACATAATATAATAAAAAAAACCAAGATCTGCAAAGTTCCACTTAGGATGATCCATAAATTGTGCAACAAATTGGGCTTTACACTCTGTTTGGACTACACAAGATTTACAAGGTTCGGTATATCAGAGCCTATTACAATCCCTTCGCGGTATAAACACCAATTTTCATAGCTCATTGTTGGTATAGCAGTTCAGGGCACAACTAAAAGGCTAATCTGTGACTGAGCAGGAATGGAATTTCTCCATTGAACATCGCTCTACGTCAAAGGTTGAAAAGCCCACGATTCACTCGGCACTGAAGACGGGAATAGTTTTTAAAAAATGCCTGGAAGCTTCAGAAGTACCACAAAGTGAAGGATTATCGGCCTCGAGCAGAAACTTACCTGAAGATTATTTGTTTAGCGATAGCAGCGAAAGGAGTGAAAATCAAATATATAACGCTGACTGTGTTAAGTGAAACTTTGAGTTAGATTTGCGCAAAAGCGCTCGAAGTTACACCCATTTAAGGACACATTTCGCGATAATCACATGGCTACTTTCTTAGAACAGTAGATCCTTGAGTAACTAGTCAGGCTACACCTTTTTCCCATGTGCTGTCACGGCGCTATACCTGCTTGAACCCACTCCGAGGCCACCCACTTGAACTCTCTTATTGGTCAACGGAGCAAAATGGGTGGTGTCGGAGTGGCTTCTAGCCGGTGTGGAGCCGCGATAGCGCACTGTGGCGATGCGAAAAGGTTAAGGATGACTAGTTACCCAAGAATCTACTGTTCCAAGAAGGTTAATCAACCCATCTGATTGCCGCGAAGTGTGCCTTAAAAAAAGTTACGCAGCAAAAACCGTGTTGCACTCTTCATAGATCTCCCCATATTTCTACACCAGCCTAATATTTCAAAACACAATTCAAACTTTACTTCTTGCTCGTGTGCTGACATTGCCCAATGTCCGGATTATCGTGTCTGGCTGCACATCTCTCATCATGTAAATGGAAGAAATTGATATCTCGTCTGTCATCGAAATGGCGGTCTAAAATTTCAGTTTTCATCTGCTATGTCGTCCAGCAAATTTTCAACTTTGGCGTTATGTGTGGCTTTTTCCTATTCCAAGAAAATGAGGAAAATAGATAATTGTCTTGATCATCTTCGACAATTTTGATCGCAGTTCCTGCTATGGTGGCAGCTTCATTTCCCAATCTCATGGGAAGTGTATTCTCAACATCGGTCTCTTCGAGACGGTCAGAGACTCAGCTTCCACTGCCAACATTGAAGGCACAATCCACGTTAATATGTGTTAGTACGCCTGTCTCCTATACCGGCAGATAGATACCTTCAGTGCTAGAGCCAACCTCGGAAAGGCTCAAAGGCTCACTCGCTCGGGGACATGACTAGACTGTTCGTTCTACCCACTTTTTCCCTTATATTCAATTTTTTTCTGATTACTTGTCTGTATTTTCGTTAATCCGCACAAAAACGGCTCTAAGAGCAATAGGGAGACTCAACCCAAATTTTTTCCTTCTTTTTGCATCGCTAGTGAAAGTATACCAGGTAGAAGCACCTTTTGCAATGGTACCATGTCACTCGATGCAACTTTGGACGCTGATTTTGAAGCTTTATTCGTAATCTGTACAGCAATTCTCTGAACGAAGTAACGGAGGTTTTTCTGAATAAGCAGTGCCATTGTACGGCAAGTCCCAGAGCCTGTACCTAGCCACTTTCGCTCACAACCAATATGGAAACAGGGAATCGAATTACCCCATTGAGCAGCTTCTAACGGAGTCGAAATTTTGACTCAATTACGGGTGAAATCAAGTAAGCATGTACGGAGATTGAAACACTCTTCTACTTTCAACTCGCTCTTGCTCCATACTACAAGGTGATTGGAGAAGCTTTCACGGGAGCGAATGCAATCTAGTAACGGTAAGGTACAAATTTCATATATGTCCCTATAAGCCCATGACCTCGGCATTTGGGGGATCGCTCCTTGTTCGGGTGGTCAATCTCTAGAACACACTAAACTGTGATTTCTTTCAATGCAATCAGGCTTCCCACTTCCAAAATCACGTGACGTCCTATTTGAAAATTTTGCCTCCCCAATGGTTCACTCAGCGGTTGATTCCATGACGATTGAACTGTGCATCTACAGATGGCAAGTAAGTTAGGACCCATTCTACATGCTCTATAGTCCTGTTGTATAGCATAATCCGATCACCCAAGTACGATATCATACTTGTTTTGTTCCGCGCAACAACGCCCAACTCAAGCGTTACGTGCGTGGGAACGACCTGCAAGCGTGGGAACGACCTGCAAGCCTAGGAACGACCACAAGCTGCACCAATTTCATTGAACCTTTTGGGTAGGTCGCGATTTCTTTTGGCATGAAAACATTTTTAAAAAATTTCCACACGTAAAAAAACTTCTCTGAGAAGAAGAACTGATTTCATCGACTAGATCCCAACTCGCATCGCGCGGCTTGTTATCGTGCCTTGCTCATGGTGGCAGTCCATGTATTTCCGGGTACTTACCTGCGATTTGGGCGAGGAGCACTTGTACACAGGTGATATTAGAAAAAGCTTCGTGACAAGAAACTAGAGAATCGTTTGGAGCGCCCGCAAAGGATGCGGACGCTGTGTATGAACGGGATGCGAAACAGAATGGTACGGGGGAGGAGGAGGAGGGAGGGGGAGACGACACAGGCAGCGAAACAGCTTGGCATAGGCGGAGACGCAGAAACACGCAGCCACGCCCCGCCACCAGCAGTGCAGAGTATGAACGCAGCGTAAGTGCAATTTTAATCCATGCAACGATCTATATACATAAATCGCTGTTAGACGTGTGACTGTCTCATTTGAGACAATTCAAGTGAAAAATGGAGGTGAGTAAAATCATAAAGGAACCTGGATGTCGTTCTTCATATCATCGCACTTTCCATCATCACCAGAAGAAGAGTAAAGGAATGCGAATTGATCCCACGCAAATGACGCCATCACATAGCGAACTGCTATTCCAAGGCTGCATTCAATAATATTAACAGTACTTCTGTTACGTGAAAGTGGTGATACTATGCTAATTGAGGGACGGACGTTTCGACCAGATCATCTACATCAATCGCTTAGACCTTCGCCGCAAGAGCGACTCCTGGCCAGTTGATATCAGTTGAATGCATCAATGATTTCATCCTTTCTCGTACCTTCATTGCAGCGTTTTCTGTACCGCTCTACCTGAGTGCCTAGTATGTTACAAGGAGTGGACTTGAAAGGATTATCATGATTGCGAGCTAAGAAATTATATTGAACTCTGAACCGGGACCAACATTAAAGACACTGGGAGGGGAAATTGGGATAATCAGGGTTAAAAAACATGTCTTGTGCAGATAAATGCGCAAGTTTCAAGCAGGCGATGTGGTGCAACGGAACTCGGAAACATACTTTGACCTCTGCTATAGTTTTTAAACCATTTCTATGGGAGGCTACGTGACATTTTAACAAACACTCTCGAGCTCGCCGACGTGTCTTAGGGTCATTCCGGCAAAAAGCTTCTTCACTTCAGAAACAGTTTCTGCGTCTACTGGGATGCTGAATTATGGGCAAAAGCTTCGGTGTCGGACGGGACTCGAACCCGCGCTCCATGCTTTCTGTGCAATCCTTACACTACCGAGACCCCTGTCGCCACCTCAACTCAGCTTCTGAATGGTATATTTACCATGGCTTAACAGCACTCACACGTGAAAGCCGAGTTAGGGTGAAAGGGGTCTCAGTAGTGTAATGGATAAGCACATATGCCCGGAAAGCATGGTGTGCGAGGTCCATCCCGTCCGAGAGCGAAGCTTTTGCCCATAACTCAGCATACTTGTAAGAACTTTCGCATAGTGAGCTGGGCAAAAATCAGCAGCTTAGTGTTTCATCCAAATGAAAGCAACTGGTCTTGGAAGATTATATGTGATGAAATCCCCGGTGAAAAGGAGGGTCATCGCGCTTTGTGGGGGCCGTCTTTTTCATGAGCTGCCACGTATTCTAACACGGCCCGCTTCTTTCTTTAAATTGAACCCTTCTGAACCAACGGCGGGAAAGGGGTTGTATTTCTCAAGTTTTCCGCTGCGTTCCGGCTTTCACATTCAGCAATCTTCTCATATTCGGTCCTACAACTGGCTCTAACCAACATGCTGACCAATGAATGGAATTCTGCTGCTGCACTTATATCATTTAGCATGCTTTTTGCATTTAGTCAAGAGCTATCCTTAGATGCTCGCACTGCAATGCGATTGAGCTGCATTTTTGTCAGTGGCCTTTATCGGTGCCACAGATGGCTACCTATCACTCTCTTCAAAGTCTCCGTTAATTGCTATGACGCTCTTCATTTACATGTTGGAATATGCTGCCTTGTGAGGAAATGTTTCTGCAGCATTTTTGGGAAATGTTCTGGAAACCTCCAGAAACTACATTATATTATTGTAGAGAATCCATGAAGAGGGCACCCGGTACAGTTAAACAGGTCATTTGAGGTTTTCTAATTGCTACTCCGCGATAAAAAAAGGGTTTTTCAAGGTGAACTTCGATTCACCGTTCTTCATGTGTCCTCCACCTGGATTCCATCAATCCAACTTGGACAACTTGATTGTAAGTTATTTTATTTTATTTGATCTGATCGAGGATTAAGCATGGCAATCTGTCAGCAAACACTGGTTTTCATTGCGTGAGTTTTTTTAATTGGAATGATTTTTGCCTCTTTTTGAGCGGCTCAAAAAACAACGGCAGTACCGCGGATTACAGGCCTAGTTACCGGTATAGGCGATATTTGGTTGATTTGTTACCGTTATTTCACATAAGTAATATGGAAGCAGATGAGAGGAGAACAGAGTGATAATAGGCTTGTTCCGCTTGCTTAAAATTTTACCATAATTCGATATCGCTCACCTGAGGGAGTTAACAGACAGAAGTCCAGTTACCGGAAATCTGGCCATACTGTCCAGTGTAGCAGAAGTACTCATACCCCATGTGAAAAGTGGAATATTGTAAAATGCAGCGTTCAATGACGAGACGATCGCGGCTGAAAACGTGTGATTTGTGTTATGGCTATCTAAGCTTTAGCTGATAGTGGCTTGGTGGTTGGGTTAGTCGAAAGAAATTCACGGGCACTGTGACAAGTGTTGCAGTTTTAGCCTCGTCTCAAAATGCACACACAAAAAAGATGAAAGTCTTTGGCATGAACCAGTCCCGTGTTAGAATACGCAGCGCATTCTGGTTTCATTCAGAATAGTGGTGGCAGTTGAATCCATTTGACCTATACAATGACTTGCGGGGCTCCGATGTACAAGTCAGTACTTTTGCTGCTTCGGACGGAAGGAAGGCTCAGTTTTTTTTTCGAGTTTTTGAAATTGGGCAAAATTACTTTATCTGTGTCGAGGTCGAGCAATCTCCTCGAACTTGGATATTATCCTATTCTACGTTTATACGCTCCTGCCACTGTATTGCACTGTGTGTTCTCACTAGAAGTCTTTCCTCGTCGTCTTTTGCAGTTATTCGGAAACTTGGATGCCCTTGGTGAGTGGGGGAGGGGGGGTCAGCATTTCATCGCGTTATAAGTCAAAGCTTCCAGAGAAGACTTTTCTTGGGCTCAGCCATTCAGGAAGAGGATATCCGGAAGATTCTGTAAGATTGTGTCACGAAAAGCGCAAGAAGAAACAGTCGGAGTATGTTTAAGGCTTCACAATCCGTGAAGCGTTTGAAGAATATTATGTGGCCGTTTCCGGGCATTTTGGGTTCCTGTCGATACCAGCATGCCTTCACAATTCGATCGTCGAACGAGGAAGGCCTGCATCCGAATTTCTGTGCTTCTCTGGGTCAGCTAAAGCGATGAAGCTGGACTTTTGGTTTACTTCTGCTTCCATTAGAAATAACTCACGATCACTGCAGGTGGGCCCGATGATAGCGTCTGCATTGTAATCTCGGATCAACTCCACGGTAATGCCAGCTGCCAGTACTTCAATGCACTGGTCAAATCGAAACGTGAAGCTGAAAAGAGGAGTTGGCAAGAATCGACCGTTTTTGGTTTTCTTTTGCTTTTTATTTTGTATTTGGTTCTCAGGTGTTGAAGGTGAATGAATTCACTAGCAGAAGACATTGAAGGCAAAAGCCATCTCTGAAACTCATCTATGGTGATCGAGACTAGTGCAATGCAAATTTAAAGTAGTTATAACTTCTACTGAAAACGGAAACAAACTAATTTTTCACTCACTTGAAGTCATATCCTGGTAAGAGACCTTCGCTGATTATTCGATCTCTCGCAATGAGCACAGCCGACGCAGAAGTTCTTGAAAAGCACCATTATGATGAAACAAAGTAGGAGAATCCCACTCGGAAAGGAACAAGGAAAAAGGACAGTTGAATATAAAGCATTTTTATGATTACTCACATTAATTTATTCATAAGGCCGGTTAGCATGAGATATAACACTAAAAAAGCTGTCACTGGGTATAAATTAAAGCGCAGTACGCAAGAGCAGATTGGTTCAAAAATGGACCAGCGCCAGCTTCGAGCAATCTTTCTTATCTCAACTCGCGGGACAAGGCTGCCAGAGTTAACGCTGCGTTCGGTCCGGGCACCAATGGCACCTTTTGCCAGTGATTCAACAGCTCTGGAGACGGAGATATGAGCTTTGACAGTTACGATCGCCCGAACGACCATTCGACCCAGACATGTTCTTCATTCATCGGCTTCATCTGGCTCCAAGCAATAAATTCTGTCCCACAGTCAGAGGATGGGGTGTCCATCGTGACAGAACTTTTCGGAAGCTATGGAATGCAGGTGACGAACGATGGTGCAATAGAAGCAGCCTGAGCTCGCGGATCAACGCGCCTTTGTCGAAGTCGGTTGGCCGTCCGAGGCGATCATAATCGTCGTTGCTCGTATCTCCGTCAAAGGGGTTGGGGTCGATTGATCGAATTTTCGCTTCTCGGCGTCGCACTCGCGGCGCCTTCAGTACGAGTCGTATATTCCACTCAAGACGCAATGGGCAGTTACCGTAAGGGACCTTTAAAGATCGCAGGTTGAATACTTCTGGAGTTCGCCTATCCTTAAAGTCCCTTACGGTACCAGCCCGTTGCGTCTTGCGCGGCCAAACGGCTCGCCGCGGGCGGCCGCGAGAATTTTCGACCAGTCGTCCCCCACCCCCGTCAAAGAGATTGAACCAGCGGCGAACAGTGCCATGAATAATCGTGCTCGGACCGTCGCAGCGTTAACCTGGCAATCGTGTCCCGCGAGCTGATGCTGTGTTGGTGCTCGTAAAGGTAGATGGCTTTAAGTTGACACTGCCTTGTGATGAATTCAATTCAATTTTCAGAAAGCTGAGAGATTTATGATGCGGGTAAGCAGTGTAGATAAATTGAAATCTGTCTGATGTATGCATGCGACAATGTAAAGTGAAGGTAATATTGGCAACCCTATGAGTTTCTGTCGCTTTGCAACCAACGACATATGCAAATGGCGAGAAACATCTGTGTCATAAATGCATTATGATACATACTTATAGCCAACGGTAATGTCCATGCTTGGAATGCCATCAACGAACATGAGACCAATGTTGAGCACACGGCCAGAGGCAAAGCTGAAGGCCTGAAATATTCAGCATAAAACGAAGCTTGCAAGTGCAATATGCTTTTTATGCATAAAATGATTTCATTTCCCACTCATTCAAGAGAACTTCGTTGAAATCGAACGCTTTTACCTATACCGTATCCTGAAAACATTCGTTACTGTTTCGAACTGCGTACATAAAATACATATGTTTTGTAAGTCAGCAAAACGTATGAACACCAGGCTTGGTAGGCTGTTTTGCTAAAAAGTGGTAGAGCTCCAGTCAGATATTAGAAAACGTGCACATCAGGGGAGATTTCGTGAGTGCTGTCCATCAAACTAACGTACCGTAATCAGTAAGCACAGAATCATCATCGCAACAGCCGTGTTGTTGAAGTTATTGTGTTATGCCATCTTGAAGGTGGGTGAAGCCCCTTCTATCATATTTATTGCAATAATACTCTTAACAGGATTCAGTGTTGTGCACAGTAATCATTACATGAAAAGCTGGGCTTCTGTCTGAAAGACAACTGTCCAGTAAGATGGAGCGAGTTGCTTCTTTCCACCTTATGACACCCCTTAAGGAAGCGCGAACAAGCAGATAACATGCATCGCATTCTACCTCATGAAGGAGGTGGAACATCGACAAGTGGTCCTGCTCTCACTGACATGATACGTGGATCGAGTAATAGATCAAGGAATAGTTACTGACAGCGGAATCGTCTTCCCGAAAATGGCCGATTCCTGCCAGTCTCGTTCTAAATACGCGACATAAATTTTTAGTGTTTATCGCATAGGATCTCCACAGGAAATGAATATAATCAGGAACAATATGAGAAACTGTACTTCGAGAAGCGTATAACCGATCTGCTTCCACCTCTTCTGCTATTCAGTGAAAGAGTCTAAACTGTCGTTGTGATACTGGGACCAGCACATGAATTACCCCTCTATCGAAAAAAATTTCGCGAGTTTTTTGGTGAATGCCGGGTCATACATATTTCCAGTGATAAGCCAGCTGAGATGGGTGAGGATAGTTGGAAAATGTATCAGCGGAACGTTTCATTGAGCAAGACCGGCTTAGAATTGGTCCCTCTTCAGAGATGCAGTGAGCAGTATGGTGCGAAGTAGTGTCATCCCATAACAGCAAATGCATTTGCTGATCATCGAAAGCAATACGACTCTGAGGCGTTAGCGTGAATCAGAGCCACACTGCATCAGAGCAGATGATCCTATGCCGCTGAGGCCATCGGGCTAACTTCAACGGTGCTCTCTTGTATTTCGGCTATTGCATGCACGACGCCTTGCCAAGATCTCCAGTGATAACTCTGTGGTTGTTTTCCACTGTATGTATTTGTCATACTTCCTCGCTCCTTCTCCCTTTCATTGTTTCACTTGTTTGTTTCTGTTTATTGTTTTCCTTGTGTAACGTTACTGGGGACGAACTCTTTCGCACTCTCTGTCCACCGCCGGCAGGCAACCCCGCTATTGAAACGTGCAGTTCCAGATGAAGCGCGTTGACATTGTAAAAGCGGCCCAAAGACGTTTCTGAACGCTACATAGTTTCGAAGCACATTATCTCTCCTGGACTCAAATGCCGTTCAAAGAGAGCAGTTTTTTGAAATACGCTTTTTTCCTTGCTCCTCCCGGTGCCTTTCAAATTATCAGGGAATCTTCTACAACAATTCACGATTTTGACCAGCGGTAAGCCACAAATAGATAGTATCACGTCGATTACTCAGCACTTATTTAGACAATTCTCCTATGAGTAGTTTTATCGACTGATACTATAGTTGGCTTTTTTCATTTCCTTTCCAGCTGTACAGATATCAAAGCGAATGGCACCTCATGGGAGTTGAATCGTACCTTACACGACAGTGGCATGCCATGAGTACGGGTGTGTAGACCCATGCCGAATTTTCGCGCGCGCGCGAGAGGCGCCACGGACTTTTTCGCGTATGGTTGCGTACATTGCAACGCCGTACAGAGTTTTAGGCCCGAATTATTTATTCTCATCTGGGATTGTCATCATGTAATGCTGTAGTTTCTTTTACTTTTTATGTTACTACTTTGCCTTCTTAAGGCACAAAAGTCATTGTTCTAGAAAATGATGTGATAAACAGCTATTTCTCAAAGGACCTCCATGGTACCAGACCCTTGCGCCCTGAGCGGAATTCCAACCGGCAGCGGAAAGCTGGCTGATGGCGCCGCGAGTACGACGTCGCAAAACGAAAATTCGGCATAATTTTACACACCCTGAGATAACAAGTGACACATCAGTGATTTACGTGATACACGAAAATTCTCAGCTGAAAATTTTTTTCCTTAATGTTATTTACATGGAATAATTTTTTATATCTACATTTACTTTATAGTCTAGACTTGTATTATACCAGGTTGTCCAATAATTCTTGTCCGAAAATTTCAACAATTTGATTTTTTTCAACTTTATTGAAAAACAAGTCTAATCATCAATATAATCACCACAGTTATCCACAACAGTGACCCATCGATTGGGCAGGTCGCCGATGCTTTTCGCCCAGAACTCTGGGTTTTGAGAGACGAAGAAGTCAGCGATCGCCTTCGCAAGCAAGTCGTAATCAACGAGTTTTCTCTTGGCCAGGAAGGATTCATGAGGATGGGTAAGGTGATAGTCAGAAGGGGCAATGTCTGGAGAGTATGGCGGATGGGGCAGCACATCCCAGCCAGGCTCCCATAGCTTGGCCTGGGTACTTTTCGCGAAATGGGAGCGAAATGGGAGCGGGCGTCGTCATGAAGGAGGGTGACAGCGGACCTCCTCCGGCACTTTTCTCGAACAGCGACGGCGAGCCGCTGGAGCTGGGGGGTGCATACGGCAGCGGTGACTGTCTCGTCTTGTAACAGCACCTCGCGGAAAAGCATTCCTTCCTCGTCCCAGAACCAGCACAGTCCCAAGCGTGGTTTGTCTTTCATGTCAATCTCGCCGTTGCTGAAGCTGATGAACCAGCGGCGCACGGTCTCGTAGCCCACACATCCCTTGCCCGATGCAGCGTTGATGAAGTGGCAAGCTTTCGTCGCTTTGGTGCTGCAAGACCGCTCACAGTAGATGACACCGCGTGTTGGGTGGGTGTCGACAACGGGCATTGTAGCTCTCTCCACGGGATCTGGTGGGTCAATATATATTTTTCTAGAAAGCTTAGGGAACATTCTACCACATTCCTACACTTGCCTGATATTATAACACTTCTAAGGAAAATTATAGAATTTTGAAAATTTTCGGACAGGAATTACTGGACAGCCTGGTAAGTCAGTATTTTTGCGTGATAGACATTAATGACCGCTGTAATCCTAAGCGAATTTAAATTGTGGGCCTTCAGTGTAATGGCCTGAATGATGGCAAAGAAGATCGCTCGAACACCTGCAGTTCCACGAATAGCAGTGTGATGATAATCAAAACTGCTGAACGTCTTCTTATCGTCTTCGATGTTCTCGTACAGCATTTAGAGGACGCTTCGAAGAGGTCGTGTGGCATACGTCGAAGTCCCGCGCGGCCACTCGCGACGAGCGACGCAGTGAGTGCGAGTTGTTTATTTGATTGTGATTGCGCACACTTCCTTTATAGTTTTCTGCCTGATTAAATATTTTCTGTTTAGAATTGTCATCATACTATCGTTACCGTTTCTTTTACTTGTTATGCTACTATTGTCTTTTTATGTACAAAGGTCTGTTACTATTATACATTGTTTGCAGTATACTTGTTGTTTCTTGTTGTCTGAAGTGTTCAAAGTGTTCCGTGTTCAAAATATTTCTGTATATTCTAGGTGTTATCGTGGTAAGGTAGAAATCTCACTAGAGGCAAGAGAATTGACATGCGTGTGCATATTGATCCCTCAGAGATAGCGACAACTCGCGCTGATGGCTCCTCGAGTGAGACGCCGCAAAGCGAAGATTCGACATAACGCCACACACCCAGTTGTGGTGAGAATGAATAGCAGAAACTTAGTTGTTGCTTAGTTGCTCATATACTACTCCTACTGAATCTTACTCACCAAGAAATTGTTGTAATAATTGCATCCATGGCAGTAGATGTACAGGGGGTGCCAAAAAAAAAGTAATTTTGTCCACGGCTCACATCTGCCAATTTTACAAAACGTAGGGAAACGAAAGAGATAAAGGTATTGGGGCAAAACATTCCCAAAATGTTCCTCTAAAAGTAGGAACAAGCTGTGGCTCCTCACGTTCATGTTCATAAAAATATGGAGGTTTCATTCGGCGTAGTCGGGCTTCGGAGTACCTACATTTAAAAATTCGCTAAAAACAGTGGAGCCAAGCTCCGTGGTAGGTCTTTTGTGGGAAGCTTCCTGAGGATTGGCCCTTCGGTTCTTGGAAGTCACAGAGCCCCTGCTGCTTGGACAAGGCTGCTATGATCCAAAGTATCATTTTCATGCCTCAAATCCGCCTCCGGAGGGGTTTCAGTGGTAGGGGAACGTTTTGGCTCTTGGAAACGAAGGGCGCTGGGAACCCGGGAAAAACGCAATGTTAAAGAACACCATCCGGTATGAATTCCCTTAGGTACCCAGATTGAACGGACGTCAGCAAGGTTGTGAAAGAGGGCGAAGAAAATTCGGATTTTGCCCAGTTGAGGTGATACATCTTGTTCAGTCTTTCCTTGCTCCCGTTCCTGCTCGTGCAGGAGGCTGCCACGGAGTATAGTGATAGAGTTAGGTCTGCTCTTGATTCTGGGGTTGAGAATACCTCAATAGAATTTACTGTAGTTTGGCTAAATGGGGTCGAAAGTGGAGGAGACAAAATTACTTTTTTTTTTTTGGCACCCCCTGTATTTTACCACCAACACTTCCTTCGCACCTTATGGGGCCGCGTTCATACTTTTCACCGGCACGCGTGGCGGGTTTTAGGCAACTAGGTAGAGTGGCACGGGAAGATGCAAAGGCGACGCAGGAAACGAAACTGAGTGGCCAGGTGGAAACGTAGGAACACGCAGCCACGTTTTGCCTCCAACATCACAAAGTATGAACTCGGTCCAGGACGTAGACGTAAGGCTGTCATGTCGTTTAGTCCCCAAACAAGTAGTCCTTTTGCCTCCTTCGCGCACGAAAAGGGTAGCATTAAATACAACACATGGTGCTGCACGAGTTCCAATACTCAATTTTTTTTGGTTTTTGCAAGTGTATCATGATTAAAGTACTACACTTATCACATCAAAGTACATTACACTATCTGTCCTAGGCCGACGTCGAAGATCTAGTAAGGTATGATAATAATTACCATAGCAGTTACAATCTTCACAAAAATGAGAACTGTGTTACGCACTAATTTTTTTATGATGCATCTGGGAACCGTCAAAGCAGTGATGTCAACCACAAACTGAACAGTTGGCGTCCGCCATCGGAGCGTTATGTTGACTTTCGTTTCGTCGTAGGTGTCCATTGATGGATAGAACTCTGAGCCCTTGAAAATAGAGACCACCTCCGTGATATTTATGCCTAATTTCGCTCCTCTGAGAGCAGCACTTTGGCAAATCTCCCCTGACTTTCAACCGTCGTCTCCCTCATTGTCAGTTTCAGTACATAGGGCATCCCTAAGGTGCTCTTGACCGATGTTTCACTGTTTCAATAAATCTTGTTGACATCGCTACTTTAACTCCACCCAATTCCTATCAACCTTCAGCTCTTCCAGACTTTTGATAAAGTCAAATGTATTGCAGAACGAAAAAGGTAAGCACACATTCTTTGAAAAATCGACACCCGGTGACCGTGGAAACCGCCGCACTGTCATTACTTCGTTTGCTGTGAATGAAGTGGGGAATGATTCGAAGCGTTGTATTCATCTCGACGCGACTAGTTCAGCTACCCATGGAATGTTGCACTTTGCTGGGTAGGTCATTATTTCTCAGTGAAAGCTGCAAAATTTGCGTTTGCCTGTAATTGGGAAGTCAAGTTGATTCCTGCAGCACGAGCTAGGCTGGTTAGTGATTTTTTTCAAATTTCGGTTGATTCTGACCAAATGAGCTCAAGAGCTTCCAAAAATGTCGTGAGAAGCTCATGCCGAAAATTGTGTTGAAGCTTAAAGATAACACACTAAAAAATTGATGTTTGTACGGAACATGGGCGAGCAGCAATTGAACCTGCGAATCTAGGCCTAAAAAAGTCGGAGTTCTGCCTGAGGGTAAGAAAAAAAAACTTTGCAGATTTAACTGAGAAGCTGGCGCTCTACTCATCAAAATTCAACACTTTATAGGCCATTGTAAAAGACTGCTATCTCTGTGCTTCATCCGATATTGTTTGGTTGAACGCTTCTGAAGCTCTTGAACTTCTTATATTATTTATTGATGAGCTTTCGGCATTTAATGCCTTCGTCAGATCTTAAAACATTCAAACATTTCACATACAACTAATTGCACTACATCCAACATATCACTGAAACATACCAGGAATCGAGGGGGGTGACCTAGTGGCGTGGTAGTGGAAATGAAATGAGACACCCCTCTAATCTGAGATAAAGGGATATCGCTGATTACTCTATTAGTCTCAAAAGGTCACGCAGCTCTTCTTTTGCGTTGATTTCTGGTCTGATTCGGCGTATTTCTCGAGCTTCCATAATATTCCTTTCCAGGGGTCGTACCAGATGTCTATGGAGGACTCTTACATCAAATGATGGTGTATCCTCGTTCGTATGTTTCAGGGTACGGTGCCTAGAAAAACTGCTATGCGGGTAAGCAGCGGGGTTGGCCAACGCTCTCCTGTGTTCGTCCAAGCGAATCCTCAAGTGTCTCGCGGTCTCTCCTACGTACTTCTCTCCACACCCTCTGCACCGGATCAAGTAGACTGTGCCTTGAAGTTCACAGATTTTCTCCGATGAACAGTATCGGCAAGATTGCGCATGGCACTTTCTTTCGTTAGGCCGTAAAGATGTGAACAGATCCTTCAATGTAGGGGGTGGTCGGAACACGAGTCTAATGGGAAGTTGGGAGTGCCTCACGACGCGATTCACCTCACGTGCCACTTTGTCATTCACGAAGGGTACTGTGAGGGTTATACCATCTGCCGATCTTTGCGGGACCCATGTTTTCGAATTTCCCTTGCAATATCCATTGCTTTCGAGAATAGTTTCAATCTTAGCTTCCACATCTGAGTCCCTTTGCGTCCCAAGCTTCTCTTTCGTTCTCAAGAGTCACAACGTTTGCCTTCATATTAGTTGGGTGGGCACTTCTGGAATGCAATAATATGTTCGAAGAGGCGCTTTTCTTATACCATAGATGTTGCTTGTGACCTTCACTTATTCGTACTTTGGCATTGAGAAAGGGAAGGAAACCATCCCTTCCTGGATATTCTCTAGTGAAGGTTATAGTGGCATCGTGTGAGTTCAGTCTCTCTAAGGTTTCCACAAGATCTTCCTCCGTTGTTCCAATAACAAACACGTCATCGATTTAGCGTTTGTAGAAAATAATTCCACTGGACAATGATGACTTTTCGATGTGGTCCAAAAAGATTACTGCTAACACGGGTGCTATACGATTACCCATGGCCAGGCCCCGCTTTTGCTTGTAAAAGTTGTTATCAAAACAGAAGACGTTGCATTCGAGTGCTGCTTCAATAAGATCCTTTATTTCGCTCGTCGAGAATCCCATCGTCGGAACGTGGTCTTGATATTCCTCAAGCAGAGATAATGCGGCTTGCACTGCGTCTTCATTGTTGACATTCGTGTATAAGGATACTACATCGAAGCTCGCGTAGACGGCTGACGCTGGTACTGGACAATGGTGAAGTGAAGAAATGAAGGCATTAAATGCCGAAAGCTCATCAATAAATAATATAAGTAGTTTAAGAGCTTCAGAAGCGTTCAACCAAACTTTATAGGCCGTTGAACTCGTCGCATCGAGAAGAATCAAATGTTTTCGACTTTTTCCATTTTATTCACATAAGACGAAGTTATGACAGTACCACGGGTTGCGCGGATAGATCCGTCGCTAGGTGTCAATTTCTCCAACTATGTAGCGGTACTGTATGTCTGGTGTACCCGAAAAATCCTTGTACCAGTACTGCATAGAGTTCATGCAATAATGTTCTACACGCTAAACATAAGTAACATTTCGTCGGCTAAAATCTAAAAGTAGTTTTATTCACGAGAGCAAAAGGAATATCATCATATATTCTGTAAGTAAAATCGATGGATGTATTAATACATTGCTTAAACGATATGGTTTAGCAGGCAGCCTTTTCATGTTATGCTTCTCCCATTAAATTGATGGCAACTCATGGCCTTTCCTTCCTGATACAATTACACGAAAAATATGGGATATCAGGTAGCCACCCAGAAAGCCATTGAGGGGGCTCGCGAAAATTAAAGTCGGATTGAAAATAGACAGACAAAAAAAAAGAATAATCAAAAATTCGAGAACTACCAGAGTCTCTTTTCCAAAGGGTCGGATGTCGCGATGGAATTACTCTTGGAGTGTTTGGAGCCTGACTGTCACCTTTGCGACCGCACTTTGCGCTGGCTAACTCACCCGAATCACTCAACGAGATTGTTTCACGATATTGTGGTGCATATCGCTGTCACGACATCGCACTATGGCGCCATCAGCGCTAGTTGCCGCAGTCGATTGGGATTCCGTTCAGGACGCAGTTGGAACAATAGTGAAGAAATTCGAATTGGGTAAAAGGGTATTATGGCAATGAAAAGGGGCATCATATAAAAATTTGCACACCTAAGCATCTCTAACGAGGGATAGGTTCCAACTCCCCATGGAACTTTGAAATGAGACTCGAATGGATAGATAGAGCTCTGACAAGGGAAGGCCCCAAGGTCGAAGTTGCCATTCGGAGTGGGATAAGTATGGTTCGACGTATTTTCAGACGCTGATCTCGAATCTGCTTCCAAATTTGCAGAACGATTCTCTGAGCGAGTTGTGGATGTTTTTTGAAAAAACAGTGCTATTATATGGTAGGTTTGGAAGCTCGTAGCACGCGAGCCAGACGTTTTCGCACAAAACCAGTGCACTTTTGTGCTCAGAAGACCGCACTACCCAATGGGACATGTTTTCAACCAATTCGAGGCCTACTGAGTAGGCCAAGAATTTTTCCGAAATTTGGTCAAATTCTCGGTAGGCCAAGAATTTTTCTAAAGTTTGGTCAAATTCTCGAATTGGCTGAAGACTTGTCTCATGGAGCGGTTTGGCCCCCTGAACACAAAAATCGCACTGGTTTTGTGCGAGAACGCCTGGCTCGCGTGCTACGGGCCTCCAAACCTACCATATAATAGCATTGCTTTTTTTCAAAAAAGCCTCCATAACTCCGTTCAGAGAATCGTTCTACGAATTTTGAATGAAGGGACGAGATCAGCGTCCGAAAATACGTCGGACCATATGTATCCCATTCCAAATGGCCACTTCGACCTCGTATCCTTCCCTTGTGAGTGCTGATTGTAACTGTGAGAACCAAAATTGTAAAATGCTATTCTGAAGCGCGTTGAGAGGGGTCAAAGCTTGCCTCTGACATCTCATTGGCGAGACACTTTACAATCAGCACGGCCGTTACTGATCCATTATCGGCCACCGTGGCTCAGTGATAGTGTTCCGGATCCTGTAGGATGATGCTCGTTTGTTTGCTCCCACCGATACAGATTTTTTCCTTGCTTTTTGTTGTTTCATTGTCATTAAGTGCTCTTACTTCACTTCTGAACGATTCCTTGTACTGGTACTTATTGCACCCATTATTCACTCTGCCACTTTATTTACAACTATTAACGTTACTCAAACATTAGTTTTATTAACGAATTCAATTATCATACCCAACACTAGAAAATGAAATAAAATCGGCTTTAAGCCACAATTAACACTGATGAAGCAGAGCAAAAAAGTGTGTGATGCAAAAATAGCTCACTGATTGAAATGGCAGAGCACAAGACCGTGGCAGGGCAGAGAAGTGGCAGAGCACAACCACATCTTTTGAAAAATCGACGGCAGGCGATGGAATGAACGGCACAAGCCGTCGCACCGTCATAATTTCGTTAAAAGTGAATAAAATGGGAGAGCGTTAGCAGCGTTGGATTCGTCCAATGCGACGACTTCAACGACCTATAACATGTCGAAATGCTCACAGTGTAAATGTTGCTCATAGAAGTGGCAGAGTAAGTAATGAATGCGGTAGGTACCAGTAGAAGGAAACATGCAGAGGTGAAATAAAAGCAATTTTATTCATTTATTGTTGGACAAGCTAAGATGTATGTGGCATGCACTTACTGACAATAAAACACAAAGTGCAAAAAAGCTGCACCGCCGGGGAGAACTCACGTCCCTCATCCTATAGGATCCCAAACACTACCAAAGCGCCTCCCCAATGAAACACAGGCAAACTTTGACCTATCCTAACTCGCTTCAGAATGGTATTTTGCTGATTTGCTTCTCACGGTTAAAATCAGTATTCGGAGCTCCACCGATCAATCTGGGTCTCATTTCAAAGTTCCATGGGAATTTGAAACCCTTCCCTTGCAAGGGGCAGTCTGCACACTAAAGCGATCCTGTTGTAACTAAAAGCATCATAGAGCGAAAATCCGAATAGGAAACTGGTTTGATGGACACACATGCATAAACACAAAAGGATGAGCGTATGTTGAACTGAACGCCTATGTACGTATACCTGGTCAGGGTAGTTAAGGAAAAGAATTATTGCAGTGATCTATCCGGTTTTCCCTACTTTTAGGCGTGGGGAGATCCGCCTTAATGATCTCTGGATCATCTCGTATCTAGAACACAAAATCTAAGGGACCAAACAACCGTTGTGCGGTTTCTGACAAACAAGGTCATTGCATGACGTTGACAAAGACAACACATCCTTGTTCGCGCTATTTAAGCGTGTGCGCATCCCTGTGCCAGCAAACCATGAAGTTTACTGTTTTATTTACATCTGCCCTTGTAGCCATCGCATTTGCCAAACCCTATCCTATTGGCGGAGACCTTGAAAAGCCCACCAAAGAGGTCTGTTCAGCATTTCTTCACTATCTGCTTCTTTTTATATAAGTTTCCTTTTGTGACATATCCGTGATTCACAACTATTTCAGTCGCTACCTTCTGATGAAGCAGTGCTGCTCTCCGATCACCCTGTAGCCACCAGTGCAACCTCCGATGGTTCCTTCGCCAGTGCGCACTCTGATGGTTCGCTCGCCAGTGCACACACTGATGGTTCGCTCGCCAGCGGGCACTCCGATGGTTCGTTAGCCGGTGCACACTCTGATGGTTCGCTCGCCAGCGGCGCTCATTCCGGTGGTCCACTTGATGGAAGTGCGACCGAATCGGTCAGTATTATCATTCCTTGCTACAATGTCCGCCAAAAAATATATACAATCCCATTTCAGCTTCACGACCACGTTCGTATTGCACGCCAGGACACTCCTGTGATCGAGGAAGTTCCTGTTAGCACCCAGCTGCCTATGGAACCCACTCATCTTGCTGTGTTAGAAGCAGGGGTAACAATATGATCTCGCTTTATTTACATCTTGTTTCTCTTTCAGTGTTAGACAAATTATTCCCAAAATTCTGTTCGAATGATCAGCGCATGATTCCTTAACATTTCAGTCTCATCGACAAATTCGTTCTTCTCACAAAGGGTCCTCTGAATCCAGCGGTGAAAATTCGGGTTTCACCTATCTTCCGGACCACACGATTGCTCCAAGTGAGGAATCGCTGGATGGCAAGGTAGCAGTCTTCAAACTCCTTAATTTTACGGTCTACTTACATACCTTTTGTAAAGTAATTTATGATGGGTGTTGCAGGTCCAGCGAAACATTCGTACTCGACGAACTGTTCCTGTAGTAACTACCGGTGGAGTCGCTGGTCCTGTCGTTGATCCTGCTCAGACTGGTCACATCCGAACCACTGATGTGGTCGACCAACCTACCGTCAATGTCCCCGTAGGAACTGTTCAAACAGGACCTGTTGTACCTGTCTAAGCAATGATCTGTATATGTGTCACATGCGTAATTGAAAACGTGTAATATTGTACAGAATAAATGCCAACAATAAATAGATTTCGATGAAAATTTTTTGAAATTTGTGAAGTCTGCGCAGACTCTTGTGATGACTGCGACGTGGATGCCCTCCCAAAACCATAGCAGAATTTTGGTGCCTCCAGTGTTGCTTTTTTAAATCAGCAAGCGGTCTGAGGTGTCCTTTTTGTCGAATGACTTTAACTGATAGCTGACTACAAGTGACAGTGTGTGATCATTCTTAGGTTTTCGTTCTTTTGAATCAAAGCATCTTGCCACCTCAGCGGAGAACGGGCTTGTGAGTAAGAGCAAAATCATATCCTTTGAGTAGATCAGAGTAGTCCTATGAGCTTCAGTCCAATGTCTGCATAGATTTACCAGCTGCACTTTTCCAACACCACTTGGCGTGCTTGCACGGTGCAGAAAAGCACATTCTCGTTGTACTTCCGGTGAAAGCGAGCGAAGATGCACCCTCACATTGTCGACCTAAGAATCTTCAGTGTCTAGTAGGTACGACCTAATGCAGGATACGGACAGAGTGATGCAAAGCCTTGGTATCCTTTCCATATCACTCCTCGTCCACTGGAAGAAAACCAAACCTAATTAAGGTAGCAGTAAGCCATTGCTTCATAAGAGTTTGTCGGCGCATAGGCAAACCTGTGGCAACCCATTTTGGTTGGGTAAACACGAAACCGGAGATCGTCCAGGAAAGCGCTTTCGTTCGAGTGATCAAGGGCGCTCCCGTACATGCGTAATGCCTTACTAATGTGGTTGTATGCATCACGATTGGGGAAAAGATTACGATGCGATAAAAGTAAACATGAGTAAAGTGACTGGAGATGTTCCTAGACTATACCGTAGAGTAGCTGGCTTATCTTTTTTCAGCTTGAAAATTGAAGACATGGAGAATTAGGTCAATAACCAATGTTACTATTACTACCAAGGTTTTCACTTATAATTGGACCGTCTTATTAGACATTCTATTCAATCCTGCACAAATATGTGGAGGGATGTTGGGAAAAATAAGCGGGTTAAGGTCTTGGTTTTAGCTTCGATTTGGAGCAACTACATTGCGCTATTGCACTATCCGGGTTGACCAGCATGGCTGCAAGTGAACTATGTAGAGAGTCAAAAGATTTTTCGTTGGGGGTTGTCAACTTCGGATCATCGGATATGACGTTATATAGCGAATCCTTTGAAGCGCTATGATCAGTTACTAGGTGAAGGTGGTGATGGGGAGGGGGGGACGTTTGGTTGTACAGGGTGGGGCAAAATTACGGAAACTAAACGCGGGCTCTTAACTATTTGGACTACTATTTGGACATTCTGAAGAACGAAGTCTTACCGTGTGCACAGAGACACTCAGGAAATAAGAAATGGTGTCATCAACAAGACAGAGTCCCTGCTCACAAAGCCAAGATTGTCCAAGAATGGTGCAAAAAGAATTTCCCAGATTTCATCGCCCTCGATGAATGGCCTTCCAGTTCACCGGACCTCAACCCACTCGGTTTCTCTGTATGGAGCGTCCTCGAGTCCATTTCATGCTCAAAACTCCATTGCGACCTCAATTCCTTGAAGGCCGCTTGAGAAAGCATGGGATAAGTTGGACAAAAACTACCTCCTCGCCAAGGTCAACGCGTTTCCGAAGCGTCTTCGAGCCTGTCGAAGTGAATGGAGATTGTTTTGAAAAAAAGTAGTGCTTTATGCCCAGTTTTCTCTAGAGAATAAATAGGTAATGATTTGTTTTTTGTTCGAACTGAAGTAAAGTTTTTGGGTGGCATCAGTTTAGTTTCCGTAATTTTGCCCCACCCTGTACAATCATAGAACGGACGCGGAAGAGCAAAAAGGGTAGGAAAAGCGCAAGTAATGGCCGAGATAGCACCCATGATCTCCATCCTGTACCCGGGTGGATAAAATCAAACCCTAAGTATCGGAGTGTAGAGGTTTGAGCATAGTCGTGCTTTCCGCGAAAGCGGCGCCCTTAATTCAACCGTCGGCCGAGTCATGCCCATGAAATAGAAGGTGGTCCATAAGGTAAGCATTAGTAAGCCACATCATCATGCAGAAGCGCAATTACCATTACTGAACTGCTGTCTGCAGCAATATTATATCCCTCCTCCCAGACACCCACTGCTGCTAAACGGTCCTGGACTATCAGTAAAAAATGGGTGTTTGAGTACACCGAGCCCAAAGTGCAAAAGTGATGGCTATGGAGCAATCCCAATGGCGAGCCTCTGCGTAGGCATATGAGCAGCTACGTGGATCCAAGGCGGTGCTCCTCATTGTGGTGGATTCTTGGAATAAGGTCTTCTAAATCGCTCTGCACAGTGTGAACGGCCGTATCTTCCGCGGTGTATAACCACTCTCCCAACGATCACATCAACAAGTGGGTGACGACACACAACCACAGACAGATGGTCGTCGCTCATAACAATACAACATTTCATGTGTCTCAAATCATACGACAGTATCTCGATAAAAAGGGTGTTTAAGGCACATTCTGCTCTCGTTGATGGGTGGAGTAACACTTAATTGATTCAGCCGCTACTCTCAAGACCTGCAGCCGTATGTCGGAGTTCAGCCACCCCTATGGTTCGAAGGTACAGCCCAGCGCAATTATTAGGTTGATTCATAATAAATCGGACAAATCGACCAATTTTAATCATTGTCGTACAACTTTTTTACGACAACAGGGATTCACTTGAAATATACTCCATCTTTATCGATGACCTTCTGCCACGGTATAGGCAGATCATGGATGCCCTTGCTCCAGAAGGCCGGATGCTGGAGCTCGAAGAAGTTGCCGAGTGCCGCCTTGACCTCGTCGCGAGTTTTGAAGTCTTGGCCGTCCAGGTGGCGTTGGCTGTGGGAGAAAAGGTGGAAATCTGAAGGGGCCAGGTCTGGGGAGTACGGTGGGTATAGAAGTACGGTCCAACTGTACGACAGCAGCTCGGCCTTGGTCGATCTTGCGAAGTACGGTCTGTGGAAGTAGACACGTTGTCGTGCTGGAAGTAGACATGTGACCGCCACCGTAGCGAACTTTGGACATGGCCTTCAATTCTCGTAATTGACGAACGCAGACGTCGGCGGATACTGTGGTACCTTCATCGAACAGCTCCCAGTACTCTACGCCGTGTACGCTCCACCAACCGCGGTTTTCGTCTTCGATGGAATAGTCGCCTGACGCAAACTTCGAATGCTACAACTACAGTGTACTTCTGCCGGGGGCATGCTCCTTGCGAACTTCTATCAGACGTCTGCCGATATCCGCGGGTTCCTGGCCAGATAGCGATATAAATAGTATGACGTTGCGGATGTGGTCTCTGGACCGCTTGAAATCGTGCGGCATTGTGGCGGAATGAATTTACTTTGGAGTGATTATTTTGCGGTACTTTGAAGAGCTTTTCATACTCATTCCAACGGTACCTCGCGCGTCCATTTTCGTTAATTCGTTACTGAGTTATGATCTCTAGAAATCATCACCACCATTTGTCCGATTTATTATGAATCAACCTAATACAATTAGGCAACATAGCAATTTATAGGGTCTTCTCAAAACGTGGAAGCTACTTGATGTTCAAATGCTTATCAAACCTCGGGAATGGGTCGTCTTCTGCTCTGGGGTTTACTTAACTCTGCCCCAAGGTATCAACACTTTATCTTACCTCGCTCATTCCATTCGTAAAAAGTTTGAATGGGATGACCTATGTAATATTGTGTATTGAAGTGTGTGAGACTTGAAAAATTTATTCCAAAAGACTTTCACAAAATCGGTTGCAACAAAAATTTTGCAATTCTCAATTATTCAACACATTCAGATCAAAATAACGCTTCGGGACGAGATGGTGCTCTGTGTAGTATTTACTAATTTATTTGATGTTTGTTCATTCAGTCGCAAGGAGTATGGTGCAATGATTAGCTGAAATTGTGTACGCTGTTGTCATCAACTGCAATTGAGATGAGTAGGAGGAAGGATCTTTGAAGTTAAGAGGAGCGAACTAAGAAGTTCTACTTCAAGGCAGGCTGGTGCATCACTGGCTCCTTTGTTGTTACTACTTGATATGTTTTACAAAGATCGAGGTATTTAATTACAATGGCGAAAAATCGTGCCAAACCCTCCCTTTGTAGGTGCTGTGATGTGATTGATCATAGGAAGAGCTCTGCAGTCAAAATCTCCAACTCCGAGAATTTTACTTTTTTGATTTTTGATAGCTGCTCATTTTCTCCAAGAATGGTACTATTTTTCAACTGGCATTGTGGCAAAGCATCCTTTAGATCATTTGCTTGCGGATAAACATTTGGCTAACTGATTTGGAAATTATGTAAAGAAATGCAATCAAAAGAAAATCTTTTTACGATTACTGAGATGATTTGTAACACAGAAAAAACGAATCCTGGATCTCTCTCAAACTCGGCGTACGGATAGTTTATAATAGTGAGCTCGATGCTCACTTGTGCTGGAACATTTGAAAGGGAAAACAAGGCTGTTGTGCGAGCCTAGCTGCTACGCCTTGACTTCCACTCGGAATCGCAGTGGTCTTACAGTGCATTTTTGAACACCATATTGAGTGGCAGAGTTGAACCCTATTCCTTTAATAAATTGTGCACCAAAAATTTGCATACTGATTAACATGAAGCAGCCGGAGGGTAATTAAGCCGCGCCGCTAATTCGCCAGTTTTGGTCCCCATATGACGATCCGTAGTCACCAAGCTCTACATTGATAGGCAGTACGAGTAACAATAGCATCGCACGCAATTACACCACACCCCATTTTGAAGACTCTGCTTAATTGGTACCGTAGCCGTGTGCGTCGAAATATTCAAGTTAAGTTAAGCATGAGAAGAGATTGCAGATTCATATGAGACCTGCATCCGTTTGTCACGTTTGGTGACGTTGGTTCAATTCGGTTGTCTTGATGCACACTATTAGTGGAACAATCAAGTAGCAGATAACTAGATTCAGGATTTGTGAACACCTTCTAAAATCCGGTTGAGCGCTTAGTCCTTCTAATTTGAATAGCAGTCTAAGTGAGTGGCAGATCATTACGCAAGTTATCTTCGCCAAAATCTTTGTAACCCTTCCTCTCATGTTCAGGGTATGGCACTGCCCTATGATGCTTAAACGCAGAGGTGTACCCCTTACAAGTCCAAAATGCGAATCTTTTTTTTTTCTCGAAGGAGTTGCCGCTGCATCTGAAGTTCAGCATCGAAAATGTTCAAAAGAGGCTGAGCAACGGGTGACAAGCACATGACGATCCGTCGTCACTGAGCTCTGAGTTGCTATGTAGTACGAGTAACGGTAGCATCCACGCAGCTACATCACACCCCACTTTGAAAAAACCGCATAAGCACGCATTCGAAAGTTGTTTACGCCTTAATGAGCTATTTTTAGCTCAAGGCTACCATTTCTGTCGAGCGCGCTTTCCATCCACGAAAACGCTCGTCAAGGCCAACAAATATTATGTCACTTCCTTTGAGACATAGCCGAAAAGGCAATGAAATGAATCCTGATCAACGATCGGTGACCGCAAACTAGAAACTGACGTAAACACCAACAGGCTGTATAAAAGCGATGTACATCGCTCCTCCCCTATCCGTCCTCGGTTCTACTGAACCGAGACCATCCCTGGTACCCATTACACTTGCTATTGAAAAAACCTCTCTTGCAGCCATGATACTGATCTCTTAGAGTTTAACTTCTTCCTTTCTCTCTTCTCTCCTGATCATGATCATATTTCTCCTCAAATCGACTGATTGTAGCTCTTTACAGATACGACACACTCCTTACAACACTACAGAAATGGACTGCAACGTAAGTTTTCTAACTGAGCATACTACTCATCATCATCAGTTATCGCACCAGCTGGTCATTTATTTCAGAGCGGAAATTGCCATGCCAATGATGCCAGGAACAAGGCTCAGGAAGTCGGACACACTGCCAAGGAAAAGATGAACGACGCTGGCAGAGCCGTTAAGAACGCCGCTGAACGAGTCGGTGATAAGGTGGGTATCTCTTGTCATGCCATTTTGCACCCATCAAACATATTTTGAATTTGTTGTAGGCCGAAGAGCTCAAGGATCAGGCTAAGCAGAAGTGGAACGAAGCCACCAGCTAAACAGCTAACTGAAGTAGTTTGCTGTGTTCATATGTACAACGTTTGATAACAGGTGCCATTGAAGGCATAATGTAATTGTAATGTACAAATATGGATTCAATGTTTTTTATCAAACCCACAAATAAACATCCTGACTTTGGCTTGTGGTTATGGCTTCTGGTGACTGGCAATACTATAGCAGCAGACCTTCACAGGGAACTTAATAGAAGAGTTAGGAATCCGATACCATTGCAAAAACAATATAATAGGGGTGCTACCACGAGAAGGATGCATTATGTAAAAAGTTGCGTTGCTCAACTAATTACCCTTGAGGGAATCTGCACACTCAAATTCATTTTTGCCCAAGAATCTGCGCACTCAAATTCATTTTTGCCCAATCCTTACAAGGGAGGTTTTTCAGGTCATGACGCGCTTTCGGAAAACGGTTATTTCCATTATATGGGGGTACCTACATAAAACATATAACTGACTTTCATTTTTGCTGCGCGGCCCTACAAATGCCGAAAAAGGAGTAAAGAAATTTTTTTTCAAAAAGGCGATTTTAACCCACTTATAGCAATGCATCCTCCTTGTAACTTTGATCATGTGCAGATCCAAAGGTGTTCTTCTATTTCACATCCAAAACAAAGACAAATACGGAAAAAATGATCTTATCTCCACCATGTACTAAAAGTGCGCAGCAGTCTCATAACAGCTCCCCGATGTATGACGTTGCGGCGTATGTGGCCTACTGGATACGACGATGGACAAACAAACGGATGAAGTGCTGGGTTGGCGGCTCGAGTCCCGGCATTGCCGAAGATTGCCATCATTTTTTGCCTTCACTTTTTCCTCTTCAAATATGTCTGTTTATGCCAAATGACTATGATTTTCGTTTACAGCATACCAAAATGACTTTACTTACGAATTACAATGAATTTGGTGATGTGACCTTTTTGGACACGAAAGGGCCCGCAGCGCTCGAAATTCGCGATTTCGCACAGTGAGTGCCATATTCGTGTTCAGGGGTCAAGCTACCCTTGGAGACACATTTCTAGCCAAATCCAAATTTAGAGTCTAACTCCGAGAAATTATGTCTGGCCATGGGTACATGGTGGCCCCTTCTACTTGTAGAGGTGAATAACTTACAAAATCGATGAAAATCAGTGGAATATGCATGGATGCCTATCGCTATAATCTCAGCTATCAAGCACCAAGCAAGAGGAATAGTCAGAATTTCATGACAAGTGATACCGTCGTCTCCTCCCTCGAACGTGCAGTCCAAGGTATATCAATGCCCAGCCCACATTATCGATTTCGGGTCAAAACTTCGATTGGGCTGGAAACTCTCCTTGGGGGTAGTTTGACCTCCTGAACACGAAAGTCAAATTCGTTTCGCGCAAAAACGCCTCGTTCGTGCGCTATGAGCGCCGAAATGCTAAAAAATTGGACTGTCAAACTTGCTGAAAACTGGCAATAGAGGGCAGTTCGGAGTTCTTAATGTGATTGCTGCATTCAATCTTCATATTCGAATGTTTACGAGCCCAAAAACTGAAAATCTAAATTTTGCAAAAATTTGTCCTCAGTGGGGATTGAACCATCACCCCCGTTTTAGGTATTTGTAGGGCCGCGCAGCGAAAATGAAGATCAGTTATATGACTCCTGTACGCACCCCCATACATGCAATAAACAGCTTTCAAAAAGCGCGTCATGAGTTGGAAGAACTTCCTCGTTAGTGAGGAAAGAAGGGATTCCTTACCGATTCTAGGCCTGAGCCAAAATGCATCGTAAGCGGGATGCCCCATCCTCCTTTATTGAGATAGCATGTTATAGGGATTGCTGACCTCACCTGGTTTCACATCTATTTGAGCGAAGCAGCATGAAAAGCATTTCGAGGTATGATATATTTTGTCACCACAATTCAGAGCTTCTTTCTGAATTTTTCGCTACAAAACTATGAGATCATGAGCTGGGTAATATTATGTGCTGGAAGACTAATATACCTTTACACGTGAAGTTCCTCACCATCACTGACCATCAAGCACTGTTGTATGCAATAGCCATACTGGCTACATGTGCAGTACCCCTCCCCCCCTAATTATCCAAAAAAAAAACGCAAAAAAGGCTGACCGATGTTTTCTTTCCTGTTATAAATCGATTTCTTTTCGAATTTTGAATTGGATGTGTGTACTTTGAAAACCCAAAGCTGTGAGTTCTATGATTTTGTGTTCTATAGAATGTAAAATTTCCTAATTTTGTGCCTTCGCTTTCGAAATGCTTAAGAGGGCACTCTTCAAAGTGCTACGGTAACCAGGTGTCACAACACCGTCATTTTAAGTATTCGGCTACTTTTGCAGCGAATGACTTGTTTTGAAATAGGTGAACATTGTTGACCTATTTTTCGAAAAAAAACCGACTTTCTAATACCAGGCACTCATGGCAGAGGTCATTATGGGGCTTTTGACTACTTAAAAATGGGTTTCTTGTCATGTCTATTCACTTATTCAAACATCCTTTTCTGGTGAACAATTCGATTATTAAAAATCATTTTACGAATTCTGCTAAAAATTATTTTAAGAGATTCTGAAAAATCTCGAAAAGCGCAAAGTTCCCAGCTCCGTACGAACCCCGACCTCACATTAACTGGTCTATGGCTCAGGTGGCTGTGATTAATAAGTGATGTATGACAATGATGTAGATCAGCAGGAACTGGTATTTGAATATTCCATCTCAAAGTTTTTGTGTTGATTATCATTCAATAGAATGAATTAAGTTGAAATAAGTTAATCAAAATAATTGAATGTAAGTTGTCAGGCAAGAAAACAAAGAGCTACTACATGTCCACAGCGTGGCCGATCCGGGCCATTAGAAAAAATCTCGTATCACGTCTCGAAACCTATTACCTATACGTGGCCGTTTCGACCTATGAAATTTACCGCTTATGATGGAAATTAGAAGTTGGAACATATTGGAAATAAGCTTTATTTATAGTAAAACCTTGAACAGGAGTTTCGGGTTCACTAGCAGGTCTTATCATAATAGAGAAGAGAACAATGACACTTGTGCGAACCATACCGCTACTAAGTTAGTAAGTGACTTTATTCGACCAGTGTTTCGGCTTGTAGCCTTCGTCAGAGACTAGAAAAGTCTATCAAGCAGTACATAGTTCAGCCGCTTGGCTACGTGAGCGAGTTCTGTTTTGTGAATCTGAGCTTCACACGACACCTTCATACACAGTCGTAGTCTTACCTTTCAAATACCTCAAATCTGTGGTCTTCGTAATTCAGCCTCAAAACTGTGGTCTTCGTAATTTCACACTACGAATTCAAGTTTCTAATTACGAACTTAATGCTGTGCCGTCATGATATTTAACAAAAGTAAATCACTTGAGTTTGATGCCTTACCACGTAATGAGTACCTCTCGACCCTCACACAAACTTCTGCACAAGTAACAATCACCGTAAGGAAAGGACCAGTTAAGGCACGTCCCAAATCTTGTATTAAGGGAACATCCTGTGCGCCCACCGCCTTGTCATGTAGTTTTATATTTTGAATGATGTCAAATGATCCGTTACCTGATCGATCATATGTAGTTCATTGCCCAAGTTTCAAGCCCTACTGGAAACAGCATGTAACAACGAAGTTCGAATATTTAAACTGTAAATAGTTTGAGATTTCAGCTAGAAACATGGCTCGCCACTTGTTGAAAGACTTAGGTGGTGCTGCTGCGCAATTGTACTTGCTGATACAGACTTTCCTGAAAATCATCTGGCACCTTCAGACTGGAAAAAGAATTCGCTTATGAAATCAGCGGAGCATTTGTTTTCTTTGATCTGTTCATCTTCGAGGAACACTAATAGCAATCTTGTTTTTCAGACAGCTTCGTCTACACGAGTCTTCTGTTCGTGTTACTCGTTCTACACGGGATGCGCAAAGGGGTATTCCCTTGCGTTTACGCTCGCATAAGACACCAATGTTCATCGTGATTAAGTAAATCTAATCCTCCCCGGAACAAAAGACCACACACCATATCCCCCTTACTGCTTTGCATGCTTGCAATGGATTCACGAGGTTCGCCTGCGCCCGAGCCACCGACCACAGATGGCCCGCTCGTGATCATTGATGTCTTCAGAAGCGAAACTGAAAAACAACACTGGCGCGCGCTGGTTGTTCCTTGATCTTTGGTGCACTAAAAAGGCTATGCGGAACGAGGGTGTTGTTGCGCTGTTCGGTTGTTCATTGAGGTCACACAATGCACGTTACGGTCTAAGCGTGACCATTGAATCGCCACTGCCTGACCAATGATCACTTTCAAATCTTCCGTAACGCTTCACGATAGAAGAGGCTGCTACAGAATGTCATATTTGAAATGTGGCTCTGTTTTACAAGATGCAAACAACGAAAGTGAAAGCTGGGAGCTGAGGATGTGTCGTTGGAGTGCGCTTAGCACTCATGATACGCCGAAAGTGGGGAATTCCTCGACAGGGGGTCGTATTACTGGCGGGATAGGGGTCGCAGCGGCAGACGTCAGCAATGGTCCCAGGCTAGGTGAACGTGCCGTCATGTGACCCGGTTATGTAAGAAAATGTGACCGATTTCGAGTGAACAACACAAAAATTGCAGTAATAGAATATTTAGAATTGCTATGCAATCGGCAATAGTTACTGACTGCAGAGGTATGTAAATGTTGGGAGGGGCTGTATTTGGATCCCCACTGAGTAAGGAGGTCGTGCTAAAGTGGCCATTTTCCTCGACATCTGGGTGTAACCTGCCGAATTTGGTTGGATCTTGGAGTGTCACCCTATGCTGCGCCCAATTATGGGGGAAAGACACGTACATAACCGCCTTGAGCAGTACGGGGCTACAATTAGTAGTGCCGTCAAGCGAGCCATGCAAGCCCAGTAGCCATGAGAAGGTCTGTTACGGGCCCTGATGAGTCTGTAATCCTTCCAATATAAGGGTTTTACTGGAAATTAAATAGAAGGCATTTACTCTCAAAACTGTCACCTACCTTTCTTTACCTTGAGCTATCACATATATTTCCATGTCTACCAGAGGCAAAAGCCACTTTGCCTCTGCATTCTGTCTGATCAAGATCTCTGAGACCTCAGTTTTCGTTTTTTATTCTGGGAAACAAAGCGGCAAACTCTGCCACGGTAGTGCAATGGCTTAATCTCAATGAAGGTGTTCAATTTTTTTCAAAAAATTTCCTCAGGTGTTAACTGATTTTCGAAATTCCCCATAGTGAATAACTAGATCTAAATTAAGGTGTTGAACTGCTTTTTTTTGAAACCGTCACCTTTACTTACGCTAGTCTTTCCACATCGCAGGACTCAGCCACGCAGTACCCGAAACGATTCTGAAGTCGCGTAGGGATCATTCGCACTATTTCCCACGGTGCAATTGTGTGCCAGAACAGCGAGCTTTGCGTCCTATTTTTCACTGTCCAAATTTTCTTCATAACAATTAATATTTAATTATTACGGCTAAGTTAGCACTCGCACTAGATGGCATGCTTCTAGGATGTGGCAATAAGCGAGAGCATATGATGATTAGAAGCTACCTAGACGCCGCTCCGCAATCCCTTTATTTCAGTCGTTTCTTTTGCTTCTTCAAGCATTGAGTTGAATATCGGTGCGACGGGCCGCTTGCTACCCACTATTCTGTTCTGGAAGTCACACCATAAAATGATTTTGTGATCCCAATAAGGGGTGGTGTAATTCAGTATTGATTTAAGTCACCTATTCAAATATTTCTATGATCCCTATTGGATGTGGGCTGCTTGGTGGGCATCGGTCTTCCGGATGCCTTCATTTCACTACTCCACCATTGTAACGGACACGGATTCCAGACGCCGACCTTTAACCACCGCTTGTAGCGAATTCTCACGGAATACCACTCTAACTAAAGAGGCACTACGGACGATTATAGCGGTCCCGAGTTGGCACATATGCTAAAGGATAAAACCGTACACTGTTTCTTATTCCCTTAGAAACGGTTCACGCCGTATTTTCTGTTGTTGATTGGTCTCATACAACTAAATTTTCTGGAATATTTATTATAGATGAATTCGTTGAATTCATGGCATCGCAATCATATTTACATTATTATTTACATGACAAATCTGACTTCGATTAGTAGATACCGGTGAGAAAGTGTACAATTGAGCACGACGATGGTCTTGATCGGCGTGTTCACCCGTTTAGGCGGTGACCTGTCGTCTGATGGCTTCTTCTTCTTCGTTTGGTCTCAGTTCGATGGGATTGTCATCGCTGAGCACTCCAGTCTTCAAGTGTCGCAATTAGAACCGGTTATTAAAAAAAAATTTTGGTGAAAACTCACTTTAATGCCGACCGATTCAACAGCATCTCTGATGGCTCGTCCGGCAGCGCCGATGATTCCAAAACCACCACCGCTGGCGTATTCTTCCTCTTCATCCAGATCTCCTGACTTCAAAAATGTGCATTAGACAAGGTGCTGTAGGAGTTATGAAATATGTGCTCTGCATAATGATACAGCTACCTATAAATTGTCTAAAACTATGTCTACAGATTTTGATATTTTTGATTTTTGATAACTGCTGTTTGTCGCCGCAGCTGTGTTTACAGAGTGATGTGGAAAAACCCTCCAGGGAAAAAGAGTCGCCAGCGTAGCGTACATTCACGCCCCAACACCAAATTTTAGTCTCTTCATTTGAAAATACCGCTTCTACTATTCTGCAAAATGATACAGCCACGGAACAGATTGAGGCAGTCGTCAACCGAGAAACAACGAAAACGAGAAAAATGCTGATTCTGCGAGCATCTGCTCCTCAATTGCTTAGAAGTCAAAAATTTTGACGATCCAGGTCCATAAAAGGTTTTTCAGATCGTTTTTAGTTCATTTGCTGCCGCTTCGACGACAGTCCCTTTAAACTCCCTAGCTCCTTCCAAATGGCATCTCTCGACCTAACTCCTTTCCTTCATTAAACTCCAAGCAACCTTACATCAGACAAAGGGGGCCCATTTTGTTGAAGGTTTCGAAACGCGACGAGAGAAGGGTACGAAGGGGACGAAGGAAGATACGGTAATGGGATGGTTACTCCATTGCAGAACAAAACAGTGATCCAAATGATTATTTGATCCCACATCATGACAGTTCTCCTTTGAAGTTCTTTTTGGAAACTCAAGTCTGTCCCTAGTGCGATAATGCCGGCAGCCGTCAGGGACGTCGAAGCTGAACTCTATTTTTTCATCAGAAAGAAAAACCTTGGGAAAAAACAATGAGGGGAAGGTGTACAAACTTGCGGGGGTTTTCGATCAACTGATGGGTGGCTGTATCATTATGCAAAGCACACTGTATAATGTGCTTGCCTCATCACGCCCTCTTTCAGCGGGATGTACGGAATCCCTGATAGCCCTCATACTATCGGTCAGCTTTTCCCTAACCATTTCAACGTTCTCATTGTCAACTACGTCTTGTACAAAATCGGCAGACTAAAAATTCACCGTTTTAATCGCTGAGACTACATCTGGAATGCTTAAACCTCCTCACCCTATCTTTCGCTTCTCCAGCTTCGTGCATTTTTTGCCTGACGGTTTCCACCTTTTCGTTATTTCTGATAGCTTCTAAGACTTCTTCTGCCTGAAAAAACTTACAAATTAAACTCCCTTCGAAAACTGACCACCTATATTCTCACCTTTCGTCTGGCGCTGTCTGTGGTATCCTTGACGCTCCTTCCTGCGTCATTTGCCATATCTCGAGCCCGATCCAAGTGATCGCTGTTCATATGCTCCTCTACGAAATCCTCAGCCTGCAAAAGATGGATACCAATTTTGTACTAAGGTGAATCTTAGCCTGTGCATACCTCTCTTTTAGCTCCTCCAGCTGCACTTCTGAAAGTTCCTCCAATATGTTCCAACTGTTCTTCAGCGTCGTCTTTGAGCTCTCCTGCCTTAAAAAATTACAGATTAAAATGTGCTGAAATTCAAGCGATATTAATTCACCCACCTTGTCTCTGGCCTTTCCAGCGGTGTCTCTTGCAGCTCTTCCGGCATCATTTAACTTATCCTTGGCCATTCCTGCGGTATCTCGGGCCGCTCTTCTGGCATCATTGAGCTTTTCCTTGGCAGCGTCGACATACTCGTTGTCACTGAGATCATCCACGAACTCTCCAGCCCTATCTTTGGCCCGTTCAGCGGTGTCTCTAGCAGCCCTTCCGGCATCATTGAGCTTTTCCTTAGCGTTTCCTGCTGTGTCTCGGGCCGCTCGCCCTGCCTCGTTCAACTTTTCCTTGGCCGTTCCTGCCGTGTCTCTGGCAGCTCGTCGGGCATCGTTGAGTTTTTCTTTAGCAGCATCAACGTACTCGTTGTCACTGAGATCATCCACGAACTCTCCTGCCCTGTCCTTGGCACTTTCGGCAGTGTCTCTGGCAGCTCTGCCGGCATCCTTCAAGTTTTCCTTAGCATTTCCAGCAGTGTCTCTTACTGCACGTCCGGCATCATGAAGCTTTTCCTTGGCATTTCCTGCGGTGTCTCTGGCAGCTCGTTTGGCCTCGTGTAACTTTTCCTTAGCTGCATCCACGTACTCGTTATCGCTGAGGTCATCCACAAGTTCTCCAGCCTACAAAGTCATCATTAAGAAATGTTCGCACCAAGTACTGCAGAAAACCAACCTCATTTCTAATCCTTCCAGCGGCGTCTCTGATTCCTTCACCGGCGTTGCTCAACTTTTCTTTGGCCATTCCAGCAGTGTCTCTTGCGGCTCTTCCGGCGTCACTCAGTTTTTCCTTGGCCATCCCAGCAGTATCTCTCGCAGCTCTTCCAGCCTCGTGCAACTTTTCTTTGGCTGCATCCACGTACTCGTTGTCGCTCAGATCATCCACAAGTTCTCCAGCCTACAATATTTATAGATTAATTACCGTTACAGCAAAGAATCTGAAGTATAGCTCACCTTATTCCTGACTCTTCCAGCAGCGTCCCTGATTCCTTCGCCGGCGTTGCTCAGCTTTTCCTTAGCCATTTCGCCAGTCTCCCAAGCAGCTTTTTCGGCATCGCTCAACTTCTCATTGGCCATACTCGCAGCGTCTCTGATCCCTTCTCCGACGTTACTCACTTTCTCCTTGGCCATTCCCGCGGTATCTCTGACGGCTCTTCCGGCATCGCTCAACTTCTCACTGGCCATGCCTGCGGTGTCCCTGATTCCTTCTCCGACGTTACTTACTTTCTCCTTGGCCATTCCTGCTGTGTCTCTAGCAGCTCTACCGGCGTCGCTTAACTTCTCAGTGGCCATGCCTGCAGCGTCCTTGATCCCTTCTCCGACGTTACTCACTTTCTCCTTGGCCATTCCTGCAGTGTCTCTAGCAGCTCTACCGGCGTCGCTTAACTTCTCAGTGGCCATGCCTGCAGCGTCCTTGATTCCTTCTCCGACGTTACTCACTTTCTCCTTAGCCATTCCCGCGGTATCTCTGACGGCTCTTCCGGCATCGGTCAACTTCTCAGTGGCCATGCCTGCAGCGTCCTTGATACCTTCTCCGACGTTACTCACTTTCTCCTTGGCCATCCCCGCGGCATCTCTGGCAGCTCTTCCGGCATCGCCCAACTTCTCAGTGGCCATTCCGGCGGTGTCCCGGGCCGCTCGGCCAGCATCACTCAACTTTTCCTTGGCGGCGTCTACGTACTCGTTATACCTGATGTCATCCACGAGTTCTTCAGCCTTAAAAAATATCTCTTTATTATGAAACTAGTGCGAGTCCAGATCCAACTGACCTTTTCTTTGGCTCGTCCTGCGGTGTCCTTGATACCTTCTCCGGCATCGCTCAACTTCTGCTTTACTGCTTCCTTATTTTCTTCGGTGGCAATTTTGTCTTTGAGTTCAACCACCTGCAAAGGCACATATTAGAGTGATCCTCTGGGAACCAGAACGACTGTGCTTACTTTGCTGCCGGCCATTTCTGCACCAGTTTTAATCGCGTTTCCAGCATCACTCAACTTTTCCTTGTAGTAGTCCATGTACTCATCAGTGGTGTACTCGTCTTTGATCTCAGCAGCCTGAAATATCAATATTTTAAATAGTATAATTACCCAAAATGCACAGAACGGTGAGTCTAGATCTCACCTTATTCACGGCTACTTCTGCGGCAGTCTTAGCTGCCATGCCGGCTTCCATTAATTTTTCTTTGTAATATTCCATGTACTCTTCGGTGGTATAGTAGTCCTTTATCTCCATAGCCTACAAAATTTTACAAATCGAATCTTCTCAAAGATTCGCGTAAGGCTACAAAAAAAAGGCGATAGATAAAGTGTTACCTTGATGCCGGCTGCAACTGCAGCATCCTTCAGTGCTGTTAGGGCTTGAGACAGCTTCTCCTTGGCATATTCCTTATTTTCATCAGTCATAATTTCGTCCTTGATTTCCACAGCCTTAATAATTCTTTTGAGAAACTTAGAGAACCTTGGAAGATTTTTGAGATAAGCCTACCTTGCCACCAGCCATCTCTGCCGCATCTTTAAGAGCCCTCATGGCATCAACAAGCTTTTCTTTCGCGTATTCCTTATTTTCTTCGGTCAAAATATCGTCCTTCACTTCCACAGCCTGAAAAAAATATTATTGAAATCGATCCGATATGAAAAAAAAATGAGAAAGCTCACTTTTTCGCCAGCAGCACTTGCGGCGTCTTTCAGAGTGTTTCCTACCGTGGCGCCAGCCGATCCTGCGGCGTCCTTGATAGCACCACCAGCGTCGCTTAGCTTTCGCTTAGCGGCATCAATGTAACCTTCGCTAGCGTCTTTGATTTCTTCAGCCTGCAAAATCAAATTTTCAAAGGAGCCGTTATAAAGGAAGGATTGAATGCTCTCACCTTATCTTTCGCTTGCTCTGCAGTGTTTTTCAGACCTCTTTTAGCATCATTTGCCTTATCTTTCACGTATTCTTCACCTTCTTCCTTGACATCTTCCGCCTTAAAATTTCCTTTTTTGAAGATATTTTGGCGACGTTATCTAAAGCTCTTACCTCATCACTGGCCAATCCCGCAGCACTTCGGATAGCATTGGCAGCATTACTCAACTTTTCCTTTGCCATTTCCCATAATCCGGCATCCTCCATATCTTCCTTCATTTGTTCAGCCTTCAAAATTCACATTCAGTAAACTGAGCGCTACTTCAATATCGAAATATCCTTACCTTATCTCCAGCCTTTCCCACGGTTTTCTTGATGCCTTTTCCTGCTTCGTTCAACTTTTCCCGGGCTGTTTCCACATACTCGTTGTCACTCATGTCATCCATGTACTCTTCAGCCTACAAAATTGCGTATTAATAAGTAAGTTGTACAAGCCAAGCGATCAACAGATGCGCTTACCTTATCCCGTGCACTTCTAGCGGTGTCCTTTATGCTTCTTCCAGCATCCCTCGCTTTATCCTTCATCTTCTCTTTGGTGCAGGAGGCGTCATCTCTGAGTTCTTGGGCCTTCAAAAAAAGAAAATTCAGATATATATAGATAATAAATGAATATATAAATAAATATCTCAGGACACGAGCAAGGAGATGGTCAAGAGTGGCTCACCTTATTACTGGCATTCTTAACGGCGTCTTTTAAATCTCCACCGGCATCGCCCAACTTCTCCATAACCATCTCCCTGCTCTCTTTGCTGAGGGGACACCATGACTAGAATTTAAGGGAATGAGCGCTTGTTCACATTACGCTTTGTCGAGAGTGTTTACGGTTTACTGCTCTCCATATAGGGTATGTAAACAACGTAAACAACTCCAGGTATCACTGATCTGGTCCTCATGTGAAGCGTTATTGATGAAACTGTCAGAACCGGTCATGAATCGAGCATTGGATTAAAATGGACTGATGCAACAGAATACGGACGATCAACAAGGATAGAAAATAAAAATGAATGGCTGAGCTGCTTCTTGCCGGAAACTATGTACTAAGAAATAGCCAGCAGAACCTCCAATGCAGCTATTAAGGGGGGGGGGGGGTAGCAGTGATAGTTGCACGGCTTTACACGACCAACGTCACTAAACCACTTATGAGCGGAGGGAAGGGATAAGGTTCCACAAAGGTACGAGTACGAAGCAGAGCGAATAATGATTGTCTGTGAGGGAGAGGAATTATGTTTTGCTTTGAAAAACAAAGCTGTTTTCATACTTAACGTAAATAGCCTGGGTCAGCTGCTACTTTATACAGAGTTACCTGAGTAGATATAAAGTTTACATGAGCAGACGGGTCTTAATTAAATGAAGAGTATCAATTGATTAGATTATCATCAGGAGCATTACCAGATTAGAGGATTTCTAGCAATCAATAAATGTGTTAGTGTTAGTGAGGGGGACCGACCGGTTTACAGGACAAAAATAACAAAATAATTATGTTATAAAGTTGCAGCTCACCTCATCTTTGTCACCAGTGTACGTCTCAGCTCCTGTACGATCACAGGAGGCTTGTGCGATTGTCGCAATGTATACGACCAATACGATAAATACGGTAATAATTTTCATGGTTGCTTTCGACTAAGGCCTCTGTGGCCTTATATACTGCTGCTGCAAATAGCTCCCTCACTGGCTCCGCCCATCAATGACGAATGGAAAGCGGTGGTAAATAGACGGTGTTCACGTGCTGCGCCTCATGTAACTCCGCCCAGTTTTGGTCTTTGAAATGCACACCATCACGCGCAGCGCATTCTCCGGGATCTCCACTGCAGAGCGTCAACAGGGTTCTGATGAATGTTTACTACTAAGCCGCGGAAAACACCACTAGTGCTGTGGAAAATAGGGTGATCTTTGGTGTTTGATGCTTTACTCGCTCGTTATCAACGGATAGGTGCTCAATGACCTAAGGACAGGGAATGCTAATAGTAGGGAGGTATGGGGTGACTCACTACCAGTTTTGAATTGGAATTATTTTCCATCAGGTTCGGATGGCAGTATGGAGCAAGTCCTACGACTCAGATCAGCTCAGTGTGGTTCACCCAGCCGCTACGCATTATCCACCCCAAACCTGTGCTTCGCGTGCTTCCTTACTGTTATTTGATAGCCACTTAACTTTAATGTAAGCAAGTGTCAGAGCAACTTTGTTGAACAACTCACTCTGTAGAAACTTCATTAGGGTAACAGCTACAACAATCACCTCCACCCTCCGTCGTTCTACTTAGTAAATAAACATGATAAACATGATATTTGAAATATTTTCCATCGCGCACGATCTTCAGCGAACCTTCGGGAAGGCCTGTCTCAACAGCGAATATGCTCACCAACAATAACAAAAACAAGCGGCCAGCCATTGACTACGGCGCCACTGGCAAGGGATCAGAAAACTGCATCTAAAACCACATTGCACGGCTAAGCATACGGCGCAGATGTAGCTGACAGTAACATGAAAGAAACACATTGAATTTATTATTGTTATTAGACGACTGTATGAAATATTTCGCAAGGTGACGTTCACTATCAAATTTGAGGCTGGACAGAGTTTCTAGGAAACAATAAAGGCGAAGTCAGAGGAGGTCTGCTATTTTTTTTCCTGAAAAAAATTCGGGATGAGAAAATCCGTTGCTCCAGCAGAACTTTTGGATTTGTTACAAATCCCACATAAATGCAAATTTATGTGAGACCTTCGGATATCAACATGAATTACACAGGGAATTTTGGTGAGCGACCGATCACAAATCCGAGAGCTCCAATGAAATTATGCACGTGCGATCGGATGGGATATAGAGCTAAGCTGGGGTTGTTGCATAATTTCTTCATGGACTATTCGGGAAACAGGCAATGTAAGCAGAAAGACGTCACATTCATCAGCTTTTCATTTTTTAGGTAGTGGCAACTAAAGTGTGGAACGTGCACCATCCCGTAGAAAAAAGCTAATTTCCACCTGCTTATGAATAGCGAATAAACAATTACCGTTAATCAATCCCTTGTTTGGATGCGCCAGGTATTCTAGCTCTAATGAGGATTAGTGGCAGATGAATGTTATTTCGCCTGCGCAGTGAATGGTATAGGCCAGTCAATGGGGGTGTGAGTGTATTTATCTCACGAGTTACCAATTCGCTTACCCCTCTAAGAAAGCGGTCTCCATTGGTCTAGTGGGCGTTGATCCAGCACTGGATCACAGACCATGAGAGCGATGACAGTCACGTTTCGCTGCACAACCTCACCACTGCTCACAAATTCAACGAGAATTCGTAAGCTTGTCATGAAGCCCCGAGTATCCTTTACTTGTTCTCTAGGGAGGACATTTCCTTACGTTCACCACAGATAAAACATAGAAAACTTTATTTGAAACCACATTATATGGCTAGGCACACGGCGCAGATGTACACAGCTGACAGTAATATGCCAGAAACACATGATTAGTGTTATTGAGCGGTACTGTGTGAAATCAGCTATGTTCATCTGGGGTTACCTAATAGTCATCAAAAGGTTAACCAGGTAGGGTAAAAGGCACTCTTTTGGAAGCAAATTAAGTAAAGTCGATGTACTTGCCTTACCAGGTATTGAAGATTTTTCGCGATTTCAAGCTCAAGAGATCCCAACTTGGGTGTATTAAGTTGCTTAATTGTGTTTTGTGTGTTAATTCTTAATTTTCTGAGTATACTGCTGTTGCTGGAGTTAAGCGCATACGTGCACAATATAAATAAACAAATAAATGAATAAATATAGTAGAGTGTCTTTTTTTTTGGCTTTGGTCTGTGCTGTATGAGGTTTCCCGAGCCTTTCAGATGACAGACAACCAAAGGAAATCCACTTGTCTGCTACCGACAATAATTCTTGTCATTAGTTAACTAATAGTCAACAATAGGTTTACCATGTTGGTTAAAAGGAAACATGATCAGTAGCGGATGGAACCTTGGTCGTTTACTGTTGTGTAAACAAACACCGTGACAGATTATAAAGAGGAGACGACCTCTTCGTCATTATCATCAGCAGCGCCCTTTGGACCGCAGTGCTGTTTTCTATTCCTATTTATAGTATCACTATCTATCTCTCCTACTCGTCCTTGACGTCATTTCTGTTTCCTCTACTTTCCTTTCTTTGCTCGTCTCGTAACTCCCGTGCTGTTTTTATCTCGTTTCTATCAGTCTGTTTTTCCTTGCAGTTACAACACACTCTTTACAATGCTCCAAAAATGAACTGTGACGTAAGTTCCACTGTAATTTTTCAGAATAAGCTCCTGACATACGACAAATTGTATGCATTCCAGAGCGGAAAATGCCATGCTAACGATGCCAGCACAGGAACTTGGACACGCTGCCAAGGAAAAAATGAACGATGCTGGCCGAGCCGTGAAAAATGCCGCTGAACGAGTCGGTGACAAGGTGGGTAGCCTTGGTCGTGTCATTTTTTAAACAACCACTTTTATCGAAATATGTTAGGCCGAAGAGCTCAAGGATCAGGCAAAGCAGAAGTGGAACGAGGCAACTCAATAGATTTCACCTGTGGAAGAGCTGAAGCCATTATGAGCCATTTAATAGCTCACGCAGGAATTTCATTATGGTCATATGTTAAATTTATGTTTATTAACAGCTACTATACTGAACTGTGACGAGTCATGTACATGACAAATGTTTTCAAAATTTCAAGAAAATACAAATGAAGATGTGCATTTTATTTTTTCTTCTACATGACGGCTTTGACTATTTACTTATTTAACTATTTATTTATTGAACACGGAGGTGCGCCATACGTTCAGAAAAGCAAATAAGTAGAACGCATTCCTAAAACCAAAAAAAAGGAAGGATCAAGACAAGGTAAGGAAGAGAGGAATATTACAACCAAAAAGGGTCAGCGGATATTGGTGTTATCGCAGCCAAGGACATAATACCGGTAAACAAGTGGAAGTGCGAGAAGGCTATTTTTCCCACGGGTAAATGAGGTTCCCCGCGAGATCCTGGTCCTCAGTTCTGAACGCAGATGGACGACAGGACTGGGGCTTCCTAGCAATTTATCCTATCACGAACGACTATGACCTACTTTACTTTACTTGAGTCTTAGATGGAATTTTGTCTATGTCGACGAACTATAAAAAACAGTGTGCCTCTTCGAAAGGCAGATTTGGGAAGCATGGCGCATTCCCACGGATTCTGTCACAAGTGTTACCGATAACGCCACTTGAAAGTTCAATCAATGGGGTTCTTAAAGGCACTGTTCACGATAATTTCCATTTGCCTTCGTGTTCCGTGAAGACTCTGAGGGTACTGAAGAAAACATAAGCGAAGAAGCAGCCAAAGAAAAGTTGGAGAATGCTCAAAATAAGGTGTTTCCAACCTTTTTCTTCGTCGAGTTTTTAACTTAGAAGCGAGCATTTAAACAAGTCTTCGCGTGTTAATATCATTCGATAAGGTTGCTGTCACTATGGGAATTCTCCCTATCCTATCTTATCGCAGTCCATATCATGCCTCTTATCCACGTAGATGCCACCGCTGCTCTGCTGGCTAAGTCGTAGAATGGGTGTGGGCCATCTTAAGACGGTGGTCGCCAGCTGACTTACGAGCTCTTCACGCATTTGGCGCTCAACCCTCACGCCGCGGTGATGGCACACGCTTTGCTGTTGTGGTAGGGCCTATCTACTCGCGGATGGAACCAAGACACTTATATTATCGTGACTGTCCCTTTAAATCTGCGAGCGCTTCATTGATATGCTAAGTCACATGCCACCATAACAATTTTCGATTTCCAAAGAGCATCGCGTGTTTCTGCTTGTGCAACATCCGGCAATTGTCCAGCTATTTGTGATCACGAGAAGCACCCTCAACTCATAATGCGGCCACAGCTAATTATACCAACACTCAAAGCAATGAAAAGATCAAAGTCCATGGAAGCTAAAGGAATTTGCAGTAGGTTGTAATACGAATGAAACGTCATAACAGTAGGGCAGCCGTCAGAATTCGCGAATCTGCGATTTGCTACGTCGTTATTCGCTCGCGATGCCGCGACATTGAGTTCTTGCATTGGAGGCGCGACAGCGCACCGCAAAATCGCGACGTTTGATGGCGGCCTATTAGTTAGTTCGGCTGATGGTGTTGTAGAATGGTGATGTAGAACTGAAGCAAATGTCATGCAGGGTTAGAGACAGCAAAAAGTTGTTTACAATTTTCTCTGTTGTGCCAACGGGTGAAATTTTTAGGTCTTAGGTCTTTACACGATCTGGTCGAAACATTAGGCCGTCAACAACAATTCCACCTAACAACCTCGTTGGCATAACAGAGAAAATAGTAATGAACTTCTATGCCAAGGCTTTACGAAGAGAGAAAGTTGGATTTTAATGCAGCAAGAAGTACCGCAGATACAGCTTCCGAGTCCCCTGCGGAATATTGCAAGAAGAGCAGGTAGTAGATGAGTAATGCTACAGCAACACTTTTGCTTCATTTCATTTCTTTAGACTCTTTTTCGATGCAAGTGGTTTAACCATGGATTAGCGGAGGCAAACAGGAGCCCGTTAGCCGAAGAAATTTCCTTGCATTTTTTTACTAAAAAGCTTATGGTGGCTTATTGAGAATACGCTGCAGTGGACCAATTCTTCCTAGAACATATCTGGGAGATTTCAATTATCCCCCTGAGAGGTGCTATTATGCACTATACTTAATTATGTATCTATCTATGTGCCTGTCCATCTATATATTCATGCAGGTGCACCGGTTCCTAATACTTCATGGGAACAAGTTCCTGAAAAAATTTTTTTATGAACGTAGCGTTGGATCAACACCACAACGGCGGGTGGATTAACCATTCCAATGAATGGTAGAGATGACCCTCAAGAATTTGTGAACACTTCTATTTTGTTCCAAAATATTGTTTATAGCCCACCTTTCCTTTTGCTATACATCCTAATTGTCAACAGAATGTTTGCCATGTCAGCGAAAAGTAAACATGCTCATAGGCCACTTGATGGAACCTTGGTCGTTTGAAATTACGTAAACACCTCGACGCATTATAAGGGGTGGGGCAACTGCTGTAGTCATCATCACCACTCTGCCGCCCTTTGGACCACAATCGAATTTTCTATTCTTGGACACTCCTTTCCTATTTATAGCATTACTATCTCTTCTAGTCGTCCTTCACGTCATTTCGGATTGAACTGCTTACCTTTCTCTGTTATCTTGTACCTTTAACGCTGTCTTCACTCCTGTTGTCTAACTGTTTTTTCTTTCAGATACAAGAAACCCTTAACAACGCTCCAAGAATGGATTTTGAAGTGAGTTTTCCTCCGCAATCCTGGAAAAGAACAATCAAAATGCCAAACAGCACACAATTCAGAGCGGAAAATCCCATGCAGAAGATCCTAGCAACAAAATCCAAGAGATTGGACACACCGCTAAGGAAAAAATGAACGATGCTGGTCAGGCCGTGAGAAACGCCGCTGAGAAAGTCGGTGACAAGGTGAGTAGTCCTTATCCTGCCGTTTGCCACACACCAACCTCATTTAACTTCGTTGTAGGCAGAAGAACTCAGGGATCAGGCATTGCAGAAATGGGACAAGTTAACCGAATCAGGTCCCGACTAACTCATGGATCTCATTAGAGGAAGAACTGAAGCCATTATAAGCAATAAATGGCTCACTCAGGAATTTCATTATGTTCATATGTATAATTATTTTCTATAGAATGCCGCTAAACACACGAGACATGTTTTTTTTTCAAAAATCAAAAATGTACAAATAAAGATGATATAAGGCTTTTACTGGCAAAATAACATCTTCGACTAAGTAGTTGTGAAAGTTTTATGAAACAATGAAGGTTTATATTTAAACATTACCTTCATTTGTGTTTGTTTCAAACTAAGTAATTAGTCAAAGAGATACTTATTTGCTTCAACTGTTTAACAATTATTTACTTGTTTGTAAAACTGAGCAGTTAACTCTCCGTTTCGCACGGACCGTTACACGGAAACCAAGCAAACAAATATGTTCCTGGTTACGTGGGACATGCAAGTAGTGGAACCTGCACCACTGAGTACAGGGCAGCGGCAGAAAACCGTACTGGGAGGTTCACGTCACAGGAAATGCTCCAGAAACAGATTGTCATTTTATTATCCGAAACTTACCTGAGGAAAAAAAGTGTGCCACTTTGAACTTAGACGGATGTGGAATGGACGGCACATTCGCATGGGTTCCCCTCTTAGTTTAGTCCTTAGTTAAAACTTTGTTGAAGCGAGTTAGGCTGAAATCCTTCCGAGCGAAGACTCGAGGAGTTCTGGTGCCAGAGAGAGTAAACGGGGCAGGTCCCTCCTTAAATTTGCGAGATTCTCATCTGCAGGCAGTATGTTTATGCATGCGCGACATGTGACAATTCCGGCTATTTTCGATCTCTCCGTTTCGCACGGACCCTTACACGGATCACGAGATTTTTAAAGAAGCTCCTCCAACTAATAATGTGGCCGCAACTGACAGATCAACAACGCTAGTGGCAACGAAGAGATCAAAGTTCCAACATCGAAAGCCATGGAGCTTTGCGGTGGATTGCAATTCAAACTAAGCGTTCATGACCGTGAAAAAGAGAGCTCGATCGGTAGTGTTGAAACCAAAATTATGCAGGATCGGAAACGACAGTATGGCCCAGTGTTACAACCGCACGAACTGCAACATACCTTAGTTACAAAGCTTCACTTTATTTCCACTTAACGAGGTAGGGCGATAATATCATGGGAAAGTAGCTGCAAACCTTTTGAAGGAGGTTTCTACACATCGGCTTGTTCTTTAAAAGAACTTATGGTTATCCCTGCTCAATACGTTGCAGAACGAGTGGACAATAAGGTGATTATCTGATGAGCTACAAAATCAATCCCGAAACAGCAGATGTTAGCATGTTTCCCCGCGAGGTGTTGTATTGCACTTTATTTATTTTTAGTTGTTTGTCTGCTTTTATATCTGTTAACACTTATCCATCTACTACACGCTTAAGTGTAAAATTTCCAGCATTTTCTTCCCAATATTCATGAGAGTAGAAACCTTTGTTTATTGTAGCTTTGATTCATTGCCACAACGATGTTAAGAGTTTTGCTAGTGTAGAACGTGATCTCACAAGAGTTCTAAAGCCTCTATTGTGCTCCACAAAACTTGTTTTGTTGCCGACAGTGCTTCTCGTCATTAGCAACCTAAATATCAACAAACCGGTTTACCAAAACAACGAAAAATCAAGATGATCACCAAACAGACACCCGGCGGAACCTTGGTCGTTTACAACTGCGTAAACACCGTGATGCATTATAAAGGGTGGGGCAACCGCGTTCGTCACTGGCATCCGTGGCGCGCTTTAGAGCGGCATCCAGTTCCAATTCTATTTCTGTACAATGCTTACCTATGTTTAGTATTACTGCATTACTATCTCTCCCACTCGTCCATGACGTCACTTTGGTCTCATTGTTTTCCTTTCTGTTTGTTTCGTATCTCTTACGCCGTTTCGTTCTATTCCTCTGTATTTAACTGCCTTTCCTTCCAGATACAACACACACTTCACAACGCTCTAAAAATGGACTCTGACGTGAGTTTATAATCATAGTCCTCGAATAAGCCCCTAACGTATGTTGAGTACATATTTCAGAACCAAAAATACAGCGAACAAGCATACCATGAAAATGAACCGGCCGGCGACACGCTTGACGACTTCGCACACGTTGCTAAGGAAGATATAGGCGAATTTGGTAGAGCTATCAAAGTCGCCGTTGAGCGAGTAACTGGTAAAGTGAGTGCATTACCGTTGATACATTATTCTGGATAATTTAATTATGTTTTGATTTTAAGGATGTCGATCCGAATAACCCGACAACACAAGCATCCGGTTATGCCAAGCACCAATAAAAAGCTAATTCAGGAAAATTATTATGTTCATATGTACAAATTAAATTTATTGACGGCTGCCAATGAGGCAGTTCATGCATATGACGAGTGCTCAACACTGAAAAATTAAATAAAGATGATTCTTAGTCTGTCTATTGCAGAAAAGAAGGAGGTCAACTGAGACCTGCTACACTACACGAGTTCCTTGTTTTATACGATAACTTCTGGCCATATTTTTGGTGCAAACTAATGGGTGCGGATCCTGGTACAAATACGAGGCCAAATATCCCTCTATCAGCAAGAATCTTATTTGTAATCCGGGTCATAGGCCACTCACACGCTTCGACGCTCAGAGATCTCTGTGTGTTTATGCTTTCGCGACATGCGACAATTAGCCAGCTATTTGTGATCAGGGGGTTTTTATGAGGCATCACCCATTCATAAGCAACCGCAACTGACACATAAACAACACTGGTGACGAGGAAAGAAAAGATCAACGTACACGAAAGCCACAGATTTATACAATGAAGTGATATCGTTCATAAGAATGTGCTCGTATAGGGAACTCTTATTTAACACCAGGAGCAAGAAAATCACCTCGGTTTTGTGTAGACTTCTACATTTATGAAGAAACGACCGCTGAAATGGGAAGCTTACAAAGACTTGTATTAGATAACGCTCGCTCTGAGAAAAAGCTTTGCAAAGCTCCTGTGCAGTACCTCTCTGAATGATTAGTGATGGCTTCTACTCATAGAATGCCCCTAAAGCAATGTGCATCTCCGTAAACAAACAGGGGGAGTAGAATTGGGTTTCAGTCCGAATCAACCAAAAATATCCATATGTTTTCAATGATACTAAATCTACTCTTGTTGAGCATGTTGAAAGCTATTAGTTTAAAAGGCCTAACTAAAATTCCGTGCTGAAGTGAGGAGTTCACTATGCGTCATACGTGCAGATATTCGCGCTTCGAGAATCAATTTTCCATTTTCCGTGGGAGATAAAGATGATCTGACAAGGAAAAATGATCGTTCAGTTCGCGATCAGATTCGTTATGTGAAGATCTACCTACTAGCCGAAAATTAATAGCATTTAACCACTTCGTATTGCAGCAGATTTTTCGCCGCAGTCCGTCGATTTCGCAGAGATCAGTAGTGCTATTGGTGGCATTATTATGTTTTCAAAATCAACAAGGGTGCTTTAATGCATAAACAGCTAAGGGACAAACCAACAAAACAGCAAAGCCATTATTCCATAGATAATAATACAATAATACCCAAAACGATTCGTCATCGAGCATGAAAAAGCGTTGCAACAACTGCATACCTCGGAAATAGCACGAAGAACCATATCAGCTCCACAAGACAGCGATCTTCTCCCTCCTGTGTAGAAGCCACTCGTTTGAGGAATGCCTAAATCTATAGAGACATCAACAGACATCGGTAACAACTTGGTGAGGTTTTTGCTTCCTCAGTACTCTGATGTTTCTTCTATATGGACGGACACCCATTCCGATCTTAGAAGTAATGCGCACGTTCAAGCGTTAATATTCTGAAGCAGAAAAATTCTGGAAGTTGTGTGTAAAACGCTCTTTCAGCTGATAATTATGAATTGGTAATCACTCAGGGTCGAAGAGAAAGTAGGACGCGTAGATAATTCCGACATCGGATTCACACGTGGGGTGCTTTCAGCAGGCTATTTTTGATTGCCAAAGACCCGTTGCCATGAGGGGGAAGGGGGGGGGGGACACAGCACTGCAGGAAATGCTATTGCCCAGAATGAGAAGGGGAACCTCTTTCTCCCTCCACTAGAGCTTATGTAAAATTGTATGCTTGAGTGTGCAGGACGACTCCTGAGAGATGCTTAAAGGCAGTGATAGGGGTAATTCAGGCAGAATATGGAAGGATCATTCAATATGGTCGAGATCGAGGGTAAGTGAAGAAGTAATCGAATGAAACGGTCAAAAACCCGAGAATTAATACCCTCTTCCCGCCGTTTATCCTCGAAAGGGGAAAAAGAGGGATCGCCCTGAAAAAAAAAGGGGAGGCTGCCTGAAATAAGTGGTAGCTGTTGAAGGAAACGCCGGAGGCCCTCTTTTTCATCGGAAACTTCGCCACATATAGTCTTCTTATACCAGTTGCTTTCATTTGCGTGACTCATTTAGGGTTCTCATCACCCACATCACCCCTATCACCGTCTTTAAGCGTGCAACTTCTTAGGGATTCCCCTCTACTCGTTGCGCTAACACCCATCAAAGCAATGGCTGCGGCATTTGGGTGCCTGCGCGCTCGAGAACAGCAGTACAAGACATTACTTCATTCCTTTCTCCTTCCACAGTAAGCGGTCGCTTAAGAAGTACTAATTCGATCAACCTGTTCCTTAAAGTATCGTTTTACTTGCTTCAATGCCGGCTCCCTTAAATCAGTCAATGTTCACGCTCATTTTGTTCCATGTGCAGAGCCATTGAGAGGACGTAGTCGCTACTCCGCTATCAGCAAGACCATAGTCCGTACATCTTCTTATAAAATTTGATTGTCATTTTGGTCATGTATTCGTTTTCAGTATCTTAATTAAGAAAAAACAATGTTAAGAGAGGGAGGAGGTGGTGTGGTGTAGTGCTAGCTGACGTGCGCTTCCACCCTTAGGGTGCGAAGGACCGAATTTCACATCTGTCCCCGTTTAGAACAACTATGCCTTCCGTGCTTCGGAACTGGAATCAGACTAGACTGTTTTTTAGGTATGAAAGCACTGACATGTACATCGGGTGGCCGCCACAAGTCATTGTATGCCCACATCGCATTCGCGCCACCACGAGTCCGAATGGAATGAAAGTGTCCGGCGCATCCGAACACGGCATTGATTACCTCAAAAATATAATTAATTATCCTTTTTAGCATTATGAGTAGCTGTGATTCTTCTCATGAGGAAACTTCATAAAAAGGAGTAAAAATCAATTTTCATAAATGTGGTTTTTGTTTCGTTTTATTTCTTGTTGTATGTTTTTTACAATTTATAATGAAGTTTGAAATGAGGCAAAATTGCAGTACATACATGCATAACAAAAACTCCACGGTCCTCACGTTGAACAAACTGTAGTCTCTCCAGATTGCTATTGATTGAGCAATCGATTCTGCATTTATGGAACAGCATCCGCATCTAGCGAACCTGCCTTTGCATAAGGCACGTAGATCTATCCTGAGATTCATGCGTGAGCACACGATGGTACCCAGCAAGTCCCTTCCCCTCTGCAACCTTGCTGGTAATATGGTCGGTCAGTGAATTCTTTTCTGAACTTTCTGTGACAGCGCAACGCTTTTTTCCAAACCCATTTCACCTCGATTCAGGGGTTGTTTAAGCGCGGTAGCTGAAACTGATTTTTGAAGTCTGATGACTAACAATTAGAGATCCATGTTACCGTACCTAAGCGGACGTTGGTCACATGTCTCATGTGGTCGTCTAAAGACTTACTGCGTCTCTCATGCGAGATTGATCTACGGTCATTGATGCCTCGCGCCCGCCCTGGTCGCTTAGAATTGCGTAAACATAAACAGCCGAGCGCTTTATAAAGGCTGGTCGACGACACACATTACCACTGTCACATGCAGCTCCTCGGGCTGCATCCGGTTTCTATTTTTAGCAGGGTCTCTCTCTATCTCAAGTCTCCTCTACTGAATTTCACATTAAATTCACTACTAATTCTATTTTTTTTTGCAGATAAAAAACACTTTCTGCTACCTACGAAGATGAACTACACCAACGAGCCGCGTTTTGCCAATGAGCCTTACAACGCGCCTTACAACGCCACTAACACTACTCATGTAATTCAACCGGCCGAACAAGTTCATCTGGTTGATGATCACCCAATGTACAATCGAACTGATTGCCAACGTGGAGATTGCCATATGGATAGCTGTCACAATTGCCACGAGAAGAAGGACATTGGTACTGCCGCCAAGGAAAAGTTGAACGATGCTGGCCGTGCTATTAAGAACACTGCCGAGAAGATCGGTGACAAGGTGAGTGGAGCAGTTCGTTGAACTTCTATCTCATCCAGTTTCCAAACTCATCTAACTATTGCAGGCTGTCGAACTGAAGGACAAAGCCAAGGATGCCATCACGGGCCACTAAACAGATCTCATGCATGAAACTTGTGAATATGTATAAATCCTCAGCAACAGCTAGTATTTAAATCAGCGTTGTAATCAAAGAAAATTTTTTGTAACTCATATCAATGCTCTTGACACATTCCTAGTCTTTTGGAATAAAATTTCGAAGATTCATATTGTTTTCTACACGTTAATTACGAGATGAGACGTCAAGAAAGGCAAAAGTCAAGTGTGTCCAGGGCCAAGAAACTCTAAAGGCGACAAATAATATAGTGGTTATCATCGAGTATCCAAGTAAGAAAACAGTTTGGCGCTAACGAGGTTCCACTTCGGTGCTGAATGATTGCTTTGAAGGATTTGATTGCCCAAAAATGCCAAAATGGTAACGAATACAATGAAGTAGCCAAGGACACATGTGTCTCACATTAAAGGGTGAATGCATTCTGCTTTCAATCAACAGAAACTGAAAAGCCTGGAAGTAAAATGAAATCGGAAACTGCTTGTCGGCGAGATGAGCCGACAGCCTACAAAGCACTGTTCTATGTTGGAAGAAATTTTTTTTCCAAAAATTCCTGGAAGCGCCCAGAAACTTTTCATAAAGTGGGTGGAGGCATTCAGTACAACTGAATGGCTCATTTCCATTGTTTCCATTCTCTACGTGGATGGACTCGCAAATCCTCTGCACAATGTAATTCTACTGCTGGCTACCCTCAAGTGCGTCCCGCTCTTCCGTGCGGCAACAATAATAAGCTACAATCAAATATGATTTATTGAATTTTCTTCTTGAAAATTGTATTTTTCCAGTCGAATCGAATTTTGAGTGTTATATGTCTTTCGGTTGATCAATACAGAAAAACAGAAATACCCACCACATCAAAAATTAAAGCCCTTTTTTCAGTCCAAAAACAGATAAAAAAGAAAGGAGAACAAGATCCACAAACTACAACCTGGAATAATATGTTTATGATCATGATAATATAGTAGTAATATTCCTATGTCATCATTGAATTTATAGATGCTATTAAGGAGAGTTGGTAGTGTAGAAAAACCGCGCCTGGAATAGTTTGCGTGCTGAACGTTGCAGCATTTTTTTATCATGAGATCACAAAACAATAGGAATGTTGTATACAATGGTCCCGTTTGCAAGCATCTTCACTGTAATTGAAACTTTACATACTTACGCATGTCTCACATACTGTTTGAAACCTCCTCGGCAAACTCGGGCTCTCCAAGGAGTCTGATCACTTCAAACTTTACCCAACCCACACTATCTAAACAACAACCTATCAGACTCACCGCTTTTACCGGTGAAATTTTGCCAAAGATCGGCAAAAAAACCTGAGGGACTTTTACAGGGGGGGGGGGCCAAAAAAAAATAATTTTGCCCACGTCTCACATCTGCCAATTATACAAAACATAGGGAAACGAAATAGATAAAAGTATTGGGGCAAAATATTCCCGAAATGTTCCTCTAAAAACAGAAACAAGCTGTGGCTCCCTACGTTCACCTTTATAAAAATATGAAGCTTTCACTCGGCGCAGTCGGGCTTCGGAGCACCCACGGTATCAAGGTCCCCTTAAAACAGTGGAGCCGGGTTCCATGGTAAGTCTTTTGTGGGAAGCTTCCTAACATGGAAGCCACGGAACCCCTGCCGCTTGGACAAGGCTGCTATGATCCGAAGTATCATTTTCATGCCCAAATCCGCCTCCGGAGGGGTTTCAGTGGTAAGTGCACGTTTTGGCTCCTTGAAACGGAGAGCGCTGGGAACCCGGAAAAAAGGGAATGTCAAAGAACACCTCCCATTATGAATTCCCTTAGGTACCCAGAGTGAACGGACATCAGCAAGGTTGTGATGAGGGCGACGAATTTCGCACTTTGCCAAGTTGAGGTGACACATCTTGTTCACTATTTCCTCGCTCCCGGTCCTGCTCGTGCAGAAGACTGCTACGGAGTATAGTGATAGAGGGAGGTCTGCTCTTGAATCGATGAAAATACCCCAACAGAATTTGCTGTAGTTTGACTAAAGTGGGGTGAAGGTGGAGGAGACAAAATTACTTTTTTTGGCACTCCCTGTAGATAAGAGAGCTTGCTGTAAATATTGACAAGATGAGGTGATCTATGTGGTTGGAGGTGCTTCATAGTGTCGAAGGGAAATATAAGAGAACGTATGGCGTAAATTTCCACCTGACTGCTAAAGAGCAAGTTCACTTCCGCGCGACAGCTGCTGAGCAACTAGAGTAGGGAGCAGACAGAAGTCATCAGCATGGTATTATATGTAGTCGTGCGATTGATATTCCCAACAAGCATCGGAATTCTTTGTGTTATCTTCGAAACAGGATGTACACCAGGAAACGGGCGTACGCTAGTGACGTGTGAGGACAACTGATGGACAACGTGTAATGACCTCTCCTAGTCTCAGCATATGAACAAAGTCAACTCGGTTACCGGTTCACGAACACCTTCTGGTTGCGGAATTCAAGAGCTATTTCCTTTACGAATCCAACAACTGAGACATCCGCGAGAAGATCCAAAAAGTTCATGCTCTGATTCACTGATGGTTCTCCTGAACCTTTCAGCCGGCTTGAATTTTATGGATATTGTTCAGGGCTCTATCTTGAGACGGGGACGGTTTTATGTGGGGAACTCACTGTAAACAATGATTCGCCGTTCTTACAGCTCAAATGTGAGGTTTCTTCTTCTGTCTGAATTACACAACTCGTTGCCAATTACATTTCTTGTCATTTTTATTTGTTGCAAATGCAAACATTGTCAATTATTACAAAATAATTGTTTAATTACAACCATGGCTTAGAAAGCAGCTGTCGAAGGGTTTTATACATAATTATACATATTCACAACGTAGACGTTCATGAGATCTGTCTAGTCGCTGGAAATGGCATCCTTGGCCTTGTCTTTTAATTCTCCGGCCTGCAACAATTACAAATAAGATTGAAGCCTATTGGAGACAAGATCTAGAGAAGAGCTATTACCATTACTTGCTGTTACTATTACTATTACTTACTTTGTCACTAATCTTTTCAGCAGTATTCTTAATAGCTCGGCCGGCATCGTTCAACTTCTCCTTGGCGGCAGCAGCGATTCCCTGAGAGTCATCGCGACAATCTCCGTGGGCACACATTGAGTGATCATCGACAAGTCGGTAATGGTCAGCTGGTGGCAGCGTTTCAGCTCCAGTGTATGTAGTCTCGCGGAATTCCATTTTGAAAGTGATTTATCTGTAAAGAATAGCAATAATTGATGGAAATGAGAAATACATATGCAAACAGCGTGCGGTAAAATGGAGGATAAAAATAATGGCTTAAGTGATAAGAGAGTTTGAGTAGGAGAAAAGGCGTTGATATTAGTAACTACTTTCAGCTGTGTGAAGCAGGAGAGTGCCACTGGTGAATTTCGAAGGCGACCAGCCTTTATAAAGCGCTTGGGTGTTTGTGTTTACTTAATGTTCATAGACCAACGCGGCATCATCGACCATTAGTCATTGTTCGCATAAACAAAACATGCGTTTCGTTGATCACTAGTTACTTGCTAGCAACCGCTGTGATCGCTAAGGCTTCGTTAATATTGATCGCCAGCCAACATACATTTCCCAATATGGTCTTTTTTGTGCAGAAATGATTGTCAATCATTTACCGAAAACTTTTACAAACTTCCTTCACATCCACAGCATTACTGAGCGATTCAAAATGCCTTGTTTTTTTATAAAAAATGCGTACTTGAATAGGATAAAATGATTAGATGTGCGATCTCGGATAAAGGCAAAACGTCAATTCAAACATAGTTCACGGAGTCTGTGCTGATGCCTGCGCTCTATAAACTATGCCTTGTAATATCTGTTGGTTCAGTTACTAAATATTGAAGACTTAACGTGTTGCGCAGCAATTACAACCTCTTCTTCATAGTTTGCTATTGACGCTCCTATCGTCCATAAGATCAATCAATAAAATGTACGAAGTAGCTAAAATTATACTATTAAGTAAAATTGATGTAGCGCATGTGTTCAAAGAAAATCTCCAAATTTCAGAAAAAAAGCAGTTTCAAGAAAATCTTGGGTCCATTTTCAATGTAATAACCAAAACAAATGAAAAATCCACAACAAAAAAAAATCCGCTCAAAACGGTTCTATGAATATGTGAACGCTGTGTATTTACTGATTTTGCTACCATTCGGGCTGTTGTCACAGGCCTGTTTCATATCTGTCTTTGAAACGGAATGAGCATTGACCAATTCGTTTAAATTTTCAAAATTTCTCTGATGGAAGGTACAGTTCGTGGCCTTGTACATGTCAACATCACCTGCTGAAGGCGTGAGCCATCGAATGAGAGATGAAAGCCATTGATAAAAAATTTTTGAAGACAATCGCGGATGAGACCTGGACCCCGCAGAAAAGTGGATGTATGACGCGTGTGGATGGAGTTCTTGAAAATTAAATGAATGCTGACCGATTGACCCTTTGGAAAGTCGGCACAGAAACATTCCATGAGAGAAATGAAAGAACGAAACAAACGAGCGTGATCTGCGATATCACAGGACACAGCAGGCCCGGTTGATGTTAGAGTCAGTCTTCTGCATGAAGTATGTAATATTTTAAAAGAAAACTGCCTTCTCTGGAACCTCTGCCACGTTAAGCCAAAAGGGGGTTGAAATATTACTTTATCACTGCGCCCATCACCAAAATTACTCCATGAAGAGCGGCCGAATATATACTGAACTCGTAGGATCCTTCTAAAGCCAGAAAGATATCCTCGCCCACCTTCAAGGACTTATCATCAGAACAGAGCTTTATCTTACATCGTCCAGGAGCTCTATAATATGTATGGTATTTAGTTAGCCGGACACGTGAATATGGAGAGCCTGATTCTTGGAAATCTGCTTATGAATGTGCTAGGTCTCACCACACTTCTATCGTGAGCTCAGCCTAAGATAAAGGCTACATAGGCACTCTGAGCACCGAGCAATCTGGATGGGTGGTAAGGAATCAAAGACTCTAATTATAAAAATAAAAGAACCATTCAACCACAGGAATCTTAGCTGTGTTGGCGAAAACTGGACAGAAGGGACTTTTTGAGCCCCCAGTAAAACTTTGCAACCCCGCCGTTGAACCAATGTGTACGCAATACTTGAGCTATTATATTTCGCAGGCGTAATCTCGAATTCTAGCAAAGGATCACATGACTAACTCTTTTGATTTTCATTTGAGATATTTGTTAAAACTGAATACAATATTTACATCACATACACAAACTGTTTACAAATACAACGTGAGCTACCGGTGAGCATGAGCTTAAACAATATTGTCTATTGACGTCTCGGATCGCGCTCATTTGCTTTGTCCTTTTCTTTGAGAGCATCTGTTGCTTCTTCAGTCCTTTGCTTAGCTTTCTCCTTCAGTTTTTCGGCCTGCAATGACCGTTAATAACGCTTTCTATGTTTGCTAAGCAGTACCTAGTGAAGCCAAGGTACCTGATCACCAGCTCTTTCCGTTACTTCCTGGACGACTCTACCGATTTCATGTATCTTTTCCTTTAGTACTTGCGTCATCTCTTTGTTTTTGTTAGCGGTTTCTGTGTAGTTGTCATGCATGCTCCGTTCAGGTTTGGGGACACCTTCGGTGTATTCAACTCGAACTCCTCGGGCTTGCACAAGCGGGAGGCATTGGGGATATGTTCTTTGCAGGACCAATCGCACACTGGTGTTCATTTCGCAGGCTTGCACAGCGTGTTTACGTGGATTCTGCAAATGGCACGTAACTGTGAATGAAAAACAAACAACATGAAATCGATGCACAGTCAGACATAAGGAAAGGAAAGTAGCAGCTGCAGTAGCACCGATAAAGGGCCAATCATTCGAGAACATAGAAGTGATTACGTTGAATAAATACGAAGTGTAAACAGGTGAAGAAATCTTTGAAGCTTGCAAATATATAAGAGCGCTGTTTGCATGCAGTTTGCCTTCATTTATACACGTGGTTGTTTACGGCCTCACCACGAGGCCGCTCGCATGTTGATGTTAGGAGACCATAGTTCTGGCCGACAATGCGATTCATGGGAACTCCCATGTTGCTGAACAGGGACTTTCTTGCTTAACTCTTGTCTGATGAATTGTCTGCAGAGTTATCCTATCAACTTAAAGGAATCGTCCACGGAAAATGAGTTTTTGTGTTACCCATGTATTTATGTTGTAATTGCCTAATGTTGGCCTCATGCAAAATTTCACGCGAAAAAATGTGAATCTGGCTGAGATACAGCACCACAAAGTGCGGTCCCAGTGGGCGGAGCCTCCGCGTAAAAGCCTCGTACCGCGTCCGCCGTGGTCGGAGACGCATTGTAGGAACAGAAGGTTACGTAAACAGTCCTACTCTCCGTTCCCAACGGCGGCGGAAGACGGGACGAGGCTTTTACATGGAGGCCCCGCCCACCTAGACCGCACTTTGTGGTGCTGTATCTCAGCCAGATTCACATTTTTTCGCGTGAAAATTTGCATGAGGCCAACATTGGGCAAATACAACATAAACATATGGGTAACACAAAAACTCATTTTCCGTGGACGATTCCTTTAAATCTTCTCAAAACCAAAAGTAAAAGAGCAACAATTTGAAACAGTAGGAATAATAAAAAGATAGATGCGTAGCTGTAGAAGTGTCGTTAAACGTTCACAGAATGCGGCTTGAGGGAGGATCTGTCTGTGAGCGGAGTCGCACAGCATGGGCTTGGTGAAGCATGCATGATCTCGCGTATGTTTGTAGCAATGAACAATTCATTGACCTTTTTACATAAAGTGATGACTAAAGCAGAAAATAGAAATGGCAGTAATGGCATAGCGGTTCAAACAAAATTTTGACGAAACTCAATAATTGGGGGGGGGGGGACCAACTCTACTTACTCGAGCTTAGGTTGGAGCGTTGCAACACCGTAGTCACACATGACTCACGGGAACATCCGACTGATATCTATTTTCTAAATTTCCATAAATGGGCAGGTTCGAAAATAGCTGCCATCACAAAATACCTTGAAGCGGATGTTGACATTACACTGATGACCAGTGAACCATACAGGTTCTTGTCGTCATGGCGGTTATGTTGTGGTGCGCCGTATGTATTGGCTCTTAAAACGATTACCACCACGTGTACCTCATTTTAGGCAAATGATACGGAATCACTTCAAGTTCCAACAACTGACAGGTTCTGCCCAAATGTTACCTTTTTCAAATCTCCAACGATCCCAATAGCTACTAATAAAGCTGCTTTAATGCCGTCCTAGAAATATACATGCAGTGTCCTGCCGCGCGATGGAATTCTGGGACCTCTTCGACTTCTAAGATTCAAATCTTAAGAAAAAAATTCCTTACAACCATCATTTTCCATCTTTATTATTGGCGCCTTAACAAAAGCATTACTAATTATAAACGTATGTACAGTATTTATGTTTCACAAACTATGACCCGTATCTAGTGCTTCTATGTGCGTATTTTAAGATGTGGCATGTCTGATGGCTACATCCTCCTCGCGCCGTTTCTCCTCTCAAAGGACGCGTTTCCTTTCATCATCCTGCTGCTCGACTTTCTCCCTTAGCTGTTCGACCTGTAAATATGTATTTACTATGAATAGCTTTTTCTACAAAAAAGTGAGTTACGAACTTGATCTCCGGCCCTTTCCGCTACTTCGTCAATGACTCTTCCGTCATCATTCATTTTATTCCTGATAACCATATTTTCGCTTTTGTTGGCGTTTTCTGAGCGGTTGTCACGAATGTCACGGTCTGGATTTCTCGAACTGTCTGCTACTTCATTTCGGAGACCACGTGCTTGCAACAGAGGAATACATTTTGGGTAGGTCTCTTCCAGGATTAATCGCACGCTGGTGTTCATTTTGCAACGTTACAGAACGTATTTACGTAAATTCTGCAATGAAATACAATAAGACGGAAATGGAGACGTGAAACGAATGAAGATCAAGCGGTAACATTCATACAACATAGAAGACTTCAAGAGTGACGGCAAGAAAGTACTGATTGGTCTAGAAGAGATCACTTTCTGAACTTATACCACGCGAGGACATATAGCGAACGCGAAAGTGATCTCGGTTGCAATTAAGAGCGAGGATTGTGTTCGAGTAGTTTGATATTATTTATACAGCTGGGTGTTTACGGCCTCATCATAAGGCCGACCGGCTGTTCACGTGCCTCTGTAAGAGATCATAGTTCTAACTGGCATCGTGTTCACGGGAAATCGTCGCAAGGACTAGACATCCTTAGGACGATTCCCAAATAGAGTAATCCCCCACTGGATAAGCAAGATGAGGGGATGGGCCTAGGCCTAGAAGGGGAAAGGAACCCCCTTGCATGCTCCACTAAAGCATTGACGCTGAGCGTGCAAATTGACCCCTCAAAGATCTCGCAAACATGCTTAGATGTACAACTTTTTGTAAATGCCTCTCCCCCGTCCGATAGTATCTTGGTAAGTATTAGATGCAAATCTTTCTAAATAACGAATCTTAAAATCGGGATATGTATGTGTAGGGGTACATGCGCAAGTATAATCGAAGATTTACAGCAAGAGACACACACATCTAAGATTGTGGGTGGAGTTATCTGCTGGTCGTGGTTACGTGGCATGGAACAAAAGGAAGATGTAGAGGTGGTATCTTTGAGCCAAAGTACCACTCTCCGATGCGTATCTACACTTAGGTTCTAGTTCGATCTTGCACCTTTTTGTTTTTCCATCTTCACATCTAAAACAGTAGTAATTTTGAAAATTATTTTTGATTCATGCTTATCTGCCTGCATTCGTATGTTGAGATATAACTGGAAAATAAAATTGAAGTGAAAGAAAACAGAGCAAAATATAAGGGCAGGAGTCCATATGAATAAATCGTCATTTTTATCGCAAAAGGAGATATAACATCACAAATGAAGCCATCCTTATGATTATCTGGAACTCTAGAAACCTTCAAAAATACGAAAAAAAGTAAAAATATTCGAAAAGCGGAAAATCGTTGCGTCACACTTCCGTCAGGCTTCTTCAGCAAGGTGAGAAGGGGCTATAACGGGTTCACTTCAGTTTTGTGAAGATTCCCCCAGACATGTAGATCAAATTATCAAATGCTTAAAGGAATCGTCCACGGAGTTTTGAGTTTTCCTGTTACCCATATATTTATGTTGAGTTTACAAACTGTTGTATTTCCCATTTGATATGCTAAGTTTACAAACTGTTGTATTTCGCACTTGATGTACATAACATGGGCTGCATAGAGATTCGCGCAAAAATCAGTATCGGTGCGATGCAGCCTCCTCATAGTAACGTCCGACAAGATGAGTCACGCTGAGAGGAGTGGGCACCAGGGCTTGGAGAGCAATGAGACTACGGTCATGTGGCCAGGGACGTAGAGTAGGAAGCAAATCAACAGTGGGCGCGAAAATTCGAACAGCGCCTTGCCCACCGACAGCCGTTCAAAAAAAAAATAAACGAAATTCAAATTTAATCGAGCTGCTATACTTTCAGTTTTTCGATTTCCGCATTGCGGCAGAGGCCGTTTTTTTTTTTGTTGTTTCCGTGTTTGTGTTCACGTACTGTGTCTATTGCAGTGGCCGATTGCGAAAGGAGTTTGAACCGAGCAATTTTCATGGACGATTTGTTTAAATATTTGCTGTTCGATGTTTTTGATTTTTGTTAGCTGGTATTTTGATTTTCGTTAGCATCCTTTCGGGAACTTGCTGTTCGGTAGACTGAACTATGTCAATCAGCCTCTTAACAGTATAACATGGACTATAGCTAACAATAAGTCATGTGTTGAATTTCGCATAACAGGCACCTCCTCCGTCTATGTGAGAGTAGGACCGAATTTTTTAACCTCAAGCGTTTCTGGCCTCTACCTTTAGATCACTTCACCACTGTTCTCCTGACGGAACGCTAAGCGTCAGCGTCGCAATTCACCCTATGACATGTGTTACTCCAGCGGTAGAGCTAACCATTCCACGGTAAACGCACATCAAGTTCACAATTTTTTTAATCTTAAAAGATTGAGATACTTCAGTGGACTTAATACATCTGTAGATCTCAGTAATCATCACTATCCTTCTTTATCGTTTGCACTTTCACGGAAAGTTTAATTGTACAATAGATTACATACATTATCTACAGTTTTAAAGCTACACTGTACCTATGTACGTGCGAGCAGGTCTATGGCGAACCCGATCACGCATAACCATGATCTTTATTTTCTCGCAGATTCTTTCTTCCTTCATCCTTTCGCTCCACCTTCTCCTTTAGTTGTTCAACCTGCAAATTAACACATCGGTATTTTTCCTGCAATGAAGTAATGCGTCACACACCTCATCACCAGCCTTCTCTACGACTTCTCTGACGACTTTTGCGCCATCTTTCAACTTTTCTTTGATTGGTTGAGCCATGTCTCTGCTTTTGTTAGCGGCTTCTGTGTAGTTATCACGAATGTCTTTAATGCCTGTACTGTTCGGCGTTTCACTTCGAAGTCCACGTGCTTGTAAAAGTGGAAGGCATCTTGGATAGGCTTCTTCCAGAAGTATTCGTACACCGTTATTCATTTTTGCAACACTGCAACGTGTTTACGTAAAGTCTGCAACACATGGCAATTAGCCGAAAATGGCGAAACGACAACAACTGAAAATCGATAGACGGTCGGACAACGTCAAAGCGGAGCAAATGAAGATGGATAGAAAACGGCTGATCGTCTGAGGAGAAAGAGATGGTCATTCTGATTTTGGAACTGGTTACGGAGAACAACGAATGCGAAAAGGAACGGTTTCGCAGATAACAGAGCAAAAAGTATTCATTTATACACGAGTCGAGTATAGGCCCCACCACGAGGCGGGCCCTTGTGACGGTGTTGACGTGCTTTTCCTCTAAGAGACCAAAGATCAAGCTGCATCGCGATCACGAGTCCTGCGAGGATGAAAGGGACTCTCGGAAAATGTCCCCTGCGAAAGTCTTCCAATCAGAACACATTTACGTGTAGGCGCAATACTGCGTTACGTAGTATTCGATTTGGGATAGTGAATGCAGAAGGTAATTCAGGAAAGGAACAATATGGGATGAGAATTAAAATTTCACTCGAGTGATTAAGGAGCATTTCTTCAAGCGTGAAAGGAAAGGGCGGCGGTGGTGTAGTGACAGGTGGCGTACATCCCACTCCCATTATGCGGGGGTCAAATCTCGCACCAATGCCCGCCCAGGCCAACCATTCCTTCCATCCCTTCGGGGTCGGCAGATTGATACCGGACTTGCCTGGGAGAATAAAAGCGCTGACTTTACATCGGCTGGCCACCGCAAGTCATTGTATAGGCCACATCACATTCACCAGTCATCACGATTCTGAATGGAACTGGAATGTGCGGCTCACCCCAGAGAGGGGTTGATCAACGCCGGAACTTTATCCTCCATTCTTTAATGTGGTAACATTATCAATAAATAGCGGGCAGTGCATTGTGGAAGTGTGCTCATAATCGGATGCACATCTCAGTATCGCACCCAAGATACTCTTTTAGTAATGGGTGAAGGCAATCGCTCATGAAGTGTCGAGACACAGTGGAAAACCCTAGTTAAAACGAACAGGGCCGGATCCCGGTGGGATATCAGAACAGCTAAAACGCGAAAATGCGATTACTTCACGCACGGCGGTGGTCTTACGGGAGGAGCCATCCGGAGTGGCTGTCTGTGACAGGAGTAATCAAATAGTAAAAGAAGTATGGAGACAGAGAAATACTGTGCAACTGAATCATGAAGGAGTGCTGTCCGGCAGAGTGATTTGCGGGGCGGAGTCATGCGGTGCTGTTATCGTGTGCTGAGCACCTCGTGCGAAACCATCTGTGCTCTAGCGAATTCGCATAGAAAACTGTTTGCTGAGACGCTTGTTTGAGTTCCTGAACAAAAGTGAGTGAAGTGGACTACATGGCTTATCCAGGAGAGATCAGCAGCGAAAAAAAGATTTGGAGACAACCAAGCTTATTCGTGGTTTCTTGTACATTAAGCGATTCAATCATCCTGATTGGTTGATGGAAGAATTCTAAGAAAAAATGCGGACTGCTTTTGTGGCTGTCTCTTGTCGCCCGGTACGAGGCCACACAACATGAAAATGGAAACCACTGGTAGGCGACCCACACACAAGCTATGTATCAGATCTCTAAGAAACAATTTTTATTTTGAGCGCTTGAACAAAGAGATCACAATATTCCATAATATTTATAAATTACAAAGACGTTAAAAACAATGAACCGGTCAATTATTTACATGTGACTATTATAGCTATGAATGGCTCCTAGTCGTATTTGCACGTCCAACATGCCTATATCTCCAATGGCCCCTTTCTCTGCCATTCCTTCTTTTTCTCAAAGGCATGCTTTCCTCCTTCGATCTTTTTCGAGGCCTCTTCTTTCAGTTTTTCTTCCTGAAACGATAAGGAGTGAGCACTTGCATAGCATGCAGTTTTAGAGTGACCGTACCTGATCACGGGGATTCTCAGCATCCTGTCTAATGATTCCTTCATCATCATCCTTCAGTGGCATGTCAGTGTGTTCATTGGCAGCTTCTCTGTCTCGAATGTCACCAGGTCTGCCGGCATCTTCTGTGTAGCCACTTCGAAGGCCACGAGAATGCAAAATGGGAATACATTTGGGATAAGCTCCCTGCAGGATTATTCGAAGTCCTCTATTCATTTTTGTAGCGTTGCAAAGCGTGTTCACGTAATCTGCAATTAGTAATAATCAGGTATAAAATAAATCGCTAGCATACATCTAGACGACACAGAAACGATAAAAGTGTACTAACGAGACTGGGTCAATAGCACGATAGAAAAACGTCATTCTACAAATATAGAGTGAAAAGGTTTGTAAACTATTCTCAGTTTGGAACTGATAAGAGCGATAAGGAAACCTCCAAAAAACCTGCTCCTCGCGTCACTTTCAAGAACGCCGCCGTCCTATTTATACCACGGCTGTTTACGCCCCACCACGAGGCGCTCGGGTGTTGACGTGTCTTTGGGAGACCACAGTTCTGGTCGGCACGTGAATCCCACACGCCGCCGGTCGGGGAAGCCCGATGTTAGGGGTTTGCGTGGAGGATGAAATGCAAGGGAAGGGGTCGCACTGGTACAGTTCCTCTGACAGCGCATTTCATTATGTACGCAGTACTGTCAAGAAAAATAGTATTTGATGACCACTAGGCTGCAGGATGGCACCGGAAGAGGACAAGGAAGAGAAGCTTTTTTTTCAGAGGAATTACCCTGTAAACGAACATTTGAACCAAAAGTAATGTGTAACGAAAATCGCATTCAAAACGCGATTGAGGCGCTATTGCGATTTTAGCGCGGTTTACCACGGACTGCACGCTTTAGACGAGCTGACGCCACCGTCATTTGATGTCGCGTAGGGCGAATGGATTATATTCAAGGTGATGTTAAAGTTGTGAAACAGCGCACAGCAACAAACGAGTGGATCAATGAAAGATAATAAGCGAGGGAGTGGGGAAAAGTGTGATTATTAAGAACCCAATAAACTCACCCTCAACCTCTTGGTAAGAGGTTGAGAGTGAGTTTATTGGGTTCTTTATAATCACACTTTCCCCACTCCCCCACTGGGGACCTACTGATCACCATTGTGGCGCTAATGAGTGACGAACCACTGCATTCAAATAGCCATTGCATCCATACTTACAGTCAGTATAGTCAACTGAAGCTACAGTGGCACGCTTCAGTTGACTATACTGACTGTAAGTATGGATGCAATGGCTATTTGAAGTGAGGAAAGTGAAGTGAGGAAAGAATAGAACGCAAAGGGGAACAGTTCGGCCATGTTGGCCATATGCTCGATCTCCTTGCTCTCCTGGTTTTCTGATTAATCCAAAATGGCTCCATTTCTCTACGCCAGACCTTCCACCAGCTCATCCCGTGAAGCGCTTTCGAACTTAGTCGAGACGAACCTTACATGAGACGATGGTATGTAAAACAAAAAATCGAGTGAGTGAGCAAGCGGCAGGATCTTTGAGGTGAATATGACTAGGTATCACAAAGCTGTTGATGTCATACAGAAATGTCTTTGTAAAAATGCGTTAAGGGGACATTTGAAAAGATTTCCGAGCAAAAGAAGACGTGGCGCATGGCAAAAATCTACGCAACGACACCTGTTGACATAATGCCTGGTAAACCCTTCGAGTCCGTTCCCACACCATCGTTTGTTACCGCGAACTGTGTACGTACCAAGAAAAAACTCTACATGTAGAATTAGAGAGCGCAGTGGTTCAAACAGAAGTCAGGTGAGCATCCAACCATTCCAACATTTTGAATGAAAATCGAGCGTGTGGCTCATAAAAGTATGTCTCTGCAACATGGAACTTTCATGGAGAGTAATGCTTACTGATAAATCACACAGAGAACTACCAAAGCATTAAATGACTACTTCATAATTTGCAGTAGTGGCACAACGGCAGTTTGTTTTTGTTTACGTATGCATGAGGTACAAGATCCCTAACTCTTACTGAATAATATTTTTCCCTAGAATCACTGTATTTTTATAAATCAATACTTATGCAATATAAATGAAAAAATTAGATCAACCAGATTCAAAAAATCCTGTCATTGGGGAAGCTGCTTTTTGAACTGTTTCTTTTTCATGTTTACTGATTTGCAAGCTGTTTGTTTCATACGCTGTTCTTCGAACGATTCTTGACGAACAAACAAATTTCATGGAGATCTCCGAGCTTCTTGCTATTTACATGGCTCGACAGCCAGTATTGCTCTGCAGTAAACATACAATGAGGCTCAGTCGGTGTTCTAAAAATTCCACGGGGCTATCATGTGCAAGGATGTTCAACAGCGGCAACATGGCTCAAACAACGAGACAGAACATCTGACCTGTACGTCCACTGCAAGATGATCGGAAGAGTTCCAGCTGTTCTACATGGGCTCGTTTTGATTGCTAAACGCAGGTGGATATTTCCTGGCACTCAGTGGATAGGCGATGAAAAAATACAGTGAATCCACTTGGAAATCACAGTACATAGGTCACTGCCAATCGAGCCGGAGTGATTTCTTGTAAGGACTCAATCATGTTAGGAGACGAGATGATGGCTCATATTTGGGTCCTAAATTGCCACAAAGATACCGCTCTTTGCGCAAAGAATTCGGAGTCGCACAGGTGTGACGTGCCTTGGCAGAATAGTGGGGTGGAACACTCAGTATTACCCCTGCTAACTTGCCCATAGTCACCCACAATCACAAAAGATGAGATGATCTTGAATGATCTCATTCAGGATGCGCCTCGAATTTTCGACGGTGATCCTATAGGTTACATTATAATTGCTTGCACACGTCTTGACATACATAAGTAATGTGCCTGTGCTCGTTGTTGTTGCTCGCATTCTTATTTCAATGCAGGCGAATCTGAAGGTCGGATCCCCTAGAGATAGAATTTTGGCTGTCGGTACATATTTATTCGCACACAATCAACGCCTGAAAAAAAATCGGCACCATTATCGAAGAGAATGCAGTGTCCTCAGCAGAGGCTTCTGAAACCGCTTCTGATTGGAGTTAACATAATTTCGTACCTCTGTCTCATAAGTAGTTTAAAACTATTTTCAATGAATTAGATGTAGCGTTGGAATGGGCAAGACTATTCAAGAATGATCTCCGTTGCTTTACGCATACCTATTGCTGTTCAAATACGATTCAATGCATAAAAATCGGATGATTAATGGCATGAGTTCCATCGCAAGGAGGGGAAATGTTGATGAATTTCCACCTCTTCGAGTATGGATGTAAACCTGCAACGAGTATTCTTCCTTCGAACATTTGAGCGGTACATCCACAGTGCTATTTCCAAGTCCGCTCTTCCTCTAACATTGTCAAAGGAATAATTACTACTCCCCTGATGGAAAGTGAAGTGAGAAGCAGCTCGTGAATATTTAACTTTCTCACAATCACATGTTGCTGTGAACTCATCAAAAGAATGAAGGATAAATCGGTGTTAACCAATCCTTTCCCGGGATCCGCCGCGCATACTAGTTCCATTCAGAATCGCGATGGCTGGTGAATGTGAGTGGCGTATACAATGACTTGCGGTGGTCAGCCGATGTAAAGTCAGTGCCTTTTTCCTCACAGACGAGTTTGATACCAATTCACTTACCCAGAAAGTGGAAGGCTTGGTTGGCCTGGGCGGGTGGTGGTGTGGGACTTGCTCTCAGCACCGTGAGAGTGAGGTCTGGCCCCACCTGCCATTACACCACCTCCGCCCTTCGCAGTTATTACGAGAGATCAAAGGGCTTACGCTGTACGACTTCAGGCCATTATCTCGATGGGCAGAGGATCCTACCGCATTGTGTGTTCTCCGAAGAGTTTTGAACTTTAAATATAGAAAAGTGAAACATTTCCTGTATGAGAGCTTATTTATGGCTTTTAGTCTTGCTGCTTGAAATGCATTCTTTGGCCTTTTAACAACCCGGCCTCAACATTGTTGTTGCGCAGTCACTGCTTTGATGCATCAAAGATCAACATTTGCACTCAGCTGTCCATTTTGAATCGGGGACACCAACGACCACGCACGGGTCATCTGTGGTCGCTATCTGAGATCCGAAACCATATGGTCTCTTGAGGGACATGTGCGCAGCTGCGGCTTTCTGATAGGGAGCAAAACTATATGAGTGGAGTAGTTCCCTTGACATGGACTTTACTATGAATTGAGGTCAGAGGAGGCAATAACTACCTCTCCCATCGAACGAGTTTCAGATGCGTTTTGCGGAGAATTCATAATTTCAAAGGTTTTGAGCATTTCGAGATGTCTGATTGTAGGATTTACTGGACTGTACGGTATGGATGATCTGTGTGTAAAGAAAAAAAAACCTCCTGAGCTGTCAAGGCACTAGAAGGCTCTCATAAGTTTCAGAAATCCTACTCATGACGGTGGACCTGGCAGTTCTTTTTTGACACTTTTAGCAAGATGACCAAAAAAGTAGTTCCGCGGGAGCTTGTCTAGCCAAAGATGCTGCCGCTCTACATAATCTGATTCATGCCTCCTTCCTGGAAATCGTAAAATTGAACAATGCTCGGAAAACCCCACTCTTACAAAATGCCCATCAGGTCATGGTGGCTTTTTCGAAACGGTTTTTTGCGTTCTATGGGATCACATACATGAAGCAAAAAACCGGTCTCCAATTTGGCTAATGGTTTTGGGGGGTTCGGAAAATGAGTGGCAAAAGTCGTTTAGAAAGGAACTATTTTGACAAGGTCTCTGCAATGCTTTCCAGCTGCAGTGTTCAGTATATGCATATCTGAAGACTGTCTTCAAACCTAGGCCACAACTACTGCTAGCTGGTTCAAAAATGTAGAATCACTTATAGTAATTGTTAAACGAAGCAAAGGAAACTCATAGGGGATGCACAGGGTACTGCACTTGCAGTGGTTGGATGGCCGAATGGATAGGGGGACTGGCACTGACGCGGTGGTGAGGGTGTTCGTGGTTCAAATCGCCTCGATGTTTCTACTTTTGCATTTTCTTAATTCTCTTTGTCCAGCGCTATACTATTGGCGCACTTGCAAAATGACTGGAATTTTCGTCGCTGGTGCAAGAAAGTGTCCTCACTTGCAAGCTTTCAGTGGTTGGGGTGTTTGGACCCTTCGGCACCCCTAGCACGCGTGCCAGGCGTTTCCGTGCAAAACTAGTGTGATATTCGTGCTCAGGAGACTCAGTTAGCCCTAGATACAAAATATTATCCAAATTGAGACTTTGACCCAAACTCAAGACAGTGGGATGGACATGGGTACATAGTCACTGCTCTGCTCGTACAAACGAACAACTAGGAGCATTGCTTAAATTCAGTGGAACATGTGTAGAATCAACGCATCCCAAGTGAACTGCACCTAGCAACGCCCAATTTTTCGAGTTTGGGTCCAAATCACGATTAGGCGGAAAACTTGTTACCTAGGGTATTTCGACCTCCTAGCATGAATATCACCGTACTTTGCAGAAAACTCCTAGTTCCCCTGTTATGAGCGTTGGCAGGTCCAAATCAATCATTCGCTCTTAGTATGCAAAAATACTGGAGATAGCTGTTCCCTGGTAGAATAAAATTTGATTTTGCACATATTTTGTACGTATGGTCTTACATGAGCACAAATGGATGAAAACTAGAAAAATAAAATCTGTCCTCAGTGGGGATCACCTCGCTTGTCACTATGAGACCAGGTCACTATGAGAAGTTAAGATTTTTCTTCTAGCACGAGTTGCGCTACACGTCGTCTGCTTGAATCGCTTCCTTCTTCTACCGTATACATGTCTTGCCAACTCCTGAATACTCACACTGCCTTTTCTAGCGCCTTCAAAATCAGTTCAAAAAAACTTAAACTCAGTGAGATTGATATCTCATATAGCTCCCTTCGAGGACAGGTCTGTCAGTTGCACAAAACCTGATCGAAGGCTGGGTTGACAAAAGGATTCCCCGGGCTCAGAAACGAAAGGCACCCGACACGCCACTGGATGATCATTGGTGTTTACGCGAGGGTAAACACAAAGGGATGCCCCATGGGCTTTTCAAAGACCAGCGCTGAAGGACAGCGATGGACTAACGAGGAATGCGATAAGAAGAAGATTCTTCTTGAAGATCATATACTTTCTGATTCTTCCCCATCGATTCAACTTTCCATAACCTTGGGTGTCATTCCATGAAAGTCTTTTGTGACTCTTGTTAGTGTAATAATGTAAGTCTGTGGTTGTCGTGCCTTTGACAGAAGTGTTTGTTATTTTTATTATTAGCAAAAATTCATCAAAAATGTTTTTAATTAAATGATTCATCAATGGCAGCTGTCCATGAGAATTTGTACAAGTGAACATGGCAAGATTTCTGAGATCTATTTAGTGACTTTTCATCGAATCAGCTCCTTCCTGGATCTTTTGCTTGGCCTTATCCTTCAGCTCTCCAGCCTTAAACATGATATATTAAGAGGTTCACTTTTACAAGAGCGAAGTGTTAAAAATTACTCACCTTATCGGCGACTTTCTCAGCGGTGTTTCTGACGGCTCTGCCGGCATCGTTAATCTTTTCCTTGGCGGCGTTTCCCATCTCCTGAGCCTTATGGTCTTCCATTTTAGTAGCGTTGTAGGGCGAGTTTTTTTTCTGAAATCACTGGCAATCAGGAATGTGATTAAAGCGGAAGTAAAAGAAAGGAAACGAGGAAGCAGAAGATGACAAGGAGTTCGGAGAAGAGATCAGTGATGCCATACAGAGCTTATCTGACTATGGAGGAGAATCGCGCTTGCAAAAGAAGGCTAATCCATCCCTCGAAGGCGAGAGGAGGATGAGGATGTCCATGACCGAAATGAACCCGCCTTTTATACTGGTCCCGGGTGTTTACGCCCTGCGCTGCCGATGAGATGATCATCGACCAACATCTATTTCGTTTCATAGTCTCTCGCGATAGAACAACATCAACCGATCGTATAACAGTTACATTTCGCGGAGACGCAGTAATTGAACAACGGAAGCGTTCTCGAATATCATCTTATCAGCATGATACCGATAGATGACGTATCAAATAGGAACTTTGCGAAAGTTCGGAGAGTGTGACCGTAGATACCAGACATATCTGGAGTCGACCATGTTATATATACTATCCTTAATTTCCTATATTATCAACCGTTATTCATTTTTCTCTTTCAGTTTATTCATGTTATAACTTATTTAGTCTTCTAATCATTAATTACTATTTAGAAGACAATGATACTTTATCAATCAGTATCTTTTTTCACTAAGCTGGAATTTCTGGGTTCCATGAGCCCAAAGCAAATCTACTATGCGGGATGGAAGGAGCGAATGAGAGCATGTCTTCTGCTCGTTGGCAGCCCAGAGACCAGAGCATATGAGAACACTTCTCGCGTGAAATTCCAAAATGTTGCGAGGAGAACAAAAAGAGGTTCCTGTCAATTTTTCTTATCCAAAGCAGTATGGATAATGAAGAATTAGATTAGAAGAAGAAAGGAAAGCAAATCCATCCATACCAGAAGGTACGGATTTTTTCTACGCTTTACATTTGTACACCAATCATGTAAGCAGAGCTAGCAGTTCACAAAAGATTTTCACCGACACTTCGCGGAAAGCCACACTGACTACAGGCTCTTCAGAACTCCGTTTCTACTTCTTCGAATCTGCTAGTTAATGTCGTTCTTGAACAGGAGAGAGCCATAGATTATAAACTCCTTAGCATGCCCTCTTAGTTCTAGCAAATTTTTTGTCGCTTAGGGGTGACCTTATAATTATGAAACGGCACAAAAATCAAAAAATATTCATAAAAATATCGGGCTAAAAGGTAATGTCATCAAAACTAGTGTAGGAGGGTTTTCTGTGGTGAGGAATCTATAAAAATTACTTAAAAAATTTTTTGGTTGGTTGTCTCTTCTGAAAACCGAAAATTTGGGGGTGACCTTATAATTATGAAACGCACTGTATGCGAATGCATCAAATAAGACTATATGAGCAGGTCGATGAAACAAAGATGAAACTTTTTGGACAGACGAGGTATGGGGCACCCAAACACAGTGAAATGGGAATGCCGCTAATTTTCACTAAGAACTAGTCCGATCGAGCCAACCATTGTACTCTTTGTTAGCTGTCAACATACGGTACCTAGCCAGGCCACAAATACAGGCACGCATATTTCACCTCATCACCCCATTTCAAGGGCTGAATACGTAACCTGATGCGAGCCAGCAGGTCATAGCTGTTAAACTATAATAGGTACTGCAGAAGAACACTCCAGATGACAGCGTAATGGGTAAAATATTGGGTAGTCTAAAAAGTCTTTTCGTATTTCAAAATACCGCTTTTTCCCTCCAAACTGCTTTCCAGCAATCTCTTCTGTACATACACATGTAGTACAAGTACACACGCATCTATAGGTATTATTGTTTTCATCTCCCGGATAACCCTTTTCGGCAAAATAAACATATCAAAGGTCAACCTCATTTTCAATACAAAAATTATAAAAAAAATTTTTCTTTGAGTGGCGTTAGACAGGGAAAGGAAGAGGTGATAATCCGATGGAGCAAGATCAGGGCTATAAGGTGGATGGGACAGCAATTTTTATCCAAGCTCGAGAATTTTTTGGCGAGTCACTTTCTCAATAGTGTTACGACTTTCCAAAAAATTGCCTCTCCAAAAATTCTCGAGCTTGGATAAAAATTTCTGCCTTATAGCACTGATCTTGCTCCATCGGATTATCACCTTTTCCTTTCCCTGTCTAACGCCATTCAAAAAAATTGGAATTGAAAATGAGGTGGACCTTTGATATGTTTATTTTGCCGAAAAGGGTTATCCGGGAGATGGAAGACAATAATACCTATAGATGCGTGTGTACTTGTACTACATGTGTATGTACAGAAGAGATTGCTGGAAAGCAGTTTGGAGGGAAAAAGCGGTATTTAAATATACGAAAAGACTTTTTAGACTACCCAATATAACTTCCGACCTGGCATATGTTATTTTCCGTTTTCGAAGTCATCGCTCTTGTCTATGATTTAGACTCCACGACATAATGCCCTGTAATGTTTCGGCCGAAGTCAGCTACTGATCTCATTTAACAGGCTTTTTCACACTTCCTCCATTTCTACACACTGAATAATATTCAGCGCTCAGTAACTGTAAAAGGAATGGGTACTCCTCAGGCTCTTTAGTTAGTAATCAGTTGTGCACTACACCCGTCACTACGACGTGTTCTTTACTAATTTCCAAGAAAAGTAGAGGTCTGACAAGTACGGTTAGTCCAAATTCTTTGAGTTTAAAAATCTCTACATTGATTCAGAGTAGCCTTTTCGTGATTGATACGTCCCTCTCCACTTTTTTGTAGCTGCCACTTTGTCAAATCAAGAACAAGAACTTGGAAATACTTTAGAAAAGGTCAGTATATTAAAATTAGTTTTGTGGTTCGTTTCGCCCCTACTCATACGAACCACCGTGTTTTCCATCAATCCCCGGGGCTCATCTTGAGTTGGGGTGATGGAAAACAAAAGAGTACTAATTCAAAAAGGTGAAAGATGGTAAAAATCGTCGATTGAAAAAGAATATCAAACTATAGAAAGCTATACAAATATAAAATAAAAGAAACTTTGCTAGGCTCACATGGAGACGTTTCCGTTCATTTGGGGAGATCACTTATGCTATGCCTTAAAATCGCCATATAACACCTCCACGACTTGTATTAGGTCTATGCAGAATAAATGGCCAAAACGGACCACTTTCTTCAAAACGCCATAACTTCGCTCAGACACAACTTTATTTGTCGAAATAAAAACCATTCGAATCTAAACAACCTTGCCAACGATCTGGTAAAGAAATTATGCCATCATGATCAAATTCTGGATTGCGAAAATTAATGAAGTCAACGATGGCACTTTCAACATGCATCGTTTCGGCGAACTCCTTCTGACGCAGGTTTGCATAGAGAACCCGGAAAAGTGGTAAATCGTCAGAGATAGGTCTGAGGAATAAGGGGGGTGAGGGAGAGTCTCGATCAGTTTCTGCCGGGTGACTTGCGAACTGTGGGGTTTTGCGTTGTTTTGCGCACCCAGTAAAAAAATGATGCAATTAGGCATCGAGCCTCTCCCTCACCCCCCTTATTCCCCAGACCTATCCCTGACGGAGTACCACTTTTTCCGGGTTCCCGATGCAAACCTGCGGCAGAAAAGTTATGCTCGGTAAAAATGCCATTCTTGACTTTATTGATTCTCGCAATCCAGAATTTGGTCGTGATGGTATATTTTCCTTACCAGATCGTTGGCAAAATTCTGTAGATTCGAATGGTTTTTATTTCGACAAATAAAATTGTGTCTGAGCGAAGTTATGGCCAATTACGTTTCGGCCATTTATTCTGATTAGACCTAATAGCAGCGTCTTATCGAACGCATACCATGTGATCCATCTTACTGAGATGATATTTAGTTCTTATTGAAGTATAGAAGAGGTACCAAAAATGAAGAGCTGCTGATGCAAGTAATCAACTGTATACAATCAAATATTTATCGAAAGTGACACATTGGTTCAAAAAACGCTTGCATATGTATGTAATGGTGCGGTAAAAAATTTGTAGGATCAACAGAAAGGCAATATTTTATTCTTTTTCATTTTTTGGGCAGAGGTGGTATAGTGACAGGTAGTGCACACCCCACTCTCGTGGTGCGGGGATCAAATCCCGCATCAACGCCCTTTCAGGCCAACCATGCCTTCCATTCCTCCGGGGTCGGTGAATTGGTACCAGACTCGTCTGGGAGGATAAAAGCATTGACTTGTACATCGGCTGGCCACCGCAAGTCATTGTATAGGCCACAACACATTCACCAGCCATCGCGATTCTGAATGGAACTAGAATGTGCGGCGCATCCCACAGAAGGGATTCATTAACGCCAAAAACTTTATCCTTTCATCCTTTACTTTTCATTTTATCACAGGCTATACTTGCTCATTCGAGAATCACCCTATGAATGAATATTTAACGTTGGACGATTTATTTTTTCGTGCATGAGGTTTCATGGATTATTGAAAAAGTTACTCGGTTGGAAATTTCTTATTATGCATTGTTCTTGCTCTATTGCTATATCTTAACTGCCATAGAACTTTTGATAAATTCCCTTCTGTAAAGCAATGTAAAGAGGTTCCAACACGGGATTAACCACTATCCACTGAGCACAGAACGAGTATCGTTTCCATGCCCAATTTATATGCAATTTATCTATAGCTCCCAACTCATGAGGGCTTTAATATAAACTGTGATGCTGCGAATAGACATGTTTAGTAATATTTATTTTCAGTAAACAAAACTATAAACATGGAGTGAACAAAGATATAAGCATGGAGTATATATATTTACAGGAATTATTTACATAGCAGCTGCCAAGCATGTTGACGATGCTGCTCACGGCATACCGTGCGAGTCAGGCACGCGCTTGTGATCATCCTTCAGTGCTCCAGCCTTTAAAAACATTAATTGAAAGTTGATTTATAGAACGAATTAGTTTTAAAATAATCACCTTATCGGCGCAGTTATCAACGGCATTTTCGGGGTCATTCAACTTTGAATCAGCTGCTTCACCCATCTGCTGATGTCGTCCATCTTCCTGACGATTCTTGTACTCTTTGTTGGAGTTGAATTTGCCCTGAATAAAACCATAAATCATTCTGACAAAGAGAGACCTAAATAGTATGGATGACTTCTTTTTTTGCAGTTTGAATTCATTTTCAATTCTTCAAGCGACTACAGTGGCCCTTTTCTCTCCCGGAATGAAAGTTATAGTGAGAGCAAGTAGTTTTATGAGCCATTTTCCTTGCCCAATCTGCTGGCGCACCATTACTGCGTGCACCAAATGAATAGTAAATGTTCAGGAATTTGAAAATGGCAGCAAAATATTGAAATAGAGAAATGCTGAACAACTCACGTCGTCTTTGTTCATTTTTGCAATTGAGTGTAGAATGGTATCTCTGAAAAAAACTATTATCGATTTTGAAGTATTACAATTAACTATATCAATGAAGAATGCGCAAACCGCGTCGGAATGAAGAATGAAAAGAGGGTAAACAACAACAAGAATCGATTGGTCACAAGAGCGAAAGTAAATCCGCTGCGAGAATTGACAAAAGCTTCCGCTCGCTCTCAACAGCGCCACGGGGCCAGTGTGATTACCCAGCTGATCATCGACCACGCTTATATATTGCAGTAGTTGTTTACGGCTTTCCAGCGAGGCGAAACGCCACGGCGAACACTGATCTCTGACACATTTCGTAAACACGGAAAAAGAAAGCTCAAGAGAAAAAAGGAAGCTCAAAGGAATCGTCCACGGAGAATGAGTTTCTTTGTTACCCGCATATTTTTGTTGTATTTGCCCAATAAGGGCCGCACGCAATGATTCACGCGAGAAAGTGAGAATTCGGCTGAAATACAGCTCCCCAAATTCTTGGCCGGGTGAGCGGGGGCCTCCGAGTGAAAGCCGTCTCGTCGTCCACAGCGGTTATGAACGGAGATTGGACTGTTTACGTAATTTTTTGTCTCTACAATGCGTCTCCGAACGCGGCACGACGAGGTGGGTACTTGCTCGGAGGCCCCGCCCACCTGGCCGAGGCTTTGTGGTGTGGTATTTTAGCCGGATTCACATTTTTTCGCGTGAAACTTTGCATGCGGCCCACATTAGACAAATACAACATAAACATATAGGTAACAGAAAAACTCATTCTCCCGTGGACGATTACTTTGAGTGGGCTGCAGAGGGAGCTTGCAGGTAGATGGCACTGCAACTACACCAAGCAAGAAGCCCTAATGACCAGCTGCTTTTAAATCGTACTCTAAGGTATCGAGAATCCAGGAGAAAAGTTTTTCAACAATCACAACATGCGGTAGTCGTAGCATTGTCAGTTTCGAAAGATTAGAAGGAATCTTTTCGATACTGGCAAGGCTACGTGATCGACCAGTGAGCGGCTATACGAATGTCAAAGCAGCAACCGTCAAGTATCGTGTCAAGATGACCCTCCCGGGCATACGACCCCTCTCCCCCCCCTCGACAAGCTCAGCAATGCGATTGCCAACATCGTTAACATGAAAGAAGTGAATCGACGAAAATGCAGAACAGGCACACGACAAATCTACCCCTCCCAGCCAACCAAACTCAATCCTTCGCAATAGGAATTCTCGACCCGGCAGTTATCCGATAACCTGGAAGCAAAACCATCGCGTTGATGCGCATGGAAAGGGTTCTCACGGTTAGTAACAGAAAGAGGAAGTGTAGCTCATTTTGACATAACAGCTAGCGATACATTATACGCGGCACTCTGAAGGTATTCTTAGTGCAATCTGCAGACTTGAACTTTAGAATATCTTCTGAACTTAGCGTTGCGGACAAAGGTAAGTGAGGACCAGGAGAAGCTTCTGGAAACTTCACCACTTCCAAAAGTTATGTGGTCATTCGACTCTCACTGATGAACCCTGGATATGGGCGCGCTAGGATGGCAAAGGGGTGTCAAATGATTCCTCTGCCGCGGAAACTGTATTTATACCATAGACCTTGACTAGGAAGAAAAGGCTGCCCCATCGATTATAGTGGGAGTGGCTATGCCTCTGCTTTGTTATTCACTTGTTTGCATAGCTATTTATACTGCCTTACGCTATACCCGTCATTTGTCACGTGGAGGATGTCGAATGACATCAACCTTCAAATACTAAGGAATTCTCAAATTGATACCCAACAGGCGCCGAAAAACTGTTGTGCATCTCCGATCCACGCCCTCCTGCTCCCTTCACCCTCATCGCTTAGTATTGAATGTAGGTTGTGAGGTAGCAGAAGGAATTGCGGGCCAAACGTTTGTGCAGCGAGTGTACTTGAAAACGGAAAGCGTTTTTTCAGGATGGATTGGCACAGACTACGTCACGCAGTAACCTTATCAGTGCAGTTAACTGAAGGTGTTAAGGCAGCATTTCAGGTCTCTACATATGGCGGTTGAAGGAATCGTCCACGGCAATTAAAAATCTTCAGCTACCCACATTTTTATGGTATAACTGCTGAATAAAGGCAGCTTGCAAAGTGTCACGCGCATATACAGAAATCCAACTGAGATGGAGCTCCCCAAAGCAGCTGACGGCGCAGTGGAACTTCCGAATGAGCTTAAACGCTAGAGAGCTCAGGAGCAAAGAGGCGACAGTCACGTGGTCAAAGAAGCAGAGGAGATGCAAATCAACATTTGTTGCTAAAACTCGAACTGCGCTCCCACCGCTGACGTCTGTTTAAATGTTGTGGCGGGAAATGTAGCGGGATTCAAACGAGATGCTCTTCTTCCATTTTTTCTTTCGTTTTCTGCTTTAGAATGAAGGAAAATTTCCGGTTCTTTTGTGTTTTTGTTCGTGTACTGTATCTAGTAGAGTGATTCTGGGATGAATTAGAATCATGGAATCTCCGTGACGATCACTTCGGGAGCAGGATGATCATCGTTGTTTTTTTGACTGGACTGTTACGTGAAACGATGTGAACAGTATTCATCTGAAATCAATTTGCGCACAACATTGTTTAACTTTTTGTGGCTAAAACAAGTGATTGTTCTGGGCTACACTTCCAGGGATCCAGGGACTGACAATAAGCTCTACAGTAGTCGGCAACGTCTTCACAATCCAGCGTCAGGAAGCCATACCCTGCAAGCAAAGCAACGCTGATTTCTAGATGGGCTCGGGAAATTCCGAATATTCGCTATTTCTTGGGGCTTGTACTTCACGTCGATCTTCAGCAATGTGTTCCGAGACATTACAGATGACAGAGCGAATGTCCGTCTGGGACACAGTGCTTTCACTACATCATGTGCCACATCTATAATATCGTTTTTGTTCTGAAGCCATTTCCATCTAATATTAGGTTGTACGGAAAGAAATGCGCGTTTGAGTTCAAAAAATTCTTTATTGTAAAAAAAAAGTAAACAAGATTAATACAAAAGATAATCTCCATTACTATCAATGACTTGTTGCCAACGTTTATGCAAAGAATGGTTTCCTCTTTCGAATAACTTGGCCAGCTGCGACTCAACGTAGTTGGACACCCTGATGTGAAGTTTTTCGCGGTTTGTGAACTTTCTCTCGGCCAGGGAGTGCTGCATTGACCGGAACAGATGGTAATCGGATGGTGCTAGGTCTGGGCTGTATGGCGGATGAGGCAGAACTTCCCAGCCAAATCCCTCATTTTTTTACAAAGTGATTTTCGCGACATGTGGACGAGCGTTGTCGTTGAGGAATTTTGTCGACGTCGATTCGACACCTTGACGACGCAGCGCTTGGTCCACGCGGTTCAACTGATCTTTGTAGATGTCCGCCGTAACTGCTAGACCCGAATACAGAACTTCAAAGTACACCAAACCTTTGCTGCTCCACCAAATACAGAGCATCACCTTTTTGCCGTGTGTATCCGGTTTCGGAGTAAGTTTTGGAGTGTCCTGCCATTTGGCCACTGTCTTTTTCGCGTTGTGTTGTCGAAACAGATCCAATTTTCATCTGATGTAACAATAGAGTCGAAGAAACCGCTGTTCTTAGAGCGACGAAGAACAATTCCGACCATTGCCACTCGTGTTCTTGTTTGCGTCGCTCAGCTGGTGCGGTACCCATTTTCAAAAACATATTATAAATATTATATACATTCAAAAATATGCAAAATATACCAAAAGATGCACAATGAAAATCTCTTCCTAATGAACAAAACTGTTTCGAAAAATCTTTTATAGTAGGAGAGAATTAAATAGACAAAGTCAAGAAATTCAACGCGCATTTCTTTCCGAACAACCTAACAGAAAGCACCGTAGTCACACTTATTGCCAAGTCTAATGATACCAGACTAATCTCATATTTACGACTCATAAGTATCCTACACACCTCTGCAACTTGTGGGGACCTGCTCATGATGGCTCAAGAGGACGAACGTAGTACTACTAGTGCAAGACATTCCTATAGCGCAGTAGAGTACTACAATTGCAGACATGCGCATACGACACCGTGCTAAATCGTCGTGTGTGAAATCGATGGATTTTTGTTATCACGAACACTTTTTTTCATACCCTTTCGCTCATTCTACCTTTCATTGCTTCACTTGATAGTTGTTTGTTGCTTCATTAAAGACACCGGAACGGGGTAAATTTGGCTTACGGTAGAACAGACGTAGTGTGGACGAGTTTAAGTGGCCGCCTGCACAAACTCGCCATTTTGACGCCTTGGCATGGCGCCAAGAGGAGATGTTTCTATTATAAATTTGTTTTTCCCTTTTACTTTTTCCTTTGTTCTTTCTTATATTGTTTCTAGATGTACTTACATGAATGCTATTGTAGTGGGAATGGCCACTCCATTGCGCTGAGAGTCAGGTGCTACAACTAATGTTGTCCCGCGGCCCGTCTCCTACAGCGGACAACTCGGAAAGTCTGTGTGTTGGATGCGAATAGGATGCGAATATACACCGCAGCGTCGTGCTTTTGAGTCCGGGTTTTTTCGCCTATTATCGCTTCTGACTTTGAGTGTTCGTTACAAAATGCTCATTTTTTTGCATCTTCCTTTTGTTTCGGACCCCTTCCGGTTCCTTTAAATTTACATCATCATGAATTATTGTAGTTCACCCTACAACACAAAAAATGACACCTCCTTTAGCGAGCAACTTGGAAAGGTGATGTTGCAGTTCAAAAAGATGTGCATAAAGACCACAAGTCACGCTTTTGAAACCTGATTTCTCTACCGATTATCGCTTCTAACCTCATATGTTCGTTCCAAAACGATCACTTCTTCCCGTTTTCCTCTTTGTTCCGATCTGGTTCCTTTAACCATACCTAGACATGTTCATGATATTTAATACGTAAGCAGTAGCGATAAAAGGTGTCACTATCACGAAGTGCTTCGTAAAGAGTCCCCCGAACGCATGCAGTTTATTGGAAACGGAAATGATGTGTAATCAGCCCCATCCACAAAGGACAAAACATAATCGAATCAGTTACTTGTTCGCAAAATGATTGCTATTTCTAGTAAAAAATGTCTTTAAGTATCCACCAATGTCGCACCCGCTTTATTACTTATACATAACACTTATTTCTGTGTACTGTCATTGAGAATTCGGATAGGTGGTAGCATAAACTCGGTGCAAAATTTTGAAATTTATTATTGCAGCAATCGTTTTCGTCCGAACAACTGTCATAAAAGCGGGTTCTGCTTCAAGAAATCTGGATCGGCAGCGACGATCTTCGTGATAAGGAATGAATGAATATTGTACGCGACTGCTAAAACCTCATCACATTCGATGTCCTGAAACACATAATTCGGCACCTGGTATGTATTTCAGAAAAAAGCACACAAGGTAGGCTCATACTCACTTTTGGTTCCAATTTACCAGGATTCAGCGATCGCTCATCTTTGAACATAAGCAGCACGTGAACTTTCCCATCATCTGCTGATGAGTGTAGATCTCGAAAACGGTAATGCCATACGTAACTCTAGAAAGGAACCATTCACCAGAACTAAGAGGGCGTCAGGGTGTGGCATCAGTTTGAGAGAGACAACTGCGACCTTGGTTGGAATATCGTACAGACTTATTCCTTGCTTTATATCGAGCACCAATCCGCTTGGTCGTCCTTCATAACTGCATGCAAAAGTTCGACTCTGCAAAGACGAAATGAAAGGAAATGTGCAGTACAGGATTAAGCAAAACCTTTCAATGGGGTAATACATACTTTGCAATCTCCTCTACGAAATACTTTACTATGGTGCATAATTGACTCCTTTGTACAAATGGAAACTGGAGGCAAAGTTTCCTTTCGCTGGAAGGCAGTGGTATCAATACGGGTCGACTATGAAACGACCATCGAATATGAAAGTCGAGGGGGTGATCATCATAACAAGTTTTCGCGCGGCCGCCCGCGGCGAGCACGAGGAGTGCGAGTTGTCTTGCATTGCGTGCGACACCAGGATGAATTATTTACTATCAGGATTGCTATCATATTATTACTACTGCTTCTTTTACTTGTTATGTTACCCTTGTATTTTATGTACGGAGTTTCGTTTCTACCGTGTTGAAAGTATTTCTATTGTTTCTTACTGCTTGAAGTGCCTAAGCTGTTGTGTGTTCGAAATATTTCTTTATATTTTAGGTGCTATCATAGTGAGGGGACATCCCACAATGGACGGTAGTTTTACTAAAGCCCAAATGGGAGAGAGAACTTCTTCCTCTCTCCACTAAAGCTTAGGCAAAAATATACGCTTGAGTGTGCATATAGACCCCCTCAGTGATGCTCAATTGTAGAATTCATAAGATGACCATTTCACCGCGATAGCACTACATCCTATCCTTCTTATTTGAATACTATTTCTCCAAAGAACTCCTACAGTGCCAGTCCATTCCTGAGCGGAATGCTGGACTGGCACTGTGGTAGTCCTTCAAAACCGGCTGCGGCATCTCGCGCTGACGGCGCCGCGACTGCGGCGCCGCAAAGCAAAGTAACGATACACATCCAAGTCAAGGTGCTTGGTGATTTGAAAGTGAAGAAAAACGAAATGTAACGGCCAAAATCCACAAAAAATATTACCTCCTTCCCACTGTTGTTTCCGAAACCGTCTCCCGGGCCATGTTCAAGGAAGGGGCAGGTCACGTTGAAACAAATTGCAGCTCTCGAAAAAGCCTTCTCCAAGAGCTCAGAGAAGCTCATTTCACCGAGAATTTCGCCACATATAGCTTCTTATCCTCTTCTTTTCCATTGAATACTCACTTTGGGAGTTCTCATTACATATTATCCCTATTACTGCCTTTACAGGCCCACCCACTGTGATCTGATTAGTCAACTACTTTTCAAAGCAGTAGGTCCGTGAGTAACTCTCCACGCTACATCGCTGCCAGGGTAGGGCTACATCCGCTCAAACCCACGCTAACCGCGCGTTCAGCTGCTCAGTAAGAGCTCAAGTTGGCGCGGCTAGCGTGGGTTGGGTGTGGTGCGTTATGGGGCATCGTGGTATAGCTGCTCTGAGAAAAGTTGAATCTTATCTGTTCCTCAGCATACATAGAATCATTACTGAGCACGACAACCCACAAAGTTCATCATTACTGCGATTTTTTGATTTTTGATAGCTGCTGATTTCAGCCCGCGATGCGAAACTTGTTACAAGTATGCTGAGTTAAGGGCAAAAGCTAGTGTAACAATTACTGAGATTATTGCAAGGTGTGCTTTCAAACAATAAGTAATATGTACCTTAACACCAACTTTGTTTACAACCTCCAATTTTAGTTATGGGTTCATCGTTAGTCTGTGCTGGAGCATTGCAACAGCCTTAATACATCTTACTTGCGACTCAGACATGTTTTTAGTATTTTATACGACATTTACAGTTTATCGAGGAACAAAGTACATTTCTACCACTATTATCGCATTTGAATATTCAAAACGAATTTCCATAATAGGCATACCTGCATTGCGATGACCGCTGCGTATACGCTCTTATAGTAGGCGTTTATGAATATGTCAAGCATTTGTGGTGTTTCAAAGGACAGATAATGCCTTTGACCATCTGACGTGCATGTTTCCAGATAAAAGCAATTTTCACGTTTGTCCAAGCGGCGCGAATCGTTTGGTACCTGAACTGCTCCTTTTTTTATGGAAAGTCGCGTTAGTAAAAAGTCACGTGGCATCAATGCCACTGTTTTGATCTGCAATATGATCAAAATTCCATTACACTCGTCCGTGATATCCCTTTGGGTTACGGGTTACCTTATATGGACACAGAAGATTTCACTTACCTGTCTGATTCCTACATCGTAGCATTTGTAGAGATAAAGGCACTTGTTAAGATCTTCGGAACTCAACTGAAATGGAGAAGATTTCTTCAGTGACCTCTCAGAAATAGTTTGAAGCAAAGGCTATTTTATTACCGGCGGACTATCGAACATGCAAACATCGCCACCTTTCAAAATCAGAAATCGTGGTTTCCATTTTTGTTTTGGATCTTCTGATATGCCTTCACTCACGTGCTCGTTCACCCATCCTATATAGGAAATCTGAAAGAAGGCGATGCTCAGTCACATTCGAAAAAGTAATTGATGAAATCTGAAAGAAGGCGAAGTGTAGTAAGTTTCGAGAAGGTGATTATGGATATTGGATCGTTGGGGAAATAGCGTCTCTGAAAACCATTCCACACTCGCTACGACATAGAGGGGCGGTTGAAACTGGCACTAGTACCTGAGCCACTGAATACGATAGTAGAGCACTAATTGTAAACAGAGAAGAACGGAATAAAACGGAAGAAATCAAGAAGTGGGACCATATGTGCTCCGCTGAGACTGTCTGGACGTGTTTCGTGCTCGCTGAAACACTACATTGCTGCTACAACACCAAGCCAACCCACTGCCATTGCACCACCTCCACGCCACTCGGCCGTCGGCAGTATCCCCGCATGATACTCCCAGGTATCGAGGGAAACAGCCGCTTCAGTACGACCTCCTCTTTTTTTGACCATTGTAATACCAGTAACTGTTGCCGAATATAGTTGTAATGTTTTTTATTGCTATGAATTCTTTCCTGAAGCAGAAGGATCCTTACGTGGATACTCACATGCCGTGAAATACCCTCCGCTTCTCATTTGCTCATTGGGAGTTCAAATTCTAGTGCTTATCGCTGATTATTCAGATGGGTTTGATCATCCTCCGAGTAATCTTACCCGCACTTCTGAAGTGCCGATAGAGAAATTAAAGAATCGTCCACGGAAAAAATGAGGTTTTTGTCACCCATATATTAATGTTGTCCTGATAACTGATAAAGTTCGCATGCAAAGTTTCACGCGAAAAAAATGTGAATGCGGCTCAGATACAGCTTCCCAAATTCTCGGCCGAGTGCGCGGAGACTCCGAGCAAGTGCCCACCCCGGCGCCCGCCGCGGTCGAAGACGTACTGTAAGAACAGAAAGTTACGTAAACAGTCCCACTCTCCGTTCCCAACCGCGGCGGACAACGGGACAGGGCTACTCGGAGGCCCCGCCCATCCGGCCGAGAAATTGGAAAGCTGTAGCAAATACAACATAATTATATTGGAGACAAAAAAACTCATTTCTTCGTGGACGATTCCCTTAGGGCTTGCCTCTCAGTACACTCTGAGGCATCATTGATAGAGAGCAGACATTGAAATTTCTAGATGCCTTTCCCTACCTCCAGGCCACACGTCAGCACAGCCAAGTGGCCTTCTATTCGCCCTTCTAGCAACTGTGATCAAAGCACTGCTAGCCTCTTATTCTTGGCGAATATGGAATACGTTTACACAAAAATTTTCTATGAAAAATGAAAGAAATGAAATACCTGTTCGCTTTGATGCAAGTACTTGTTGCTCATTTTGATGCTTTTTTGATTAAGCGATTGAATGTGGTTATTTATATGCCCAATCCATTGTTCAAGAGCTCGTCCATCTTCGCAATGTATAATACCGGTGGATGATCCGTCCACTGCACGAACTTCGAAAGAATTTGTTCTGAAACTTTTATATGACAAACTGCTAGCTCACTGATTCGAAACTTCGCCTAGGCGGATGCTGCTCGCTTTTTCTCTTTGTTTCAGTTTGTAAAACTCAGGCTCTCGTCTTTGCTGTGAGATTAGAATTTCCGGTAGAATGCACAAATTACAGCACACAAACAACCACACTAATACCATCAGACCGGATCCACTTGGGCGATTATCATAGTTGGACTGATGGACTTTCCAAGCATTAAATTAGTGAACATCATACTGGTAAATGAATGGTGTTGATGGAAGATAAAAATTACAGTTGAATGAGCCGCATGCCTGGTAAGATCGCACCTGCATGGGTAATTGAAGTTTGTTAGTGGCTTTGTACCGGGTGAAGGTGGTTTAGTGACAGGTGGCGCGCACTCCACTCTCATGGTGCGGAATCAGAACACGCATCAACTCGCCTAGGCCAATCAAGCCTTCCATCCCATTGGGGTCGGTAATTGGCACCCGACTTTTTTGGGCGGATAAAAGCACTGACTTGTACATCGGCTGGCCACCGCAAGTCATTGTATAGGCCACATCACTATCACAAGCCACCACGATTCTCAGTGGAAGTAGAACGTGTGGCGCATCCCAAGATGGGACTGATTACCCCAAAAAACTTTAGTTGCTTTGCGCTGTAAGTGATTATTTGGTGGACCTTCTTCAAAATGATCCATGGAGCCGTCTTAATGTTAGCTCTTGATGTGCTCCTTAACCCCAAGGTTCTGAAATGGGCGTCGAAATCGAAACCAGAACTTCCTCACTCAGCACTTACACAGCACTTCAAATTGTCATAAAAATCTCAAAGATTCACGTGGAACGATTGCGAACCTGATGTTGTCCGTACCCCAGAGATATCGAGTAAGGTATGCCATTGGTAAGGGAATGACCGTAATCGTTTTCCATTTCTCGTCCTTGTCTTCGATACCTGCTGACCTCTCTCTTCCATTGTATATCACCAGATCGGATTGTGCTTTCATTGCAGACTGAATAAAGCAAATTAACGGTGATTAAGAGGGTCAACGAAATCCTCGGCAGAGCTGGTAGCAATATCATTACGGTTTTCTACCAAGGGAACAACTGAACAGCTGAGGATGTGGGTTGAAGTGGTCATGCGTTCACAGAGGTACATACGTACCTATCCCTCATTCGGACCTGTAGATGAACATTATTTGGTCGAAAAAGAGATTGTGGGAGTCCTCCTTATGACTGATAGCAAGTGAAGTGTGAAGGGTGAAAAGGTGGGACGGAGGTGAAGCAATGAACAGTGCAAGAGTATTGCATCAGCGTGGAACATGCGAAATCCAGTCCTAAGTTAGTAAACAAACATGCCCATCATTAAAATTTGTTTCGAATTGAGCCTGTTCACCCATCTCTGTACATAATTAAGAATGTTGGGCTAACCAAGGCTAACCAATGTCAGGCGTGCTCTTCAAGAGGTAAGGGCCAGGGACAACTTACAAGGGAAGGAACCAAGGTGTAGCCTTTCGTTACATGTGGTTAAATGTATTTACGGACGATGATTCGAATCTGCTTCGCGCAAAACGTAGCTCTGAGCAGACACTAGGCCCTTTTTAGACGAACGTGGTCTTGAAGGAATCGCCCACGGAAAAATGAGTTTTTCTGATACCCATGTTTATGTTGCATTTGCCTAATGTGGGCCGTATGCAAAGTTTCACGAGAAGAAATGTGAATCCGGCTAAGATACAGCACCACTGAGTTTTGGCCGGGTGGGAGGGACCTCCGAGCGATTGCCCACCCCGTCGTTCGCCGCGGTCGGAGACGCATTGTAGGAACAGAAAGTTCCGTGAACAGTCCCACTCTTCGTTTCCAACCGTGGCGGATGACGGGACGGGGCTTTCACTCGGAGATTCCGCTCACCCGGCCAAGAATTTGGGGAGCTGTATCTTAGCCGGATCCTTAATTATCCACATGGGACACAGCATGCGGCCCTTATTGGGGAAATACAACATAAGGACAAGAGTAACAAGGAAACTATTTTTTCCGTGGACGATCCTTTCAGTATACCAAAAAAGGGAGCGGTAAGCAGCCTTTTGGCAGAAAGGTAGGTTTCACGCTCCATAAAGAAGGCAATGGTTGGATCTTCGTACAGTACTTCCTTCCTCATTTAGTTCAACTTTTTCTACTGGTAGCAGAACACACTTTTATTTCGATATCACCGTATTTCGATGTTGCTTTTGGCATAAGATATGGTCAAAAGGTAATCTGAGCATTTTTCATACAACCATGTCCGATTGTTCTTTACCAGTTTAACGCATACCCGACCGCTCTTGTTTCCGGAAGATGGTGCTTCGGTACGCTTGCGGTACACCTCTTTGTCAGCCACATATGGCTGACGCGGTCCGAACTGGCCGGCTTTGTGTCCGGCACGGTCGTGAATGGTCACACCAGGATGACGCTAACATTTCATGGGCAGATGTAATATTCCAGAACGAAATGATTGAGACGTAAAATTTTTCCACAATGGGCACAACGAATAAAACAGATTTCATCACAGTCTCTCGCTTTACAAACACTCAGTAAACGTAACGGGGAAACAAAATTGTTCAGGCGTTTCAAATTTCCCTGGGTGGGCGCTTAAGTAGCCATTCGATGAGTATGAAAGGAATCACCTGAACCTAACGGCACAGAATTGAAAGTATACAAGCGAAATGATGCGGAGGATGGATTCACGACCATGAACTGGAAAGTCGCTGCTATGTGCAATTACGTGACCCGTCACTCGTTTGAAGATTGCCTTAAATGGTAAGAAAAAGTTGTTGTATGGAGCTTGTTGCACCCGTTGGAATATCTAACACTTTCAAATGAGGTAGATCATTTTTGGTCATAGGAAAATATCAACTTTTTTAAAGTCATCGATCAGACTGAGAGCTGCAAAAAGTGTTCAGCTCATCATTTGACCATGTCTTATGGTGAGAAGAGCATCAACATGTGGTGATATCAGAATAGAAGTGTCTTCTGTAGCCAATAGAAGAAGTTCAACAAAATGCAAAAGCAAAGCCTGCACTAGGATCCCAACCATCGTTTCATTTTATTGAGCTTGGCACCTCTCTACTGTATGGCTACAGATGGTCCGATCTCTTGCGGCGTACCTAAGCCGATGTTCGTCAAAAAATGCTTTCTAGCTCTGTTCAAAAATTAGTTTTACAAATTTAGAACGTAGAGTCGAGATCAGCGTTTGAAAATACGCCAAATAATTTATGTATGCGATTGTAAATGGCCACTTCGACCTCAGGTACTTTCCTTGTTATTGAGATTAAGCTCAGGCTAAATAACTGTAACAGCTCATTGCTCCCACGCAGATTTACTGGCATCACTCATTTGAAATAATAGAAGCTTAAATAGTGGGACTATGCTCATTCAGATACTCTATAGATTTTAAATGAAGGTGGAGATTATGGTTCACACAGCGGGGTTTGGCCGATACTAGAAAGGGCGTCTCATAGACTTTTGTACTACGACAAGAAGTGTAGATAGCATATCCGTGAAACAGTGGTCAGGAAAAACGAGATAATTATTACTACCTTCCATGTGTTCGGCTCATAGATCTTGTCCAGTGTGCCACCTGATCGTCCTGGCTGAAGAGACTGTGCAGGCCTTAACACAATCTTCCATTTTGGCCATTTGTTTTGAATCCATAAAAAACATCACCTCAGATAAGACGCGATATTGGAGCAATGTCGAACTCCAAGTCGAAGTTCGTCAACATCCGCCTTCAGCATCTCCACAACCTCGTCATGTGATCGACCCTCAACTGGCTCTCCATTAATTTCCACAATCGCGTCGCCGACGTACAGTTGACCTGAGCGGTCGGCTGAAAGAGTTACAGCTGAAAGAATAGTATGCCCTACAAATCTGATGTGGACGATCCTCCACTACGCTTCCTACAGCAATCATTTCGTCCAATTCTGCCCAAAGCTCTGATAATCTTGTGATGAGGAGTTTTATCGTATCACTTTCATGTATATTGAACGTTTTATTTTTCCATGTGTTGCCTGCCTGCCTCTGTCTGCCTATCGTCTGTCTGCTTGTCAGTCTGTTTGTTTTTTGTTTGTCTGTCTGTCACGAAATTCGGTATTACATAAAGACAGCCCGTGGAAATCGGACAACTTCGTGGCTAAGGCATGCCCGCTATAGGTGGAGCGTTCGTGTGTTTAGTGCACAAATCAAAAATTTTTAATCAAGGAGTGCGGGCGGGCTCTAGCCAGAAATTGGTACTTTGGCTTTAAGCCAGGGGTAAGAATCCATAAAAATGACAGGGTAGTTTTGTTTGCGTTAAAGTGTGCAGAGCCGATTTCAGAAAAAAAAAGAGTAACTGTGCGATAGGGGGATACGGTTTTACCGTATAAGAGAGAGATGAAAGTGACAGCCAAAGTGTAATACACCATTGTAAAATACGGGTTCACAAAAACAAATTGAATATGATCCTGAGAAAGCACTACATCAAGTAAATTGGATGTGTGTCATAAGGGAATCACGCCACACGAGGTGCTTCATCCTTTATGACGCGCACCCAGTCGATCCGCAGTCGTACTGGTGGCGTCGCGATTGCGACGTCGCGACGCGATTTTCTGGAGTAAGTACTCTAGGGTGAGGCTACTTACTCCGGAAAATCGCATGGCCGCCCGCGGCGAGGGCGCGGCGGGTGCGAGTGCTAGTGGCAGGGCATGGCAGCCTTCAATCGAGGCAGTGTGGCATGGGTGGAAGCGCAAAAGGTAACGCAGCTACGCTCTGCCGGGCTCCCAAGAGCAATCGATTCGCAAGTCGTACTGGTGGCGCCGCGGGTGCGACGCCGCGAAGCGATTTTCCAGAGTAAGTAGCCTCACCCCATCGTGTAATGCGCGTAATGTGCACATGTCAGTTGGTACCTTCTATAAGAGACTAGCCCACAAGCACCTATAGGTCCTTATTTCTACCATCAAATGTTTATATGATTGGAAGCAGTGTATAAAGAGCCGGGTATCGTCATAAAAAACAAAAGAAGACACGGTAGCACACCAGCAGGGCCATCTTATACTAGTAACAGGAAATAAAAGTAGAAGTCTGTGAAGGGAAGATGTTTTTGAATGAATCATGTCTACGCCGTAGATCCCCTCCCTTCCTCATGTTTCATTAAACACGCTGACCGTGATTCATTCCGTATTGGAATTCCTCGCTGCCCATTCAACATTATGCTTTGCCTATCGTTTGTTAATGAGTACGTATATAAGTCATTCTTTTTGTGTACAAAATGCTAATTGCGGCAATAAAGCAGGCTTGGCGAAGGAAGCCTGTAGATCACATCAAGCCAAACTGACATCGAAGCTCAAGAAAATCCGAAAAGGGGACTTTCTCCCCAATTTCCTGTAAATGTCTCTCTTCAAGAGGACTTATCCTAATACTGTAGTATTGCGTGAATACAACAATGCATTATTTTATATGAATTAATCTTGATTTTGCGAAGAATTTCGAAGTGCTTTTAATGCTATTAAACTTCAAATTGTTTAGTCTAAGCCTAAGTTTCCCTCACCTGGCATTCCTGGAAATATCTTCGATATGACAATAGGCATTTTTTGAGCATTCTCTGCACCTCCCTAGAAAATCGAAAACACATGAATAAGCTGGAGGTCGTCTTGTGTACGAATTTCCAGCCCTCATCACCTTTATGGACAATCCTAGTCCACCAGCTCCTTTTTTCCTCAACAGAATGGTGCGAGTATGGTCGTCGGGTACTTCTGAGTCCGTTTCACCGGCTGTTGTTCCATCGCTGACAATTTCTATTGCAAGTTGATCTGAAATCTCGACATTTACCTCGAGGAATCGTGCACGAGAGTTCCATGATTTTAATACTTTTCTTGTTCTAGCACACATAATATAAATCTCAGAACAGTAATTCGTTTCAGTTACCGCATAGCAATTCGGCAGTTGTCAGCGGGGATTTCGCGCCAAATGTTGACTTGCTTCCCACACCGCGTCGCCGATCAGGGGACCGCCGCCGGCTCCAGACCCTCGCGTGCCTCCCGAAATGGCGGCGTGAACGAAGCTTTGAGAGGATGTTTCTCTGCGGATCTTGATTTTTCGCGTGGGGCCTTGAAGGAATCGTCCATGGAAAAGTGAGTTTTTTGTTACCCATATATTCGTGTTGTATTTGCTAATGTGGGCTGCATGCAAAGTTCACGCAATGTGAATGCAGCTACAATGCATCACCACAAAATCTCGGCCGGGCGGGCGGGGCGTCCGAGCAAGTGCCCGCCCCATCGTCCGCCGCGGTCGGAGACGCATCGTATGAGGAGAAAGTTACGTAAACAGTCCCACTCTCCGTTCCCAATCGCGGCGGACGACGGGACGGGGCTTTTACTTGGAGGCAACGCGCACCCGGCTAAGAACTTGGGAAGATGTACCTTAGCCGAATTCTCATTTTTTCGCGTGAATTTTTGCATGCAGCCAAGTGCAACATGAATATATGAGTAACAAAGAAGCTCATTTTTCCGTAGACGATTCCTTCAAGGTGACCCGTCGTCAAGATAGCATGCATGAGAGAGCAAAAACTCAAAATGTCGTGGAAAATTTTTTGAGACACAGCTCCTGATTACCAAAAAAGCTAGTTCAGAGTAGAGCAAACCACGGTTAGATTATTGATTCTGTCCCTCAAATTTCATTTATACAATAATGACGCTTCAAATTCCATTGGTCAGGTAATATTTCAAATTTTAGCGGTACACGTTAATAAAGCCACCCTACTTATCAGGCCCATCACACGACTCCACCTATCGATTAATTGAATCGTAAATGAAAGACCGTATACACTTATAAAAGCTTAACGAGAACCTCAAACGAGTAACTGGTTTTTTTTAGAGAATCCTTCTGTTTTGCGGATATCACGAAACTTGGATAGAAATAAATGCATGCGATGAATTCATATCAGGTATATATAATCAGGATAAGGTTATTAAAATCCCATTCTGCCACCTTTTGATAAGAGAAGTTTTGATGGTCGTCCACGTCCTTGTCCGTCGCTAATGAGTACTAGTCCATGATGTACCTGAAAAACTCACTGAATTATGCTTCCATGAGTTACCATTGGAATAATCAGTGTCACAGTGTTAGTTCAAATAGGAAGATGTACATCTAACTATGGTGAATGCGATAACTATGCTTTTTCATATGTCTTCCCACTACTCATTATAAACTCAGTAGCATACTATTATAAGAAATCAACGAAAGTTCAACTTACAACATCGAGATTTCGATGGCGATTCTTCATTTTAACTGAGGAGTTCCAGCCAGCGGTGGTTGTAAGATTGTTGAGGAAGGGTGAAAATTACACTCGCTGCCAGAAAGCAGACGCACTGCACACTTTACGCCCTTCAAGCCATGAGCAGCTAGCTTCCCAGTAACTGACCGGCTCGATTGTCGCTCGGCTCTTTTTCTTTTAAGCATCCTTAAGAAAAGCGTAATTGTATGATTTTGAGTGCAAATTTCAACGCACACTGCCATACAAGCTTGGTAGTGATTGCTCAGAGTTATAATGTAGCCTAAGGACTTGATGGAAGCCCCTTTTTTCGAGAATATGGAAAATTTTACGCATATTTCCTTCTCCTCCGGCTCGTTTTTGGTTTAGGAAGGTGCGAAGGGCAATTTGTGAAATTATCTCACTGCCCTCTTGCAGGGTTCGTGTAAGCATGTAATATTAACATTTCACCCAGTAGTGATAAAGTAAAATCTCCCTTATTCGGAACGTAATTACATTGTTCCACACAATGGCTAACACTTCAAGTGTTTGAATGTGACTAATATGCGCAGGGTCCGGTTGAAAAAAAATTGGTATAGCGTGTCTGTATGAGAACGATCGGCTGCGGGTTCCTTCTCAACTCTCTAATTCTTTCTGTGCCAGAATCAATCATTGAAGTGGGATTGGTGACCTTGGAATGACTGAGAGAGTGTGTTACTTTTGACAACCTTCTCAGCTATATATTTGGAATTGCTTCAAGTGGAGACCCGGATGAGTATTGGATGCCAAAAAAATCAGTTCAGATCATTGAATACTGTCATGCTTTGCCAATGAATACTGTCATGCTTTGCCAACAATAGGATAGTTCTTTAACGTGGGATTACATCATGTACTGCATAAGATTCGTACACCTGACAGCTGAACGACCAAAATATTGAAGCACATGTCGTTTTGTTAGTCATTTGAACTTAGTATTTGCAGACAGCTTGTGTTTATTCAGTAGATATCCGCTATTGTGCTGTTCTAGAGCCTAGTGATAGTCTGGATGTTCAACAACAATGTAAGACCCCACGTTTATTCAAAAATCCGGAAATAGTACAAAAGTCCCAAAAAGATTTTGGTATATTTTGACATTTTTCGGTGATTAGCACTTCGCCAGACCTTAACGAGTGGTTTTGTGACGTTATAGAACATGCGTGCGGTACTAAAAACTTATGCACATGCTCCTGTTTCGAGACATTCTGTTTGCTAGCAACCCGAAACACGATGTGCAGAAGTTGACGCCCACCCTGCTGCACCCTCAAATGGTGCGTCATTGTGTGCAATAAGCAAAAATGCAATTAAAATCGCCAGATATCATATACTAGTTACTATTTTATCCGTAATTCGAAAAGGGCGTTATTACTGGCACCCATTTGGAAGGCGTCTTGTAATATCCTTCCAGGAGAGCGATGTAGCAGTCCACTCTTCAAAGCTTGGTCAGCCATATTCGTGTAATGGACGTGAATACAGCGCGTGACCAAGTGAGAGAGGCGTTCACTCGATGGCTAGAATCAGTGAAAAATGGACCGCCTGGGCTTATTAATTCCTCAAGGCGCTCTGCTCATTGTGTTCCATGCATATACCAATCACAGGAGCACAGGGTAACCTGTATCAACCCTATGGTGACATATCTTCCATCCTTGTGAATAGCAGAGGTCTTGCTATGACAGTCTTTTGTGCTCGAATAAGCTTAAGCAGCTAACTATGTTTCACAACTGTGTCAGTTTTCTATTGAAGACATATGCCCTTGCTACTGGGAGGCACACTCTGCAATTCACGGCGGATCATCCTTATCATTAAAAAAGAGGTTCTAAGCAGTGATGCTAATGAAGAAAGAAGGAAGGAAAACTAAAACGCTCATATTGTGGCTCTCCTTGATACTCTAATTTGGGAACCCTGCTTGCTCGCATAGCCGTCCTTTGTCTGAAGTTGTGCCAATCCTACTCAAGACGACTCCAGTGAAAAGCTCGTAGACTACAGGCAGCACTCAAACTTGACGATAATTGCCAATGCAATGTGGATCTCCCTTCCTATACAGCAACACAGCCCTGCTGGTTCCCCAAGAAATGGGTGCCTAGCATTCCGATAGGTAACGTGCGAAGAGTCAGGCCAGAGTGTTGACGATAACTAGCTGTAGGTTCTTCAGAACTTGATGTGTGAACAGAAACGACAGCCCGTCCTGTCAAATTTTCGACGGTTTGTGTCTTGTGTGAGTGATCCTAATACGGAATGGAATTGAGACTGATTATGAGCTCAGGTTCTTCTTCCGACCCTGATTTCGAAGCCTGGGTTAATGAATGAAAGTGGAGCGATAGATGGTTGTCAAACCCGCGACACCCTTTTCTTGGAAGAAATTACTTGCCAGTGCGCCCGTTCAAATGCAAATCAGTTCATGCACAGGTGAAGTGCGCATGAATCTACTGATTCATAGAAAGGGACGACTACTTTATCACACATGTGTGAAATAGTTCCTAATTTTCCTTTCAGAATTTCTGCGTGCGTTTTTTTCTATTTTTTTCAAACTTTTTCTATAGACTTGTGGGTGACTACAACTGCCTTGAGAGGAGGACGAGTCCTCCTAAGCTCACGTAAATACACAGCGAGAATGGTGAGGGAGTGAACAAACCGAATTTGATGTTCAGCGTTTATAAAAAATAAGGCGCGCTTCAGTGACAGGTCGGTCACGTAAAGACGAATTACTCGTCAACTTTCTTTACGTCTGAAACGTCAGTCATGTGAAGCATTAACCGCAAGATTAGATGAATTACCTTTCCCACATGAACTGCACCGTAGTGGAAAGCTGCTAGCACAAGTTTTCGGTTATACAGGAGAGCACACCTTGGAGTAACTCAACGCTTCGACACTCAACAGATGCACACCAGCTAATGGAAGGATGATTTTAGTCGAAATTCAGATTTTGTATGAAATTTATATCTTTCATCGATTCAACATTACCGTCATCAGGAAGGCAATTCAACATAGGGTGGCGGCACTGGGTAGCGCTGTTTCGCCCAATATCAATGATATTCTCCGTTGCTCATGAAAACGTGTAAAACCTACGATCTAAAGGTTTTCAGGATACTGACGCGGAATATAACATCCGCTCTCTACTTCGTTATCTTGGGACGAAGCTCTGGCCTCTGATGGCTTTCTAAGCAAGTTACCACAGTCACCACAGCTCCACTGGAGTCAAAACCAATTCCTCGGATCAAGTGGATGAGGTGAAAAATTCCACACATGGTGATAAATGACAGAATTAATGCGATATGAAAAAGTAACAGTCGTGACTGCGGAACAGCTTACATCTGTGAGTGTAATTTCGGCAGGAATTGTCTCTGAATCGAAATTGGAATTTTCATTGGAAGATGGAATCGATTCTCAGTATCTGCTGCGCTTCTACGGTGCTCACATACCAAGAGCCCACCGGTATTACCCCTTCCACTGGCTCTGGACGATTCGGCTTTTTCGCGTAACCTGTTTTCAACTTATACCCCAGATTTGCTTAGTGCGTTCAAGAAAGCCAAGTGTGCTCTACCAGGGAGCAGGGTCAAGCCTCCGTCGAGAAGTCCTTGACAAAGGGGGTCCTATTTGGCTTACCAGAAGGGGTCATAGAGGTGGGCAGTGGTCCACGGAATTCCTCAGGCTGAGGGTCCAAAGTGTGAAGGGGAGATGTGATGGAATTGACCGAATTGAAATCCATAACTAATATCAAATTTAATCTTCACCTAATAACTCGAAGGAAAAGAAAGCGAACGAACCTCACGAATAGGAAACAATGGAATACACAAGTTTTTTGAGGTAAGTGCTCGAGACGATATTGTAGAGAGGAGAGCGCAGCAAAAGACAGAGTAAAAAGGGGGGTCAGCTTCCATCTACAACCCTAATGGATTGTAGATGGAAGCTGACCCCTTGCAATCATAACTCATGTCGTGGTGCGAGTTCGATACTCGATGCCTTGTTTACACTGACTATTCCAAGACGATCGCCGGGAGCATACCCTACACCCTAATGGATTGTAGATGGAAGCCCCATGCATGGCGCGATCCACATCGCAACCGACTAAGTCCAATGGTACTTTTGTTGGTCCGCTGCCACCGAAACCACGTAAAGATAGATCTCCAAAATTCACCGATTAGCCGTGGGAAGCGCAATCTACTCCGAATACCACCTTGGATGAATAATAAAGAAACTATACGAAAATGAAAAACTAGCTGATATGTACTTTTTCCATATCTTGCTGCAATTGCGAGTACGTGTTCTGGTACTAGCGAGCCTTTATGCGGAACAAAAAGCGTTTGTATTCATTGATAATGTGAAGGAAATCCTCATGTAAGGCGCATCCCGCTTCGAAGTCAGCCGAGGCCATCTACCCTCTCGTTGTCTTCTCAGAGCAGAAGATGCGTTCTGGAGGCGTAGGAGACACAATGAACCCTTTCTCCAAAGATTCGTGGGAAGATCTCGCCACTTCAATGAAAAAAAGATTTCCTAGGCTGGCCTCTTTCTAACTTCGTTCTTTTGAAAATGTGGTATAGTACAAGTAGTCATTGGAAAGCGGCAACCTCTTGCAGACCCCGCATAACAAATTCGCACTTATAACGTTAAGTTTGAAGGAGTATACGACTATTTGAAGTGAAACGCTTCAAAATTTTTCTCGACTAGTCCTCGACTGGCCTCATTCAAAATAACTTCTTTCTTTTTGAAGATGTGGTTTGATTCAAGTATCCACTGGAAAGCGAGAACCCTTTGCAGACCCCGCACAACGAATTGGCACTCATAAGTTTGAGTTTGAAGGAAGTTACGGCCAATCAAAGTGAGGCACTGTGAAATTTTTCTTCACAGGTTTTCAGATGTGGAGAACCACCAAGCATTAGAGAATCAAGCGACCAAAAGATTGATCTGGAAAAGTTATCATGAAAACAGCTTACAGTTATTAAGAAAACAGTTTACAGTTTTTGGTGCCGGTGAGCTGGGCCCATTTTACAAGTGATCTGCAAGGAGATCTTTGCGTGCTGGCGCCAATTCGCGTGGACTAAAGCTTTGGTGGACACTTACGACGCAACTCGAGATTGACTTAAATTAATAGATGCCACGAAGAAGATGCTCTTCAGAAACTCCACAAAACCTTGCTCTGGGTTCGAGAGCACTGACAGAGTTCGTGGTCAAAAAAGCCAAGAATAATCCTTGTCTCCACTAATATATCGTTTCCGGTAAAGCGGGCACGTGTCTTCTCAAAATTTCTTTATGAGCGGAAGTAGCTCTACGATCTGAGACAGCAGGAGAACAATATGCTCGAGTTTCAAAGAAGAAATTAGAAAATTTGGACTAAACAGCAGAGAAAGAAGAAATTTCTTAGAAGTGTGGATCATCATTTTTCCTTCCAGAATTTGTCGGAGCCACGGGTTAAGATGCGCAGAGTGCACCTTTCATCACCGTGAAGTGCGCCCCCTTCCACTACTGTTTTTCGTTTTCGTTCATGACAGCCAACAATTTTTTTCTTTCTGAGCAGCCAGTTTGGATCTCCTGCTACCTTTGCAGATATCCTTTCTGACAAAGGTCGGATCTCTTTAGGATCCGTGAACGTTCTCGCTCATTTAACACCGTTCGGGTCACTGAATATGATGGTATGAAGTAATTCACGGTATGTCACTGGTTGAACCGGTGACGTGCTCAAATATCTCAATTGTGCTGAGGAGATGTTAAGATCCTGGCGCATGCCAAAGTGATCAGTCAAAGCTGATCCTCCTCCATCGCTTGAAGAAGAGCATGAACCATTTTGAAAGTTGTTATCGAGTAAGGGTAATTTAGTAAAGTAGTCACCTTGTGAGCTAAGAGACGCGCACCTTCCTCATTCCCAACATATCCTTTCACCTTCCCCGGCGAAAATGATTAGCAATCATAAAGTGCATCTTTTCAGATAGGTCCATATGATGCACTTCTGAAATGGCGAGAATCAATCCCCCTTCTGTAATACACTCTTATCGACTGTGTCGTATTAAATAGGGCTTTCTTCAGTGGTGACAGGCGCGATTGTCGTGTAGGACTGTCTGTGGTGGTGCTGATGATGGCACGGAACATCATTCACTAGTTAGAGTGGTCAAAATAGAAAGGTGCGTGGGAATTTGGTAATTACTTTTCCTTTGTACTGATGCTCATCAGAACCAGAGCTTTCACTAGTGTTGAGTCTGGCCAGAGGACGAAATACGATAACGAATCTCATAGTATATGTATGCTGAGTTAATGGGACATGAATCTAATTCAGTGCCAGTGCATAAGCCTTATCGGATAGTCATGAGACCAACTGCCGCCCACGGTGTTCGAGTACAGCGACGACACCCACAAATTAATTTACCAGATAAGGCGAATTACGGAGAGCGGATTCATCTAGTGAGCTTCGGAGCAGCTTCAAAGCAGAAATAGCCGCTCCATTCGTTTATTTTTCGCTGGAAAATAAAGTCGTGGTAGCGCACTTCCAATAAAATTATCTACATAGAAACAAGTGAATGAGTTGGCTCTTCGATGCTTTTTGGACGGGGTTTGGGAGAGCAAAGGTGCTTCGCGTCTCCAACGTGTTCTTCTAGAGCGTATTCTTCTGTGAAGCCCACGTTGGATACGCATTCAGAAACCATTTTTTTGCTTCTCAGAGTCGTCCGTCTTTGCCAACTCGATTCTCTTATTAGTGGGTTTGTTCTCAGTAACAACAGTATTCATCGACACCCAAAATAAAAGAAATTTTTGGGTTCCCTACTTCCTGAGTCCACAAGTTTCCACCTTTTGCTGATTTTCTTTTCCCACTTTTCTTCACATTTAGTCCATCGCATTACATGGCTTGAAGAAATCCTTCAACCACAATTTGAACGAATAATCCGTGCATTTACGAGCAACTGCAATTATATCATCCAATGACAACAGCTCAAAAATGGGGAAAATTCTGGCGGTAGTTCTTTTCTGTTATGCCGACTAGGTTGCCATTTGGAACATTAATTGATGGCCTGACGATTCGACCAGATTGTCTTTCTCAAAAGTTTAAACGTGGCTCAAGATTCAGGATTTTGTCCACTACACGCCAGACGCCTCATTCCGCTGGCGGTTCTGAAGGAATTTTAAAAAAACACCGATGAAACGCCGTACCTTAGAAAATGAACTCACCTCACCACCACAAAAGCGAAGCAACACTCTGAGTTTGTTGCTGTTAGTAAATGAGAGATGCCATGCTCTCCTTATTTGTACATATAGTATAGTTGGATAAACACGTCCACCTTTCAGATCAGTAGATTGCAATGTAGAACGAATAGAGACGGAAATTTCATTCGTGACGGATAAATAATCATTTCCGTTGTTCATGTTTGGATTTCTTGCGAGAATCCAAGATGCCGCAAGTACTTTTCTGGCAGAAATCTCCGCTTCGTCCACCACTATGGAGGTCAAAAAAGGGGGATGGGTATCGTGTTCGGTCTCTTCAAAAAGGACGTACTGGAGCGGCAACTTCCTCGATACTCTGCAAGTGCCATCACCATAGTTCCTTGAGCACCTTTAAAGGTTGGATCAAAATTTAAAGAGTTCAGTTTGAGTTTGAAACCGCGCAGGTGTTCTGTTTACAGGTTCTCCTGATAGTCTTCTACTTGCATTCTGTTGAAGCATCTTAGCAGCCATGATTACTTTTGAGCGAACTTTTACCCCCACCGAAGACGGGAAATTCCTCAAGAGCAGCAATGAAGCTTACAGGCGACGGGTCTCTAGTTTCCTGAGTAATATAGGAGATGAGCAGAAAGCGCTTTACTTTCTGCTGCAGGATACCCGAGAGCTTCTGCTCAATTGCACGAAGTCTATTGAGCCCGGTGTTTACTCCTTCTTCCGCGTCATTCCTTCACCGTGGGTCACTATTTGAGCTAGACGCCGGAAACTGCCTTATCTCGAGTGTAAAGATGACGACAGCAAAGGAGGAAGTTAAGCGTCTCATGACCATCAGATAAGACATGCATCGTACTATAAAAGGCAGAAGCCTTCCAGAGTGAAAGCATACCATGAAATTCACTATCGTACTCTTCATCGCTCTGCTAGCCATAGCTTTGGCCAGAGCTCATTCCAATGAAAGCTCAGGTTCTGATGAGCATCCACACAAGGGAAAGGTAGCTCACAGCCTTTCACCCGTTATTTAATTCAGCTTTTGAAATATTTAATAAGCATCTTTACAGCCTCATCACAAGCACCATCATAGGCACACTCATCGTCCTCCGAGGACGATCGCACCTGTCACCACCGAAGAAAGCCCTATTTCATCAGAGGCTCCGGCAACCACAGAGATCAAACCTATTACCTCCGATGTTCCTTCCAATCCCACTGAGACAGCTCCATTCGTGAGCTTTAGTGATGTTACTGTAGAACTGTCAGAAACAACTCCGAATGCTCCCGCAAGAGCCGTTGAAGAGGGACCTCTAGTGACGTAAACTTTTTTGAAATGAGCATCACATGTACTACTAGCTTATTTTTATGTAAATAATGTCAGTAATTCTTCAGTGAATAATTTCCAAACGATTTCTCTGATTTCGGTGCAATTTACTCGTGGTACGCATATTACAAGTCTTAGTAAAGTGCAGACATATGTGAAAATATGCATGGATCACGAAATAATCTGGAAAAGCTACCTGAAGCCTATACTGACAAAATTTGATGGTCAATGTGTAAAGTGCAGCAGAGCTAACAAGGATACAGTGTGCTACGCAGTATGAGCGCAGATGAAAAAATTTTCGGCAAAAAATAGTTCTTGATGAGTAATCTCATACCGAGATTACCTCCTTGGATTATTTCGTTGTCTCTCATAAATGTACACATATAATATCCCAAAAGACTTTGAGGAAGCCACTAGGATACCGATGAGCCCTGGTGTTGTATAGGTTCGGTCTAGGGCACTTCCTGTTGTAGTCCACCCGCTCCAGAGAGGGGCAATTTTGGGCTAAGGTACTCACTTGTAGTTCAGCTATTGCACACATGACGCCTTGCCGAGAAGTCGTGTGTGAATTCAGTGAACATTTTCTCTCATAAACGTATTCTTTACACTTTTTTGCTTCTTCTCCCTTTCAATGATTTCGTTGTTTGTTTTCGTTTCGCTAAAATTGCAAGAGCACCCCATTTTCAATGCGAGTTTGGCTACATATTTTTTCTTCTGAGCTCGAGTGTTCGTTTACAGAAAATAGTGTTTCCAGATACGCTTTTATCCTTTGCCCGGGGCTTTAACCGGGCGGGTAAATTCGGTAGATTGCGGAATATAAAAGTAGGGGTGCTCGGCAGCACAACATCAGAGAAAGAACGAAATGAAACGGCGAAAAAAAGAATTAGGGGCCTGAAGACCCATCTTCTCTCTAGCTAATTCAGGTGGCCGCGGATAATGTCCCTCCCTCATTGGCAACTCGCTCGGCTGATGAACTGCAGAGCGACACGCCCTGCTTAAGACCTTGAGCCGCGCTTTTCAATGCGAGTATCGCTTCACATAACCTCTTTCGAATGGAAAATTTGTTTCAGCGATCATGTACTCCCAGCTCTCACTTTCTTCTTACCTCTCATGGCACCTATGAATGCACACCTCGCGGTGATCTGATAGATTCTGGGGTAAATGCTGTTTTTTGTTGCGCAGTAAACCATAGCTGGCATTGGACGAATCAATTCCCAACGACACTTCAGAGAACGGAGGAATGCTATTTGCGCATTATTGCTTTCCGGACTGTTGTTGAAGGTGAATCAAACCCTTCCCCCTGTTTTTTGGTCCCGCTCCCTTTTTTCCAAATCTTGCTACCTCTTTCACCTCTCGGTGTGACATTATCTACATTTTCCTGTGTTTGTCGTTTTTCACTTGATTTCAGTAGTGAAATTTTTAGGTTGCATCGTTACGAAATTAACAAGGTTAGAAAATGCAGGATGATACAACCATTCTATCTTTTGTAACTTTGTCAACGGAAATGTGAAGCAAAGACAGTCTTGGGATTGAAGCAGTCATTTTCGGCATTCAAGAGGGAAGTTGTCGATTATTACACGCCCTCAATTACGGAAAAGTCGTTCAAACGCCCAATTATGCGTCACTTCTCATGCTACTACCCTTTTAGAAGTTCTTTACAGGAGTTATTGACTTCCTTTACGTTCTTCCTCTACCACTGGATTGATGACCGGCCTCCATATCCATAACTGCGGGTTATTACGCTCATTTTTTCACGGCCTGGTGTGCCTTACATGTCGCGATAATCAGATGAGGAGACTTATCTCCCCGGGGCAGTAGTTCCTCGGGTACCTATCTAGGTTGCACCTTTCCTGCACCTCCACGGTTGCCATCATGGCGCTACACGTGCTCGAACACTCCGATCAAGCCCATTTTGCTCAGTCCATTGAGGGACACCGTGTGAGTGTGGTCGGAGTGGATTCGAGCAGGTGTAGCACCGTGTTGGCACATCGTAGCTTAAAGGAATCGTCCACGAAAAATGGGTTTTTGTGTTACCCATGTATTTATGTAGTATTTGCCTAATGTTGGCCTCATGCAAAATTTCACGCGAAAAAATGTGAATCTGGCTGAGATACAGCACCACAAAGTGCGGTCCCAGTGGGCGGGGCCTCCGTGTAAAAGCCTCGTCCCGTCTTCCGCCGCCGTTGGGAACGGAGAGTAGGACTGTTTACGTAACCTTCTGTTCCTACAATGCGTCTCCGACCACGGCGGACGCGGAACGAAGCTTTTACACGGAGGCCCCGCCCACTGGGACCGCACTTTGTGGTGCTGTATCTCAGCCAGATTCACATTTTTCGCGTAAAATTTTGCATGAGGCCAACATTAGGCAAATACAACATAAATACATGGGTAACACAAAAACTCATTTCCCGTGGACGATTCCTTTAACAAAAAAGGTGCACTTTCGATATTCACCTGTGGAAACGATTGACCCAAAGGGCTAAATCGGCCAATCTGAATATCGCGAGTTGTGCTTTACCTACTGGGTTGAATAGGGACCTACTTTGATCCCTACTCAACCTACGTACATCGATATGCATTAAATTAAAACATTCCCAAGCAGAGTGCCTTTTCGTGATGGCCTTCATATAACTTTACCCGGCTAACTCGTAGCTTTTTTCATACAACTCTACCTGTGCTACGGTACTGACTAGTAAAATACGGGTGACGGTTGGGACACACGAATCTAGGCCGTGACCCTGTGACAGCCTGTGGCCTTTGCCCTGTGACATGAATAATTCAGACAATTTGACTATACAACGGAATGGACTTGCAAGGAGGACACGATTTACATGAACAAATTGTCTGAATTATTTAAGGCTTAGGTCAAAGGCCACAGGCTGTTACAGGGTCACGGCCCAGATTCGTGTGTCCCAACCTACACCCGTAAAATACCATCCGACTTGGATGATGGTTTCTGTTGCCTCAGCATTCCATGCTGGAGACGCCTACAAGCACAAAACAGTTTCTTTAGCTGCTGTAAATGGTATTTACTGAGTTCTTGTTTCCGGGTCAAAAGAATCGTGCACCGATGTCACGACTCCATTCCCTCCCAGAATCCCTACATTGGATACAGTACGTGAACAGGAACACACGGTCGAAAGACTTTATTATATCCTCTGTAAAAATTGAAAATCTGAAGAGAAACCAGCTCCTTTGGACTTCTTCCAAATCTTTTATCGGCATTGTGCAGAAGTTCATGCTCGATGCAGCTTTGCTCCCACTCTGCTTCTTCGATCGCTGGTCGGCCGCCCCTTTGCTTCATAAAGCCCTCGGGTTTCCGTCTCTACGTCCTCTAAAACTGGAGTCACTTTGAGGAACTGCATCTCAGCCGGACCCTGATTTTCTCGCGTGAAACTTTGCTTGTGACCTGTACTAAGAGATACGACATAAAAATATGGGTGAGAGATGGACCCAAAATTTCATGAGCGATATTTTTAACCAGCATCACCTATTCTTTAGAGCAAGGTTAGAGGGTAGCTACCAATATAGCCGAAAGCTATGCTGGGAAAAACTTCCTGGCACCACTAACGCTGTGGTATCCTCGCCTGGATGCGACAACGGCTGGCTGCAGAACGGTGAAATATGAGTACAGCATCTGAAGGCACGCTCCACGATAAGCAGATGAGGCAACTTACCACTTCGGGGATAAAATGTCTGACAACCCACTCCGACTCCACCCATTTCGTTCATTTGATCATGAGGGGAGCTCATGTGAGTGGCGTCGGGGTGGATGACTTTAGTACAGAATGCTCCTTAGCACCTTTGCCTCGCACCTACCTCGCACCTCCCTAGTACCGCCCCCCACCTTGGCATGCGAGCTGACCTCGCTTAACTGACTGCTCTGCCTGCTGACCTCTTGTCGACAATGATTGTTATCGATCTAAAATAACTACAATATGGAATAATCAGGAAGTCAATTTGTCGATTTTTCATTTCCTTGAGAATTGACATCTCGCGTCGCAGGAAAACTGGGACTCTGATTTTTCTAAAGTGATATGGGGGTGGTAAGGGGACATCAGTGGTGAGGGAAAGAAAGTGATAGCAACTGATAAGGGCTGATAAGGAGCCTCGAAAGGCGAATGCTGGAAATTCTTATCACGCGTCGCAGGAAAGCTGGGGCTCTGATTTTTTAAATTGATATGGGGGTGGTAAGGGGACATCAGTGGTGAGAGAAAGAAAGTGATAGCAACTGATGAGGGCCGATAGAGCCTCGCAAGGCGAATGGCTGGAAATTTTTATCACGCGTCGCAGGAAAGCTGGGACTCTGATTTTTTAAAGTGATATGGGGGTGGTAAGGGGTTATCAGTGGTGAGGGAAAGAAAGTGATAGCAACTGACAAGGGCTGATAAGGAGCCTCGAAAGGCGAATGGCTGGAAATTCATAACTCGTGTCTCAAGAAAGCTGGAATCCTGATTTTTTAAAGTGATATTGTTATCTATTGATATCATTTATTAATATTTATTATTATTAACAATTATTATTCAAATATTATTAATTATCAAATTAACTAACTTGTTTGTGGGCGAACGATGTTGTTCACACTCTTCATTACTCTAGCGAACTATTCATTACCCTACTACTGCATCACCAATGACTGTGGATCAGATAGCAAATATTGAGCCCAAATTGTAGGGAACCTTTCACCATTGATGTCCCCTTACCACACTCTGTATCACTTGAAAAAAACAGAGTCCCACCTTTCCTGTGACGCGAGATATCAATCTCAAGAAAATGTCCCATTGCAACTCATTCGACAAATTGACTTCCTGATTATTCCATATTGTAGTTATTTTAGATCGATAACAATCATTGTCGACAAGAGGTCAGCAGGCAGAGCAGTCAGTTAAGCGAGGTCAGCTCGCATTCCAAGGTGGGGGGCGGTGCCAGGGAGGTGCAAGGTAAGTGCGAGGCAAAGGTGCTAAGGAGCATTCTGTACTAAAGTCATCCACCCGTGGCGTCGAAGTTGGTTCGATGAAGTGGAGCGCCGTGACGACAAGAAAACGGTGCAGCCTGGATAGTAACCCAAGGATCTATGTACTGCTCCAAGGAGGTAAGTCGAGTTATCTAGTCATCGTGGAGTGTGCCACGGACTTTTTCTGCTGCGTCGCACTCTTCAACATTTGTCGGACATTGAAGACTGCGGCTCATCAAGCTGCCACGTTTGTGATACACGTGCCCTGAAGCACATTCATAGCCATGCTTGAATTGAGGAGCTTGTTTCTTCTATGTTCACTTCTCCCATAGCCTTTTAACCCTCGTGTAGGATACTCAGGGCAGAATGTTTGGCTGAGATCCGTTCACAGTCTCGATAGATCAGTGCAATTACAAAGCTATTTACAAAACTCAATAGCATGCTTAGACCTCGGTCACTTGGTTCATGGTGGCCTAGTGGCAGAATACTCTCACACATTGAATACTGATTCCCAAATGGGCATGAAATGCCAACTTTGTAATTGGAACCGTGAAGTGCAAAAGAAAAATTATTTGAAGCATAGGCTGACTCGCTGCCAAGGACTAGTACATGCATTTCGAAACGAATTTTGGTTTTTCTAAAAAATACTTTCTTGCACAGAGATATCCAAAACGAACGAGTTAAGTTTTTAGCGTCTACTTTCACATAACATTATGTCTTAAAGGAAAGGCTCCCGAGTCACCGTGGCCATCCGGGATGAGTTGTATATCTTCCTATATAGTTTCAAACGGGGATCTCAAATCTGTCCTCCAAATCTGCTAAACGATTCTGAGAAGGAACGATTCTGCAATTTAGGGCACGAGAGTTCAAATCCTTGTTGCATTTGGTAGTTTTGCTTTTGCCTTAAGTGTTTGCTAAACGTTTGCAAACACTTAAGGCAAAAGCAAAACTATCAAGTGCAACAAGGATTCGAACTCTCATGCCCCAAATTGTAGTCCGGCACCTACATGCTGCTCCATCCGAGCTTTGACAGCGTCTTTTTTCGAGTCATATATGAACCGGCACCTCCTCTTGCGCCTTATCCTTCGTATCTTTCAGGCGTCCGTAACATTCTTCCCAGAATTGTTTAGCAGATTCGGAGGGCAGATTTGAGATCCCCGTTTGAAACTACATAGGAAGATATGCAACTCATCCTGAATGGTCACGATGACCCGGGAGCCTTTCCTTGTTAGGCCGCTTTCATACTTTGCGCACCGACGCCGTCACGCGCGTGACGGCGTCAAATCAACGGAGATGACGGCGTCGATCGACGCCGTCACGCGCGTGACGGCGTCAAATCAACGCAGATGACGGCGTCGATCGACGCCGTCACGCGCGTGACGGCGTCAAATCAACGCAGATGACGGCGACGGTGCGCAAAGTATGAAAGCGGCCTTAGGAAAATTCCGGCGGTGTTGAAAGTGTGCCAACATTACGCTTTGCCGAAGCGATGCAGGTGGTTGTCATATGAACACTCAATGTCTAGGTAAGTCATGCAGTACACCGTAGATCGGCCCCCACCCCTGGATCGTTTTCAATGATGACTGTTCCGTTGCTGTGGAATGTTCAAGGTTGATGTCGCCGTTCCAACTGTGCCCTTCATATGCAGTGCATTTGAATACTGTAGAGGCTCCGAAATCACCATTAGTTTCACGACTGCTAATCTACAATACCGCTCACATTTTTTGAAAAATCGACGGTGGGCGACGGTTTGTGCCGTTTAATCCGTTGCCCACCGTCGATTTTTCAAAAAATGTGAGCGGTATTGTATATATTGACTAGCTCTTGAAGACAGTGTAACGAAAAAGTCATGCTATGGTTACATTAACAGTTATAATGAAATTGCTCATCAGGATTGATTTTTACGTAGAAGAAAATTTCTGAGAAATTTAACCACCGTCTTTAAGGTGTCGTCAATGAAATGAGGTATTTGAGAATGTGCATTCAACCTTATATGAACCACGGTTTTTACCTCTTTTATATAATGCAGCGTCACACTTTTATGCGAAGCTCTTCCGACTACACAAACAGTGACATGCATTCGATTTGATTTCCTTTTGCTGTCATTTCTGATCAAAGGTAAGTCAAATCTGCTCTGATCGTCTCTACTGCACCCACTGATAACACCCTTTCAAGTTAAGGTGCTTTCGATATTTTCAAGCTGTCTTTAACAGTTCCCAATGCTTGGGCAGAGCACGGAGAGCTACCCATTACTGAAAGCTGAGCGATGTTTAAAAGGGATTCCGGCACCCCCGAGCACTTGTGTTGGGGTTCCTACTCTCCTTCACTGCAAGGCAAATAATGGGCCCCACAACTCTGCAGAATCACTCAATATAACATGGACAGAAGTGCTGATAAGCGAAGCTTCTAAGAATTGAAAATAGACTGCAGATAATGGGGAGCAGCGGTATATTCCTTACACTATTTATGGATCACTCTGTAGACACAGTACACATCGCAATTCCGAGTCAGAACTACACGCAATCTCACGGCAAAGATGCCATAAATAGACTGATCATATGTCAGCAACACCCTCTGCAACGTTTTTCACAGCATCATTGGAGAGCGGAGACCTCAAATACATGCACATAAACGCTGTCCACTGCTCAGTATACGTGCTTTCTCTGCTGGATTGATACAAAAATAAAGGGGAGTCTGACGATTTGGCGATCGCTTCCATTGAAAACAAGGTCACAGGAAATAGGGATCATAGCAACTGGTAATCCCATTAGGTCACAGAAGGTGTAGAAGGTGACAGTTCAAATTTTTAATCTTCTTCTATCATTGTTCGCAAGAGGTCTCTGAACGCTTCAACTGTTTACATCAACAAGCGATAACTGCATGATTATCACGTAAGTTGTTGGTTTCAAAGATACATTTCACAAAGAGACCAGTCGGGGCTGAAAAGAGTACGTTGAGGTGACATCACTAAGTGCTGTTCACGTGAACATTGACGATCAGGGCCGACACCCGTTCGAATATGAATGGTCAAGGCATTTTCGAAAATTCAAACACAAATTCAGGGAAGCCCCATCTGTGTTACAATCAATAGCCTTGATCAGACACCACCAGATGAAGGAATCTTTGGGGAATGCAGAATATGTACAAGACTTCATCAGGTTTGAAGGGGTTACGTTGAAGCGGAGGCTGAATGTGATCCCGACAAAAACTCAGTCCTTGCAGCAAGCGAGGATGCTCAGCTCGAAATTTCAAGAACGCAGATCGTTAACCATGCAACATCAGCTCACCCGAAGAGGTCATCACATAATCAGGTATTTACGACCTTAAATGGCATCCTGACATGCAAGATGTTTCTGGAGGCTCTCGAAAAAACCGTAAACAGTTTGCATTTCACTGAGTCTTTTACATCAACCAAATGTTAATCAGCTTTAAAAAAAAATTACTTATCCTCATACTCACGTACAACCCTGGTATCCAGGAACAATCTGAAAACTGATGGGCCCTGGACAGATTACTATTAGAAATATAGTTGTGCCAGTTCAAACACTAATAGGCAAGCTATGGTGTGAAAGAAATATAGTTGTGCCAGTTCAAACACTAATAGGCAAGCTATGGTGTGAAAGAAATATAGTTGTGCCAGTTCTAACACTAATAGGCAAGCTATGGTGTGTCATATCAGTTCCATTTTGCAGAATTTTGACAAAATTGATTGCGACAGGTATTTCAAGAATATCGTAAATGAAGAATTCGATATGGAGGGTACGAGGAGCTAGCGAAATGAAAAAAGAAGGGAAAATAAACGGAAAATGAGAAAACATGAAATGAAAAACGGAAGTAAAAATTTTGCAAGGGTCCATTCCACAAATGGAAATTCTATTTCTTCTATTATTTACTAAGATGCATGTAGCACTCCCGGTGAGCCTATCTCGCGAAAAATTGAGCATCTTGTCACACAGCTTCAGCAATGCCACCTCAAATTGTAAAGACATTAATATTATAAATATTCCATGCTTGCTCCCGTACAATTGGTCATGAAGGATTGTTCCGAAGAGTTCAGCAGGGAAGTTCTTATCTTAAACACCAAGAGTTAGTTGACGTGAGCGGTCAAGCGCTTGTGCAGACGTCGTACGTGGGAGGTGTCTCGTGACTCGCTCGAGATAAGGCATGCTCGAACCGCTATAAAAAGCAGCTCTTCTCTTTGATAGAATCACAAAATGAAATCTTCTATTGTATTAATCTTCACAGTTGTTGCGATCGTCTTAGCTAAGCCTCATTCAGGCGGCTCTGACGAGTCTGGGCCGAAGGTAATCCTTGAATGCTGCCTTGCTTTGCCCGAGCCTCTGTGTTCATGCGCTGTGGGCAATACATAGTATCTTTCAGCAACATGACAACTATCATCACCGTCGCACCCGTCCGCCGCCAACATTCGCGCCTGAATACACCGTGGAGAGTCAGAATTCCGTAGCCGTCGAAGGGCATCCTGCCAGCGTTCCATCTTTTGGTTCGGGCTTTGAGAAAATTGCACCATCCCGACGAGTGAGCACTCATTTTGTTGTTACTTATCTCTGAATGTGATCCTTGGTCGAATGATTGAAACTTCCAGCCCCACCACCGACGTATTCGTCCACGAACAGTCGCTCCTGATATCACGGACGAACCTTCGCCTTTCACTGACCTCTCATTCAGTCCAACTGAGCTCGATGAGGTGAAAGAGGTGAGAAGATTTTCATTCGACTCTGATATCTGCTTTTTGTATAAGAACCCTTTCAGTTCCACCACAAGCACCACAGAAGGACTCGCTCACCTCCGACAATTGCTCCCGTGTTCACAGAGGAACCTCAGGCGCCCACTGATCTCCCAGCTGATCCTACTGAGTTTGTTGAGGGTCCGCTGATGAGAAGAGTGAGCATTACATAATCGATCCCTATCCTTCTTACTACACGTAGATCTCCTGCTGATTATGAGCCCTTCAGACTCACCACCGACGTACTCGTCGTCCACGAACAGTCGCCCCTGATGTCACGGACGTACCTGAACCAAGCGATCTACCAATTGATCCCACTGGACTTGCTGAAGTGGGGGGCATGGTGAGGAAGCCCCACTCAATTTTTTTCCTGGTATGTGCTTGATCTTCATTACGAGCTTTTCAGTCCCATCACAAGCACCACAGAAGAACTCGCTCTCCTCCGACAATTGCTCCCGTGTTGACAGTCGAACCTCACGTGCCTACTGGTGTCCCAGTTGATCCCACTGTGCTCGCTGAGGATCCGTTGAAGGAAAAGGTTTGCACCTTATCAAATGCTTGTGCCCACTCGTTCCACTGATAGTGAACGTTTCAGCTTCATCATCGACACACTCGTCGTCCAAGAACAAGCGCTCCTATTGCCACTCAAGAAACACCTGCATCCACCAATATCCCAGTAGACCCAACTGATCTTGCTAGGGTGAATGTGAATCTTCACCATAGGCGAACTCGCTCTCTTCCATCAGTCGCTTCAGTAACTGCTGACGAAGGCAGTGGCCTCCCAGTTAATCCAACCCAAATCGCTTCGATTGTTTCGGTTGGAACGAATACTGTTGAGCCACCAGAGGCAGCTACCATCGCTCCTGGACCGTCTCTCGACACAGTTACAGTTTCGGCATGAGACGTGTATGCGGTTGTCTCACGTGTATATTTGAAAGCATACAAATGTAAAAATATATGTACAAATTAAGAAGAGATAATAAATGATTATTTGAAATTTCGATGTGATACACAACCACGAAAAGAGATTACTGGAATATGCAGCACGGCGATTTATGCAGGATGATTTAAAGGTATACCATGTGATAACCAGATTCTTGGCCTACTTTCTTCAAGCGAGTAGGTCTTGGATATCAGCTCACGCTGCACCTTTGCTTCGGCTGCACGGTGCAGCCTCAGGGATGTTGTGCCTGCTTGAACACCACCAAGCCACGCCCACTAAACTTAATCGCACCTAGCCTTAGAAGAACAAATTTCGAGCGTGGAGAAGAAAATTTTGTAAAAGAGAAGACAATTTGATGATGCAGCCAACGCAACTGCCACAATGGGAATTGTTCGTCCAAAGCCAGGTGTAATTTGGTGGGGTGGGCATAGCTTGGCTGTGTTAGAGCGCAACACCGTGAAAATGCACCGTGCAGCCTCAACAAGGATGCACTCTGAGCAGTGATCCAAGGACCTACTTGTCATAAGGAAGTAAACCACTAATATGATTATCGCGTGGTGTACCTTCGAGGGAATGAAGCTGGATCACCTACGGTGACAAAACCTTCTAGTGAACCAACGCCATTCCTTCAAGGATGCAGCAACAAATGCGCTTCAATGACCCTTAGGATCATAGCAGCAATGTCTAAGCAGCAAAGCTCTGTGACTTCCATAATTCGACGGGTCAGTCCCTAAAAGGCTTCTCACAGGAGATCCGGCACGGAAGCTGGCTCTTAACTTTTTTCGCAGTTGTGTTGGCCTGGCGTATAAATTGCTCAGAGATACCGTGAGGGGTAAGGATCGTCTTACATCATGCCTTGGCTTCCTATTCGATTTTTTTTTTGCTGCAGAACTTTTTTTCGCAGTTGTTTTGGCCTGGCGTATAAATTGCTCAAAAATACCGTGAGGGTAAGGACAACGTGAGGACTGGGAACAAATGTTCTAAGAAAACAAGCATTTCGCTCCGAAAAGATTGTGTGACGAAAAAGCTCGACATGGGATCTTATCACGATCCCGCAGCGCTGTGAGTTGCGCTGCTGCGCATCTGTCAGACGGGTTGCCGGCGAGTGCGAGAATATGTTCACGGGCAGCTGATTTTTCTACTCGACTGTCTACATCCACTCCACCGGCTAAAGATGTGAAGAGGAGGAGCGCAAAAGAGAAGGGAATTCTTCAACCTCGCAGGTTTCTTCAGTTTTTTTTTCGATTTATCTTTACTGTTACACCGCTGACCCCCCTATTTCCACAATCCCTACTCTGCCAATTTCACTGCTTCCGGTGTCTCCAGGTTAGCGTTGTTGCTCTCTCACTTCTGTGCACGGTCACCGTGAGCGCGCTAAGCTCTTCAAGAGCGTATAGAAACAGCAAAAAAATCGAATAAGAAGCCAAGGCATGATGCAAGACGACTAGTAGCGAATCAGAAACGGCATGTTCAAGAAATGACGCGATTTCACACCAATGATAATATGTGCTGCAGAACTGTAGGTAGTATTTTGGTAACTTCCTGTGTTTTATTCAATGCATGTACGCGCGAGGCGGCCTCTCAAGTAATAAATTGGTGGAACCTATAGAAGAGGTCAGGGCTAAGTACGAGACACATGATTCATCCCTTTTTCCGAAGTGAAAGGTAGTGTTCAATTAATTGCCGGTTTGATCAATTGGTGGAACTTGTGGTTTGGTCAATTGATGGAAAATTTTGTCGACCAAGTCAACCGTTTCGCCAGCCTGAAGATCGACTATATTATGACGGACAAAAAGACTACACATGTCCTTCTGTAGACCAGGAAACCCTCTTTCGTATTATATAAAAGATGCCACACAAGCCTGCAACTTCATGAGAAGAATTTCGCTCACAAAAAGGGACACTACAGGGGGTGCCAAAAAAAAAGTAATTTTGCCCACGGCTCACATCTGCCAATTTTACAAAACGTAGGGAAACGAAAGAGATAAAGGTATTGGGGCAAAACATTCCCAAAATGATCCTCTAAAAGTAGGAACAAGCTGTGGCTCCTCACGTTCATGTTCATAAAAATATGGAGGTTTCATTCGGCGCAGTCGGGCTTCGGAGTACCTACATTTAAAAATTCGCTAAAAACAGTGGAGCCAAGCTCCGTGGTAGGTCTTTTGTGGGGAGCTTCCTGAGGGTTGGCCCTTCGGTTCTTGGAAGTCACAGAGCCCCTGCTGCTTAGACAAGGCTGCTATGATCCAAAGTATCATTTTCATGCCTCGAATCCGCCTCCGGAGGGGTTTCAGTGGTAGGGGAAAGTTTTGGCTCTTGGAAACGAAGGGCGCTGGGAACCCGGGAAAAACGCATTGTTAAAGAACACCATCCGGTATTAATCCCCTTAGGTACCCACATTGAACGGACGTCAGCAAGGTTGTGAAAGAGGGCGAAGAAAATTCGGATTTTGCCCAGTTGAGGTGATACATCTTGTTCAGTCTTTCCTTGCTCCCGTTCCTGCTCGTGCAGGAGGCTGCCACGGAGTATAGTGATAGAGTTAGGTCTGCTCTTGTTTCTGGGGATGAGAATACCTCAATAGAATTTACTGTAGTTTGGCTAAATGGGGGTCGAAAGTGGAGGAGACAAAATTACTTTTTTTTGGCACCCCCTGTACTTGTGGAATGACCCAATACAATGAAATTCCTGGGTATGAACATTTGGTGTGACCGGAGTACCTCAGTCAATTTTCTTCGTGAATACTTTGAAAGCCTTTATCGAGGGCAATAGTGACGAAGTCTATCAAGGTGGCTTAGGCGTAAGACGCGTGCATGCCGGTTTTCATTTGCTCATGTGAGAGAGGAAAGCCTCTCGTGCAGGACGTTATTTATTCCCACAGGTCAGCGTGCTTTCAGAGGGGTTTTCAGACCAATGAACGAGTGAATAGCGTTTTTTTATTGATGGAATCATTGAGAAAACGGAAAAATGGAAACCACAATGGTGGGCAGGAGGGATAGGATATGTGGAATGCCATTTCCTAAATAAGCTTCCCAAAGGAGAGAAGAGTGACCAGCCAATAAGAGTGGGAGATCGCCGTAAAGGATACGAATTGTGGAACGGCATTTTTGTTGTATGGCGGTCATCAGTTTACAACCTTCCTCGTTTCCGGTAACAAAACGAGGTTTGCCCAGAAAGAGTAATTTTCTATTCCGCGCGGCTCACTTCCGCCAATTATACAAAAAAATTGGGTCAAGAAAGAGATAAGAGTATTATGGCAAAATATCCATGGAATATCCTTTAAGAAGTATGAAAAAGCTAAGACCTACCAATTTCAACGTCATGGGAATATGGAGCCTTAGGCGGCACGTTCGGGCTCTAAAGCACCTATGGTATTAGGAATCGCCTCAAACAGCAAAGCCAGCTTCCGTGGCGGATCTCCTGTGAGAAGCTTTTTAAGGACTGACCCTTCGAATTATGGAAGTCACAGAGCTTTGCTGCTTAGACAACGCTGCTATGATCCTAAGGGTCATTGAAGCGCATTTGTTGCTGCATCCTTGAAGGAATGGCGTTGGTTCACTAGAAGGTTTTGTCACCGTAGGTGATCCAGCTTCATTCCCTCGAAGGTACACCGCGCGATAATCATATTAGTGGTTTACTTCCTTATGACAAGTAGGTCCTTGGATCACTGCTCAGAGTGCATCCTTGTTGAGGCTGCACGGTGCATTTTCACGGTGTTGCGCTCTAACACAGCCAAGCTATGCCCACCCCACCAAATTACACCTGGCTTTGGACGAACAATTCCCATTGTGGCAGTTGCGTTGGCTGCATCATCAAATTGTCTTCTCTTTTACAAAGTTTTCTTCTCCACGCTCGAAATTTGTTCGTCTAAGGCTAGGTGTGATTAAGTTTAGTGGGCGTGGCTTGGTGGTGTTCAAGCAGGCACAGCATCCTGAGGCTGCACAGTGCAGCCGAAGCAAAGGTGCAACGTGAGCTGATATCCAAGACCTACTTGCTTGAAGAAAGTAGGCCAAGAATCTGGTTATCACATGGTATACCTTTAAATCATCCTGCATAAATCGCCGTGCTGCACATTCCAGTAATCTCTTTTCGTGGTTGTGTATCACATCGAAATTTCAAATAATCATTTATTATCTCTTCTTAATTTGTACATATATTTTTACATTTGTATGCTTTCAAATATACACGTGAGACAACCGCATACACGTCTCATGCCGAAACTGTAACTGTGTCGAGAGACGGTCCAGGAGCGATGGTAGCTGCCTCTGGTGGCTCAACAGTATTCGTTCCAACCGAAACAATCGAAGCGATTTGGGTTGGATTAACTGGGAGGCCACTGCCTTCGTCAGCAGTTACTGAAGCGACTGATGGAAGAGAGCGAGTTCGCCTGTGGTGAAGATTCACATTCACCCGAGCAAGTTCAGTTGGGTCTACTGGGATATTGGTAAATGCAGGAGTTTCTTGAGTGGCAATAGGAGCGCTTGTTCGTGGACGACGAGTGCGTCGATGATGAAGCTGAAACGTTCACTATCAGTGGAACGAAGGGACACAAGCATCTGATGAGGTGCAGACCTTTTCCTTCAACGGATCCTCAGCGAGCTCAGTGGGATCAACTGGGACACTAGTAGGCACATGAGGTTCGACTGTCAACACGGGAGCAATTGTCGGAGGAGAGCGAGTTCTTCTGTGGTGCTTGTGATGGGACTAAAAAGCTCGTAATGATGAACAAGCACATACCAGGAAAAAAATTGAGTGGGGCTTCCTCACCATGCCCCTCACTTCGACAAGTCCAGTGGGATCAGTTGGTAGATCGCTTGGTTGAGGTACGTCCGTGACATCAGGGGCGACTGTTCGTGGACGACGAGTACGTCGGTAGTGAGTCTGAAGGGCTCATAATCAGCAGGAGATCTACGTGTAGTAAGAAGGATAGGGATCGATCATGTAATGCTCACTCTTCTCATCAGCGGACCCTCAACAAACTCAGTAGGATCAGCTGGGAGATCAGTGGGCGCCTGAGGTTCCTCTGTGAACACGGGAGCAATTGTCGGAGGTGAGCGAGTCCTTCTGTGGTGCTTGTGGTGGAACTGAAAGGGTTCTTATACAAAAAGCAGATATCAGAGTCGAATGAAAATCTTCTCACCTCTTTCACCTCATCGAGCTCAGTTGGACTGAATGAGAGGTCAGTGAAAGGCGAAGGCTCGTCCGTGATATCAGGAGCGACTGTTCGTGGACGAATACGTCGGTGGTGGGGCTGGAAGTTTCAATCATTCGACCAAGGATCACATTCAGAGATAAGTAACAACAAAATGAGTGCTCACTCGTCGGGATGGTGCAATTTTCTCAAAGCCCGAACCAAAAGATGGAACGCTGGCAGGATGCCCATCGACGGCTACGGAATTCTGACTCTCCACGGTGTATTCAGGCGCGAATGTTGGCGGCGGACGGGTGCGACGGTGATGATAGTTGTCATGTTGCTGAAAGATACTATGTATTGCCCACAGCGCATGAACACAGAGGCTCGGGCAAAGCAAGGCAGCATTCAAGGATTACCTTCGGCCCAGACTCGTCAGAGCCTCCTGAATGAGGCTTAGCTAAGACGATCGCAACAACTGTGAAGATTAATACAATAGAAGATTTCATTTTGTGATTCTATCAAAGAGAAGAGCTGCTTTTTATAGCGGTTCGAGCATGCCTTATCTCGAGCGAGTCACGAGACACCTCCCACGTACGACGTCTGCACAAGCGCTTGACCGCTCACGTCAACTAACTCTTGGTGTTTAAGATAAGAACTTCCCTGCTGAACTCTTCGGAACAATCCTTCATGACCAATTGTACGGAAGCAAGCATGGAATGTTTATAATATTTATGTCTCTACAATTCGACATGGCATTGCTGAAGCTGTGTGACAAGATGCTCAATTTTTCGTGAGATAGGCTCACCGGGAGTGCCACATGCATCTTAGTAAACCATAGAAGAAATAGAATTTAAATTTGTGGAATGGACCCTTGGAAAATTTTTTACTTTCGTTCTTCATTTCATGTTTTGTCATTTTCCTTTTCATTTTTAAGTCTTTTTTCATTTCGTTGGCTCCTCGTACCCTCCATATCGAATTCTTCATTTACGATATTCTTGTAATACCTGTCGCAGTCAATTTTGTCAAAATTCTGCAAAATAGAACTGATATGACCCACCATAGCATGCCTATTAGTATTTGAACTGGCACAACTATATTTCTCTCACACCATAGCTTGCCTATTAGTGTTTGAACTGGCACAACTATATTTCTAATAGTAATCTGTCCAGGGCCCATCAGTTTTCAGATTTATCCTCGATACCAGGGTTGTACGTGAGTATGAGGATAAGTAATTTCCTTACAAAGCTGATTAACATTTGGTTGATGTAAAAGACTCAGTGAAATACAAACTGTTTACGGTTTTTTCTAGAGCTTCCAGAAACATCTTGCATGTCAGGATGCAATTTAAGGTCGTAAATTCCTCATTATGTGATGACCTCTTCGGGTGAGCTGATGTTGTATGCTTAACGATCTGCGTTCTTGAAATTTCAAGCTGAGCATCCTCGCTTGCTGCAAGGACTGAGTTTTCATCGGGATCACATTCAGCCTCCGCTTCAACGTAACCCCTTCAAACCTAATGAAGGCTTGTACATATTCTGCATTACCCAAAGATTCCTTCATCTGGTGGTGTCTGATCCGGGCTATCGATTGTAACGCAGATGGGGCTTCTCTGAATTTGTGTTTGAATTTTCGAAAATGCCTTGGCCATTCATATTCGGATGAGTGTCGGCCCTGATCGTCAATGTTCACGTGAACAGCACTTAGTGATGTCACCTCAACGTACTCTTATCAACCCCGACTGGTCTCTTTGTGAAATGTATCTTTGAAACCAACAACAACCAACAACTAATCATGCAGTTATCGCTTGTTGATGTAAACAGCTGAAGCGTTCACAGACCTCTTGCGAACAATGTTAGAAGAAGATTAAAAATTTGAACTTTTACCTTCTACACTTCTTCTGTAACCTAATGGGATTACCAGTTGCTATGATCCCTATTTCCTGTGACCTTGTTTTCAATGGAAGCGATCGCCAAATTGTCAGACTCCCCTTTATTTTTGTATCACTCCAGCAGAGAAAGCATATATACTGAGCAGTGGGCAGCTTATGTGCGTGTATTTGAGGTCTCCGCTCTCCAATGATGCTGTGAAAAACGTTGCAGAGGATGTTGCTGATGCCATCTCCATACATATGTTCAGCGTCTGCTGAACAACTCTGCTATGAGCTTGTGTATTATTGTGCCTCGGGTTTCGAAAAAGTTTTGTTTCTCTCTTTCATCGCCATATAGCGATGTGCCCTGCATCTGCAGAGTGATCCATAAATAATGTATGCCGCTGCTCCCCACTCCCAGCAGTCTATTTTTTATTTTTTAAAGGCTTCGCCTATCGTCACTTGGTACAATTGTATGTTGAGTGATCTGCAGAGTTGCGTGTTTCTTCTTTGCGTTGCAGTGCAAGAGAGTAGGAGTCTCAACAGAAGTGCTTGGTAATGCCGGAATTCCCCTCGAACATCGTTCATCTTCTGAACATGAGTTCGGGCCCCTGTAGGGCCGTTATGGTTCACCGTGGAGATGCAGAAAGGAGGCAGCCTAGATAGTGACCCGAAGAACTACTGTCTCAAGAAATTCAAGTGGAAAAGGGTGCCCACGAGCTGCAGAAACGACGCCACGGGTAACACCTGACGCCTTTGGATGACCGACCCCTCCTCCTAGTCGGCCTACGGTCGACTTTGCCAAAGAATGACTGGGGTGTATAGTAATGAGCTTGATAGCTGAATGATACTCATCGTATAGTATTAGTGCCATATCGATCGAAATGACTTGCTGCTTGACGTGTCAATTTTCGTGGTGGAAACGTCCACCGGTCAGTACCAAAAATTGAAATGAAACAAAAAATCGAATTACCCCTAATACTGTCTTTGAAGGCACACCACGCGATAAAAAAGTGAGCGTAATCACTCGCATTTATGGATATGGAGGCCGGTCATCAATCCAGTTGTGAAAGCGTATTAGCACGAAAAGTGACGCAAGATGGGCGTTCAACGGCTTCCCATAATCGCCACAATGCTAATCCGCCGTTATCACTCATGAATGCAGAAAGTAATTGCTTCGAACCCGAAACTGTCTTCACATCACATTCCCGCTGACGAAGTTGCAATAGACAGTAGCATTTTGTAACCTCCTTCACAAGAACGCAACGTAAAATTTTCACTGAAATCTAATGGAAAAAAGGGCGAACTCAGGAAAATATCGATATTACCCTATCAAGAGGCAAAAAGAAATAAAAGGATTTGAAAAAAAAGCGTTATTAGAAAACAGGCCTTAGGGTCCAATTCACCTTCGGAGAAAGTCGCGGTTTCATACAGTTGATAGGAGATAGAGCCGTTAGGATGCACGCTGCTGACGCAAAAAGGGTGGAAGCCGAACACTTTTACGGAGATCTACTGCCCTGAGAAGGTGGGAAAGGTGAGCGAATGATCTGACCATATACGAAGTTTGCTTTCATAGGTCCCGTGAGGAGTAAGGAGAAAGTGAGAATTGGAAGTACATGTTCGCTGAAAACAGATCTCCCATTCCAATATTCTTATGTGCTCGAGCTCGTATTCATATCTCATACGTTTCCGCAGCACGGCGTGTCGCTCTGCAGTTCATCAGCCGGGCGAGTTGCTAGCGAGGAAGGGTTATCGTTCGCAGCCGCCTGATTTAGCTTCCGCAGGTCTGCAGCCTACTTTCGGCTGGGGACACAGAGGGACGCAAGAGAGAAGTAGGGTTTCTGGGTTCTATTCCTCATTTTTTTCGCCGTCTTATTTCGTTCTTTCTCTGATATTGTAGTGCTGAGCACCCCTATTTTCATGTTCCATAATCTACCGGATTTACCCGTCCCGGGTAAAACACCGGGCAAAGAATAAAACTATTTGGAATCACTACTTTCTGTAATCGAATACTAGAGCCCAGAAGAGATAATATGTAGCGAAACTCGCTTTGAAAAAATGGGATGCTATTGCCATCCTAGCGAAACGAAAACAAAGAATGAAATCCATAAAAAGGAGAAGAAGCGAAAAAGTATAAAAGATAAGTTTATGAGAGAACACTGAAGACACACTCGAATTTTCGGCAAGTCATGTGTGGAACAGCTGAGCTACAATCGAGTACCTGATGCTAAAATTGCCTCCCTCCGGAGCGAGTGAACCGCAACAGGAAGTCCCCTAACCGAGTCTCTACAACGCCAGAGGTAAGGCTTAGCGGTATTCCAGTGACTTCATCAAGTGGCCCAAAATATCGAGCAGTTACTTCTCATGTGATGTAGTTTTTCTCTAATCATCAAGAGCCTTTAGGAATGTTATATGTGTACACTGAAGACAGACAGGTGAGTAATTTAAGGACTCGGTGGGACACCATGTATCAAGCTATCTTTTGCTGGAAATTTTTTCATCTGCCCCTATACTGCGTAACACACCATATCATTATTGGCTCTGCTGCTTTTTACACATGACCTATGAATTTTGTTAGCACAGGCTTCGGGTAGCTTCTCAGATTACTTCGCGGTCCACGCACATTTTCACTTATCTGTCTGTTGGTTAAGGCTTGTAATTATGCATACCACGAGTGGATTGCACCTAAATCAGTAAGATCGTTTGCAAAGAATTTACTAAACAGTTAATGACACTATTTACAGGAAAAAAGGCTAGTAGTACACTGCTCCTTTCAAGAAGTGTAAAATCGTTTGAGAATTATTTATGGGAGGATTACTGACATTGTTTACAAGAAAATAGGCTAGTAACACTTGTGATATTCATTTCGAAAAGTGTCACGCCACTAAAGATCCAACTTCACTGGCTCCTTCGGGAGCATTCGGAGTTGATCCTGGCAGTTCTGTAGTGACATCACTAGAGCTCACGAATGGAGCTGTCTCAGTGGGGTTAGAAGGAACATCAGAGGTAATAGGACTGATCTCAGTGGTTGCCGGAGCCTCTGATGAAATAGGGCTTTCTTCGGTGGTGACAGGTGCGATCGTTCTCGGAGGACGATGAGTGTGCCTATGATGGTGCTTGTGATGAGGCTGTAAAGATGCTTATTACATATTTCAAAAGCTGAACTAAACAACGTACAAATGTACTGGGCTACCTTCCCCTTGTGTGGATGCTCATCAGAACCTGAGCTTTCACTGGAATGAGGTCTGGCCAAAGCTATGGCCAACAGAGCGATGAAGAGTACGATAGTGAATTTCATGGTATACTTTCACTCTGGAAGGCTTCTGTCTTTTATAGTACGATGCATGTCTTATCTGATGGTCACGAGGGGCTCAACTTCCGCCTTTGCTGTCGTCATCTTTGCACTTGAGATAAGACAGTTTCCGGCGTCCGGCTCAAATTGTGACCCACAGTAAAGGAATGACGCGGCAGAAGTCGTCATCACGGGCTTCAAGAGACTTCGTGCAATTGAGCAGGAGCTCTCGGGTATCCTGCAGCCGAAAGTAAAGCGCTGACTGCTCATTTCCTGTATTACTCGGAAAACTGGGGACTCGTCGCCTGTGAGCTTCATTGTTGCTCTTGAGGAATTCCCTGCCGATTATGAAGGGCAGAGGTCCGCTTTAGAATAAAATCATGGCTTCTGAGAAAATTCAATAGAACGCAAGTAGAGTCCAATCAGGAGAAGCTGTAATCAGGCACCTGCGCAATTTTAAACTGAACTGAACACTTCGGATAATCAACCTCGTGCTCGGATGCTATGATTAGGGCACCCCCAAGGTATCGAGGAAGTTGCCGCTCCATTAGGTCTCTCCTCTGAAGGGATCAGATTTTCCCCTTTCTGACCTTCATGGTGTGTACGCGGCAAAGATTTCTGCCAGAAAAGAGTTTGAGGCACTTTGGATCTACAAGGAATTCAAGCATGGGCAACGGCAATGAGTATTTATCCATTAAGAGTGACCTCTTGCCATTTGCACCGCAGTGCAAGCTACTGATCTAAAAGGAGACGTGCGTCTCTCTGCTATATATTATAACTATATATTATAAGAAGAGCATGGCATCTCTCATTCTTCTCAACTATATATTATAAAGGCAGCATGGCATCTCTCATTCACTAACAACAGCGAACTCAGAGTGGCGTTGCTGCGCTCTTGTGGAGGTGCAGGGTGAGTTCATTTCTGACGTACGGTGTTTCTTCAGTGTTTTTCTAAATTTCCTTCAGAACCACTAGTGCAGTATGGCGTGTGACGGTGTAGTGCCAAGTTTAGGCCTTTGAGGAAGACGATCTTGTCGAAACGTTAGGCCATCAATTTTAATCCACCTAGCAACCTCGCTGGCATAACAGAAAAGAGCTGCAGCTAGAATTTTACCCTTTTAGAGCTGTTGTCGCTTGATGATATGATTGCAGCTGCTTGAAAAGGCTGGGTCATCGTTAAAATTGTGGTTCAAGGATTTCGCCAAGGTACATAATGCGATGGACTATTTATAAAGAAAAAAGGTGAAGAAAACCAGCGAAAGACGGAAACTTGTGGAACTAAGAGGTAAGCGAACAATTGTCGCAAACCCATTGGTCAGAGAAGCAAGTTAGCGGAGACGGACGGCTCTGAGAAGCAAAAAGATGGTTTCTGAATGCGTATCCAACGTGGACTTCACAGAAGAATACGCTCTAGATGAACTCGTCAAAGAAGTCAAGCATCTTTGCTCTCCAGACCTCATTCAAAGTGCATCGAAAAGCGGATTTATTTACTCGTTTCTGTGAAGGTTTTTTGTGGAAGTACGCTACCACGGTTTTATTTCCCAGATGAAATGAACAAATAAAGCGGCTATTTCTTCTCGATGCTGCCAAAGTTAGTTAGTGTGAGTTCGCTCTCCGGAACTCGCCTTATCTGGCATATTACATTTGTGTGTGTTGTCGCTGTACTCGAACACCGTGGGCGGCAGTTGGTCTAGTAACTATCCGATAAGGCTTATGCATGGTCACAATAGGACTCACTGTCATTAGCTCACTGTTCACATACTATTAGACAGGTTCTCGTATTTTTCTCGTTCTTCTGGTAAGAGCTGTAGCCAGATCCAGCTCTAGTGAAAGCCCTGGTTCGGTGAGAATTCACACAAAGGAGAGGTGAATACCAAATTTCCTTGCATCTTTCTTTTTTTTTGACCACTGCAACTCGTGAAGAACGCATGGATATTCCAACACCATCATCATCATCGCCATAGACACACAGCCCTCCTTGAACAATCGCACCTGTCATCACTGAAGAAAGCCTTATCTCATCCGACGCTCCCGTATCCACTAGGGAAATTGCTACTTCCTCCCTTACTTTCTTCGATCCCACAGAAACAGCTGCAGCAGTGACTGTCGCTGATGTCAGCGTGGATGTTTCAGAGACAACACCGTTAACCCCTGACCAATCGGCTAGTCCCTCACGTCAAAATAACGCCTTGCAAAGGTGTATGTGGAAGCTTGTATTGCATGTGTAAATATGTACATAGTATAGTAGCTCCAGTTTCTGCTCATAATTTGCAAGTATGGCCCTCCATAGAGAGAGTTTCTCCAGAAATCTTTCTCTCTAAAACTCCGTCCACCAAATAAAGCTCGTCTCTTTACCCAGAGCCACCGCATGGGAAGGGGTCCTGCGATTAATCACTGTAATTAGGAAACGGCGAATTGGAATACATTCCAGCAGTAGAATTAACAGACATCGGCCTGTGAGGGAGAACTATATGCTATTTGGTTAGGTGTGACATCAGCAATGTTACAACTTCCGTTGCAAACATTCTTTTAATGATTCCTGTCGTAGTGTGCTTTTCTTTGAATCGTCAAGGAACAAGATGTTTTTGATGCATCTTTTTAAATTTGAGCCCTTTTGAGCTGTGATCCCTGATCCGATACATTACCAAACGGCACTGGAATATTTCGCACGCCTTCGACCTTTGAACTTCTACCACAGCGGTGTATATAAACCGACGGGAGCTGACAGTACAAACTCACCACCATAGCTCTTGCTTCTTATCGGCTAGATCGCTCCTGTAAGTCGCCTGTTATTTGTTGATTCATTTTTTGAAGGCACAACCATTATTGACACACTGCCCTGTTAACAGTTTTCGGTCCCTCTTCAATTAAGTGTTCGTTGCCTCCGTCATGGAGAAGAAAGAAGAAAATATTCACGATTCAGACACGAGTGATACTTCCCAAAACGCAACATATGCCCACAACATGTTTACACACAATCACTTTGTCAAATAGGAGTTCGGTCGGATTGATCGCATTTACTGAAGGAGATCACGTTGTTTGAACTCAGTAATGTCAGTGACAGTGGTCAGGATTGCCATACAGGAGTCAACTGTCCCGTAAATGTGATGGCTTATGAGCGTGTTCGTTTATGGTGCACATTTACCGTAGACAATCGATAAGAGTTTATTACAGAAGCAGAGGATTGATTCTTGCCATTCAGAAACGCATTATACCGATCTGAAAAGATGCACTTCATGATTACTAATCATTACCGAGTGGGTAGATGAAAGAATGCTTGGAGAATGGGCAACTGCGTGCTTCATAGCTCACAAAGTGACAGCATAACTGAATGCCCTCACACGCCAGAGAAAAACAACGCGCTATCGCACGGCTTCTATTCCCTTCTTCGTGCGGGAAAAGAAGGTCAGCGCTAACTAATAGCCTCGGTGTGCGTTCAGCATCTCCTTATTGTTAGGACAGTTGAGACATCTGAGCACGTGACCAGCTCAAGCAGTGATATACGGTGAAATATTTTGCGATTGTCATATTTTCTGACCGAAAAAGTATTGAATGAGCGTTACTGTATACGGATTCTAAACAGATTCAATTTGTGTCAGAAAGGATATCTGTGAAGGCAGCAGGTCTAAAATAGTGGCTCAGAAAGGCAAAATATGTTGGTTGACAGATAACGGGGAACGAAGTAGAAGGAGTATAGCGCCGTTCTCGGTGAATAAAAGGTGCACTCTCCGCTTTCTAGCTCGACTTGATCTGCGGCTCCCACAGATAAGCGTTTCGCTTATTACCTTGCTATTCACAGGTTTTTGTGGATCGGAATATGCTCGGTGTCCCGGAAGGTACGTTGTTTCGTATTTCGAAAGGAAAAAAGATGGTCCTCACTTCTGAGAACTTTTTTCTTTCTCTACTGTTCTGCTCAACTTCCCTATATTCGTCTTGAACACTAGACTAAATTGCGTTCCTTCTGTTTCAGATAGTAGAGCTACTTCTGCTCATCAAAGAATTTGAGAAGACATGTGTTTACATCGGAAATGAGGCTACGACTAATGGAGGCATTTACGATTACTTTTGTTTTTTTTTTTGGCCACACTCTTAGTACTTCCGAATTAAGGTTCGTGTGTGTGCGGGGTGCAAAGTTCTGTGGAGCTTCGAAAGAGCACCTTTATTGTGATGTCTATTAACCTGAGGTTATTCCGAGTTGCGTTAAATTCAGTGATAGGGTAAATTCGGACGAATTGTGAAAAAATGGTGAATGTGACGGGCGAGATGATCAGTAATGCGACGGTGAAGAAAAAACGGATGTAAGTGACCAGAAACTTAAAAAATAGAACCCCTCCCCACCACTGATTCTCGACGTGAACGACCATTCCGTCAAGAGGCGGGTAACCCGGACGGCTCTGCCATTGGCATGTAGCCAAGTAATCAATGCACAAAAACAGCGAGGCAACAATACAAAATCTTAAAAGGCGTCCCATTGTTAGTTGCAAACGAGCGAAGACAACAAGTGAGAATTAATGAAAAAGAAAAGAAGAATAAAAAAGAAAAACTCGCGAACTCTACGGCTAAGCAGCAAAAATCAAAAACACTGAAAAAGGTGAACAGCGGATTAGAAAAGGGTATGCGACGTTCTGTTTGCAAAAGGGTGCCCCGATCGCTCTAACCATGCCGCACCGCCTTGGCCCCGCCCACCCCAGCCAAGCGGGATGCTCGTCGTCAGAAGGCGGACCGAGCCCAGAAAGGCAGCTGGAGCTAGAAAAGCAGCCTCTGCCACAGCTTAGAGATGCTCCTTTCGCGGGGGATTTCGTCATATATAGACCTCCCAGACCCGTTATCCTTCGGTGAATGACTCCTTTTGGAACTCCTCATCACCCACATTACCCCTATCACTTCTTTAAGACTCTGCACTCAGGTTTGTGCGCAACACGAATTGATGCCAACCCGCACAGAGCTCCTTGCTGGTCCTTTGTGAAATGGCCCACCTCGCCGATACCCAGTTCGCGTTGCTCGGTAACCTCATGGGAGAGCCCTGAAGCACAGCCAAGGCTAAACACATCACCGGCTACTACGCGATGAGAAGGAGATTTGTTGCACCGTGCACATAAAGCGTTTTGGGGCCTTTACATCTGAGGTAAGGCCAGTTATGAACGCCAGTATCTCCAAATCCCAAAAGTCGAATGGATTATTCCTCGTAACTGAACTGCATCATAATCTATATGTTGTTGAGGGTTTTTCATCGCTTAGTCATACCAGAGTCCGTTTTGCCAACATTTTCACGTTTTCTTTTCCGCTTTGGATACCGATGTGCTGCTTGAACTTGAGAGGCTCAATTCTGAAATCGTTCCGTTTGATCAAAGCTCAAATGAGTTTGTTTAGGTTGTAAGGGATTCCACAGAGACTGAAACTCCGTTATTCATACCGCTTTTATCTGGTGGCAGATTAATTGATGATCCAACGATTCTTTTTTTAACCTGCGGTGTTTTATCCTTACATGTGAACACAAGCTGAAATCGTCTCGCTGTAAACGGGCACATACTCGGGCAAGGGCCAGTTGAAGCCTTGCGTGGGCAGTTTGTATGCGAATTATTCGAGGTTCAAATGTGACCAACACTGCATGGACGGAACTTGCAGCGCTGCTTTGTCTCGCGCTTATATTCGCTCTGGCACTTGAAGCTGCCCTGTGTTCGTGCATGTGGGAAAGGTGGTGTTATTACAAGGAGGACGGGGGCAAAGACGCAACTTCACGTTTATGTCGCAAGCTCGCATGCACATAAAACAAAGGTGAAGGACGCTCCCAAGATTTCAACTCTACAGTAAATGATGACAGATGCATGAAAAAGGGGGTAAAATTGTTTGAGCCCAAGTCTAAGGAGAGCAGGGTACTTCGACGTGGATGAAACAAGTTTTATGTGCAATGAAGACTTCCCATGTGAGGACGGTTAACTCATCCAGAGCTTCCTTCCTTTCCCGGGCTAAGGTAACTCACATCTCCCTGACCAGGTTTGTTATTTTCTTCAATGTTTTTATTTATTTCTGAGCAATAGTGCGCAAAGCTATTATCAAGTCCTGAAACGTGAAGTCGCGTCTTTTTCCGACCCACATTGACCCGAGCGCGACTTCACGTATCATGCTTTCAGATAGCTTATCGCCCACCATTGCTCACAAGCACGTAAAGACATAACAAACATGGTCACGAGCGCTTGAGTTTTAGTCCATGCTTGGGGATGGTGAAGGCTTCCTGCGCTCTTCCGCCGGGGAGTTGCCGGCAAGGACAGGAGATCATTCGCGGCCGCTGATTTAGCCTCTCGTCCGTTTGCGGTCCACCTCGGTTAGTGATGCGATAGATTTTTGTGTCCCTATTTTTCGGGTGTTTGGACGTTTTTTTCTTCCTTTCTCTACTGTTATGTTGCTGAATACCCCCAAGATCCATATCTACAGCCTCTCGAATTTATCCCTCCCGGTGTTTTCAAAAAGATACTGATTTGGTATTGATTGGAACTTTAACCGTACGCTGAGTCCTATCATTTTTACGGATGCATGACGCATTGCATCAGTATGCCATAGCGTTGAACAGGGGCGTCCCAAAAGTAATTAATAGCTTCATGCATTGCTCCAACGAGAACAAAACTTCGTGCATTGCTCCAACGGCAAGCCAAATAACTTGCAACGTACCGTTGTACATAGGCCGAGAGTGACGAAGACAAGGATGATCATCATTGCCACCGCGCATGAAGTGAAATGGTATAAAAATGATCCTAAAAGTGTTTGAAGCTATCAGCTGTTCATGTTATTCACAATTTTGTCCATTGATAGTGAATTTCAAAACACAGTAAATCCTTCTACACATGTACCTCTTACTGTGTGTCTGTTTCTCGGTATGCGATCGGTGTGTCGAAGTTGGTGCGTCAATATGTCTGCCCAACGTTCACCCGCAGACAAATGATTATGGTTACATTCGATTCGATGATAGGAATTAGCTACTCACGCTGTGAAGGAGGTTCCTACTGCTCGCTGCCGAGAAGAGTGTGGTGCTCTGTTTTTCAAAAGTATTTTCAATACCGCACGGTCATTTATCTGGGCAATGGTTAGAATCCAGGTGAATAGGCGAGCGACCGCAGAACTCTGGCTAGAACCTAGCTCCTACTACCTTGTTTGATGGCGACAAGGCTAAATTTCTGTTTACTGCTGGAGATGCCTTAAAGGCAAAGGCAGTGTTTGGGGAAATTAGGCAGAAAAGTAAAAGAAGTAGTGAATTTGAAAGTCGAGATGCCCAGTCACAGGACACTGAAGAAAAAACGGATGGAAATGATCAAAGACCTGAGAAACAGGACCCTTCCCCACCGTTGTTTCCCGACGTGGAGCCTTCCCGTGAAGAGGCGGGTAGTCCGGCCGAGCTTTCCATCGACGTGTTGCCATGTTCTAAACACGAAGGGATGTTCGGAAATGAGGAAGCATCCTTTTTCTGGAGTGAGCCTCAAGCTGAACCGAGAAAGCGGGCCGCGATACCTTCTATTCCCACCCCAGCCAATCAGTCGCTAGGAGGCGGACCGAGCACAGTAAGGCGGCTCGAGCTGAAAGGACCGCCTCTGCCACAGCCCGGGGGCGCGCCCTTCGCGGGGGATTTCGCCGCAATAGGCTTTCCAAACCCGTAGTTTCCGAGTGAATGACCCCTCTTAGGGATTTCTTATCACCCACATCACCCCTAACACTGTCTTCAACGCAATAACGGCGAACGTCGTGCAGAAGAGAGAGCAACCGTGCTAGCTTCGAAGACACTGGAATGGGTAAATTTGGCATAGCAAGGATTATGAAAGTAGGCGAGTTCAGGAACGTAACAGCAATGGAAAATGAAAAGGGAAAATGGTGGAAGCCCCGAAAATAGGAACCTGAAGTTCCCCTCTCTTTCGCGCTCCTCCGCATCACTAGCTAGTCGGCGAGATAATGCAGACGGGCGAAGAAAACATCAGCTGCTCTTGAACGTTGTTCCGCCCTCACCGGCAACTCCTGATTTCAAACAAGTGATAACATAAGCTGCAGCATCATAGGCAATAACTTGGTACTTCATTGTTTCATACGATGCATGCAAAATATTAGCTTTCAAGGTTCCACTGTTGAAGAAGACGTCATATACTATTCATATAGAATCATACTATCATGATGTAGGGTATGTCGCATTTCCCACTCAGTCATGCCAAATCATAGCTATGAAAAGATAAAATAGGGGGGTTTGAACTCTGAAAATGCTTATATCAAGCAAAAACAAAATCAAGGGGGCCTATGCCGTGAGACACGTGTATGCCGGCTTTCATGTGCTTCTATTCGGAAAGAGGAAAGCCTACCGTGCAGAACATTATTTATCCCCACAATCCCGCGTACTTTCAGAGGTGATTTCAGTCCGATGAAACAATTGTAGCGTTTTTCTCAATGGATATATTGAGAAAATGGAAAAATGGAAATCACATGGATAGAGCGAGAGGGATAGTTTGCGTGAAATGACGTCTCCCTAATAAGCCTACCAAAGGAGAGAGGAGTGGCCAGTACAGTGAGAATGGGAGCTCGTCGTAGAGGATACGAATTGAGGCGCAGCATTTTTGATGCATGGCCATCATCACTTTACGAATTCATTTTCGGTAACATACAGGGTTTGTCAAAAAAAGAGTAAATTTTCGCGGGGCGAAGTAACATCTTTCATACCTCGAATACTATTGCATCCGAACAATGTACTAACAAAAACAGCAGAAAACTTCTCTGCGATGAAGCACGTCTGTAGCTGGTTTCTTGTAGGAATGACAATGGTTCACCATGACGCGTTTTGTCACCGTGGGCAAACCAACTTCATTCTCTCAAAGGCACATCACAAGATCAGATTAGTGGTTTACTTTCTTGGGGCACGCAGATCCCTGGATAACTGCTCAGACAGCATCTTTGTTACGGCTACACGGTGCACCCTCACGGTGTTGTGCCTGTTCATACAACCGAGTCATACGCACACAACCAAATACTCCTCTCCTCAGACGAACTATGCTCATCGTGGAAGTTGTTTTCATCATCAAAATGGCTGTTTCATCGAATTATCTTTTCTTATATAAAGTATTCCTTCTCCACGTTGGGAATTAGTTCGTCCAAGGCTAGGTGCGTTATTTAGGTGGGCGTGGCTTGGTTTTGTTCAGGCAGGCCCAGCACCGTGAAGTCGAACCGTGCGGCCGCAATAAAGGTGCAGCGTAAGCAGTTATCTAAGGACCTACTTTTCCTAAGGAAGAAAGCCACTAATCTGATTATCGCGTGATATGCCTTCAAGTCATCCTTTATCAATCGCTGTGCTGCACATTTCAGTAATCTTTTTTTGTAGTTGTGTATCACATCGAGATTCCAAATGATTATTTATTATCTCTTCTTAATTTTGTACATATATTTTTACATTTGTATGCTTTCAAATATACACGTGAAAAACCGCGTACAGGCATCATGCCGAAACTGTAACTGTGTCGAAAGACGGTCCAGGAGCGATGGTAGCTGCCTCTGGTGGTTCAACAGTATTCGTTCCAACCGAAACAATCGAAGCGATTTGGGTTGGATTAACTGGGAGGCCACTGCCTTCGTCAGCAGTTACCGGAGCGACTGATGGAGGAGAGCGAGTTCGCTTGCGGTGAAGATTCGCATTCACCCGAACAAGTTCAGTTGGATCTACTGGGACATCGGTAGATGCAGGAGTTCCTTGAGTGGCAATAGGAGCGCTTGTTCGTGGACGGCGAGTGCGTTGATGATGAAGCTGAAACGTTCACTGTCAATGGAACGAGTAAACTCAAGCATTTGATAAGGTGCATACCTTTTCCTTCAACGGACCCTCAGCAAGCTCAGTGGGATCAACTGGAACATCAGTAGGCGCTTGAGGTTCGACTGTCAGCACGGGAGCAATAGTGGGAGGAGAGCGAGTCCTTCCGTGGTGCTTGTGATGGGACTGAAAAGTTCGTAATGGTGATCAAGCACACATCAGAGAAAAAATTAAATGGGGCTTCCTTACCATGCCCTTAACTTCGGCGAGTCCAGTGAAATCAATTGGTAGATCGCTTGGCTGAGGTACATCAGGGGCAATTCTTTGTGGACGACGAGTACGTCCATGGTGAGTCTGAAGGGATCATGATCATCAGAAGATCGATGTAGTGGTAAGAAGGTTAAAGATCAATAATGAGGTGCTCACTCTTCCGATTAACGGACCCTCAACAAGCACAGTAGGATCGGCTGGAAGATCAGTGGGCGCCTGAGGTTTGTCTGAGAACACGGGAGCGATTGTGGGAGGAGAGCGAGTTCTTCTGTGGTGCTCGTGATGGAACTGAAAGGCTTCTGATCACAAAAAGCAGATGTCAGAGTCGAATTGTGATTTTCTCACCACCTTCACCTCATCGAGCACATTGTCAGTTGGATTGAGTGGGAGGTCAGTGAAAGCCGAGGGCTCGTCCGTAATATCTGTTCGTGGGCGAATAGTGCGTCGGTGGTGAGGCTAAAAGTTTCAATCATTCGAGCAAGTATCACAATCAGAGATAAGTAACAACAGTATAAGTGCTCACTTGTCGGAAGAGTGCATTTTTCTCTGAGCCCGAACCAAATGATGGAACGCTGGCAGGATGCCCATTGACAGCTACGGTCACAACTGGAGCAAATTGACTGGGAACAATGTGAAGACTACCGGAGTCCTCACTTTCCACGGTGTACTCAGGTGCGAATGTTGGCGGGGAACGGGTGCGACGGTGCTGATGATTGTCATGTTGCTGAAAGATACTATATATTGCCCGCAGAGCATGAACTCGGAGCCTAAGGCAAAGCAAGGCAGCTTTCAAGGATTACCTTCGGCCTAGGCTCTTCAGTGCCGCCTGAATGAGGCTTAGCCAAGGCGATCGCAAGAATTGTGAAGACGAATACAATAGAAGATTTCATTGTATGATTCTGTCGTATGGAACAGCCCCTTTTTATAGTGGTTCGAGGATGCCTTATCTCAAGTCATGAGACACCTCCCACCTACGATGTCTGCACAAACGCTTGACCGTTCACGTCACTCCCACACTCTTACTCTCAGTGTTTGAGATGAGGACATCTCTGGTGAACTCTTCAACTCTTCTAAGCAATGCAACATGACCAGTTACCATCAACAGAAGCAAACATGAAATATTTATGAACTTATGCCTTTGCTTTTCGACATGACATTGCTGAAGCTGTGTGACACAGTGCTCAGTTTTCTCCTAGATAGGCTTACCGGAGGTGCTACATACATCTCAGTAACCCATTGAAGAAATGAAATTCCCGCATGTGGAATGGAACTTTCAAACAATATTTACTTCCGCTCTTCATTTTCATGTTTTCCCATTTTACTTTTAATTTTTCTTTTTTTTTTCTCTTCTTATCGTCGGCTCCTGTACCTTCCTTTTCGAATCTTCATTTTCGATGCTTTCAAAATAGCTAACACATTCAATTTTGTGAAGAATTTTGCGAAATAGAAGTGGTATGAATGCCCTTACTCCTCAGCTTGCCTAATGGTGTTTAAATTGGCACAACTATATTTCAAGTGATAATTTGTCCAGTGACCCATCTCCTTGCAGTTCTCAAATTCTTCTCGGACACCTCTGCTTGGGTTGCGCGCAAGTATAGGGGTAAATAACGTCCTTCCAAAGGTGATCTGGTTGATGTAAACAGTTGATGCAAGCAGATTCAGTGTAATGCAAACTGTTTAGCGGTCCTTATGAAAGCCTTCTGAAGTATGTTGCATGTCAGAGTGCAAACTCAGGTCGTAAAAAATTTGATTATGTGATGAGCTTTTCGGGCAAGCGGATGATGAATGAGTAACGATCTGCCTTCTTAAAACTCCGTGTTGAGCATCCACGCTCTCTGCAAAGATTCATCGGGATCACATTCAGCCTCTGCTTCGACAACCCCTCCAAACTAAATGAAGGCTAATACTATTCTGCATTTTCATGAAATGTCTCAAAGATTTCTGAATACAGTGGGGTCTGATACGGGCTATTCATTGTAACGTAGATGGGGCTTCCTTGAATTCGTGTGAGATTTTTTGAAATTGCCTTGGCCATATAGATTGGAGTGGGTGTCGGCCCTGTTCGTCAATGTTCACGTGAACATCAGTTAGTGATGTCACCTCAACGTACTTATCAGCCCCGGCTGGTCTCTTGGTGAGATGTATCTTTGAAACCAACAACTTACGTGATAATCATGTAGTTATCGCTTGTTGATGTAAACAGTTGAAGCGTTCAGAGACCTCTTGCAAACAATATTTGGAGAGGATTAAAAATTTGAACTATAACCTTTTTATACACTATGATGCACTTCTTCTGTGGCCGAATGTGATAACCATTCGCAATGTTTCCTATTACTTGTGACCTTGCTTTCAATGGAAGCGACTAATGAATTGTCACGACTTCTCTTCATCTATTCGCTCCAGCAGAGAAAGCACATATAATGAACAGTGGACAGGGTTTTAAGGTCTCCGCTCTCCAATAATGTTGTGGAAAACGTTGCAGAGGATGTTGTTGACACCATCTTCATACATATGATCAGCCTAGTTATGGCAAGTTTGCTATGAGCTTGTGTGTAGTTGTGCCTCGGGTTTCCTCGTAAATCGCCATATAGCGATGTGTCCTACGTTTACAGAACGATCCATAAATCATGTAACGAATTCACCGCTGATCCCCATTCTCAGCAGTCTATTTTTTATTTTCTGTTAGAATTTTGCAAAATAGAATTGATATGAATGGTCCCACACCTTAGCTTGCCTATCAGTGTTTGAATTGGCACATATATTTCCAGTGATAATCTGTCGGGTGGCTCATCTCCTTTCAGCTCTCAAATTGTTCCTGAACACCTCTGCCTAGATTGTACGTGAGAATGAAAGTGAAAAACCTCCTTCCAAAGCTGATTTGCATTCAGCTGATGTTAACAGATTGAGTAGGATGCGAACTGTGCGGTTCTTTCGAAAGCCTCCTGAAATATAATATTAGGTTGTCCCAAAAGTCTTGTAGGATTTTTTTCGATCATCACTTTCTATTTTTTTTCGTCCAACAAATAACAATCAGGCAACAACGTATTGACCATTGTTATCGGCAACTCTCTGCCACTTTATAGGAAAATCGTTGATTCCCTTCTCCCAGAACTCTGGGTTCTGAGAGTCGAAGAAGTCAGCGATCGCCTTTGCAAGCAAGTCATAATCAACGAATTTTCTCTTGGCCAGGAAGGATTCGAGAGGATGGGTAAGGTGATAGCCAGAAGGGGCAATGTCTGGAGAGTATGGCGGGTGGGGCAGCACATCCCATCCGAGCTCCTGTAACTTGGCCTGGGTACTTTTCGCGAAATGGGAGCGAAATGGGAGCGGGCGTCGTCATGAAAAAGGGTGACCGCGGACCTTTTTCGGCGCTTTTCTCGAACAGCGACGGCGAGCTGCTGGAGCTGGTGTGTGCATACGGCAGCGGTGACTGTCTCGCCTTCTACCAGCACCTCGCGGAAAAGCATTTTTTCCGCGTCCCAGAACCAGCACAGTCCCAAGCGTGGTTTGTGTTTCATGTCAATCTCGCCGTTGCTGAAGCTGATGAACCAGCGGCGCACGGTCACGTAGCTCACACATCCCTTGCCCAATGCAGCGCTGATGGAGTGGCAAGCTTCCGTCGTTTTGGTGCCGCAAGACCGCTCATAATAGATGACACCGCGAGTTGGGTGGGTATCGACAACGGGCATTGTAGCTCTCTCCACGGGATCTGGTGGGTCAATACATATTTTCCTAGAAAGCTTAGGGAACGTTCTACCATATTCCTGAACCGCCTGGACCTGCCTCGAAGTGAACAAGAGTTACCGATTTTTTTTTTTTTGAGAAAATACTACAAGACTTTTGGGACAACCTAATATATTGAATGTCAGAATGCAATTTAAGGTCGTGAAAAAAGTTCGTGACCCTTCCGCAATGACTCTTTCGGGCAAACAGATGCTGAATGCTCAACGATCTGCCTTCTTAGAATTTTATGTTGTGCATTCTCGCTTGCTGCAAAAATTCAAGTTTCTATCGGGATCACTTTCAGCCACTGCTTCATTGTAACCACTCAAAACCTATGAATGCTTGTACATATTCTGCATTTTCTGAGAATGTCTCAAAGATTTCTTCATAGAGTGGGGTCTGATCAGGCCATTCATCGTAAAGCCGATGGTGCTTCCTTGAATTTGAGTCTGAATTTTTAAAAACGCCTCGGCCATTCAGATTCGAATGAGTCTTGGTTCTAATGGTCTATTTTCCCGTGAATAGCAGATACAGTCCATTTCCCAGCGCCTGGCAGGGCGTGGCCTGAATGGCGAGAGTGAGAGTGTGTGGCGAGAGTGAGAGAGTTTGATGCACTCTCACCCAAGTCCATAGGCCACGCCCTGCCAGGCGCTGGGAAATGGACTGTACTAGTGATGTCACCCCAGCGTACTCTTATCAGCCCCGACCGGTCTCTTCGTGAGATGTATCTTTGAAACCAACAACTTACGTGGCAATTATGTAGTTATCGCCTGTTGATGTACACGGTTGAAGCGTTCAGAGACCTCCTGCAAACAATGTTCGAAGAAGAATAAACATGTGATCTATAATCTTCTATTCTTCTTCTGTGCTCCATGTGATTACCAGCTGCAGTGTTTCCTGTTTCCTGTGACTCTGCTTTCAATGGGAGCGACTGCCAAATTTTCACGACTCCCACTTATTTTTGTATCACGAGCTCAGCTCTGCTATGAGCTTGTGTACTATAATTGTGTCTTGGGTTTCACAAAGGTTTTTTTTTCGTACCTCGTCATATAGCGATGTGTACTGTGCCTACAGAGTGATCCATAAATCGCGTCACAAATGTACGTTGCTCCCCATTTCCAGCAGTCTATTTTTCATTCTTAAAAGACTTCGCCTACCGTCACTTACGACCGTTGAATGTTGAGCGATTCTGCAGAGTGAGGTAGCTCATTATTTGCCTTGCAGTGCAGAGGAGTGGGAGCCCACCAAACAGAAGTGCGCGGTAATTCCTCTCGAACATCGATCATCTTCTGAACATGAGTTCGAGCACGTGTAGTGCCATTATGGATCACCGTGGAGATGCAGAAAAGGTGCAGCCTAGACAATTACCCGAGGAACTGCTGTCTCAAGAAATTCCGGTGGAAAAGTGTGCCGCCGAGCTGTATAAACGATGCAACGGATAACACCTGACGCCTTTGGATGACCGACCCCGCCTCCTAGGGTCGACTTTGCCGAATGACTGAGGTGAAGAGTAGTAAGCTTGATAGCTTCATGATACTTATCATATCATATTACTGCCATATCGGTCGAAATGACGTAGTGCTTGACGTGTCAACTTTCGTGGTGGAAACATCCACCGGTCAGTATCAAAGATTGGGATGGAAGAAACAATCGATTTACCCCTAACACTTCCTTCAAGGGCACACCACGCGATAAAAAAGTGAGCGTAATCACCCACAGTTATGGATATGGAGGTGTGCATATATGTGAAGCTCCTGGTCCTTACATTGGTTTTGGGAATGTCTAGGAAAACCTACAGCTCCCCGCCTATGGTACGGGACTAAACCACTTTATAGAGACTAAGAGAGCCAAAATCACTGGTCTGCTACAAGAGTTTATATACCATGCACACGTCAAAGAATTTACGCCTTGATTTCAGTGTAGTAAGTCCCAGATACTTATTCCGAATGAGAACCTTCGGAATTTTGAAGTGTAAGAAACTCTTACTTCAAAAAAGTATTTTTCGCGTGAAGTTATTTTGTACCTTTTCCAGAGTGTTAATATCCTTTCTCTTTATAGGGTGAAACACAGTGGCACCAGATTCGACCAAGAGTCGGACATAGGACTTGTAGACCTTCAGCAGAATGGACTTATTCGTCGTGAACAGTACTTTAATAATGTGCCCCGTACACATGAGAGCTAAATTGCACCCTTTTGAGCATGCATAGAGAAGTCAAGAGTACTGGTGTAGTAAAATCCAAGATCTCTTATGAACTTGACAGGAGAGATTGCAATCTAGTCAACCACATAAGGGCAAGCAATAGTGGCTGGATCAGAAGATCAGAAGCAATTTCCATACTCATAGTCTTATTCGGGGCCAAAGGTAGCTGCCATGGCCTTGCCCATTCACTCAACCGAGTAATGGACTCCTGCAGTTGCTCATTGCTCACTGGTGGCAGGTTCTCTAATAGCTTTGAAAACGTTTACATCATTGGCATACATCTCCGTTACAACACTAGATTTTCAAAAATATTAGGAAATTCAGAGGTGAAAATGTTGAAAAGAATCGGGGATAGTACTCCTCCAAGCGGCACTTCACTAACCACAACCTTGCAACTCGAGTATGCTTGCCCGACACGCACCTGGAAAGTTCTCCCAGAGAGGAAGTTTGCCATTCATTTGATGAGGATGGGATGAAAGTCAAGCATCTTTAACTTGTATAACAACTTTCTCTGGGAAACCCTGTCGAACGCTATGGCAAAGCCAAAATAAGTTACATCACAACAGTGTCCATTATCTATCTCCTTGAGCAAGTACTCTAGTCTTTCTATCATGTTTGTTTCCACGGAGCGGCCAGGGATAAAACCACGTTAAGCGCGAGGACAGATTTAGCGCCAGCGATATACTTTCGAATATGATCTTTGAGTGATTTTTCAAAAAGCATACAAAATAGGGATGTTATGCTCACTGGTTTATAATTCGCCGGATCCGGAGAAGGTTCCTTCTTCAACACCAGAGTAACAAAGGAATGCTTCAAGCGCCCTGGAACTTCTCCTGTCATTAGTGATTGATTGAACACGTACGTCAATGGTCCACAAATAACCTCAACTACCTTCTTAATCAAGGAAAGTGGAATGAAACCAGGGGTTACCGTGGAGGATTCTGGTCAAGAGCGACGTAAAAATGGGCGTTCAACGGCTTCTCCGCTCGCGTGCCCATAATTGCTAAAATGCTAATCCGCCGTCATCACTCGTGAATGCCGAAAATGACTGCTATAGCCCCAAAACTGTCTTCACATCACATTCCCGTTGAGAAAGTTGCAAAAGGCAAGATGGTTCTATCACACTGCATTTGTAGCATCGTTAACAAGAATGCAACTTGAAAATTTGAAATTAAGTGGAGAAAAGACAAACGCAGGAAAATGTAGATGCTACGACGCCAGAGGTGAAAAGAGGTTTGAAGGATTTGAAAAAAAGAAAGCGTTATCAAAAAACAAACGTTATGGTTCGATTCACCTTCGATGACAGTCCAGAAAGCAATAATGTGATATCTAGCAAATATTATTCCTTCGTCCTCTGAGGTGTCGTTGAAAACTGCTTTGTCCAATGCCAGGTGTGGTTTGGTAGGGTGGGCGCGGTTTGGTAGAGTTCGAGTGGACATAGCGCCGTTAGGATGCACCCTGGCGACGCAAAAGGTACAACCCGAACAACTCTACGGAGATCTACTTGCCCTAAGAAGGTGAGGAAGGTGAGCGGCTTGATCACGATCTCGTCGCTCCGCAATTCATCGGCCGGGCGGGTTGCTCGCGAGGGAGGGACATCTTGCGCAAACGGCTGATTTAGGTTTCGCCCGCCTGCAGCCTACTTCCGGCTAGTGACACAGAAGGGCACAAGAGAAGAGTGGGGTTTCTGGGTTCTTATTCCTCGTTTTTTCTCCGTCTTGTTTCGTTCTTTCTCTGATGTTGTACTGCTGAGCACCCCTACTTTTATATTCCGCAATCTTCCGAATTTACCCGTCCCGGGTAAAGCACCGAGCAAAGAATAAAAGCGTAGCGTTGGAAACACTATTTTCTGTAAACGAACACTTGAGCTCAGAAGAGACAATATTTTGAAAAACTTGCATCGAAAAATGGGGTGCTGTTGCCATCCTAGAGAACGAAAACAAACAAGGGAAACAATCAAAGGGAGAAAAAGCGAAAAAGTATAAAAATTAGTTGATGAGAGAAAATATTCACTGAATTCACACTCGACTTCTTGGCAATGCGTCATATGTGCAGTAGCTGAACTACAATAGAGTACCTTAGACCAAAACTACCCCCTTCCGGTGCGGGTGGGCCACGTCAGGAAGTGCCCTAGATCGAGCCTCTACAACGTCACAGGCTCAGCGGTGTTCCAGTGGCTTTACTAAGTGGCTCAGAATATCGGCAGCAGTTATTTGTATTGTGATGTAGTTTTTCTCTAATCATGAAAAGCCTTTTAGAATATTATGTTGTCCCAGAAGTCTTGTAGTATTTTTCCAAAAAAAAACAGTAACTCTTGTTCACTTCGAGGCAGGTCCAGGCGGTTCAGGAATATGGTAAGAACGTTCCCTAAGCTTTTTAGGAAAGTATATATTGACCCACCAGATCCCGTGGGGAGAGCTACAATGCCCGTTGTCGATACCCACCCAACTCGCGGTGTCATCTATTATGAGCGGTCTTGCGGCACCAAAACGACGGAAGCTTGCCACTCCATCAACGCTGCATTGGGCAAGGGATGTGTGAGCTACGAAACCGTGCGCCGCTGGTTCATCAGCTTCAGCAACGGCAAGATTGACATGATAGACAAACCACGCTTGGGACTGTGCTGGTTCTGGGACGCGGAAGGAATGCTTTTCCGCGAGGTGCTGGTGCGAGGCGAGACGGTCACCGCTGCCGTATGCACCCACTAGCTCCAGCAGCTCGCCGTCGCTGTTCGAGAAAAGTGCCGGAAAGCGCCGCGGTCACCCTTCTTCATGACGACGCCCGCTCCCATTTCGCTCCCATTTCTCGAAAAGTACCCAGGCCAAGTTACAGGAGCTCGGCTGGGATGTGCTGCCCCACCCGCCATACTCTCTAGACATTGCCCCTACTGGCTATCACCCTACCCATCCTCTCGAATCCTTCCAGGCCAAGAGAAAATTCGTTGATTATGACTTGCTTGCGAAGGTGATCGCTGACTTCTTCGACCCTCAGGACCCAGAGTTCTGGGAGAGGGGAATCAACGATTCTCCTATAAAGACCCTCAGGACCCAGAGTTACAGGAGCTCGGCTGGGATGTGCTGCCCCACCCGCCATACTCTCTAGACATTGCCCCTACTGGCTATCACCCTACCCATCCTCTCGAATCCTTCCAGGCCAAGAGAAAATTCGTTGATTATGACTTGCTTGCGAAGGTGATCGCTGACTTCTTCGACCCTCAGGACCCAGAGTTCTGGGAGAGGGGAATCAACGATTCTCCTATAAAGTGGCAGAAGGTTGCCGGTAACAATGGTCAATACGTTGTTGCCTAATTGTTATTTGTTGGACGAAAAAATAATAATAAGTGATGATCGAAAAAAATACTACAAGACTTTTGGGACAACCTAATATAGGGTGTGCCAATAAGGGCGCTTGATCTTTAAAATGACATAGAGCAAGTGGTGTGAGAGGTATAAATGAAATCTATTTCTTGTTTGAAAGAGTAGTCGAAGGCATTATGTATGGAAAACAACATCGTTCAAATGGCCACCTCGGCTTCGGTTGGTGGAGCGCATACGGGAAGACCAATTTTCAATGACTCTGGCGCACAAATCGGGCTGTATTTCATCGATGGCGTGGCGTATGTTGATTTTGAGATCATCACTGCTTTGTGGTTGGTTGCGTAGACTTGCGATTAAAACCCCCCCCCCCCACAAGAAATAGTCCAGTGGGGTTAAATCGCACGATCTCGGTGGCCAGTTGATGTCGCCTCCGCGCGAGATAACCTTTCCTCCGAAGCGCTCGTGCAGAAGATCCATTGTAGCGCGCAGTGTGTGGCTCGTAGGGCCGTCCTGCTGAAACCACATATCCTCGACATCCATATTGCCGATTTCGGAGTAAGCGCGCGTCCCGCGGAGCGCGCGCAACGTTGCTCAAACCGATGAATGACTTTTGTAATAATTTTTAATGGCTTGCACACGTTGCTCGCGGCTGAATTGGTTCACGGTGATTTGTGAAGATACACTGAATAATAACAACTAGGTTTGACAACTCTTCCACAAACAACGTGGGCGCCATGAGCTGTCAAAAATCGAGCGCCCTTATTGGCACACCCTATATTATATGTGTACATTGAAGACAGACAGCGGAATAACGCATGGAGGCAGTCTCGGTGTCAGGTCATGTATCGAGAACTATTTTTTGCTGGAAATTTTTTCATCTGCGCCCATACTGCGTAGCACACCGTACATTAAGAGCTCTGCTGTTTTTTACACACTGACGTTCAAATTTTGTCAGTACAACCTTTAGGCAGCTTTTTCAGATTATATCGTGGTCCATGCACATCTTCACTTATCTGTCTGCACTTTGCTAAGTCTTGTAATTATGCATACCAAGAGTAGATTGCACCGAAATCAGTAAGATCATTTGCAAATTATTCACTGAAGAATTACTGACATTATGTACATGAAATTGGACTAGTAGTACATTGCTCATTTCAAGAAGTGTCTACGCCACTAGCCCTACTTCACCGGTTCCCCACGGAGCATTCGGAGTTGTTCCTGGCAGTTCTACAGTGACATCACTAAAGCTCACGAATGGAGCTGTTTCTGTGGGATTAGAAGGAGCATCGGAGGAAATAGGACTTCTTTAAGTGGTTGCTGGAGCATCTGATGAAATAGGGCTTTCTTCAGTGGTGACAGGTGCAATCGTTCTCGGAGGACGATGAGTATGTCTATGATGGTGCTCGTGATGAGGCTGTAAAAGTGCTCATTAGATATCTAGGAACCTGATCTAAACAACGTACGAAAGTCTCTGGACTACCTTTCCCTTGTGAGGATGCTCATAAGAACCTAAGCTTTCACTGGAATGGGGTCTGGCCAAAGCTGTGGCCAGCAGAGCGATGAAGAGTACGATAGTGAGTTTCATGGTATGCTTTCCCTCTCTAGAGTGTCTGTCTTATATAGTACGATGCACATACCTTATGTGATGGTCACAAGACGTTCAACTTCCTCCTTTGCTGTCGTCATGCGATAAGGCAGTTTCTAGCGTCGGCTCAAATTGCGGCCCACAGTAAAAAAAATGCCGCGAATGAAGGCGTGAGATGGACTTCACTGTTTTTTGCGTCGGCTCTCCGGTTTCCTGCACCCGAAAGTAAAGCGCTGACTGCTCATGTCTTACATTACTCCGAAAACTGAAGACCCATCCCCTGTGAGCTTCATTGCTGCTCTTGAGGAATTTCCTGCCCATTATGGGGGCAGAGATTCGCTTTGAATGGCTCCTAAAATATTTCAACAAAACGCAAGTAGAAGTCTATCAGGAAAACCTGTAATCAGGCACCTGGCAGCTTCGAACCGAGCTGAACTCTTTGGATTTTGAATCAACCTCAGAAGGTGCTCGAATACTATGATTAGGGCAATCCAAAGGTGTCGAGGAAGTTGTCGCTCCCTTACGTCTCCCTCTGAAGAGACCGGATACGATATTACCCTTTTTGACCTCCATAATGTGTACAAGGCTGAGATTTCCGCTAGAAAAGTGTTTGACGCATTTTGAGTTTATAGAAGATATCCAAGCATGAACAGCCGAAATGAGCGTTTATCCGTTACGAATGACCTCTTGCCATTTGCACCACAGCGCAAGCTACTGGTCAAAAAGGGGACGTGCGTGTCCCAACTATACTATATTACAAGGACAGCATAACATCTTTCATTCACGAACTTCAGAGTGGCGTTGCTTCGCTCTCGCTCTTGTGGTGGTGCCAAGTGAGTTCATTCCTAACGTGCGGTGTTTCTTCGGTGTTTTTCTAAACTTGTTCAGAACCACTAGCGCAATGAGCTGTGTGGCGGTGTAGTGCCACGTTCAGGCCTCTGAGGAAGACGATCTGGTCGAAACGTCAGGATATCAATTGATGTTCCACCTAACAACCTCGTTGGCATGATATAGAAGAGCTACCGCAAGAATTTTTCTCCTTTTTGAGTTGATCGGAAAGGCATGGACTATTCGTTAAAATTGTGGTTGGAAGATTTCTCGAAGGTATGTAGTGCGATGGACTAAATGTGAAGAAAAGTGGGGAAGAAAACCAGTGAAAGGTGGAACCTTGTGGTAGGAGGTAGGAAGTCCAAAAATTTGTTTTGATTCTGGGGTTCGACGGAATCTATTGTTACTAAGAGCAAACCCTCTAGTGAGAGAAGCGGGCTGGCAAAGAAAGCAAAAAACGGTTTCTTAATGCGTATCAAACGTGGACTTCACAGAAGAATACGCTCTAGAAGAACACGTCGAACTCCATTCAAAGTGCATCGAAGTGCCAATTCATTCATTTGTTTCTTCTGAGATTTTTTCGGAAGTGCGCTACCACTGCTTTATTTTCCAGAGGAAAATAAACAAATAAAGCGGCTACTTCTTTTCGATGCTGCTACAAAGTTCACTAGTGTGAATTTGCTCTTCGGAATTCGCCTTATCTGGTATATTATTACATTTGTGGGTGTTGTCGCTGTACTCAAACAGCGTGGGCGGCAGTGGGCCTCGTGACCATCCGATAAGGTTTATGCATGGGCACAATATAAGACTCACGTCTCATTACATAGCTCAGTGCTCATATACTATGAGACTCGTTATCGTACTTTGAAAGCTCTGGTTCTGATGAATAACAACACAAAGGACAGCTACATACCGAATATTCTTGCATCTTTACTTTTTGACCTCTGGATGGATATTCCAGCACCATCATCACCAGACACGCGGCCCTCCACGAGCAATCGCACCTGTCACCACTGAAGAGAGCCCTATTTCATATGACGCTTTCGTAGCCACTGCAGAAAGCGTTATTTCCTCCGCTACTTTCTTCGATCCTACAGAAACAGCTGCATCAATGACCGCCGCTGCATCAGTGAGCGTGGATGTGTCAGAGACACCACCGTTTATTTCTGACTAATCTGCCAGTCCCTCAGGATAGCACCTTGCAAAACTGTGTGGAAGCCTGTATTGCATGCATAAATATGTACATAGTATAGTAGCCCCAGTTTCCAATCATAAAATTTGCAAGTATGGCTTTTCATCGATAGAGTGCCTCCAGAAATCTTTCGCTCAAGAACTCCCTCCACCAATTAAAGTTCGCCTCTTTACTCAGAGCCACTACATGAAAAGATGTTTAGCGATTGATCACTGTAATCAATAGGAAATCGCTAAGAACTGGAATACAGTGGATTTAAGCGGTCTACTCAAGAGATATCGGCATGGTGGGGGGAATTATATGCCCCACTTTGATTAACTGTGACATCCGCAATATCACAACTTCGATTTCAAATATTACTAATATTTCTGTAGTAGTGTGCTGCTCTTTGAACTGCCAGTAAACGAGATGTTTTTGATCTTTTTGGATTTTGACGCTTGAACTCCTTGATCCGTTTCATTACCACAGGGCACCAAAATGAGCCCTCTCATCATCGCCTTTGTGTAATACTCGCACGCTTTCGACCTTTGGACTTCTACCTCAGCGGTGTCTATAAACCATTAAGAGATGGCACTACAAGGTTATTACCATAGCCCCTGCTTCGTATCGGCTAGATCACTACTGTAAGTCGCCTGTTATTTATTGGGTTGAGGAATAAGTCCTCGCCGTTTTTTTAACCCCGTTTTTCACAATCTTTCCTTCATCTTTCGACAAAGCTTATATATATTTTCGATAGAGCTTTTTTTGCTCTATAAAATGGTACTATATGTTTTTCCATTCCTTCGACTAACTAATATTCATGAGATTTGGAAATGAAGTAAGCTGAAGGCAAAAAATGGGCAGTTGCGCACCTCGTCTTTCTCGTCTGCCGTCAAGATCATCTTAGGCTTAATCTTCTGGCTTCCTTCGCATCATCTAACAAGGAGGCTATCTGTTTTCCTTGCGAGATAGTCAGTTTTCCGATGGGCACCATCCCAATGGGACCAAATTTGGTGAGGCTTTCTCGAGCAAAGATGTATGACTTCGTTCACGCCGATGCATAAACAAGTGCAGTGTAGGCTATGTCCGGCTTAACATTAGCGTATTCGCCACCGAAAATAGAGTGAGTAACAAAAAAGCCCATCAGTCCTTTCGAGGCCCACCCTTCCTATCCGATAATCACGAAATCATCTGCACGCCTATCTTTTGGTCTAGAGAGCTAGGTTCACATGGATGGCATGGGATCTGATCCTCGGACCCCGCGAGTAATTGCAATATTTTCGCTACTGCGCCTCGGTGCCACCTTGGAATGCAATTTTCGCATTTAACTGAACGAAGTTTCACTCATTTGCCTGCTATCAAACCCCTAATAGACGGATGTAACTTTAGTGACAGGTGGCGCGCAGCTCCACTCTCACGGTGTTGGGAACAAATCCGTATAGTTTCTCGCTGAGTTCAAAATCCCCACCCATTTGGGATAGGTAATTTGGTAGCAGTCCTGACTGGAAGGTTAAAAGTACTGACTTGTACATCAGCTTGCCCGTAAGCCATTGTATAGGACAAATCGCATTCATGTGCCACCACGACTTCGAATAGAACTGGATTGCGTGGCGCATCCTGCAGAAGGGGACGATTACCGCCAAGAACTGTTTTTCTTTTTATTGAACCTCTGACGGAATGAATCCTGGGCGTCGTGCAACTAGCTCTATCTCATTTCCTCTTCATATTTCTACTACTATGTTCTCAGCAATGGTATCATCATGGGTTAATCCGGATGATAATTTATTCCATGAATTCGTATTCAAAACAAAATGTTTACCCGAGAAGAAATGCAATGTTTTTTTGCATTTTTTACTCTCATTTGTCTCAATACATCCTTTCTGCTTCCGAAACTCTCCTCGTTCTCACAGATCTTTTTATTATCTGAAAAGGAGTGAGATTTCATACGTTCACAATTTGCACGAACAATAAGGAAGGAGAGACTCAAAAATCAAAATGAAATCTCACGTACGATTCAAGAGGTACTTCCAAGCTCAAGCCTCCGTCGAGGAATCCTCGACAGTGGGCGGGGGGGGGGGGGGTAGTACTCGGTCCGCTGAGAGGGAGATCGTTGTGCTAGATGTCAGCAGTATCAATGAAATTTTTCAAGCTGAGGGTACATAGAGTAAAGGGGAGATGTGATAAAGCTGGTTAGCTAGGTTCTTATCTTCTAATATTTATATCATATCTATTTAAATCTACGAAATTAATAGTTAGTTTAGTCTATTAATATTTATATCGTCTTTATATCTATCAACTAGTCCTCACTCAAAAAACTCGAAAGCTATACAAATAGAGGTACCCCGCCTTCAAGAAAAGATCTGTTTAAGACGATGTTGTAGGGTGAAGAAGCGTATGAAGACATGGAAGATAAGCATTGGTCTTTTGGTCATACATTGCTTTGGCCCTCATGGAATTGAGGGCGGTGAACAAGGTACAAAGCTTCTGTAACCAAATGCCTCTAGCTTATGCTGTGGTACGAAATCGCAGGACGGATCGATAAACTGTACACGTTTGGTTGCAGATTCCTGATACTTTAATGCCGTCCATAATTCCAAGACGACAAACAAATTGGTATACCCTTCAACCTGATAGATTGTCGATGGAAACATACATGGCGCGTCCCACAACCGAGCCGACCAACGCCAATCGCCCTCCCTTCGGTTCCTTTGCACCGCAAACGCGCACAAACGGACCCCCCCCCCCCCCGACATTCACCAATTAGCCGTGGGGCGCGTTAATTATCCACGGGTAATAGCATGGTGAATATCCAAGAAACTGTGAGTAAAAATAAGCTGATATGGGCTTCTTTCATACATTATTATTATTTCAAGCACGTAGTCTGGTACTAGCGAGCCATTATACGGACCGGAAAAGCGTTTGTATCCACCTAGAATGTGAGTGGAATTCTCATGCATGGCGCATCCATCAGCTCACCCGTCAACACCATAGAACCTCGCTTTGAACCTCTGAGTGCAAAGGGTGTCTGCTGGAAGCATTTCAGATATGCTGAATAATTCTTTCCAAAAAAACATGTGAAGATTAGCCATTTCGTCGGGAAAAACCCTCAACGAAATTTCTTCGATATAATTGCTCTCTTTCTGAAGGTATGATACGATTCTAGTGCTCATCACAAAGTTGATCCCACATCGAAAATCTCCACTTACGAGTTATATCCTCTATGAAATTTCCATCTAAAGAGCTATGCAGTTTTTAGGGAGATCAAGCGACAATAGATTAGATTAAGGGAATTATTATGAAAGTAGGATACATTATTTGAAAGATTAGGTTCCAGTGTAGTCACAAGTATTTACAAAATCTTCAAATTTCCAACGGGGAAGATAACACGCTCCGATCGCAATGTGGCGCATTAACTGGTTTCTATTTAAGTCTTAGCCTTTTATCCCATTTTCATGAGTTGTGATGTCATTTATTCCATAGGCTCTAATTTTTGTGGTTAATCGCATTGACTGCGTAGAAAGCCACAAAAATATCGGTAAATGAAGCGGAGGACCAATCCCACAACTTGATCAACAGCTTCTGTCGCAACATAGACTGTACGGAACGAAAAAGAGAAGTGGAAGGCCGCACAAGCTTTCTGAGAGGCAGAAGCGTCGGATCCTCAACGCTGCGTCTAAGTCCACAAAGGGTGTTCGTCGGCTGTGCAGGGAGCTGGCACCTACTGTATCGAAAAGCACTGTGCTCCGTCTGTTTGAATCGTCTCCTCACATCGAGCGAGGACGGTTTTCGTTTACGCCATACCTCACGAAGGCGCACGAAGAGGCTTGAATATATTTTGCCAAGGAACATGTCAGCTGGACGCATCAATGGGATAAGTTAGTCTGCAGGGTTACATTATTGGCATAGTAGTTCACACAGTATTAGTAACCAGTTGGTTGGCGCACACTACTGCGCGCGATATGGCGATGTTATATCGCGCGCAGTAGTGTGCGCCACCAAAGTTGTGTATGGGTAAGATTGAAATTTCCTATCCTCTACTCTCAGCTAAGCTATTGAATTGGAAAAAACAGAGAAGATGGCATGATAGAAAAGCATTTCGGTATTGATATTCTTCAGTCGCTTTGCATCGAACCCATTTTGCACGTCATCGACATGAACCGCGCGCAGCAGTGTGCGCCAGCCAACTGGTTTAGGTGATCATTGGGAGTTTGCATTGTTCAGAGATCGATAGTTTTGTATTAGATTGCATCAATTGCTATTAATTTGTTCACTCGCTGAGCATCTAATTCCTACACATTGATGGTAGATCCATGTCCCGACTATCGATGTTTATCGTTTTCGCAAAACATGCTTCACTATTTGGAATTTTACATAGTCTAGCGGTTGATACCCAGTGTTGCTGCCAGCACCGCTTTAGAAAATGATTCCCAGTGAACCGCTTGCTTGGCTATCACAAATATAGGTTGTGTCATGATTATCAATGTCTGTCTTATCAAGAAAAATTCACATTTTTAGAACACCCGGCAATTCAGCGGTCGATACATCGGCTAGTGATATCAGAACATAAACAAATTATGTTCACCCAATGGCACTGAGCATCAGACGCCTTTGCTAAAGCGGTCGTATAGTAGTAGTAAGCGATCTAAAGGATTTCATCCCATTCCATTCCTAACGGTTCTTATGAGCCACTGTAAACCGTTACCAAATTCACTGAGGCCCTATACCCAACGAGGCCATTGAGGTCCCCGCACCCTACAATGCCTGCGAATGTGAACATTCCACTGTTAGCCGCAGAAGCGAACCGGCCTTGGTGACATTACCCTTCTCACGCTCGTTATCGAATCTTATCAACCATTACCGATTTGAATCACTCACCATCGATGTGCCCGTCCCACCCTGCTGAACAGCAATGAGTATGGGCGCTCTTGGATCAACACGAAAGCGAAACGAATTCGACGACTCTAGCCTTTTTGCGCTCCTTATCGAATCTTATCAACCGTTATCAGTGCGAGTCACCAATCATCAACGTCCCTGTTCCAACACTAAAAACACCTATGAGTATCGGCGCTCTGGGATCAACCCGAAAGTCGAAATGGATCGGATAGCTCTAGCTTTTTACGCTCATTATCAGAATTTATCAACCGTTATCAAGCTGGATCACCCACCATTAATGTCCCTGGACCACGGTTCTAAACACCCATCAGTGACAGCGCTCTTGGATCAACGCGGAAGGCGAAACGAATTTGACGACATTTGCCTTCTCATGCTCCTTATCAAATCTTATCAACCGTTATCAAGCTGCATCACCCACCATCAATATCTCCATCCCACTCCGCGAAACACTTGTGAGTATGAGCGCTTCAGGATCAATTTGATAAGCAAAAAAGATTCGACGACTCTAGCATTTTTACGCTCCTTATCGAATCTTATCAACCTTTATCAATGCGGGTCATCCACCATTGATGTCCCCGTCCCGCCCCGCAAAACACCTGCGAGTGACAGCTATCTGGGATCAACGCGAAAGACGAAACGGATTTGGTGGCATTTGTCTTCCGAGGCTCCTTATCGCCCCTTATCAGTTGCTATCACTTCCGTTCCCTCACCATTCATGTTCCCTTACTACCCCCTATATCACTTCAGTTTAGGGTCCCAGCTCTACTGCGACGCGAGATATGAATTTCGTGACAGACGGACAAACACATACACACACAGACAGACATACTAAGCGAATTATATATAGTAGGATAGGATATTGTGGTAGGTTTTTGCCACATGGGTCGGCTGCGTTACCTAACCGGCTGCCAACAATCGATTTTATTGATCGGTTATTTTTTTATGGATCTACTTCTTTTTACAACAATGTCCACCAGGAAAAGCCGATTCGACTGCCATAAAAGAGCAAACCTGAAATTAGCGTAAAAATCACACAGTCGTAACTATGTCGGTCATGGCAAATAACTGCCACCAGAAAACACATTGCTCCCGCCATTGAATCTTCATTACTCAGATCCGCCGTTATAAGGTTACAGAACGTGGAAGATGGGGGTGTGTACCCTTATGTCAGGACTTCGCACTCGGCATCGCAAGCGAAGCAATGCGGACGAGCTAAGGGCGCCATGCTGTTGGGTCCCGAAGCGATACAAGTCAAGTATCGCGCTCTTAGCATTACCGCGTAATCGCTAAGACTCAACTGCCGCGACACGCATAACTTGCAAACACTATGTCGCACGCCGCTCGTCGTCGTGCGATATTTTTGACATAAGGGAACACAACTGGGAGATGGTGGGGTCAACTCGTTTACGGCTATTGGCCGTTTTATATTGGCGCATCACGCATACATGAGCTCCTTGGCTGCAAGTGGCAACTGCACTGAACCTCTGACGCTAAGTAGTAGCAAAATCGGCTTCAAGCAACCAGGTGTCATCACGCTTTTGTTAGTGTAGTGGTGTCACACTGTACAGGTCGAAAAGGCTGTTTTGAAAGCGGGCACGCAAGTGGTGTACAGGAAGTCAGGCTAGATTTCAAAAAACTCAGTATTATCGCTTTTTACTAACGTTCTTCCTGCGCTATGATCCTTGCCTTACGTCTGGGGCGTGAGTTAATCGCTACATTTGGCGAGAAAAGCTTAGCTGTGTATTGATCACAAATCACTACGGTATTATTCAAATAGAACGGAAAACGACATACCACAAGCAGCACACACCAGACGGATAGGGCTGTCATTGTATTTCCGAAAAAGGTAAGCTTCAGACTTTCGGACGATGCAGTGAGAAGGTAGATATAGACATTGTGTTCATGGCGACTTTTATATGATTGCATCATTGTAAGGATTGCGATTAAAAGGTTTTCGATTATCAGCTTCTGTATTCCAATATGCTTTTATCGGCTTTTTGTCATAATTTGCTACTCAAAATGGTTAGGATGATAAAAAGCGCTAGTTATTTATGCATGCGGTTTATGTTGAAAATGGCGTGCAAATAAGATTTTAAAGTGCTCTGTGCCCCATTATTCTATTGCCACATTAACGTCCATTATTATTGGATTGTCCCCCTGCATTATAAATTCAGGCTTTCAAAAGGAATATGATAACGAGGCATGCTAACCGTTTCTAAAAACCTCTATGTTTATGTTTGTTTATGTTTGTTTATGTTTATTACGCTGCTAAAGGCACAACGTAGAAAAAGCAATCAAAACTAAAAACCAGCATAGCTGGGCATGAGATATTCTATGGAACCAAAAACACAATCAAGATAAGCAATACACAATTAGAATGCACGCACTACTCAACAAGGACCCTTAAACAACAAGATCATAATCTTCACATCAAGCTCATAAGGAACAGTGAATCTCAAGGAATTAAGAAATCACATAATCAGGTAGCATTTTGGCTGTGTGACGTTTGAATTGTTTCAACGTCCCAAGAGAGCCTACCCTCTTAGTTACTTTGTTGTACAAGCTAGCCGCTCTAAAGGTAAAACTTCTGGCCCTTACATTAGTAAAAGGCCTAGTCAGGAAAATCTTAAACTCTCCACCCCTGGTACGAGAAAGTACCAACTTATAAAATCCAAAAGAACCAAACTCATTAACCTGATACAGGAGTTTATAGATCATACACACATCAAAGATTTTTCGCCTTGATTCAAGGGTTGCTAGTCCCAGACACTTGTTCCGAATACACGATCTAGGAATCCTAGAGTGTAAGAAACTGTTACAACGAAAAAGTATTTTTCTCGTGAAGTTATTTTGTACCTTTTCCAGAGCGATGATATCCTCCATATTTTTTCGCGTGAAACTTTGCATGCGGCCCACATTAGACAAATACAACATAAATATGTGGGCAACAGAAAAACTCATTTTTCCGTGGACGATTCATTATAAAGGGTGTGGTCGGAGTGGGCTTCAGGAGGTTGAGCGCCGTGATGGCGCAGCGTAACGGCGCGAGAAAGGTGCCGCCTAGATAGTTGTCCAAAAACTATTTCCGCAAGAAGGTCTGGGGCCGACTTATCTGGTTATCATGGGGAGTGCCTTTAACTTCCCATGGAACTTTGTACTGAGACCTAGGTGGATCGACATGGTCTCGAATGCTGATTACTTACTTGAAAACCGAAATTTCAGGATGCAGTTCCCAAGCCACTTAGGAGGGGTCAAAATTTGCTTGCGATAACAGAATGACCGGGTATCTCGCTTGACGGGACTCATCAAAAGGTCTCATCGTGGGAATCAAACGCAAATTTCACCTCCACTATAGCATGAGTGCTATCAGTGAGCTACGGGGACCGTTGATGTACTCGCGGTTATTCTCGCCGAAGGGTCCCTTCAACCACAGTACCAGTCAACGAGTCATCGCACGCAAACTTTGACCCCACCTTGCTCGCTTCGAAGTGGCATTTCGCAAATTTTCTTTTCATTGTTGTAAACGGCGTTCGAAACCCTATCAGACCCTTGGGTCTCACTTCCAAACTATAAAGGAAGTGAAAACCCTTTCCTGGTAATAAGCCTCTTTTCGCATTCGTTCACTTATCATTGGTCGCTTGAAGAAGGGCATATGAAGAAATCGATGTAGGTTGTTACTGAGTAATGGCAACTCAATCATGTTGTCACCTTGTGAGCGATGATGCGCTCACTGGCTTCATCCCAAACAGTGTTCTTTTTCACCTACCCAGGGGCTGATGATTAGCAATCATGAAGCGCATCTTTTCAGATAGGTATGGTGCGTTTCTGAAATGGCAAGAATCAATCCTTTGTTTTTATAACAAACTCTTATCGGATGCAATAGAGGTTCCTTAGTGGTGCCAGGTGAGATTGTTCGTGGAGGGCTGTGTGTGCCTGTGATGGTGATGATGATGGTTCTGAAATATCCATGCTTTTTTCACGAGTTGCAGCGGTCAACTATTCCTTTGTGTGGATGCTCGTCAGAATCAGAGTTTTCACTAGAGTGGGTCTGGTTAGAGCTACGGCCAGTAGAACGAGGAAAAGTACGATAACGAGTCTCATGGTATACACTGAGCTAATGAGATGTGAGTCTTATATAGTGTCGATGCATGAGCCTTATCGCAAAGTCACGAGACTAACTGCCGCCCCCGGTGTTTGAGTACGGCAACAACCCCCACAAATGCAATATACCAGATAAGGCGAATTCCGGAAAGCAGATGTACACTGGTGGACTTTGAGGCAACATTGGAAAGAAATAATCCCTTTATTTATTTATCTTTCACTGGGAAATGAAGCCGTGGTAGCGCCCTTAAAAAAATTAATCTTCGTAGAAACAAGCGAGTGAATTGGCTGTTCGATGCGCTTCGAAAGGCGTCTTGGAAAGCGAAGGTGCTTCGTTTCTCCAAAGTGTTCTTCTAGAGCGTATTGTCCTGCGCAGTTCAGGTTGGAAATACATTGACAAACCATTTTTTGCTGCTCGGAGTCGTCCGCCTTCGCCAGCTTGCTTCTCCGATCAATGGGTTTGCGCTTAGTAACAATAGAATCTATTAATGCTTGAAATCGAAAGAAACTTTGCGGTCTCATGAGTTCGGAATTTTCCACATTTCGCTGGTTTTCTTGCCCCTAACTTTCTTTACAATTAATCCATCACATCCTTTATGAAAGCTTCTACCACCACTTTAAAGACACCGTAAGGGGGTAATTTTGGTTTACGGTAGAACAGACGTAGTGTGGACGAGTTTGAGTGGCCGCCATTGCACAAACTCGCCAATTTGACGCCTTGGCCTGGTGCCAAAAGAAGATGGTTCTGTTATTGATTTGTTTTTTCCTTTTAGTTTTTACTTTGTTCTTTCTTATATTGTTTCTAGATGTACTTACAGGTCAAATAAAGTCGGGAGGGGGAGACGCAAAATTTTCACCCACATCAAAGCTTCTTTCCCTTCCTAGGGTCAGGCTAAAGCAGATGAGACCTGTGCTTTGACAGATGCTTTTCAATGTGGGAGGAGGGGATATCAATTTTAGCCTGAGCCTAGTAAGGGAAAGGAGCTTCGACGTCGCTGCAAAGTTGCGTCTCCCCCCGACTTCATTTGACCCTTCTGAGATTTTCAGGTACAGAAATGCACAATCAAGAAGATCCATAAGTAAACAAGTAAAAATGTCACTAGAAAACAGTCTAAAGAGGAAATAATTCAAAAATAAGTTTACATCTGGCCGAAGACAAGCTTTAAAATGAACGAAGCGTGGCTCGGCCATGGAAGCTTGCAGTTCGGACGGAAGCGCGCCCTGGGGGCAAAAAGCGCCCTGTGGCGCGTTTTTCAACGCCGGTTTCGTTACACATTGTATCTACCGAACCCATATGTTTGTTTTCAGGCGCCATTGTTTTTGTAAACGTTATTCCGCCCTTGCCCCCCTCCCGGTGCCTTTAACAAAGGATCCATGCCTTTGCGAGTAATTGCAACGGCATCATCATGCGGCAAAAGCTTGAAAAAGGGAAAAATTTATGGATGCAGAGTTCAAGGCTTTATCGGCTTTGCATCAATTGTCTGATGTTGCCCACCTAAACATGAGGAGTGAAGCCTCCCCTTGATGTTTACAAAGCATTCAATCATATAAAATGCATGACTTGATTATTATGCTAACCTTTTCCCATCACAGTGGGCAGGAAATTCCTCAAGAGCAGCACTAAGCTCACAGGCGACGGGTTCCCACTTTTCTGAGTAATATAAAAGATGAGCAGTCAGCGCTTCACTTTCGGGTGGAGGAGACCCGAGAGCTTCTGCTCAATTGTACGAAGTCTATTGAAGTCCATGTTAACGCCTTCTTACGCGGCATTCCTTCACTGTGGGTCACTAATCGAGCTAGACGCCGGAAACTGTCTTATCTCAAGTGTAAAGATGACGACAGCAAAGGAGGAAGTTGAACGTCTCATGACCATCAGATAAAACGTGTGCATCGTACTATATAAGGCAGAAGCCCTACGGAGTGAAAGCATACCATGAAGTTCTTCATCGTATTTTTCATCGCTCTGCTGGCCATAGCTTTGGCCAGACCTCATTCCAGTGAGAGCTCAGGTTCTGATGAGCATCAACACAAGGGAAAGGTAGTTCAGAGCCTTTTGTGCGTTGTTTAATTCAGAATCTTGAATATCTAATGAGCATGTTTACAGCCTCATCACAAGCACCATCATAGACATACTCATCGTCCTCGAACGATCGCACCTGTCACCACTGAAGAAAGCTCTACTTCATCAGATGCTCCAGCAACCACTGAGAGAAGTTCTATTTCCTCCGATGCTCCTTCTAACCCCACTGAGACAGCTCCATTCGTGAGTTCTAATGGTGTCAGTGTAGAGCTGCCAGGAACAACTCCGCATGCTCCCGCAAGAGCCGTTGAAAAGGGACCTCTAGTGGCGTAAACTTTTTTGAAGTGAGCACCACATGTACTACTGGCCTATTTTCATGTAAATAATGTCAATAATTCTTCCATAAATAATTTTAAAACGATTTTACTGATTTCGGTGCAATCTTCTCGGGTCACGTATAATTACAAGCCTTAAGTAAAGTGCAGACAGATATGCGAAAATGTGCATGGGTCACGAAATAATCTTGAAAAGCTAGCTTAAGACTGTGCTGACAAAAATTGAAGTTCAACGATTGTGCAGGATGAGATAGAGACTCATGGGCAGATGAAACAATATTCAGCGAAAAGGTCTCCTTGATGAGTGGTCTCATGCCGGGACTACCTCCTTAAAGGAACCGGAAGGGGTCCGAAGAAAGAGAAGGATGCAAAGAAATGATCATTTTGTAACGAACATTCAAAGTTAGCAGCGATCGGTGGAAAAAGCCGCCTTCAAAAGCGCGGCGCTGTGGTGTATATTCGCACAACATTCGCATCAACCCACTAACTTTTCGAGTTGTCTGCTGTGGGGATGTCATTTTCCATCTCGTAGAGTGTATTTTATTCATTCGTGACTATGTGAAATAAGTGAAACAACACACAGTAACAAACAAGTTAAACAACTGAAAGAAGAATAAGCGAAAGCGTTAAAAAAAACTGTGATTACAACTGAAACCTAATAAATTCACTTTTGACGTCTTGGCAAGGTGCCGGGTGGGCATTGCGACAACTACAAGCCATCGTCTTCCCATACCGTTAACCAGAATTGCCCTCATCCCGGTGTCTTTAAGTTGTTCCGTTGCCTCTCTTCATTCTTATTTAACCACATTCGTTTTTCCTTATTGTAGGCACCCACTTGTACACATGTAATATTCCAAAAAGGCCTTTCATGACTGGAAAAAAGTTACCTCACATTGGAGATAACTGCTGTCGATATTCTGAGCCACCTGTCAAAGCCACTGGGATACCGCTGAGCCTTACGTGTGGCGTTGTAGAGGCTCGGTCTTGGGCACTTTGTGTCGTGGTCCACCGCACGCTCCGGAAGGGGGCAATCTTTCCTTGAAGCACTCCCTTGTAGTTCAGCTATTTCAAACATGACACCTTGTCAAGACGTCAAACGTGAATTCAGTGGATGTTCTTCTCTCACAAAGGTATTTTTATGCTTTTTCGCTTTTTCTCCCTCTTATTGTTTTGCTTGCCTGTTTCTTTTTTTTTGCTAGGATACCAACAGCCCCCGGTTCTCAGTGCGAGTTTCGCTACGCTGTCCTTCACCTTCTTGGGGCAAGTAGGTCGTCGTAGAATTGCTTAGGTTGTACCCTTGGCGTCGCTACGTTGCATCCCATCCCCACGGCACTATCACCACTCGAACTCTACTTAACCGCGCCCACCCTACCAAATGCACCTGACATTAGACGAATCAATTACTATTGACACTTCAGAGGCCGGAGAAACACTATTTGCACATTATTGTCTTGAGACTGTCGTTGATCTCTATTACGAGGTTGGGTTCTGGAAAACAACCTTATTCAAAAATTTGAGACAAAAATATTGGCGAAATCTCACCTGGCTTGCTTCTTATTACACCACATGTGAGAGCATTTATGCGCTGTTAATTACATAACAAACATTATGAGGATTGCCAACAGTGAGACTAAGTAGCATTGTTTTTCGGATGTACACTGGATAAAAACTGCTAATTCCTGATTTTGATATTTTTGAATGCTGCTGATTTTCGCCGCAACCCGCTGACAAATCCTTCTGAGGTTTTCTCCACAGTACCGCAGCAAGTTTCTTAATTTTTATTTTTCTCACATGAAGTGAAACGCCAGCTTTTCTGCTTTCTTTATATAGATGAAAAGGGAGCACAGCAATGCCGAAGCTGTGCGCCTCGAGGCTTCTTCAGGAAGTAGTTTTCATGATTACTACAAGGATGCTGAGTTATGGGCAAAAGCTTCGGTGTCGGACGGGACTCGAACCCACACCTCATCCTTTTCATGATTGCTATATGAAGACTGGTGAAACTCAAATAGGAGTCAGTCTCTCCAATAACTCTGGCGGATGAGTTTCAACTTCAATAACATATCGCAGCCGCGCCAATTCCATGGCATTTTGGGGTAGTGCACATCAACGCCTTCTTTTGATGAAAGAGCTAATGTAACGGGAATTGGAAGAAAATTCCTTTTCGGGAAAAGGACCTTACTTATGGAATGATCCCTTTTATCATGCACATCTCCATCGGAATTAGTAGATACAGTTGAGAGCTACTTTACTCATATGAAGATTTCCATGGGACGGATTTTTACAGCTTAACTCATCAAGATTAACTATTATCATCATCAATGTTATCAAACTGAAACAAATGCTAAGTAACGCTCCAACAAGGTCCCAAGAAATAGCTCGATATCCTTGCATTATTCGGTTTGCTATCCTTGCATTAGCACAAGCGTGTTTGAAAGGCAACTTCTTGCATGAGCTGCAGTTTGCTGTAAGTGGCGCATAACTACATATTTTCGAAACTCAGACTAGACCCTATCCATCACGCATTCGGAGAGGAATATCTGCGAATTTTGTTTCTCTGAAAAGTGCCACTTGACCTGCAGCAATCTCCTGACTGAATGACCTGTTTTGAGGTCGACTCGCAGCCATATTTCTCAGCCATCAAACCATATTTCTGATAGCTTCTTCTCATGATTCTATAAAAAAAAATTGAATTTAGCCCTAAGTAAATTACATGTATGTAATATATCATCATATAGTAACACCAGTAAGGTGTGAAGTATGCGCACCAAGAACTTGGACCTATGAACGCGCTTCGATTCGCTTTCACGCGTTCGAAGTCGATTCTACCTCAGAGACACCGAAAGGTGGTAATTTTGGCCTACGGTGGAACAGACGTAGTTCGGAAGAGTTTAAGTGGTCGCCATTGCAATAACTCGCCAATTTGACGCTTTGGCATGGTGCCAAGAGGATTTCTTTTTATTACAAAGTTATTCTTTCCTTTTACTTTTTTCATTTGTTTTTTCTTATGTGGTTTCTAGAGGTACTTACATGAATGCTAATGTAGTTGGGAATGACCATCCACTGCGCTGGGAGTCAGGTGCTGCAACTAACGTTGTCCTGCGGCTCGTCTCCTACAGCGGACAACTCGGAAAGTCAGTGTGTTGATGCGAATGTGATGCGATACACACCGCAGCGTCGCGCTTTTGAATCCGAGTTTTCTCGCTGATTATCGCTACTAACCTCGAGTGTTCAGAACAAAATGCTCATTTCTTTGCATCTTCCTCTTGTTTCAGACCCCTTCCGGTTCCTTTGATCAGCGTACCATGGTCCGCAGCAAACAAGTATCTACTTCTCCTGTAAGAAATCATGCAGAGGTCGCTGCTTCTACCTCCTCCCATACTACCACACAAAAGACACAAAAAAAGAAAGGTGCGTTTTCCATGACGCAGGCTTTTATACAAAATTTTATCAATGGCTACACGACTGAATTCAAATGACTTAAAGGCACACCACGCGATAATCCAATTAGTGGCTTGCTTTCGTGGGGTGAGTAGGTCCTTGGACAACTGCTCAAACTGCACCCTTGTTGCGGCTGCACGGTGCACCCACACGGTGTTGTGCCTGCTTGAACAAAACCGAGCCACGCCCACCCAACTGAATCATACACGACGTTAGACGGACGATTTTTCGATGTGGAAGCTGCCTTCGACATCGAAATGGCTGTTTCATTTAATTATCATCTCCTAAAGCAAGTTTCATTTTCCACGTGAGCGTCACGTTGGAAATTTGTTCGTCTAAGGCCGTGTGTGGTTCAGCTAGGTGGGCGTGGCTCGGTTTTGTTCAGGCAGGCACAACGCCATGAGGGTGCACGTGTAGCCGCAACAAGGAAGCAGTTTGAGCAGTTATCCAAGGACCTGCTCGCCCCACGAAAGTAAGCCACTAATTGGATTATCGCGTGGTGTGCCTTTAAACTGCTGCTGGCAGAGCAGCGAGAAAGTTGTCGGGCATTTGATTTCCTTAGCATGCTTTCTTCATCTTCTTTATCCGACTTATTCACTACCTCATCCTGCTATGTACGAGTCACTCTTGATCCCAAGATATGTATGTAATGTGTGCACTACTTAGGAATTTTTGCTTCATAACAGAACTGGTTCCTGCTACATATTTCACAAAACTCATAGTCAGCATTCTCGAATCGGTTGTGAAAAGGTTATGTTACTTTTAACCAAGCCCAAAACTAACATAATATTGTTGAATGAAATCGAAGCATATTATTCGTTCCATTACAACGGCTAGTCCCCTAAAAAGGTAACCAAGGATGTAACCATTATTTGATTCACTTCTACAATTTTACTATAGCTCTATATCGCTTTTTATTTTCATACCTCCACCCTTGCACTGTAGTAAAAATAAGCACAGACTTATTAATTATTCAGGCTCTGCACATGTCTAGAATCAGAAATGTACCCGACCCAAAGGATCACATTCGATACCTCAACGGAAACCACTTAAGTTGCTAGGCTTGGCTAGCTCGGTTTCAACGATTGTAGCCGGTGGGCGCAACATCGGAGGCCCAAAAACATGCAGCTTGGATATATACGGCAATACTGCTACAAGAAAATAAGTAAACTAACCTAATCATTCATATGTAGCCTTCAAGAAAATCAGTCTTCTAGATCTCCAGGCTCTTTGCTTAGTGCAGCTCTTCGCTGAACTTATAAATTTTGACCTGGGACATGGTAGTAGCCCACATACGCAGCTACCAAGTCGCATTATCCCGTGCGCAACACTTCGTGACGCAAATTTTCTCTCCTAATTACTCTCACCTCGTTTTTTAGAGCAATCCTGTCCATTTTTTTAACTAATGATCGGATCCATTTTCATTCTTTTTTCAATCCATTTCGGGTGCATGGTGTAACCAAGAAAGACTCCGCTGCCGCTGTTACCACCAACGTACCCTTGTGAACATAGGAACAGGTGATTGGCGCGCTTCCTTGTTCTGAAGACAGTTCGAATGTTATTGAAGCTCTCGAGCTTGTGAAATTTACATTTCGCATATAGTTTTCAGGAAATAAGGACGATATGGAAGTCAATAGAACTTACAAAATTTATTGGAAAAGTACAATTTTTCAATCATCAAGTATTATAACATCTACCAATTACGTAAGAAAAATTATATCTCGATATGGCTTAGCACTGTAACGCGCGACAACAAAGTTTTCCTGTGCTCTCACAGAGCACCTTCATCTCGTTTTCTCAATATTTGAAGCAAAACAAGTGGTCTCAAACTTTCTGGGTAACTTGCATACTGTTGAATCGCTTGGAGCAAAAATACCTTCCAGTACCATTCGCAGCACACAGAGGGCTACCGTAGGACTTTCACTGTTTCTCTGATATCTTTCATCAATTGCATACGTTGTTCAGTGGTCATCAACTTCATGACGGAAATAAAACCAAACAACAATGACCAGTAAATAAAGCGATCAGGCTTTTGATGAAAAGGTCATCAGATCACAAACATGCAGAACCCTTTCCTATCAACCGCCACAGAACAAAATGACGCCAAATACAACTCAATCCACTTCCCAGACATCCTATATGTATACACAACCGCATTCCAGTTAAGACTCTGTTGAAACATACCAGAACAGGGAAAGGAAGGGACCTGCTTGGCGTGATGGTAAAAGTGAGGGATAGTACTCCTGCCTATTTCTGGGGAGAAGTGATCGTTGGTTATTGCGTTATGAGCGATATTGCGGATTGCACTGGTAGCTCCTCCGCGTTTACATGTGGCTTGATGCGTTGTATCTCCCGTGCAACCGTCTCCTTCAAAAATTGTACCAAATGCCTGTGAAGAACTCTCGCATCAAGTGAAGGATATCCTCGCTCATACGCTCAAGGGTACGATGCCTGGAATGCTGCTGTGTGGGTAAGCAGCGTAATAGACCGCTGCTCTTCTGTGCTGATTCAGTCGAATCCTTAGGTGTTTCGCGGTCTCTCTCTCAAATATGAAAAATATGGATTATGTTCAAACCATTACTCGCTATAGAGCTGTCGCAAGGATGTCCGGCTACTTTTAAATAAAACAATCAGGCGAATATCCGAAGGTTCACTGATATCTGACGATCAGCTCAATTTTACTATCCCGGAAGTGCTTGCAAGCAGATATGCTACAACAACAAGTTCAGAAAATTGTTTTTGTTTACATTGCACCGCCATGGATGCATTTTGCATGCAGTTATAGGCAAAACAAAAAATAATAGAAGCAAGACCGGACCTAGGATGCAATGGATATGTGGAGAATCGAATGCCTTTAGGGGCGAATTTGTTTTTTCATAGTTCAACATCCTTGAGGTATAATTGTGCTTACTAAATAGTATTGTGGTTACATATTTTTCTGCGTAAGTCTCTTTTCTAAAGACATCAAGACAACGAGAACTGTATTGAGGATTGAAGCTTGAATTCAAAGGTGGAGAAAAGGTGTACGGTATTTAGGAACTAATATGCCGTGCGTTTGCTCGATTTCGACCAAGGGCTCAATATGTAGATGAGAGCGATGCGTGCTTTACGAGGTGTCGCATTACTGTAGAAAACTGGGTGCAGATGAGAAAAATCACACGTTAGAACTATATTTCGGAATCTAGCCTGATTCATTTGTACATAAAGTACAGGCAACTATAATATTCCCCTCCCCGGATCGGCTTGCTTGGCTTTTGCGATGCTATAGTGCAGAGACCACCGACGGGACTGGAATGCCGAGAAGACTAATGACGGATCTCTTTGGGGCTTATCTCGTCACGTAAAGGGTAACAACGGATACGAAGGATTCCAGGAGGCGGCTATCTCACACTTTAATCATAATCTGAACTGTTGAAAATGAAGCGCGCCTGGTCTGGCTGACTATGTTCTCGGAGATGAACCGGGCTGTTACGCTCTAACGATAACCCCCGTGGAGTCGAATTGACCCGGTTTGATCCCGCGTTCCGTAGACACGGCCTTCTCCGCTCTCGCCTCAACTCTCCTTTCTTTCGTTACTTATCACCATGCTCCATCGCTTTCTGCTTCTTATTCATGATGCCATTAAACTACCAGATGACGGACACCAATTGCGCTTTAGCCGCCTACCTCCTCTTATGTTGGTTCCTTGTTCGCGGTATCGAATTCGTAATTCATCTGGGATTTCTGCCGCTTCGGGCATGTCAGCTAATGTCCCCCACTTTGCTTGTTCTTATGTCTTGGTCATGTCATGGCCAGGTTTCAATTCTTTGAAGCCCATTTACCATCAAAGAGGCAATCTGATTGTGACCTTCTGCTCTAATCCTCTGCTTTTGCTGGCTCACGCCGGCTCCTCTGCATCTCAACATACAATCCTTCAATTGCTATTCCTACGCTACCCCAAATGTTGGTTTTCTGACACTGAACCAAATGATAGACTGCGAAAACTGCCAGCTAGAAGGAATGCGCCCGGCCATTTGAAGGTTCAGTGCATGAAAAACGAAATTTGGAAACTCAGAACACAGCAAAAACATGTTTCACTTTTATACCGACCCAAGGCCATTTGGGTGAAACTTGAATTTCAACTTTTCGACCTTTCCATCGTTGCTTGACGCTTCATACCAAGTTTCGGTGTAACAAAACGCTACGCTTGGCCCTTAGCAACTTGACGACGACGCCGGTCAACGCTGTCCGACAGCCATTCTGTCCCGCGTGAGAACGTCGGACGTTGCTCACCAAATGTAGTGGAAATTGAAAAAAGTATGTAATTTGCGATTTTGCTTACTTTGGTGATTATAACGAGCTTCCTCATTACAATGACTTTTACCTATGATCCACTCATTCATAAGGTTCCTGCTTTATTGGCAAACTAGCCATAAACAAATCGAAATGCAGGAGCCTAATTACAAAAAATAACAATTATCAGATGCTGGATAGGTGAGATCGAGTAGAACTATGTCATTAACCAGATCATGACTGTTTGAGTTTATCCTTTCTGACTAATCTACTCTTTAAAAGGTTCTACATGGTATGTAGGTGGGTATCAAGAAATTAGTGAATTCCGTAAACATTCGATATTATTAATTTTCCTTTTCAGTTCTCTGTGTGTTCCAAACTTAAAATTCATGGCACCTTATTCTCAATGAAATTCTAAACAAGTGCATGTAATGACCAATATCGGTCACTACTGACCAACGTTCGTCACGCGGAAACGCGCATCTCCCTGCCCCCGCCCAGTGAAAACGCTTTCGCCGTCAACGTATCAAGCTGTAGCTTTCAGAGCATGATTTTTGAGTGAGAAAACTAAAAGGAAGGATGAAAGCGATTTTCAGAAAATGAAAAAATGCGCTTATTTAATTCACTACATAAATTAGCAATGCTATGTATGTGTAGGCCTGCACATTTGACACACATGAACAAAATGTGATGTAAGGGATCCGTAATGACTAAGGAGGATCCAAACTAAGTCCTCGTTTTGCAACTAATCGCGCTATAATACGGTTCAACAAGATCAGCGATAAGAAGCGATAGGTTTGGATAAGTTGATGACCGGGAGGGATAAGGAAAAAGAGGGAACAGGGAGTATGAACACCCTGAAAACAAGCATTCCACTTTGCAGAAGGTGATCTGTGGCGAAACTCGCATTGAAAAAGAGCGGCTAGCGGCCTTATCTCGGTCCCGCAGCATGATGTGTCCCTCTGCAGTTCATCTCACGGGCTAGTTGCCGACGAGAGCGTATCCGATCGCGGCCGGCTGATTTAGCCGCCCACCTGTCTGCAGTCTACCTCGGCTAGCGACGCAGAAGGGTGCGAAGGAAAAAGGGTTTTCGTGTTCCTGTTCTCGCGTTTCAATTCGTTATTTCTCTACCTTTACTTTGCTGAACACCCCTACTTTCATATTTCACAATCCGCCAAGTCTAGCCTTCCTTGTGTTAAGGCCTTTATCTGAGTCTCGCTTGGGTGCAATTGGGTCCGATGTGCGCAGACGGTGAAGTTGCTGTGCACGGCGCAATCACCGCTTATTTGAGTGGCCTCTGTCCTGCAGACTACAACACCGCCTGAGTGATGGAAAGAGAGCGAAAGCTCGTCCTCGATCAGTGAGATTGGTAGAAAAGGGTCCTTCTGTTCGAATTCTTGATTATTCAGCTTCATTCCTTGTCTTCTGTTGCACTCCAAGCTACCACTAATGGAGTTTCCAAGTCGCACGAATAGCGTCTCACATCCGGATAGCACAGCACTGACACTTCAATGACGTTTTATTTTCGCTTCCTGTTGTCTCATTTTGCTAATGAACGATGTGAAGTGATTGATAAATCCTAAGGCGCCGGAACCTAAAAGGGAAGAAGTCGCTGTGATAAGTGCCCAAATTTCTTATAGTGGTTCCGGAGCCTGTATGTTCCATCATAAATCATTATGAAGAACTGCTCGAGAATCGAGAAGTGAACAAGTAAAGAGAACGAAGGTTGTATTTGCGGCTGAGATTGTGTCGTTCCCATTGTAATCATATCCAGCTTCCCGAATTTAGCTTATGTTCAGCGGCACATTCATTGTGTGTCGCGCTCGATATAGGATCATTCGTCACTCGGGTTTTCTTACGCATGCGCCGCGTAGCCATACTCGTTGTGTCGTTTTGGATCCACCGCAAGCGACTGACTCATTTATTACTTCTGCAACTTTTTCCCGGCAGATCACATAGAACACGACAAAGGGAACCGGTTCAAGTCAACACGACTTACATCAACGATCCCTGTTCGTGAATGTTCACAACGTTACAATACATACAGCGCTTGCGGCGATGTCTGGTGAGCATGTTCGCCACGTCACTGACAAGAGATCACGATTTATTACGCACTATCGGTTCACTCCTCCAAAAACCAGCCTCAGGGCTTCTTTGAAGCCGCAGGGGTACTATTAGGTTGTAAGGAAAGTTCTGGCCGCTTTTGAGCGTTCACAAATTTTCTACGTCCACAAATTCAAATTTCAAAGCGCGTCAGCATGCATTAAATTAAATTTGGTGCTCCTTAATAGACAAAAAGTTGCTTTATCTGATCATATGTTTTATTTGGAATGCCACAAGGTTTTCGAATTATTAGGGAAATTGGAAGTACTGCGAAAATGGCACTTTTCAGATGACTTCACCTCACGAGTTCTTGTTTAGCCGAGCCGCAACAAAGGAAACCACAAATGTGAATACTGAAAGAGGAGAGGGTTAAGCATTGGATGGAACACTTAGTTCCTGGATTTAGAAGTGCAGAAATGAGAATGAATAGCTCGAATTTTCAATTGATCAAGTCGCTTTAACCGAAACGGCAGAAAGCGATGAGCGTCTATACCTGCAGGAAATATCCACAAGTTGGCCCTCTACAAACAAACCTAGTTGACCACCTTAAGTAACCTGGATGTGAAAAAACTTGAAAAATGGGTGCCGCGCGACCCCTCGGAGAAGCCGTGTGCAAGCGCATTTTTCACAAATTGTCTTCCAGCGACTGAAGCAGTTGCAGGATGACGCCTTACTCGTCCACCATATTCATCAATTCCAGCGCCAAATAAGCCCCACTTCCCCAAGCATCTAAGCAGCTGCTTCAATAGCAGAGTCTTCACAAAGAATGGTGATTTGGAATCGTCTATTTTTGCTTTCGTGCAAAATGAATCGTCAGACCTTCATCAAAATGAGATATGCAAGTACGCATAAGATTGACAAAACTGTAGGGAATCGAATGGTGCTAGCTCTGTGAGAAAAGATGCAGTCTGAGCCGAGTTATGATCTCCCAAAGTGCGAAAACCGGCCGAAACTTTACTTCCAACCTAATAGTACAGAGCGTGATCGCGACGTCTTCTAAAGATCTGACAATGGACACCTCGTGAGAATTATAGGACCTCCACCAGGAATAACAAAGGTCATAAGCCTCAAAAGCTTAGCGTTTACGTTTTTCTTGCAAGTATTTTTATCAGAATCAGTAATCGTTACTTACTGAGGTTTTCAACTTCACTGTTTGACATCGATATTGGGGAGCCGGCCCCTTTCAATTTAAATGAGCAAGTACTCTTGAGCTATGGTGATATTCCCTCAGAGGAATTGTGCACGGAAGAACGAATTCCTCTCTCACCCATATATTTATGTTGCATTTGCGTAAGGAGGACCGGATGTAAAGTTACACGCGAAAAAGTGAATATCCGGCAAGATACAGCTCCTCAAAGTGGCAAACTACGGGACGGAGAGTCCGAGTGTTACTGTTCACGTAACTTTCTATTCCCATCCTGCGTCTCCGACAGCGGCGGAGTCCACTCAGACGCCCCACCCCGTTGTCCGCCACTTTGAGAAGCTGTATCTCAGCCGTGTTCTTGCTTTTTAGCGTGGAACTTTGCATGCAGTCCTTGTCAAGGAAACACAACATAATTATGTGAACAACAGAGAAACTCATTTTCCCATGATCGATCCCTTAGAGCACTTCAGGATCGTTGAAAAAGAAAGAAATTTTATGTATGAGCACATACAACTGCAAAGCATGAGGCACTGCTTCGAGATGAGGCCTGAGACCGAAGCTCTGCCCATAATTCGGCACACTTTTCAATCCTCACAGTTCCGGGCGCAGCTGCGCCGTCTTCGGGAAACTCCTCAAATCGAGTGTTCGAGGAGGGTGTACGATGTTTTTGCTTACTGTTCGAAGGGCGTGGGCTATTTGGTGGAAGGGTAGTGTCCTCTCACAAGTTTTTTCTCACCTCTAGCAGAAACTTCGCGAAAGAAAATCAAATGGTACGTTGCCTATTCTTAGTCCGTTTCCAGAAACAATTGCTTGAGCGCGGCTAGTAATGTTAGGCTCACAGAAGCTTGCAGTTATCAAGTTCTTTAACAGCTAGTAATTACATGATAGCTAGTAATGTATGTTTTCATCGGGATCTGATGAAGATTCTTCTTGCGGATAGCAGTTGTAATAAAAATAGCTTCAAATGCCAATGGGCAGTTTTCAGCTGACTGGTTTAATCGGATCTGTTACGTTGGCTGATAAATTCCTGGACACTTTTTATTTTTTTTATTTCACAGGAGACATTTTTTATTTCATAAAATATTTTGGAACAACTTATAATCAATCGACAATATATTCACCATCGTTGTCAATAACCTTCTGCCATCGCTGTGACAACCTATCAATTCCATTCATACAGAACTGTGCAGACTGCGACGCTATAAAGTCGTTGATCGCGATTTAAAGGTCCTCCTCCTTTTTGATCTTCTTGTCCTTCAGATATCTTTTGAGAGGGGAGACTAAATGGTAAATAGATGGGGCGAGGTCCAGGGAATATGGTGGGTGTTTCAGAACCTCCCACTTTGAAGCTGACAAAGTATCTCGAGTGATCTCGCTACATGTGGTTAGTGCATTGCTACAGTGTGCGCGTGGGTGTCCTTGTGGAGAGAACTTTCCTTTATCCCAAGTGAGAGAGATGCAGTGCGACTGTCTGGTGTGTGCATCCAAGCATCTAAGACAACTGTCTTGTGCTGGCCGTTGGGTTCTCCTGAACTGCTTGCACGAGGCGCTGGTCGTCGAATTCAACATGGCGTCCAGTGTGTTGTTGATCGGCCAGGCTCGTATCTTCAGAACGAAAGCGTTCGAAACAAACATAGACGGTGGGCTTGAAAGTAGTTTGCGGCCGAACGCAGCCTTGATGTTTTCAGCCGCCTCCCTCGTAGATCTTCCACGGCGGAACTCGTACAATTCGAGACAATCTCCGGCCCTTATATACCTATGTGGTAGAATAACCGAGATCACTGTTCAACAGGGCCGAACATGAGAAATGAGCTGTCAATCGACGCATCGTAGATCAAACTGTTTTGAATTGTTCAGAAATTATCAGCCAACCTAATACTTCGGAGTCGCTTTCAACGGCTTTCTTCGAAAACCGCGCTTAAAAGCCTTGGGCTAGTATGAAAGTAAACGGATGAAGCTTTCGACGTTGAAGGCACATTCCGCGATTACCAATCAGGCTGACTCATCTTCTTGAGGGAGTAGATCCTTGGGTAACTATCTAGGTTGCACCCTTCTCGCCCCTCCACGGCGCACCATCACAGCGCTTCACCTGCTCGAACGCACTCCGACGCCACCCACTCGAGCTCCCTTATTGGTCAATTAAGCAAAATTGGTGGCGTTGGAGTGGGTCGGAGCAGGCGTAGAGCCGTGATAGCGCACCACGGCGGCGCGAAAAGGTGCGGTTTGCACGGCCACCCAAGGATTTACTCCCCAAAGAGGTGAGTCAGCATACCTGGTCATCGAGGATTGTGCCTTTGACCAATCCGTTGTTGGGATACGCCACCATTCTAATTACATTCAAAATTCTGGTTGGCAGTTGAATGCAGATTGACCTATACATTGAATTGCGGGAGTCATCCGATGTACAAGTCAGTATTTTTATCCTCCGAGACGAGTCTGATACCAAATGATGAACTATGCCTGAGTTTGGTCTGGAGTTGTTTTTATGCAGTATTTGATCCTTCCTCTATTGGAATGAGAGTGTGCGCTACCTGCATTGCACCAACTCCACCCGTGCGGGATTTGCAATTGATCGTGTTTGAAGTATTTATTGCGAAATTGCTATATATTCGTGTTTCTTACTGAAATTTTGCCTACACGACATGGAGATTCAGCAGGAAGGGGAGCTCAGCAAGGCCTCTCAAGATTTTTAGCCCTCTACTATTACGGGATTTCAACAGCTTGTCCACCCCCATCTACTCAGCATAGCACCGAAACGGGTAAAATCACTCTCAATGGAACTGAAGGTGGGAGAGGAAGTTTCCTTTTAGCATGTATGACGACGTAATGGCGGTTTGCAGTTGTAGGCTGGTAAGAAGTTGTAGTGGTTAAGTTTTTTCTCAAAGCGTACGCGATGTGTTCATCTAATCAGAAACGCCATCTATTCAAATCATCGCGAATCGCACTTTAACGCATTAAGGTGCTTTTTCACCCACAGATACCTGTTTCTTCCGTTGAAAATGGGATCTACAAGAGCTTTAGGCGCCAGTCCGTACATAGCCCTCTTCAACTGGTGCTTGATTTACAACATTTGATTAGGCGATGACGATTGTTTTTCCTCGTCGGGGTTCCAGTTCAGTTTTTGGGCGTTTCCATAGCGTATAAGCGCCGCTGCGCTTTCTTAGCGCTATAAAGCACTGACAGATTACATGCCATAATCGGTGGAATTTTTTCTTGTTGTTCTCGTTCTGTCGCTTGTAATTACTGGACGTGTTTTTGTGTTCCACTTTTTCCGTGCAACCTTTCTTTGGCCTTCCTTTAAATTGTAGTTTGAAAGAGCGATTAGGTTTTTTATGTGTATTCATTCGCAGCAACTTTCCCTACCAACTGCTGCTTTGTTCTCCCCCCCGCCCCCCTCAAATCTTTTGAACATAGTCTCTCCGTAAATAACCATTTACTTCTTTATTACTGTGATCGCCATTTGCATGCAAATGTGGGGTCTGGAAAGACCGAATCCCACATCTTTGGCACACTCTTTGTCTGACGCAGGTACTATGTACAGGTGCCGTAACTTAGTTTTCAGGGAATCCCTTGGGACATCACTGCTGTAATTACTGATTACAGAGCTTTCTACAACGTATCTTATCGTTTACCGAGAATAGCGCGAGAGAACGCTTGGTTGACCAGCACGCAGGATACACCGCGAGTCGAATATTCCTCGACAGAGGATCTTATTTGAAATGAGAATCGTAACTGCAGACGTCAGCCATGGTGCCAGGTAGAAGTTGCGCGGTTATGTAAGAATGAATTTGAGTGGTCAACACAATAATTACACAATATAATACTTAATGATACTATACATTCGGTAACAGTTACTGATACTGTAGGAGGTTATGTAGATATTGGAACAGGAGGTCATAGTTAAGCCTCCTTCGAGGGGAGGGCTCTATCAAAGCAGGCCTCCATCGAGGGGAGGGTTCTATCAAGGCAGCCATCTTCCTCAACACCAGGGTGTGCCCTGTCAGCGCGAGATCCAACTTGAGGGTGGGACTCCATCCTTTGCCTGTGTTTTGTTGCACTGTTCTATTCCATTGCACAACAAACCAGAAACTTCAACTTTGATTGTACTCAACCTGGAGTGGTCTTATTCCTTTTACTGGTTAGACACTCTTGAACAGGATGTTGGGGCTCATGAGGACTCACAAATGTGACCCGTTAGCTTTGAAAAATGGGATAGGCTCCACTTTGCGTGCTACACAGTTCACAAGTCCTAAGTGTGCATATTCGGATGCTTCATCCGAGATCACATCCCAGTTTCTTCCCGATCACTGTGCTGTATGTATAGCACTCAGTACTAGTATCTGTAGCTTGCGACACTGTCTCACATGAACCCTGTAAGACTCGCTATTCATCGAATAATATTCTTCAAAGTGTGCACATTTTTCACTTTTTCTATGATTGATAAGTTGCTTATTTCTTTTCCCCTTTATAGATGGGACCAGATTGGAGGTGGTGTAGTGACTGATGGCGTGCACTCCCACTTTCATGGTACAGCGATCAAATCCCGCATCAGTGCCGGCCCAGACCAACCAAGCCTTCTATCCTCCAGAGAAGAGAAATGGTACCACACTCGTCTGATAACGGCATTTGTTGGCCGGCTCCCTCGGGGCATTACGCAGGTCAGACCACATTCATCTGCCACTACGATTCTGTATTCAGGATAGAACTGGGATGCGCGGTTTATCCCAACACCATTACTTGAGAACAACTAAACTGTGGGTCACATATTTGACATTAATCAAATCTTTCTGTCCCGAATGCATCACACGTGCTACCATCATGGACAATCGTAATACGTTTCGATTTGATTTGCCCTGTACAGTCTGTGGAAACCACACTGACCACTGTCTTTCGAAAGCAGTTGTCGCACAGACAAACCCGATACTAAATCATCAATCCCGGAGACAGTAGGCTTCGCTGGCTTGGGCGGTCACCACGATACAGGAACTGTTCTCCCACCGGCACCATGTGGCTAGCTCTAGTCGTTGTAGTCCAAACACAAGCTCTACCATAGGTTATCAGTGTTGAACACGTTCGCAGGTGATCACCGTTGATTTTCGACTTCGTTCCTCTTCCAAGGTGTTCCTTCGCCAAACTGGATATTGTTTAAGAGCCATCGGGCCGAACTGGGGAAGCCGCAAATGGAACTGGTATCACTAATTCCGACGATATAAGCTTAGAAAAAGGGGTTCAAATGACCTTGTCTGGGTCTGGATTTGTCATGCCTGACGCATTAGCGCCGACAGATACCTCAAGCGTAAGCCGTAATTCTAATTCACCTCATGGATGATTGTGTCCTTTCGATTGTTTTTCATTCCCATTCTACTACATACGATTATATAATTGTTAATGTCGTATTTCACGACCTTCATATGCTTGTTTATATGTTGTTTACCATTTTCTGGAAGAATCCCTGTCGTTAGTTCGCTCCTTGGGATTCCCCACTTTATTAATCGAACCGAGCACTATTGTACTCGATTGGATTAAAGGATCAAAAGTGAAAATTGAATAACGTTTTCGTAGTTAATAAGTTCTGTTTAGGGTTCGCCTCCCATTTTAGATGCTTTCAGGGTCGCGGTAGCAGGTGAATGCCACTAGATCTATACAATGACTTGCGTGGGCCGGTAGATGTACAAGTCAGTATTTTATACTCCCTGAAGATACTGGTACCAAGTAATTGTTTGCCCACCACAGCAATAGGAAGGGTTGATTGGCTTGACGGGCATTGATCCGGGTTTTGACCACCGCAACATACGGGTGAAAGTGCTCCTCACCTGTGAAAACATCCCCATCTCAACGATAAAATTGGAAATTTGGTATTCGGGGTGGAAGAGGGCAATCGCTTAGGATTCGATACCACGACAATGTACTGTTATCGTGGGAAAATGCTTTTTTGTCGCTGCCTCCAGAAATAACCGAAGGATGTAATACATAGATACATAAATAGTGTTCATTATAAGGGATATTTATAGTGCGATTATTCAAAGACAGCCTCAGGGATAATGCGGTTATTGGAGAATCCCTGAAAGAAGTCACTCACGTGGAAACCATGGGTTTAAGAGGCTTATTTATGGCAAAGTCTCCGTCGAAAAGCGCGCCCAGGCTGTAGTAAAGGCGTAACGGTTAGCAGCTGACACCTTATGACCGACCCCGCCTCCAGGCGACATGGTTTCTGGTTGGCTACGATGAGACGGTCAAGGATATCACTTCAGAATATAGACGCTGTCGTATTTCCAAATATCCCTTTGTGTATACTTGGCAACATGCCAAGTAAACTAATTCGGGCTATCCGCCTCTCCACGGAGAAGTCGTCCGCGTGGAGAATCAACCTTGGAAAAGGGGTCCTATTTCCCGGGTCTTCGGCTATTTCTTTTTTTCTTCACCATTATTACTAAGCTTTTCGATTTTCATATTCACTACATTTTTACTGTTCTTCCGAGTTTCCCCGATCGCTGCCTCTAAATACCTAAATTCTTGATAGACTCTACTATCTTTGATAGGAACCCTTTCCGGCTTTGGGTACGAGGGAACAAGCTGAACCATGGTCTGATCTCGCTTTGAGTTCTCACTCTTCGTTTGAACTTTGATAAGCTTATACCAATTCTAGGGATTTTTTTTTTCAGAAATGATTCTGCCTGTGCTGTTGATACAACTCCTCCTACCCATTTCTGATGCATTCTTTCCAATAGGTACGTTTCAACAATTTGCCTTCACTGTGCTACTGTACCAAGTTGTATCCAAAGCTCCCCCATGAAATCTATTCTTGACTCCTTCCACCTGATTTATTTATTTATTTATTTATTTATTTATTTATTACACACGGAGGTGGCCGTACTTTTAGAGCAGCAAATCATCAAACACGTATTTCTAATACAGGAAGCAAAAAAGAAAGAAGGATAACAAAGACAAATGATTGGTCGATTTCAATCATTTCAATGCGATACCACGCACATTTCGATTTATTTATTTATTTATTCATTTATTCATTACACACGGAGGTGGCCGTACTTTTAGAGCAGCAAATCATCAAGCAAGTATTTCTAATACAGCAAGCAAAAAGAAAGAAGGATAACAAAGACAAATGATTGGTCGATTTCAATCACTTCAATGCGACTACCACGCACAGTTCTCTAGTCGGCCTGACAACATATTCGTCTGCTTCTGAGAGCGGAATACTTCGATTTTTGGGCTCGCAACCAACCTGCCTCACCCAAATTCAGCTCAGTAATTCAACAGAGAATACTAGAGAAATTAAACAAGGAATACGAAAGAAATCATATACAAGGATATGAATTTTCTTAACTCCATACATTTGCATTGTATTCATTCATTTCAAGTCACGTGCGAAATTCCTTGCAAAAAACTCTCTCCCATCCCAGAGATCAAGTAAAAGTTTCTTCCCATACCGGTAACGTGGGCGGAACCACTGCGGTCACGTGGTCCAAACGTGACGGTGGGAGAGAACCAGTCTAGTGGCCTCGAAGAAACTGATGATCCTCGCCGCTCTGCTCCACGCCCTCACTGTCCCGCCCACGTTACCGTCATGGACGACACTTTGAGAGGATGTATAATTGGCGATTTTTTTTTGCGTAGAACTCTGCATGTCGCCCGTGGCTCATAAGTACAACATAACCGTGTAGGAATCAGGGATGCTCGAATTTTCGTGGATATTCCTTCAAGAACATGACAGGCAGTAACTTGTGGCTTCAAAGTTTGCAAAATTATATTTTTGGTCAAAAAAATACTCCTTGTATGCCGTCATCTCCTATAGAATTTAATAGCAGTAGCTACTACCGGTGAATGCGAATAACGAAATAGCTACCTCTCAGTAGGCCAAACCTACATAGTTGCCCACTAGTTGACCCCATTCTCTTCCGTGACAGCTGAAAACAGAAGAGACAACTTCACTCCTGTAGAGAGAAAAAATCAGCATCTTGTTGAGGATGTCCTGGAAGGGATTTCAGAGAGTCTAATAGTTTTGCACTTACAAGGACTCGTTCATTCTATGTCACTTTTAGCGCCTTCTTGTGGATGCCCTCCAATGCATCCGGCTTGTCCGCCGAATCCCGCTTGTCCTGCTCGTGACGTTCCACTTTCTCAGCAAATGCAGCCAATAGTCAATGTTCCGGATGAACTTGAAATGGTAATTTGTCTTTCACGAATAATGATGGTAACGCCAGGACCTGAGATAGGGTTCTTATAGAGAGACGTTTCATGTTTTGATAAAAACGGCTGTGGGTGTCACCGACAGGTTTAATGCAAGCTTAAATCGGTTTCACGTCTTACACCGATGCACTTTTGCAACGACAGCTTTTTGTTCAAAATAGGAAAGCTTTGCGCGTTTTCTCTCACCGATCATGATAACTTGAAATGCAAGTTCAGCGTCGATTTCAACCACCATTTGCAACAGTGGTGATGAAAAATTGCACTATAGGTGTAAATCTGCATACTTCTCAACAATTTTTCTACAACCATCAAGTTCACTTTTCAGTTGCAATCTTATTTCATTTACAGAGAGCCGCTGCTTTCGGAATACCAATCGGTCAGCGTGTGCGTGCGCCCACGAATTTGGAACAATTTGAGAAACTCGTCGAGCGTCAGGAAGCGATCTTTGCTGCCACCGCTCAACCAGCACCCCCATCTGAACCATTGGACCAGGTAAATGTCTTCTCAGTTACGGTTCCAAAATCTCCTGGCCAAACTGATTGGAAAAAAGATGAGCTCTTCCCCAGCCTGCGGTAGTGGAACCTCGAAGAAGCCGCTTATAAGTGAAGGGTGTGAGTGCTTCGAATTGGATCACAGCGCCACGCAAATGGGTAGTCCGGCAGCTACCAAGCTGATTCTTTTTTGATTCAAGCAAGCACTGAGGAGCGTGGTTTCCATTTCCTCGCATGATCCACTCCGAGTGTCCTGTCGCACACCACTAATCAAAAATCAGGCCCATACAACCTTCCTGCAGACTACGCTGCGGAAATGAATGACTCCAAATATCTAAGCACATTATCCTCAAGATATATTCAAAAGGGTTCATTCTGTGGTTTATGTATTATTGGGACGTATACACAATTGCAAGAAGTATGTTCACACTTTGCACAACGTAACATCGGCTCTTTATGTCACACCTTGTGGCTGGGGCACTTCTCGTCACTCTTGAGGGGCATTGTGATAGAGCTGGTCCGAATGCGACTGTTCCGTGCCAGACTACCACCACCATTATCCTGCTTTCTCAGCCCATTTATTCCGTTCCCTTCCAAACTTCTTCACGCAAGTGCAGCCATTAGTATGCCGGGTGCATATAGAAGAACAGATGCGGTGTTACCTAACGCGGTCGGTTTTGATTCCTGAGCTTCTTCATCATGTAAATTGTTTCGCGACGCCGCCGCGAGTCCTTGTGAACTCCACCCCTATGTGTAGGTCGTGCCATAGAGAAAGTCTCCGTTCTCTAATTGAAATATTGCACTTCAATCAACATTCTTTCGGATCTTCAAGTTTTTTTTTGGGCGGTTTAATCGATTATGGTGGGCCTAAGAGTGCAGATGTGGTTCACAAATCATTTAGGATCATTTACGTTCGGAACTTCTCTGCAATTAGTGGGTGGGCGCTTTTCAAGAGCAAAAAATTTCCTCCTCGTCCCGTTCCTTATTTTATTAGGCAACCAAACAAGTTAGTGCGACTTTTTTTATAATTGATTATTTCTATGCAGTGTATTAGTAGGTTGATTCATAATAAATCGGACAAATTGACCAATTTTAATCATTGTCGTACAACTTTTTTACGACAACAGGGATTCACTTGAAATATACTCCATCTTTATCGATGACCTTCTGCCACGGTATAGGCAGATCATGGATGCCCTTGCTCCAGAAGGCCGAAAGCTGGAGCTCGAAGAAGTTGCCGAGTGCCGCCTTGACCTCGTCGCGAGTTTTGAAGTCTTGGCCGTCCAGGTGGCGTTGGCTGTGGGAGAAAAGGTGGAAATCTGAAGGGGCCAGGTCTGGGGAGTACAGTGGGTATAGAAGTACGGTCCAACTGTACGACAGCAGCTCGGCCTTGGTCGATCTTGCGAAGTGCGGTCTGTGGAAGTAGACACGTTGTCGTGCTGGAAGTAGACATGTGACCGCCGCCGTAGCGAACTTCTGACATTGGCCTTCAATTCTCGTAATTGACGAACGTAACGTCGGCGGATACTGTGGTACCTTCATCGAGCAGCTCCCAGTACTCTAGCCGTGTACGCTCCACCAACCGCGGTTTTCGTCTTCGATGGAATAGTCGCCTGACGCAAACTTCGAATGCTACAACTACAGTGTACTTCTGCCGGGGGCATGCTCCTTGTGAACTTCTATCAGACGTCTGCCGATATCCGCGGGTTCCTGGCCAGATAGCGATATAAATAGTATGACGTTGCGGATGTGGTCTCTGGACCGCTTGAAATCGTGCGGCATTGTGGCGGAATGAATTTACTTTGGAGTGATTATTTTGAATTTATTACTATTTTTTTAATTTTAATAAATTTTTGAATTTATTTATTTGAATTTACTTTGAAGAGCTTTTCATACTCATTCCAACGGTACCTCGCGCGTCCATTTTCGTTAATTCGTTACTGAGTTATGATCTCTAGAAATCATCACTACCATTTGTCCGATTTATAATGAATCAACCTAATAGAAAAACTGGCTGTGGTAGAGGGTAACATTGCATATGTTTTGAAGCTTGTTTTATGCACGATCATTCCGTGTGTCTCATAAGTTTGAGTAGTGCGTTTTAAGTTTAAAATTTTTCAGTGGAGTATGGCTGTGTTGAATGAGATTTCCAAAAGAAAATTTTCTGAGCCACTTCTGACCCGTCCGTTCCGCTATGGTACCTTCCCCGAAAGCGGATACCTTACAACAGACTTCTCCAGCTTCGGTGCTAAGTTTGAACTAGTGAAGTAAACAGGTGCGAATTATCTCATTCGACACAGCCATAATCCACTTAAAAATTTTGAAGTGCAAACGCACCACTTAAACTTATGAGACACACTTAATGTTTCTGCATTAAACAAGCTTCAAAACATATGCAATGTTACCGTCTTACCACAATCAGCTTTTTTATTACAGTGCATTAAAATAATCAATTAGAAAGAACCGCATAAACTTTTTTGGTTGTCTAATACAATTACAGCTAGTCGGCATAACCACTCAACCTGTTGAAAAGCTCTTAATTCCTACAGAGCGGCTTGTTGAACAAGATGCTTCGCGAAATGAATGCGAAGCCGAACCGTTCTTATCGAGGATGTGCTCAACTCTTTCCAACGTAATTAATAAAATGATGCTCGGTTCATAAGTCGCATTGAGTCGAACTCCAACCCTTCACTAAACTGAGTACATTTTCCGGTGGGCCTTCCCCAGTTTACGAGTGATCTGGTGACAAAATGGGCGTGCACGAGAACAGCTGGAGCCCAATGGACCTTCGCGTCAAAGAAAATTTCGTTGAATATGACTCCCACTTTGCAACCCAAAATACTACACCCACCGATGAATTCTCCGACGTGGCTCGTATTTTGGGTCTGAGCCTGCGTTCGAGGCAGAATGACTGATGTATGGCATTTTTTTCAAAGCAAACAATACAATATACTGAAATTCCCGTCTCTGACTTCAAAGGCTCATCTTGGTCTTTTCATTTTCCCAAGAAGTAGCTTGATTCCTTACTACATAATCATGAATCATTTCAAGCATTTAAAAAGTTTTTCAGGAGGATGACATGTCTGTTGGACTGGGCAGTCAGTCAGAAAGGCGACGAGCTCCTGCGATCCACTTCAGCAAACAGGTTGGTTGTCAGATCCGTGTACTTCAGCTTTCCGATTCCTTTTTGCCTACTTCAACTACTGGTCTGTGTAGATAAGGAACAAGCAGCGAATTCAAAACATCCTAGATGATCTTTTTTTAGGGCTCGTTTCCCCACATATAAAAGTCAAAAACTATAAATAAAGTGAACAAGAGGTAAATTTTTGGCGTTAATCAATCCCCTGTGGGGATGCGCCTCGCAGTATTGTTTCATTCAAAATTGTGGCAGCAGATGAATGTGACTTGACTATGACACATATACTTAATTTCAGAGCGCCTTATAGGTCGTGGCCTGCGGACAGTGGCGAGAGTGAGAGTGCGCTGCAAGAGTGCGAGTGTGTGGGAGAGTGAGACAGTTTGATGCATTCTAACCCAAGTCCGCAGGCCACGCCCTACCAGGCGCTCCGAAATGAATTGTATATTGACTTGTGGGAGGCAGCTCATGTGCAATTCAGTGCTTTTATTCAACCAAGTGAATCTAGCACCAATTCACGTACTCCGGAGAGGTATAAGACAGTTGTCCTGGGCGAGCATATGCTACATTTAATCTCCGAGTGTGGGCGTGCAAGCCACCTTTCACCAAACCGCTTCCGCCCTTATGTTTGTAAGGGAGGTGATCTTCCAATAAGAAGTCGATCGCTGCGAATTGCCTCGTTTTAGTACCCCAAATAAGAAATTGCTCCATTTAGGAGGATTCAACTACGTCAACAGCATCAACCAATGCAGCTGAGGCAGACATAGATCAACTTTTGCCCACAACTACTATTCCTGTGGCAAGCTCAAAATGCAACAGCCAGGTGCTCAAGAAAATTATGCTCGACGTGAGTTTCCTTATGTATAGCCATTAATTAACTCAAAACGAGAAGGCTGCATAAATGAAAATAGAAGAAATTGGTAACAGCTGCATACTCCGAATCTCCTAATATGCAGATGGATGTAACGAACTTTCAAAAAAATGCATTACACTTTCTCTTCGTAGCAGGTTTTGGGGCCGCTTTCACGCTTCACTTTGCCACATTAGAGGATTTTATCCAAGTGCATTTTTCATTTGTCGTCTATAGTTTGATATGCACGCCATCTTGCGCTGAAGCTAACATCCATCATGATAGACATTCGTTGGATACATCTTATGATGAAAATGAACGAGGTAGAACAGCTAGCTAAACACCAAAAAGCCAACGTTCTCCGAAAATGCAAAAAAGCAGCAGACGCGTCAAAGCTGGAAAGATTTCACCATGTTGCTTTCCAGTATGAGTGTTTCTTAAAGGACATGTATACATATTTGCACAGTAGGGCTAGACGATGATTCCCTACCAAAGACCATGACTGTCAGAAGAAAAAGCACTTTTACAGGCACTTTCAATTTACATCATCGGCATAAACCCCTACAAATGAATTTCATCTGCTTTATATGTATATAGTATGAATTCTTTGCCAAGAAAAAGAGTCAAAATCGCATGTTTCCTACAAAAACATCGAAAGTTGAAACAACTGATACAGTTCTGAATTACAACTGACACAACTTTTTTGGTAGCTCTCAGGAACGCGCTGCACAGAAATCCACCTCAAATTTTGGTTTTCTTCCTATTCCCCTTTCGATTCCTTTCCTTGACTCATGCACATGTTTTAGAAATTCGCCATGTACATACACTCATCAACTGCCCCTTCTAACCCCGCCCCTGATGTGGCAATTATTTTCCCTTTTTCTTACTTCACATGAAATTTGGCAAGAATTAAATGTTGTGCTACAACGATTTTTATACTACTAATTTTTTGATATCTGCTGATTTTCGCCGCAGGTCGCAATGCAAAGCTTGTTAGAAGTAGGGCTGCTGGGTTATGGGCAAAAGCATCGGTCAGAATGAATAACAACTGAAACTTTGGCCATAATTCAACATACTTGTAACATACTCTTGAATGGTAGATATACCATTCAGGCGCTGAGTTAAAGTGAAAGAAAGGAAATCTAAAATTCCCTTGAATTGTCGGTGAGAAAAGCAACTCGTTCAACTTTATGTCAAGCCTTTCTTCAAAATTTGCCTGCGGGAAGAATTGCAGTTCAAAAATTCGTGCTAAGTATTTACTTGCTTCGCGCACTGCGTCACCGATCGCCGCCGATTTCCTCCACAGCTCTCCCATCCGAGCCCACGACACCGCGTGTACAAAATTTTGAGAGGATGTATTTTTAGCTGGATTTTGACTTTTTAGCGAAACTTCGCAAGTAGCATTTTGCAAGGAAATGACGCAACATAGTCATGTGCCGACTCCTGCCACGAAAATTCGCTAAGTACTGGCGTGGCCCCTAAATGAGTTTGCCTCTCTCACCTCGTACTCCTACACACTAGTGATTTCGCGAACCTATGAATCTATCGCATCCGTAACAGTAAGGTCCTAATGCAGTACAATTTCAGAATATTTCTCCAAGCTCGTCCGAATCGAAGCGAAAGATCAACGTGGCTGCTGAAGCACAGTTCGGTGGCAACGTGGATGTGATTTGTTCACGCGGTCATTTCTCTTACGTATTCTCGTCCAATCTCTATTGTGAAACATCAAAGGACCTTGTAACTTGTATTGCTTTCCGACAAACGGCGACTTCTTGAGTGGGAATCAACCTGAACGTCGAAACCTTTTCGTCTGCAACGCTTTCTCCATATCTCATCTCCATTGAATTCACAGAATTAGATAAGTTTTTCCTATACTTCTCAACCAAGCGGAGCGTTCACACAGCCTCGCGTTTCGAACTAATCGTTCTAAAATCGTGCAATGCAGATTCCCTTACTACCGTAATCTCGCCTCTCCTAAAACTGATCATTTATTGGTGTTCGATGGCAAAACAGAATCAGTCATAAGGTTGCTGTTCCGTTCACACTTTGCGGTGCTGGCGGCAGGGCGTGGCTGAGTGACTCTGCATCTTCGCCCATGCCACTCAGTCTCGCTGCTTGTGAACGCAGCCACGCTCTGCCGCCGCAGAGTATAACCGCGGCCTAAGAGTCTGCGCTGTACCTCGTAACTTGTTCGAAGCAGCGCATACGGCGCTCCACGCTCTCCTTGGTTGTTTGGAATAAACATAATTCTGGACAAGTGCCGATATCCCGACTGTTGAATGCCTTCAAATATCTGAATAATGAATCATGTCTGTGTATACGATGTCTTCCTTGGTACTGAACGGATTAGTTCAGTTCTTGCAACGTTGTACATTAGTCTGGTATAAGTAGTGATAATAGTGCTAACGTATTGTGCAATGACCCTGTACAGTTTTTATGCATACTAAAGCATATAATATCGCTTGTTGCAATAATTTGACATACACAACATGTATCACACCGAACTGGGACGGCGTCAGACTTCAGATGAGTCTCCAAACCCAGGGACATTCAAGACAATCATCCAGTCACCGCGTTCATGAGTGTAATCTCGTGATTTTAGTCCTCTTACAGTTTTTGTCCCTCCTACAATATTTGGGTGCAAGAACGAGAATGGTATGAGACTTTTTAAAGGCACCAGTAGGAGGGAGGGAGGGGGCACGACGCGAAAGCATGTTTAAAAAACTCCCCTCTGTAAATGACTAATCGAGCTCAGAAAAGATAATTTGCAGCGAAATGCGGCTTCACTTATGCTGCCAGACTTCGCGTTTTGCAAAATCGCGGCGTCGCACTTTCGCACGCGATACTACGACCTTGAGATTGTGTAATGCCGCAACTTCGCTTTGGCCGTGCCCACTTTCAGCTCGTCTGCGCTCTTTCACCGAGATAGTCTTCATTGGCCCGTACCACTGCGCACTTTACCCCAGTAGCTCTTAATTCTCTCGGCTATAGGCTCCAGCTAATACGCATGAAAGTACATGAATCACTTTCCCAATAACATGCAAAAGAATGTTTCCCTGCTCGTTGGCTATCTTAACTGTATATAAATGAAGTGTGCTAATGTAGGTGGGGTCACTCCACTATGTTCGGCTTTCAACGCCAAGTTACCTAGGATTTTTGGATATTCGAGTGAGTAATCGGTAGCGAAACTCGGGTGGGTTTGTTCAGATATGACAGCGAATCGCTTCGCGGCGTCTCACACGCGGCGCCACCAGTACGACTCGCCGTATCGATTGCCCTTGGGAGCCGGCCGAGCGTGACTGCGTCACGTCTGCGCTTCCACTTTACCACACTGCCTCGCTTGAATGCTGCCATGCCCTGCCCCTGACACTCGCACCCGCCGCGCCGCTCGCCGCAGGCGGCTACGCGATTCGCTGTCATATCTGCACACACCCGATACGGGTTGGTAAGGGCGACGTAGTGATCTCTATTCGCGATCTCTCGTGTATCACTGGAAACGGCACCATCACTTTTTCGAGTTGCTCGCTGCAGGAGACGGGGCCATAAGCTAAAGTTATTTCATATGTAGTCGCGTAGGGCTTATTTCGTTTATCTATAATGATGTGAAACAAGTAGAACAACAAACAAGTGAAACAATGAAAGGTAGAGTATCGAAAGAGTCAGAACAAAAAAGGTTTTTACGATAAAAAATCCAAATTTGAATAAAACACTTGGAGTGAATTACAAGTTATGTCTTCACGAATCACGCATGTCACAATGCCAAGCGTTGTATGGGCAGTAGCAGCAATTTGAATGAACTGCCATTAGACCAGATTCATCCCCTTCCGGTGACTTCAAAGGCACCGAGAAGAGTAAGAAGAAAGCGACTGGGATTACATGTCCTCTGAAAACAAACCTTCCTTTTCAGATGGGGTGATATATCGCGAAACTGTCATTAAAGAGCCGGGGCTTGGGGTCTTATCACGATCTCGCAGCACGTCGTATCGTTCTGCAGTTCATCAGCCCGGCGAGTTGCTGGCGAGGGCGGGACGACGTTTGCGGCTGGCTAATTTAGCCTCTCACCGGTCTGCAGTCTACCTCCGGCTAGTGGGGCAGAGGAACGCGAGTTTGCGTATTTTTCGTTTTTTCTGCCGTTTTATGTCCTCTTTTCTGTACTGTAACGCTATTCAGTAGAAGAGCACCCCCATTCTCATACTACACAATCTTGCCGCTTTACCCCTCCCGGTGTCTTTATTGGATTCTTAAATGGTAACCCTGTACTGTGTCCAATCCTAAGGGGTGTGTACACATTGGTACGGATGACCTCCTTCGCACCCCATGTGCGAACGCTTAATTACTTCCTCGCACCTCATGTGCGAAAGTAATTAACTAGCAGAGGTCAGTTATAGACCGCTCAACTTCATTAACTGAGTGCAATGTTCATGAAGGAAAAAATTAAGGCAGTTTGATAACAATCTGAAACACTTATTACATTTATGAAATGTACAGCAGGTTGTAGAAAACGTAACGGATTCCAGACTCGCTAATATAAGCTTATTAGTACGTAATTGTAAGTATTAGAAAACATTACAGCTCAACAAAGACTGTGGGAAAAAAACACTCGAACGTGGATGTTGAAACACCTGTTTGAATAACTGCATTTAACCTTTCATCGGGCTGCCAATTCAGTTTGAGGCCACAAATCACAAGCCTCACATCAAAAGTGTGAAGGTACAAATATTTTCCTGTATAACTCCCGTACGGGCATTCTATAACATTTCATGATGATCAATAATGATATGCCATTATATGGTAAGGTTTGTTAACATTTGCGATTTAATAAATCAACCAAGTAGGTTTTATTCTATTTAGTCATTATTATTCATTATTCCAACAAATTTTTTTATTTGCAATACTGTAGCTTTTACAAATGTTACATTTATTCCCATTCACCAGTGTCTGACTAGTTACCACAGCACCATTAAACCGAACTCTTTTCTTCGAAAAAACCCTTCAATCAAATTTCACTCATGCTGTTTTCGGACATTACACTCAGTTAATGAGGTTGAGCGGTCTATAGCTGACCTCTGTTAGTTAATTACCTTCTCGCACATGAGGTGCGAGGAAGTGGTTAAACGTTCGCACATGGGGTGCGAAGGAGGTCATTCGTACCAATGTGTACACACCTAATCCTAGGCATAGGATAAATCTATCGTTGAATCCTTCATTTTATGAAGCGAGAAGACTGCTGAACGTGTGTAGAATCTGAAAAACAAGAAAAGGAATAGGAGACCCATGACCTGCCATCTGCTCTCTCAGATCTGCACACAGATATAGACATAACCATTTACTGAATACGGTACGGGGTGCTTCCTGACAGGAACAAATGATCGTGGGATGGAGGGGGAAGAGAAATGTGTATCATTGAAATAGATCATGCGTGAAGCTTGCGACGCGATCCATGCGAGCAAGGGAACTGTGCGTAGATTGGTCCTATGGCGAATATCCTGTTATACGCCACTTAATGATCCTGTGGTTAGAATCGTGAGATGTTCGAATTTTCATGTACAGTCAATTTCACAGCGCTAGATATGGCGTGGCCTCAGTGGCGAGAGTGAGTGTGGCGGTGTAAGAGAGTTTATACACTCTCACCCAAGTGCGTAGACCACGCCCTATCAAGCGCTCGACAAGGGTGTAGGTTGGGACACACGAATCTAGGCCGTGACCCTGTAACAGCCTGTGGCCTTTGACCTAAGCCTTGAATAATTCAGACAATTTATTCATGTAAATCGTGTCCTCCTTGCAAGTCTGTTCCGTTGTATAGCCACATTGTCTGAATTATTCATGTCACAGGGCAAAGACCACAGGCTGTCACAGGGTCACGGCCTAGATTCGTGTGTCCCAACCGTCACCCTCCGACAATAACTATAGTCCATCTCCCGAAAACTGATTGGACGTGTCCTTCGAACTTGGGTGACTGGCGAGAGTGAGAGTACGTGGCGAGAGTGAGAGTGTGTGGGGAATTGAGAGAGTTTGATACACGTTTATACAAGTCCGTAGGACACGCCTACTCAGTTTTTGGGAAATGGACTGTAAAAAGCATTTCTCTCCGACTGTATTATGCAACGTGTACATTCACTAAATATAGCAATAGCCTTACCCGTGTGTGATATGCTGTTAAATATTAGGTTGCGACAATTAATTCGTTGTCACATCTCGCTTACTTAAAAAAATAGGATTATTCCTGAGGAATAATTCGTAATTCACACCTATTTACGTCAGCTTACCGTAATGTTGACTGGCAAAGTCCTCCGTTCGCACTGGAGCCAAGGCCAAGAGCTTCTCACTGAGAACGAGCAAGCAAGCCCATCATGAGAAACTCTTATTGTACAATATAAAAAGAATTGTCATTAGTACTGCCGCCTTCAAAATACACACCCCCGTCCCCCCTCACTTAAATTCGCAGAAGTCTCTTCGAATCCTCAAAAAGAATAGGGAAATGGTTTAAGCGAATTTTCCCACTAGCTAAACATACAAAAGCAGTATTGCGTAATGCTTCTAACAGTAAATAGTATGCTTTGCCTAGTAGGTAAGCCCAAGACGAAAGCAATCTCACCTGCAAACTTAATCTCAAAAAGCCCCACCATAACCATGCAAAAGTGTGATAGTGGAAGTTGCTTGGACGAGTTACCCCATGACATCAGCCGTCACGGGACCGTCATGCTAATTTTGGCTTCCACTGAGTATTCGATGTTAATGCGTGTCGCGTTCCAACAAGGATTTCACTGATAACTTTTCCTTCTTTTTCGCCGTATTGCCGTGTTCGATTACCTCCATTGAATTTGCCTGGATATCCGTATTGGAATGTACTTTACTGCTTGTAAACCGGTGTTGAGATCCCTGTTAGTGTTCTTAGTATATCGAAATTCATTAGTAAATTGGAGAACATTCACATGACTGTTCGGTTTTTTTGACGTGTTACAGTTTTGCAAGCCACTCAGTAGCCTTATATCAGTATCAGGACGCGGGTTTGTGCTTCTTCTCCTTCCCCGGAGCCCCCTCCTCCTCTCTGTGAATAACCAAAATTCACATCAGGGCTTCCTCTTCTTCTATTTGTTTGATATATTGGTTTATAGTTTGATCACTACGCAGAGTTTTGCTGTTTCAGTCTTTCGACTTGGCAAATATGCAGATTTTCATTAATGCCTTGGATGGCGCAATCCATCGCCTTGATGTTGCACCAGAAACTACCGTCGCACAGATTAAGGTATGATGTCTGTATCTTCCATACTTTTGGCCTTTTGGGACTTCTGCATAGTAGCATTTGGAGGCGCTCACGTACTACGTGGGTCAGACTCAAGCAAGGTATCCGAAAAGACGAGAATTCTTACCAGCACCTAGGGAGCAAGAAGTAGTTTTGAGGAGTTTGTTCCACTACAAAAGAAGCACTTTTATATTTTCATAGCAAAAATAATGATCCACCTACCACGAAATTCTTTTCTCTAGGTTTAAGCAGAAATTACATACAGGACTCACAATTATTTCTTATTGTCAGCTAACCTAAAATAAGCACAATGACACCATCACACAAGAATTGAGCTCAAAGTCCCTCACAATCAGAGAAGCAATCAGAGAAAGGGCGGTGTTATGCTTCAGTCCCAGGTGACGCCGTTGCGATTCTTTAAATCATGTTAACGCGTGCTAGTGTTCGCATAGTGGAGCTTTCTTAATTACGAAGTACTTTTTTCCCATTTATTGTGTTTCTGAAGTTTTGTACTTGGATACCGCAGGCAACAACAAGCAGGTGGGTGGATATTGCATGCTTCAAAAGTTTATAATATAATTAAATCTCTGTTGCGGTTTCAAATGTCTTTCCATGTGCGACCTCTTTAGTACATGAGAGCCGATTCAGGCTCACTATCTTGTGATGAGAAAGGAAAGTGCTGCAGTTTGTTTTGCCTTATATTTCCAATGATAGTGAACAGTGAAAGCATTGTATCCCCTCTATCCGGTATAATGAATGATTTTATGTTTTTCTTGATGAACCTCTTCCAATCTAATAAGGACATTGTGCACATGAAGCCATGTACCATCTTTCAAATTTTTACTGTCGAGAGTGGAAAAGCCCATTAGCTGCCAGAGCTTCATTCCATAGGAATGGTTGAATTTCGTTTTCTGCAATGCACTCGGAAGCTTTCCGGTCATTGGACCACATTTCCACCTTCTAGCAAAGCTTAATCTCCAACTTAGAGCGAGTACTCGTGGATGATAGATAGGTAGCATTGTTGAGGCTTTTAAAAACTGAGAGCAGAATTCTATCTACTTTAGTTTCGCAATCATATTCCCCAAAATATCGAAAGGACATTCCTACGCTTTCGTAGTGAATACAGCCTCTTCAGTTTACAGAGGTTATTTAGCATGTCATGTTTCTAGACGTATTGATATGTGGTCTGTCGTATGCAGAGACTCCAGTATGCTGACGGATTCTGCGAAATTTTTATGCAAAACTTCATTGCTTACTACCTTTCCCCTTCCGACGTGTATCCTGCTCAGGAGTGGCTTAGTTGTACAGGCGTTGTCTAACAAACGAATGAGAGGACTATATTCATGGTAGAGGTTGGCGTTCCTGTCCAACTGTTTAAATATCGTATTAACAGCTGCATTTATTCAGCCCATGGTGATTGGTTGGTATGGAATAGGAGCACCCTTCATATCGTATTCTCTTTTTTTCAATTTTCATTGTTTGTTTATGGAAAAATTTTCATAGGGGCATTCGTTGACGGCGTGTGCATTGTAGTGCTTTTGCTGTGAGTTTTCGCGGCGGAATCTTCATTTTGGCCCATGTTCTTCAAGAACGAATATTTTGCCGTGAAAACCTGATGCAATAGCATTCTAAACAGGATAATCAATTAACAGTGACGAGGTCTATCATGAGAGCTCGGACTCTAACTCTTCAAAAGTTGTCTGTGGTTTTTTTCTCACATTTTCCATTCATTCTCATTTTGCAGAGGAATTTGGGAGCTGACGAGCACATTCTTTCCTATGGAAGCTCCGTTCTTGATGACTCACTGAGCCTGTCAAACTTCGACATTACTGAAGGAGCTTCGCTCGCAATAAATGCCAGACTTCTCGGAGGTGAGCTCCAGTATTTTCAGTTATCTATCAAGTTTCGTTTGAATGTTTTCTGAAGGTATCAGGTTCCTTGTTTCGCTGACATATTCTCATAAAAATTTTTTTCGCTTGAGATGTTGAAGTGCGTTGCAAAGGGTTCTTCGAATGCGCTATACATACCTTTTAAGTGCCAAATCTTGTTCGTATTCCAACTCTCCTCTATTTCATTCACTGTTACAGCTGTAATGACCTAGCCACCTTTGAACCTCCTTCACACCTTCTGTAGATGCTAGGCACAGTATAAGAAGTTTCAGTTAGTAAATATCTTACGAGATAGCTTGGAACTCCAGAATTTTTGAGGTGAATATGTAAAGTGACTCATTCCGATTTACTCGGTCATTACTCCTCAAGGGGTGCAAGTTTTTGCTAGGCTTCAAATGAGGGAGGGTGTAAACATGATAGTGTTGTCCACGGTGGGAAATATGGAGTCCCCAGTGCAGGAAAGGGGTTAGTGCAGAGAATTTGCCTGTGTTACCACCATCAAATTTATATTCTCTCCCATAAAGTTAGGGCGCTTTTTGTTCAAATTTCATTTAGCTCAAATAATAAGTGCGCAGTGATGATGATTTTGTGTGGAATGCAAAAAATTCACATAGTGACTCGTATTCCAGCCACGTAAACACGACTTCACTCTGACGGGGCTGTAAACACCTCCCCCCCCCCCGATTGACGCTTCATAATAAATGTAATACTATTTCATGATTACTTGGGTGCTCAACTATGGGCTATGGGGATCGCGCTCATAAAATTGCAGTAGGGAATAAATTCCATTACAAATCGTCAAAACATGCAGTATTAACGTGTACGATTTTCATTAGAATGCTTTGTTTTGAAATGTCTACGATTGATGATCAGTCTGTGGCGCTTCCTGCCCTAAGCTTAGGCCAGATCTTACATCCCAGTTTGCACGAATTTCCTCCTACCGCTAGGAATCAGCTTACATGCAACATTATAAAAGAAAGTGAAAGTGTGAAAAAATGGTCCAACGGGATCTGTTAATGAGAGTTAGTATGGGATTGTTTGCGCGTCCATCTTCTAATAACACCTATGGAATGTTGTCGCCTGTATGTGAAGCTACACCACGCTTATTTCATTCACTCATTTCTTGTTACTTGGGTTTTTATTGCGTGTCTGCTGTATAATTATGTCTTATGTGCTGGAAGGTATTAAGAATGAATGCTGCATGGGGAATGTGATTTTGTCAAGCCTTTGGGAGGAGCTCCGGAATGGATGAATCAATTTTTAGTGTAAAAAACATTTTTGTTACCTTTTTTGTGGTGGAGGACACTCCTTGGAGCTCCTTCTTATCCTTATGGTGAGAAAAAATTTCTACTTTCCAAGTATTGTTTTTGAATGCGACCCCCATAGTAAATGAACATCATAATTAGTGTTATGTGCTGTAGGGATCACCGGCGTTGGTGCAACTTTGGGCCCATTATTTGATTTCAGCACATGTCAGTTAGAACTTGCTAGGTTGACCCCTTACTTGCTTTGCAGCACTCTGTTCAGATCAATTTACTGTTTGAAGGAAGATCCAGGGTAATTGAGGAAACGGTCTGATTGTGATCTGTACGGTTTCTGTGAGGTAGAGCTAGAAGATGAGATGGATAGGGATAAGACTAGTTTTTGTGCGTGTTGCGGGCAGTTTCTCTTCAGTATTGTACAATGTTAGGTTCATAATTTTCAGGTAAGGTCCACGGATCGCTAGCTCGTGCCGGGAAAGTGCGTGCCCAGACGCCTAAGGTCGAGAAGCAGGAGAAAAAGAAGAAGAAGAAGGGTGAGGTTCTTTGCAGATTTTCTCATTGTGCGTAATAATTACGACGTCACTCTAGGACGTGCGGCACGACGAATCCAGTATACGAGAAGGTTCGTCAATGTGGCCACTGGACCTGGAAAGAAGCGCGGACCTAACTCGAACGCGGCTTAATGTGTTTGCTGTTGATCAAGATAAATTGTTATCGTTTGCTCCTTGTCACATTCTGAATAAATCGTATGGCACGATTATATCTGTCCAGAGACAGGGACTGACACACTATGTTGGAGATTACTGGTATAACACGGCTGCGAAATTCATTCTGGATTCAAGGTGAAGGTTGTCCGTCTGGAAAACATTGCTGGAACATTTTTATGTCGGAGGAGCTGTTCCAGAAGTTCCTCGAGGATATCGAAGAGGGTTAGTGTTCAGAGCTTCGCTTGTCTGAAATTGTTGAATCCTGTGTATGTAATTCATCAGGAATCTTTTGAAAACGAAAGGCGTTTAAACAATTCGGAATGAGCAGTTATTCTCTCTCTCAATCATTCACTTCTATAATCCATAGTAGCTCCTACCTGTACCATTGTATACTTCTGTGATCGTTTAGTGAGCACTGTTACTTTTTGAGCTACTGCTCTATCTTCTTGAACTACCGTTGTTCAGGATGCCATTGGCCCCCTAATGGTGGTTTCTCGTGAAAGTTTTGCTGTTGCTCCAAATTAGGATTGAAGGCGCTCTGTGGATAGAGACACGGGGTTCATCCGCGACGGGGACTCTTCTCCACGGACGCTCAGATAAAATTAACAGACGCCACACAGCTATTTGATCGTGTGTTCCTCCCACTTTTATTAACTAATTTGGTTGTTCTATGATGTGTAGTAGATTCGTTGATGCAAAAATACCCCTATACTTCACGTGACTCTGCGCCTAACTGCAATTCGGCAATGGATATTAAATAATGTAAGCTGATTGTAAAGGAGTTCTTCGAGAAATGATTGCTGATAACCACTTCCTCTGGGTTTTAGGTCTCGTTGCTCAATTAATCATGATCTTTAAAAGTATTCAACGTTTAGAAGATGGATTGCTCAAAAAGGTTAAGCGAAAACGAACGAAACAGGAACTGCGCGAAGAGCATGTAAAACGGATCCTAGCTGCTGCTTCAAAGGGACAGGTTAGATTTTGCGATTTGTTGCTATATATAACACGTGGCATCCTCTAATTCAGGTTGAATTACCACTCGAGGAAAGTTACCTTGTCGAGAGGCGAAAACGGCCTGAAAGCTTCGAGCTTGATGTCAAATTAGCGCAGCAGGTTGGTTTGTCAGTGGTTACTTGAAGAATTCTGTAAAACATCTCTTATTTGTTCATTTCCTCTTGAAGAGCAGCAGTTTTACATCAACACTAGTTATACATTGAATGATTGCATGATTCTGGTATCAAGTCCTTTTCACGAGAATTTTTTCTATTTCTCACTAGGGATATTTCGAATCCAGCATATTTATTTTACTATTTATTGTTATACCAGTTGGGCTTGAGTGGACCCATTCGTCTCAGGTATATCCAAGATGGGTTCGACGTTGGTCTTCTACCGATTTTTTCTTGGTCTCAAGGCTGCGTCGCAACCGAGTTATGAACTTTTGTTGTACGTGCCGCCTACTCGGGGTGTGCTTCGCCTACTGTGCTTTCACAGTACCAGAAAGTCGTCACCTACATTAGAGGAATCGTCAACGGAAAATGAGTTTTTCCGTTATCTATATAGTCATGTTGCATTTGCCTAATGTGGACAGCATGCAAAGTCTCACACGAACAGCTGTGAATCCAACTAAGATCAGTCTAGGCCGGGTGGGCGGGGCTTCCGAGCAAGTGCACACCCCGTCGTCCGCCGCGGTCGAGACGCCTTGTAGGAACAGAATGTTATGTAAACAGTTCCACTTTCCGTTCCCAACCACGGCGGACGCCTGGAAGGGGTTTTTACTCGGAGGCCGCGCCCACCTGAACAAGAATTTGGGGAACTGTATCTTAGCTAAATTCTCACTTTTTTGTGTGAAACTTTGCATGCGGCTCTTATTGGGCAATTGCAATATAAATATATGGGTTACAGAAAAAATCATTTTTCCGTGCACGGTTCCTTTAACCCATCTTCCCCCACCCCCCCCCCCCCCCTGTCTGGGTCATATTGGTGCCCAATTAACATTTTTCGGTCTGAAAACGGAACATTCCAGTGCGAGTTCTGCCCACCGAGGGCGGGGCCTAACTTTGTCCATGTGTGCTCTTTCACACTTGTCCCATGGTCCACCGTCCAAAACTTGTCCCCATCTCCACCGGTTGTTTTTCATGTAATGTCTAATTGCGTGACAGACGGGGACGGACGGACGGAGAGACAGGCAGAAAGACGAAGCGTTTTGTATATAGCCGGAATATCTGATATATCTGTCGCTTTTAGGGCTTCTCTCTTATCGAACAAGCACGGGCTCTACGGCCAGCAGATCTCATGCAACGTAATCTGAAATATATGAAATATACGGACAAGAAAAGGAAGCTCGATAAAGATAAGGCTAAGAAAATAGTCTTGGAGCATTTGAGGAAGAAAACAACAAAAGAACTGATTCGAAATGAACGAAGCAAAATTACTGGTGAGTGTCTTGCTTTCTTCTCAGCTTCTTTTGCCGATAATAAACGATTTCCCACTGATTTTTCTGTCTTCAGTGAACCTATTGGTAGTGACTTCCATAATTCCATTGGTAATAACGGTTCTGCTTAAGTTTCATTCTAGGTCTTCGAGAGCCTAAGAAGGAAGCAAAGAAGAAAGATGAGAGCGTTTTCACTGATGCTGATTTTGCTGTTGTGGGAAAGAAAAAGAAAAAGTTTGAAAAGACTCCCGTTGAATATTTGTAAGTAAAGAATTCGTGTTTTGTTGTCTGTTGATTCATGTAATATAGTTTGTTATTGATTGATATGAATGTTTTTTCATGAGCTGGTGCTGCAGAAAAAAACATAGGTACGGGCGTGGGTATGTCATTAGAACAGAAAATTTGCTTCGTACATCGCAGCATCCGTAGATGACACGATGGGTGCAAGATGGCGGTGCCGTCTTATTGTTAGTTGGGTCCCAAACGATGACGGAATACTACGCCTTATTTGAGGCGTGATCGCTTTAGTGCCAAACTTATACGACCCCTTAGCTTACAGTCATCGCGTCGCGTGCCACAAGCTGGTACCCGAATTTTCTCTCCTCATGGCACTCACTCGCACAGGGGTACGGGTGTGTAATTAGTTCACAGTAGCTGTTTGGTCCTGTCAGGCCATTTATTGCTGGCAACGAGGAGAGATGCGCTCGCCATTCTCAAGTAGATTTCGTCGTTTGATGGAGACCTGGAGTCAGTTTATTTGTCAATAGCTGTTTGATCATGTATGGATTGAAAAGTCGTTATAATGCACGGAAGCCAGTGTTCCAGCGAGTGGTATGAGCGCGCTATTCAAATATGTTGAAGAGTATTCGGTTCCTAGGTCTCGTATCTTATCGAATCAAAATTGAAAATTCTTTCACTTTTCCTTTTTTGATTGTGGTAATGAAGGAAGATGATAGCTCTTGATGTCCTCGATGCTGTGGAATATTAGCTGTAGGTTCAAGTCTTGTGGAATTAGTTGTAATTGGGTTGCACTAGTATAGTGTCTCAATGCAGTCCTGCAGGGTTCAACTTGCTTTCGCAGTGTAAAATGTGCTTTGTAAAAGAGCATTTGCTTGCAAAAAACATGCAAACGTTAAAGCAACCAAATACGATGGAAAAGTAAAATCTCCAACAGTTTTGCATTTTGGAGCGTCTGGCGTGAAGCATAGTTTATGGTGCAGTTGCGGCAAGATTGAAACGCGAAAATTTGTTTCTGCCTGAAATTACTGTAGAGGACTGTGTGGTATCAGTGATTTAGTGTGCTGTTTACGAAGAATCTTTTATGTTGAAGAATTATTAGCAAATATCATGGCAGTGATTTGACGTGAGTAGTAGTATGGCAGCAACTGTTTCATTATCACGTTGTATTGTTCCAGAGCCTGGATCTGATAGAATGTAAGGTGGGGTCTGAAACAGATTCTTTCAGTGTTGACCTTATTGTTAACGCGATTGGACACAATCATCCTATCGGCCTTCTGATTTCTGATTGTTTTAAGCTCACCTTGGTATTAAGGCGGAAATACCAAGAGTACAGGTGCATTCCACGTAAGAATGGACGCTGAACGTTACAAAATTCTTCGCCATTTGTGCTGCCGTAGGCCTGAAAACGAGTGCAGATATGAATCTATTCTCGCAGGTATCCCCGGGAATAGACGTCGTTCCGGGTAGTGCGAAGAAAAAAGGATTGCTGCTTATTTTTTCGCTACCTCACTGACACAGTCCGGGCTAGCATTGTCGGCGCAGAAGTGTACGTGCAAAATGGTGTCCCGGCCAGTAACATTGTATCTGGAATTTCCGAGTATTTGACTGCTTCATTTCGAAAGATACAGGTCAACCCCAAACCTGTAACCGAGGCAAAGTCCGTAATCCGCCCACTCGGGTTCACTCTTGTAATACGTTTGATTGACCCCGTCGAGCACAATGTGTCTTAGCATCGGCGTCATTTCTACAGGTCTCTTGCCGGAATCTGAGCATTTATCTCTAATTATGAGGAGCTATCGCTTTGGTATTCAACAAAAAACGTACAACCGGCAGGGCGTGCGAGCGGTTTCTTTTTTCCTTTCCCTCGTTGTGCTGCACCAGGATTAGGCTCTATAGCGACACTGCGCGGATAACGTTTCTCACATCTGCAATTTTTAGACTGAAAACTGTAAAATGGGTTGGCTCTTTCGCACTCTGAAAATATAGATTGAAAGAAGTTATGGATACTTACTTCTCATGACATTCTTCTTTAGTAAGGAAATTATTTCCACTTTTACCGCATCCTGTGTAGTGGAAACCTTTACACTGTCGTGAACGCTTGTTGAAGTAGTATCGAAAGTTACATAATTATGTCATTGTATATTTTCAAATGCTTTAATCGACATATCGCCGTTACGGAGAACTGATTCAGAAAACTGCGTTCAGTATTCTGAGGATCTATGTTGCGTACCTGTTTGACATAGCCTCACACCAGCTTCCTCGATCCAAGGGCTCCAAGCATGGGTCTGGATTGAAAGCAACAATAATAATGTATGCACAGGCTATAGTCGGTTTGATAGCCCTTTTGCTGACAACCCTTCCCTCACACGAAGTTTTGTAATCCTTTCGGACTTCCAGAGGGGAGAGCGCGTAGGAGGCTTGCTACACACTCGCTCAAAAAGGGCAGGCCGGTGGTCCTTATTGAAGGAGGATTCACACCGTGCAGTCAGTGATGCCCCCGAGCCACATCCATGCGAATCAGTGGGTCCTGAAGCATGGGTCGAGGAGTGCAAGCATTTCAGACACATTGGGCGATTTCAGTGACCTCGACAGACAAAGTTGATGTCATTTCTTAGAAATGTATGGCATTTTTGATGCCCTTTAGACTACCCTCATACTCCGCGGTGCCAGCGGCAGGACGTAGCGGCGCCATCTCTGCGTCTGCTCCCGTATCACTCTGCCTTGTCTCGTGTAAACGCAGTCATCCCAGCCGACGGATAGGCACTCCCCACCACAGTGGAGGAAGGCGGCCTTAGAAAGCTGCAACTTCACGGATCCCCTTTCAAAATCCGACTGAAAATTATGTTCGCAGGAGGGGACAAAGATTTGGAAGTAGGGCGCTTTGGAATCAAATTTCCCTTGACAAGCTGACACCTATGGAAAACTGGCACACCTACACGGAAACTCAAGTCGTCATTGAAACATGCTGAGAGTGATTTGTGGTTTCATTTCTTAACTAATTTTCATTTCCAATTCTTAATTTCCTGAGGCTTGCTCACCTAATCCGGACAGTTCGCAGGTTTTTTGGCATAGCTCGAATGTTTCAAATTTGTTGGGATTTCCTTCGCATCCTGAAATGAAGAAAGGATCAAAACAATGCTATTAGCCAGCTCCTTGCAGATCTTTTCATTAGATTGCATGCATAAAACGCACCACCATAGAGGAACTGGTCGCATGTACCACGAGTTTCATTGTAGAACCACATGTAGCGTAGCTGATTACATGGCCCCCAGTCTGGGTCGTAGGCACATAGGGCTGAAACAATATCGACTGACTACAACTCGACTGATGTGGCTCTCCTACCTCTTAAACAACTTATTACATAAGTATCTGCTTAAATATTTGAACCCTGCATGTGGCCGCATTCTGCAGCCCATCCACCAATTAGCTACCCGAGAAGGCCTTTTCAGCAGATGATGGTCATTTGGCTCAGAGCCGTGATTTAAACCGGATTTCACGTCTGAGAACAATTCATACTATAAGGCAACTGATTGCTCACCATGTGAAATGCAGACTTGAAATGTGACGCAGTAAGTGTGGGAGGGCCTGTCGACAGTGTGTATCGTTAGGACACGAAATCGCAACGCGGCGCACCATGCAACGCTGTGTGTACGAGGTGTAGGCCGGGTACGAAGTCAGGTTTCGGTAAATAAGGTGAAGGGCACGGTAATCCCCTAAGACCCAACTACGTATGGTGTCACCAGCTTGCTTGCATCTCGTCGACGTCGCGCGCCGTGTCGCGATTTCCTGCGCTTACGACACACCCCTGTGCAAGCACTTAGCTGTTTAGTTTCTACGAAGATGGTGGAGATTTCTTATGAAAATCGAATAGAAATCCTGAAGTGTTAACCTGCATTTGCACTCGGTTTCCGGCCTCCGCAAGTCTTTTCACAGTCCATTTCCGTGGCGAACCTGTACAATTTCATTGACTTGACTTCAAAATGCTCAATCTTACCTATTCTTGGAAAAATCAAAAAAAAACTTCTTATTGGAAGCAGCATAGTTTAGGCACATGAAAGTACCCGATCACATTTTAGTTGAAATCCCAAGGATTAACACAAAAAATTTGTGTGCTGTACAGGGCCACACCCATAATTGACGACTAGTCGCGCAACCGCAGCGATTGATGGCCCAGACTGAACTGTTTAAGGCCGCTTTCATACTTTGCGCACCGACGCCGTCACCTGCGTTGATCACCGCCGGTGACGGCGTCAAACTCACGCAACCCTTTGCCCGCCGCCGACGACGGCGTTCATAGAAAATGTGCAGCGTTTGCAAAATTCTTGACCCAATCACACTACAGTATGGTGATAGTGGCTGCTTCGAATATTGGCGCTGTGCCAATATGGTGATCGTGGTCGCTTCGTGTAATCTTGGCGCTGTGCCAATATGGTGATCGTGGTCACTTCGTGTATTGGCAAAGCGCCAAGATTTGAAGCGGCACTATCACCATACAGTAGTGTGATTGGGTCATGAATTTTGCAAACGCTGCACATTATCTATGGACGCCGTCGTCGGCGGCGGGCAAATGGTTGCGTGAGTTTGACACCGTCACCGGCGGTGATGGCGTCGGTGCGCGAAGTATGAAAGCGACCTAGGCTATAACTATTGAAGAGGAGACTACACCATGAGTCTCCGCGATCACGATGCGTCACATCCCGTCTCAGGTGTGGTTCCTGTGATGTCACTGAGTTATAATCATTGCAAATGTGTCGAAAAAATGCTGCTACACCAACAAGCATTACCCGTTTCACAATCCTCTGAGGTACAAAATCCCAATGAATCTGTGAATGTGACTACATACCTATTCTCGCTGCCACCGCATCCACTATAGGTGAATTGCACACACTGTTGCTGAGCTGAGTAGGTCCATCTCTGACAAAGATGTGTTTCAGATTTACAGTACAGCGGAAAAGTTGCACATTGGTCAGCAGTCACGTCGAAGCTTCGAAAACTTAGGGGGTACCAGGGAAAGAGTAATTTTTTTTCTCCTCCACTTAACGTTATATTTGTCGAACTTCAGCTGATTTTGACGAGATATTTTCATCCCTAAAAATAAGAGGAGGCCTCACTCTATCACTACACTCCGTAACAGCCTTCTGCACGTGCAGACGGGAGCTTCTTCCGAGTGGACATTATGTGTCTTCTCAACTCGGCACAACCCGAAATTTCGCGCCCTCGTTCACAATCTTGCTAAGGTCCGTTCTCTCTGGGTACCTAGGCGATTCATAATAGGGGTTCTTTAACATTCCTTCTTCTCTGAGTTTCCAGTACCCTTCATTTCCAAGAATTAGAATGTGCCATTACCACTGAAAGCACTCCGCAGGCAAGTTTGAGGCTGAAAATGATGCTTCGGATCACAGCAGCGTTATACAAGCAGCGAGGGCTTAGTAACTTCTATGAAATGAAGGGTTAATCCTCAGGAAGCATTCCACGAGAGACGTGCCACGAAAGCTGGCTGTGCTGTTTTAGGCGGACCATAATGCCGTAGGTGCTCTATAGCCTGACTGTGCCGACTAAAGGCTCCATATCTTTATGACGGTGAAAGTAGTGAGCCAAAGCTTGTCCCTGCTCCAAGAGGATCATTCAAGGAATTTGTTGAGTCGACACTTTCATCTCTTGCTTTACCCTCCGTCTTGTACACTTGGCGGATGTGAGCCGTGAGCAAAATTACTCTTTTTTGGCACCCCCTGTAGACTTAGTCTGCTCTGATCGATTAAACACAAAAGAAAGAAGCTGAGGACTTCTACCTTCATTTCATTTGAAAAGAATTTCAGTTTGGCATATTTGCAAAAGCCTCTCCTGCTCAAAAAACTCCTTTTGTCTTACCTGATGCACCTGATTTCCGTGTACACGATGCAGAGTGCCGAACAAGATCGTGTATCATTAGGACAGGGTTTCGTAACGCGGTGTGAGGCCCGCGAGCTAGGAGAGTCCAACGCGGTCGAGTCTCATAGCAATTGCCGTTTCATGCGTCTCATTTTAAATGCAAACTTCACAACAACGAAGTTGACGTACTTTCTTTGGGTGAGTAGTTCTTGGGTGATTATCCAGGTTGCACCACCTTTGCACCCTTATGGTGCCATATCTGTTCGAACCCACTCCGACTACATCCACTTTGTTCGGTTGACTAATAATGGAACTCAACTGGGTGTGGTCGGAGTGAGGTGTATGCTATCAGGACAGAAAATTTGCTTTCGGTGTGCGGCGCGACTGTGCGAGCTATGCGTGCCGTATTGGAAGGGTCCTGGAGCGATACGGTGCCCTACGCCTCATTCTAGGTGTGATCGCTCTAGGGCCCAACCGAAACGGTGCCCGTAACTCGCACCATCACGTTGTGCGCTGTGCGCGGCCACGCGAATACACTGTCCCTTTGGCGAACACCCGGTCAGGAGGGATTCGAGCAGGTAGGGCGCTGCGATAGCGCACCATGGCAGCGCAAAAGGGTGCAACAGATAGTTACCCAGGTAACAACTGTCCCAATAGGATAAGTCGACTTACGTGGCTATCGTGAAATGTGCCTTAGAGCGCAACACACGATGGTTGTCTTAAGATGCGACTGCATGCGGCCTATTCTACCTTGCACGCACCGCGTCGCACGTCGCGTTGCAAGATATTTACTTTACGCACTTCACCCCCTACTTCCCATGCAAGGATCAATTTTCCAGGGTACGTTTCACTCCCTTGAAACTTCGGCGGAGGCTCGGTATACTTCATGAGTGAGCATCTCAGCATTGCACTCTTTTCAGGGATTAATACGATTGCCCTTTCACAGCAACGTACATCACGCTGGGTAGTACCTGGTTCTTTATTCTCACAACGTTGCAGCTTGCAGCCAGCTCAAGTTTTTGCAACAGGGTTATCTGACAGCTCCATGGTTTGCTCTGCACATGTGTTTTGCAACGGTGCTATCGCAGTGAGGGGGGGGGCATCCCACTACTGGACCCTATTTTTACGTGAGCTAAGAAAGGAAAAGGAGCCCGTTCCTTTCTCTTTCGAGGTTTGGGCAAAAATATACGCCTGAATGTGCGCAGTGATCCCACAAAAACCCTTCAGAAGTACTCAGATGTGAAACTTTTTGTGAGATGCCCACCCCCATTGCGATAGCACCTTTTCGACTTCACCTTACCTGTACTGTATGATTAGTGTTTCCCGTGCAGTCGCCCTTATCTCCGGCTGGTCGAAAGCACACTAAAAGTCAAAAATTTGTCGGTATATCCGAGTAGAATCAGGAGAAGCGTTCAAAGTCGCTCGAAGCACATTTCAGAGGAGCAGTACCACAACTGGATGGTTTATAGGGAGTTTAGCAGTTGCCATAAGCTACTGGCAATTTCGGGGTTCATTAGTGATTGGCTGGCCCGCCCGAGATTCGTAGCTCCGCGGATACCGCGAAAGTAGCATGCAGGGTTTGCGCAGTTGCTGAAGGAAGAACTCGTACCATTGCTGCTCGCGCGCGGTCGCCGTTCGAGTCGTTGCATTTGGGTGCGACAGGATCGCTGACACACTTCGTACGAGAAGAAATTGTTCGCATTACCACCACAGCCGAGATACCAGAAACGAGAGCACTTCCCTGGAATACAGTGGTTCGGGAAGCGAAGCAAAAGTTTGATTCTTCTTACCATGGTCAGCGTCAAAATAGAAGCGGAAACCGGCGTCTGCAAGGCATTTCTCGTCACTTTTTTCAAAACCGTGATCGAGTGGCATGTGGCAATCCATCTGTGTATCTGAAATTATGTTCTACTGAACTAGCTTTCTTGGAATTCCCACGAAAATCGCAGATCGTGTTCGCAGACTACACTGACAGTCATGCTATTCTTGCATAGGCCAGCCGTTTCGAATTTTTTATCCTTTCAACGTGTCCTTGTTATCCCTAGTTGAAATGCAACTCTTGCAATTCGGTTTTTTCTGTCTGAGACTGAGGCGAAATGAACCACTCTTATTATCTCAATATGTATTGAACGGTGTGAGACTTGGAAATTTTATTAAAAAAGATTTACCAATTTATTCGGTAAGTTTTGTAAGTCTCACATCGTTCAATACATATTTAGATCAACATGAGGCTTCGGGACGGGACAATGCTCAAGTTCACTCTTATTATGTAGAAGATCCGAAATTTACAGACACTGTGTTCTTCTTCTTACTATTATACTATTCAAGCAACCATGCCAGATGTGCACCCTCAGAAGCACCACCATGGGTAAGCCCGCGTTCATACCTTGCGGTACCGGAGCCGCCACCAGTAGCCACGACGACGATTTGATGCCGGCACAAGAGCCGCGAAGTATGAACGTGGCCAAAGGAGAAAATGAGGACTAAGAAGGCATACTCTCCGCGAACAAACTAAAAGTCTAGAGGAGATGATATGTGAAGAAACTTCCCTTGGAGTGTTATGGCAATCCTGCAGCGCTGCAAGTCACGCTGCCACGCATACACCAGGTGTGTTGCTGCTGAAACATGGCAGCCTTTGCGGATAGCTGACTATGGGGGCACTTCTCACTCACGAGCGCACAGGCTCGGGTCGTTACTGCCTTCACATCAGATGTACTGGTTGGAAACTGTGAGCTGTCCACGTGTGACTATTTACACAATGAAAAGACCGGTCGGAACTAGCGAGTGCGTGCTGGGCGCCATTGCTATCGAAGTGCTAAAGTATCAAATTCATGGCCTCAATTCTGAACGCCCTCACCGGTTAAATATATGAACGGTTCGCACAGCTTTTGGCATTGGGCCAGTGTGAGGAAACGATTGTCGTTGCCGCCACATCCTGAGTAGGAGAATGGTCGACAGGTTTTTCTAAGACGATCGAAGTAGTAGCTCGGATACCTAGAATGATCATCAAGACTAGGAAATTAGTTTCAATTTGTGCAGAAGCCCGCTTCAAAGAATATAAACCAATCGGAACACAAAGCGTACGTCTCTTTGCAGGAACCGACTTCGAGTGCCTGTAAACAGCGATATCTTGCTTGCGACTCAGAAACTTTTCCAGGGTTGCCTTGGTCTGCAAAGGAAGTGCTGGTTAGTGTATATACTGAAACATTTAATCTGACTGATGGTTTCTCAACGAAACAATACATTCGATGTAAGTGGTATTACACTGTTAAAGATTGAAGAGCACATACGGACGCGGGGTGATGGAGCAGTTACGAGTAGTGTGAATTAATGTGAAGGAGGTCGTGGGATTGTCCCCATACTTTTAAATGGTCAGAAATGTAATCCCGTACCATTTTTGATCACAAAGTGCCTCCACAGCTTCGAAAACGGTTTTTATATAACTCTTTCCACATTTTACGAAAAACTCGGTCTCAAAGATATTTTTAATGATTGAATTAAAGGCTGTCAAAATTTCTTTGTAAACTCTTTGCCAACCGAAATAAGGCAGGAACTGCACCAAAAAAAAAAACAGAACGAGGCGAATTTCTTTATTATACGCGTTGACGACACTAGGAACACGAGCGCTTGAAAAATTGATCCTATGACCTTCTATGTCTAGTGGTCACCACCAATAGCACGCCATTCATAGGGACTGATGTGAATGAAAAAATTTGAACTTGTTTGCAGAGTCCAGTCCCGAAAGAGTGCAGTCTCATAAACAGCCGGTCTCAACCTAAATTCGTTTTTCAAACCTTCTGAAATTGTTTAAGACACAAACCTGGCTGCTCACAAAAGCTTTGACACGTCTTCACATCGCCGAATATATTCTGGGACGGTGATGTGCAGCCATCCCACCAAAACTGAACACATTTTCCAGTTTCGTGCTAAACGAATGATCACGATCAAATAAGACTATTTATAATTTTTAACAGGTATCGATTAACATCCTGCTTAGGGAAAATGTAACGATTTTCGAAAGTTCCCTACATCAAAATACGCTTTCTCTGTCCACTCGCCGCCTCTGCACGAATCTTTGTACTTTTCATCGAAAGCATCTCTGCAGAAAGCTGGAAATACAGTGATTTCGCTTTAATAGGCGAAATGTTCGAAATTACCCCACCAGGTGCTCGCTCATTATGACGTCGTTCACATATCCACTGGCAAGACTCCAGTGTTGGATAGATGTTCTGACCGGTTCCACGACAGTTTCCAAACCTGCATTGAGGTAACCTCATCTTATCAATAGTTCGAAACCAGGCTGATAGACATTTGTAAAACAAGTCGATACCAAAACATTTTGCATGCGCTTGTGGAGAGATCAAAGTAGTAGTACTGCTTGAAACGCCCGTCGGTTGAGCAGGAGTCACGATAGCTATCGTTGAACGGCTCCAAACATGACTCTGGAACTTATGATGGAAACTTTGTATGGCTACTGATGTGGCTGGTATAGATGGGTATGCTCCCTCTTAGCGACGTTCTGATAGATTCTCCATACCAGTTCAACTTCCTAGATGCGTTTATACCTTGCAATGCTGCGATTGATCGTGCCTTCGCATTTTCACACGTGGCCCTGGTGTCGTCGTGCGCACTCTCACGTCCACGTACTATCTTTTTTCCGCAGCGCTGCTCTGCTCACACCTATCTAATGACAAGCGCTTCGCGATTTCATGTGTTGGCGTTTGCGATTTTGCAATCGCGCGATTTGCACAGTCGCGGATTTGCTGAACTACCGGATCGATACGCATCCATGGTTCACTGGAACCGCAAGCAAACTGCAAAATGTTCGCGAGAAGTGACCGCGGCCTTAGATGATTACCAGTCGACTTTTTTCTCTCTTTCTTTCATTCCATTGTTCCTTATAACGTTTTGTCACATATACATACAGTACTATAAAATGGAACGTTTTTTCAAACTGACGAGTAAGTTCACGTGGTGGAGACTCGCATAATTCTTCGCATTCAGTGGCAGATGTGAAGAAATTCTGAGACGATGATTGACATCCGCCCCAATGTATCGCCTCGCATTTCTTCCTGAATCTCTTTATCTTGAGAACAAGCTCTAGAACAGCGCATTGGAAAATTTGATCGAAGAAAATGCAAGTAACGGTTCTAAGTAATGCTGCAGCTAGACAAAGGAAGGAAATTGCCAACCTCGGAAATATAAAAAATACACATAGATATTTAGTGAACATGTAGACTATGGGCCCCATACCCAGAGCAAGAGCACTTTGAAGAATAATAGTTAACGGATTTTATGAAAACTAATAGTTTCTATGGGAATAGTATTCCTACTAGCTAGGTGATGTCAAAAAAACCAAAAATGGTTGAAAAAAAATTTCAAACTGGCCGACTGTAGTCGAAGTAATAACGAGTGCTGAATTCGCCATGACGACAGTCCTCAAGATAAGTTTGGTCGAATTTCTCAAGGCACGCTTCTGCAACAGAATATCATCTGATTCCGTTCCAAACATTTATTGTTGTATGGCAGGCAGGGCAGTCCCAGGTGCCGAGGAAAATGGCCGCTTCAGTATGACCCCCTCTTTTTTTGACCTACAACACCAGTAACTGTTGCCGGATTGTATAGTTGCAATGTGTTTCATTGCTATATAAATACCCCTTGCTTCTCGTCTGCCTGTTGAGAATTCAGACTTTAGTGCTTCGCTGATTTTTGAAGTACTATTCGATTCCCCCTTCTATCCGGTCAAATACGATCCCCCCTGTCGAGGAATTCTCGACTCTTGGTGTACCTTGATGGCAGGTCTGATATACAGTAGCGCTCAAAAGTATTCGGCCAAATGGCTTTTCACTTGGGTTTTTCACTTGTGACTTTTCTGCGACTGGACCAATCTAAGAGAAATTTCAGTATGTTGTACTTGGAGACACTACATACTTAATATACTATTTTGGCGCTCAATGGTGTAAGTTACGTGGTTAAATGCAATTTATAGTTTTTGGAGTGCCATCGCTATGCCGTTCCGCTGTGCCGCTGTCATCAAAAGTCGTGGTCTTTCTACAATATACAGTCCATTACCCGACGGCTGGCAGGGCGAGGCCTACGGACTTAGATCGATCTCTCTCACCCCACCACACACTCTCACCCAAGTCTGTAGGCCACGCCCTGCCAGCCTTCAGGAACTGGAATGTATTGATGTTCTCTGAGGTTTGTTCGTTTTGTTTTTGTAAAGAAAACCGGTTTTCTTGACAAGCCTTTTTCATTTTTTCGGTGGTCTTGCAGTAAATTCTTGTAAAAAAACCATGAAAAGTGTCAAGCGGCACTCAAGTAGAAGGAAATTTTGACAATGGGTTCAGACACCACATATTAAAATTTTGTCAAGTTTGGTCAAGTAGAAAAAAAGTTACGACAAAAAGGTTTTGGCCGAAGATTTTTGAGCGCTACTGTAACTGAAAACTGTACTACTCCGAGCTGTACTACTCCGAACTTACAAAACGATTATTTTTTGTGATACAGGAAGAGGAAATTCCCATTTTCAATAAGCATAAGCTCAAAACGATCAGTTTATTAGAGGGTCCGAAATATTTTCACTAGAAAGCTTTTGATGCGTATGCTAGAATAAGCATACGATCCAATTCGTTCAAGTACTGCTAGGAATAGAAGCATCGGGTGTAGCATTCCCTCTACGATCTTTCGCATCAGCTTACACAAGTTGAAAATTTTAAAGGAATCGTCCACGGAAAATGAGTTTTTATGTTACCCATATATTTATGTTGTATTTGCCTAATGTTGGCTTCATGCAAAACTTCACGCGAAAAAAATGTGAATCTGGCTGAGATACAGCACCACAAAGTGCGGTCCCAGTGGGCGGGGCCTCCGTGTAAAAGCCTCGTCCCGTCTTCCGCCGCCATTGGGAACGGAGAGTGGGACTGTTTACGTAACCTTCTCTTCCTACAATGCGTCTCAGACCACGGCGGACGCGGTACGAGGCTTTTACACGGAGGCCCCGCCCACTGGGACCGCACCTTGTGGTGCTGTATCTCAGCCAGATTCACATTTTTTCGCGTGAAATTTTGGAGGCCAACATTAGGCAAATACAACATAAACCAGGTGAGCTTCGCGATCTACATCGCGTTACGGGGCACCGGTGCGAAGCGGGCTGTGGGCGAAATGATGTAAACAGGTGAGCTTCGCGATCTACATCGCGTTACGGGACACCGGTGCGAAGCGGGCTGTGGGCGAAATGATGTAAAAGAAATTGCACAGCAATGTGGTTTGGCGGAAATCAATACATAGATTTTACATTTGTGCTGAGGGGTAGTCCATTTACAGCCTTCTTTACAAAGGTCCATTATAGCAATAGGTATCGATCTACATGCAATAAGCTCTACAGAATGTAAGCTTCTGCAATTATGTCCATCCACTGGTGTGGCCCATCTCATTGCCCGGCCCTCTGTAAGAAAACCGACAATTACGACCTATAGCACATGATACTGCAGTTTTTCAACCTCTGCGACTGTAATCATTCAATGAGATCCCATTACCTGTTCAGCTCTTTGCATAGAGATCTATGATTTCGATCGATGTCGACCAATAAGACTTCATTGAAGTTCTGCAACAGCTTCACCTATTGGTGTGGCTTGCTGATGATTTTCCAGGATTTCATCTTTCATGACGGTACTCACTGAGTCTATGGTCCATAAGACGTTTGCAGCCTTTCGCAAAAACCGATACTTTCAGCCAATATCCTGATGACGGCCCGTCTACCGTGATCAGTTGACATTATTTTTGTCACTCTAGCAGCATCGAATTACTTCCGCTCTCTACGGCACTTTAGACCGCTCCGGGCGGTGTTATATTTCTTATGAGTGAGCACGATATTGGTGATTGCACGTTCCGCCCATTGTAGGCGGGTCCACCTACCTCAATAATGTGCAACACCGCCTAGACAGCACTAATCTCCATCGATTTTTTTCGCAGTTTTTGGGCTGCACCTGAGACAACTTATAAACGCTCGTTAAGCACCACCTACGTGGAGCGTGCTCCGCCTACTGAAGGCGTGTATTCTTCATCTACTACATACACCCTTCACTCATTTTGGCCTACCTTATCGCTACTCCTGGCTCTTTTGGAACGAATTACAGCGAAGGGGCCGGTAGGTCTCTTCAGCAGTCACAAACTCCCTTGACTCATTTTGGCCCACCTTATCCTGACTCCTGGGCTCTCTTGGAACGAATTATAGAATTTTGCATTTGGACACCGAACATTGTAACGCACGCCCCTCCCACAGGGGACGGAGTCTGACATGGTCCATGTGCTACCTGTCCATCTCTTAGCAAAACCTATCCAACCCTAACATGACCTGACTTCCCCCGCTTGTTTTTCAGGCAGTATAGAATTTCGCTTGGGACAGACAGACAACTTAACAGACACAACAACTACTGGTTTGTATATAGGTTATGTTATCCCGACTAATGGGCTCCTTGGAAAGAATTATAGAATTTTGCATCTGAACACGGAACATTTTAACGCAGGCCTCGTCCATAGTGTCCACAGTGAGCGGAGTCTGACATAGTCTGGTAAAGTAGTGTGCAGTAAAGACACCTTCTGCACAAAAACCGATATTTCCGATCAATATCAATCGGTGGTGCATGATGTTATAGGATTTCAACTGTCCATAAGCCGTTTCCAGCCTTCGGCACAAACACTGATATTTTCAATCAACATTGTAGCGAAGGCTCCGCCTAACGTGATCATTTGGCATTATTTTTGCCACTTCGGCTGTTACACATTTTGGTTTTCACCCCGTCCCTGGACCGCTCTAGAGAAGAATATGATGTTTCATGAGTGAACACGATTTCGGTTGCTTGCACCGCCCACTGTGGGAGGGTCTTCCCTCACTTCAAATATACTGGAAACAGCTCAGATCTCGCTGATCTCCAGCGATTTTTCCTCAGTCTCTAGACTGCTCTGGAGCTGGGTTATGAACAGTTGCAGTAAGCACCGGCCGCTTGCATCACGCTCCGCCCGTTGAAGGTGGGCTTCCCTTGACTGCTACATATACTCCGATCTCATCTTGGTTCACCTTCTCCCGCTGCCCGTGGAAGTTTGAGATGAAAGAATTTTAGCGTTGATCTGAAGACAATGCAGCGAACGCCCCGCCTACTGCGGACGGAGTCAGGCTTGCCCATGTCCGCTCTGATCATCTTGGCCATGCCCACCCATCCCGAACTTGACCTGACCTCCCCACTTGTCTTACTGGTAAAACGGAGAATCGAACGGACAGACAATAGTACACACACCAAACTCCTTGTTTATTTATAGGTTATGCTTCTGCAAAAGTAGGAATTGAGGAGCTTTAACCTGCTGGTTACGCGGAATGGACGACACTCGCTTGTAATGTAGATGGACTAACAGTTCTGGACAGCACGAACCCCGGTGGGGCAAAACCGTTCTTCACTTGGGCACATCACATGTCAGGAGCAGGCATCGTCGGCATCGAGGAGGTCTTCCGAATACGGGTCGCGCATGGGTAAGATCAACAGAGAGCCCCACATATCAGTTGATCACGTCTATATGGCGGTAGGTGGCAGAGATCATGTGGCTGGGGACTCGCAGAAATGTACGAACTGAAAAGCATTTTAGAGCTGTATTCTGCAAAAGTAAATAATAATAAGTTGGAATTGAGGAGCTACAACCTCCTGATTACGCGGAATGGGCGACACTCGTTGGTAATGTAGATGGAACTAATAGTACTGGACAGCCACGAACCTCGGTGGGGCAAAACCGTTCATCACTTGGGCGTCACATGTCAGGAGCAGACATCGTCGGCTTCAAAGAAGTGGTTCAGAGCGGAATTACAATGAAAAGAGTTTCTAATGCTGCGTACATATCAAATCGAATAAGAGTTTTGGCGCATCACCGTAAAGTTAAATATATGCATCGATCGAGAAAATGAGCGCATCTGCGCATCCGCGATTTGCGAGAATTGGCGGATCGGCGCATTCGCGATTTGGGAATTTAGACGCGCCACGTCACTCTTGTAACCGCGATCAGTTGAACGCGGTGCGTGCCAACGTGCGGCTTTCGGTGCTACTGGAGTTAGGGGGGGGGCCAGCGCACTGTGCTCTGCGTCTCTAAAGGAGCGCAGAGAAGTCATAGCGCCTGCCGAATCGGGTTCGAATATTACAAAGAAATGATTTGATGATGAAAATTCATGCTTTTTTTCTATCCTATGTTAGCCTAAGCCTTGGGAAGAAGGTTCCCTTTCCCTGGGCTTAGGCGAATACGCGTAAAGTAAATTTCTCGTTATATGCTAATGGAGGCCTAATTTAATCGTTTTCTAAGTTAGTTAGCTGTATCTAGGCATAAAATAACTTTGAGAGTGCCTATAAGCAGAAATTGGGCGCTACCTATGCTTTTGTCGAGTGGCCCCCCCTAACTCCAGTAGCGCCCGGCTTTCGATATCGGCTTTCGATAAGATATGCAAAATTACGAAAAGGAAATAGGAGAAAAAGAAATCAACCGCACGTTGACACGCGCCGCGTTCAACTGACCGCGGTAGCTAGAGTGACGTGGCATGCCAAAAATTCCAAATCGCGGATGCGCCGATGCGCTAAAGCTCTTATTCAATTTGTTATGCCATACCCAACTAAATGAGAGTTTTGGCGCATTGGCGTAAAGTTAAATATACGTATCGATCGAGAAAATGAGCACATTTGCGCATCTGCGATTAGAGAGAATTGGCGCGTTTGCGTAAAGGATAAGATACGTATTAATCGGAAGGTGAAAGTATTGGCGCATCCGCGATTTTGGATATTTGCCATAACAGATATCGGCTTTCGATGAGATATGGAAAATCACGAAATGGAAAGAGGAGAAAAAGAAATCAACCGCACGTTGGCACGCGCCGCGTTCAACTGACCGCGGTTGCTAGAGTGACGTGGCATGCCAAAAATTCCAAATCGCTGATGCGCCGATGCGCTAAAGCTCTTATTCAATCTGTTATGCCATATCCAACTGAATGAGAGTTTTGGCGCATTGGCGTAAAGTTACATATACGTATCGATCGAGAAATTGAGCACATTTGCGCATCAGTGATTTGGGAATTTTGGCGTGCCACGTCACTCTTGTAACCGCGATCAGTTGAACGCGGTGTGTGCCAACGTGCGGCTTTCGATATCGACTTTCGATAAGATATGGAAAATTACGAAAAGGAAATAGGAGAAAAATAAATCAACCACCTTGGCACGCGCCGCGTTCAACTGACCGCGGTTGCTAGAGTGCCGTGGCATGCCAAAAATTCCAAATCGCGGATGCGCCGATGCGCTAAAGCTCTTATTCAATCTGTTATGCCATACCCAACTAAATGAGAGTTTTGGCGCATTGGCGTAAAGTTAAATATACGTATCGATCGAGAAAATGAGCACATTTGCGCATCCGTGATTAGGGAATTTTGGCGTGCCACGTCACTCTTGTAACCGCAATCAGTTGAACGCGGTGCGTGCCATCGTGCGGCTTTCGATAACGACTTTCGATAAGATATGGAATATTACGAAAAGGAAATAGGCGAAAAAGAAATCAACCGCACGTTGGCACGCGCCGCGTTCAACTGACCGCGGTTGCTAGAGTGACGTGGCATGCCAAAAATTCCAAATCGCGGATGCGCCGATGCGCTAAAGCTCTCATTCAATTTGTTATGCCATACCCAACTAAATGAGAGTTTTGGCGCATTGGCGTAAAGTTAAATGCACGTATCGATCGAGAAAATGAGCACATTTGCGCATCTGCGATTTGAGACAGTTGGCGGATCGGCGCATCCGCGATTCGAGAGAATTAGCGCGTTTGCGTAAAGGATAAGATACTTATTAATCGGAAGGTGAAAGTATTGGCGCATCCGCGATTTTGGATATTTGCCATAACAGATATCGGCTTTCGATAAGATATGGAAAATCACGAAATGGAAAGAGGAGAAAAAGAAATCAACCGCACGTTAGCACGCGCCGCGTTCAACTGACCGCGGTTGCTAGAGTGAGTGGCATGCCAAAATTTCCAAATCGCGGATGCGCCGATGCGCTAAAGCTCTCATTCAATTTGTTATGCCATACCCAACTAAATGAGAGTTTTGGCGCATTGGCGTAAAGTTACAGTCCATTTCCCGAAAACTGCTTGGGCGTGTCCCACGGACTTGTGTGAACATGTATCAAACTCTCTCAATTCTCCCACCCCGCCACACACTCTCACTCTCGCCTAGTACTCTCACTCTCGCCATTCACCCAAGTCCGTAGGGACACGCCTACTCAGTTTTCGGGAAATGGACTATAAATATACGTATCGATCGAGAAAATGAGCACATTTGCGCATCCGTGATTAGGGAATTTTGGCGTGCCACGTCACTCTTGTAACCGCGATCAGTTGAACGCGGTGCGTGCCATCGTGCGGCTTTCGATATCGACTTTCGATAAGATATGCAAAATTACGAAAAGGAAATAGGAGAAAAAGAAATCAAACGCACGTTGGCACGCGCCGCGTTCAACTGACCGCGGTTGCTAGAGTGACGTGACATGCCAAAAATTCCAAATCGCGGATGCGCCGATGCGCTAAAGCTCTCATTCAATTTGTTATGCCATACCCAACTAAATGAGAGTTTTGGCGCATTGGCGTAAAGTTAAGTACACGTATCGATCGAGGAAATGAGCAAATTTGCGCATCTGCGATTTGAGAAAAGTGGCGGATCGGCGCATCCGCGATTCGTGAGAATTGGCGCGTTTGCGTAAAGGATAAGATACGTATTAATCGGAAGGTGAAAGTATTGGCGCATCCGCGATTTTGGATATTTGCCATAACAGATATCGGCTTTCGATAAGATATGGAAAATCACGAAATGGAAAGCGAAGAAAAAGAAACCAACCGCACGTTGACACGCGCCGCGTTCAACTGACCGCTGTTGCTAGAGTGACGTGGCACGCCAAATCGCCGATGCGCTAAAACTCTCATTCAATTTGGTATGCCAGCTGGAGCACACTACTGCGCGTCACACATGGAAGCATGCAAAGTCAGCGCGTTATCGAACTCTCTCATCCCGTCACACACTCTCACTCTCACCCAAGCCCGTAGGCCACGCCCTCTACACCTCAAACTTGGGTAGTTGAACCAAAGGGTGGACACACAGATATACAGACTCACCAAACTCCTGATTTATATATGAGGTATGATATCCCGACACCTGGGCTCTTTCCCAACGAACTATAGACATTTTCATCTAAACACCGAACATTTTAATGCAGGCCCGTCAACAGTGTCCACAGTGGGCGGAGTGTGACATAATCCAGTAAAGTGGTGTGCAGTAAGGACACCTTCTACACAATAACCGATATTTTCAATCAATATTGATCGGTGACGCATGTTGTTGCAGTATTTCAACTTTTATAAGGGCACTTAATCAATAGTATGGTCCATGCACAAAAACCGATATTTTCACTCAATATCGATCGGTGATGCGTGATGTTGTAGAATTTTAACTTCTATGAGGGCACTCACTCAGTAGTATGGTCCATAAGCCGTTTCCAACCTTCTGCAGAAAAACCGATATTTTCAGTCAATATTGATCGGCGATGCATGATGTTGTAGAAGTTCAACATCTATGAGGGCACTTAATCAATAGTATGGTCCATAAGCCGTTTCCAACCTTCTGCACAAAAACCGAAATTTTCAATCAATATCGATCGGTGATGCATGATGTTATAGAATTTCAACTTTTATGAGGGCACTTAATCAATAGTATGGTCCATAAGCCGTTTCCAGCCTTCTACACAAAAACCGATATTTCCAATCAATATTGATCAGTGATGCATGATGTTGTAGAATTTCAACCTCTATGAGGGCACTTAATCAATAGTATGGTCCATGAGCCGTTTCCAGCCTTCTGCACAAAAACCGATATTTTCAATCAATATTGATCGGTGACACATGTTGTTGTAAAATTTCAATTATTATGAGGGAACTTAATCAATAGTATGGTCCATGAGCCGTTTCCAACCTTCTGCACAAAAAGCGATATTTTCAATCAATATCGATCGGTGATGCATGATGTTATAGAATTTCAACTTTTATGAGGGCACTTAATCAATAGTATGGTCCATAAGCCGTTTCCAGCCTTCTGCACAAAAACCGATATTTTCAATCAATATTGGTCAGTGATGCATGATGTTGTAGAATTTCAACCTCTATGAGGGCACTTAATCAATAGTATGGTCCATGAGCCGTTTCCAGCCTTCTGCACAAAAACCGATATTTTCAGTTAATATTGATCGGTGACACATGTTGTTGTAAAATTTCAACTTTTATGAGGGCACTTAATCAATAGTATGGTCCATAAGCCGTTTCCAACCTTCTGCACAAAAACCGATATTTTCAATCAATCGATCGGTGATGCATGATGTTGTAGAATTTTGACTTCTATGAGGGCACTCACTCAGTATTATGGTCCATAAGCCGTTTCCAGCCTTCTGCACAAAAACCGATATTTTCAATCAATATCGATCGGTGATGCGTGATGTTGTAGAATTTTAACTTCTATGAGGGCACTCACTCAGTAGTATGGTTCATGAGCCGTTTCCAACCTTCTGCACAAAAACCGATATTTTCAATCAATATTGATCGGTGATGCATGATGTTATAGAATTTCAACTTTCATGAGGGCACTTAAGCAATAGAATGGTCCATAAGTCGTTTCCAGCCTTCTGCACAAAAACCGATATTTTCAATCGATATCGATCGGTGATGCGTGTGTTGCAGAATTTCAACTTTCATGAGTGCATCTCCTACCATTCCCCACCCAACCCACACTTGACCCGACCTTTCCCGCTGATGAGCCGACCTTCCGTTGGATCGGGTACATGAGCCGTTTCCAGCCGTCTGCACAAAGCCGATATTTTCGATTAATATCGATCGATTCAATCGATATCGACAAAGTCGATGTGCGTTCTGTACATCCCTCATTACGCCTCACCCAGCCAGCACTTGGCTCGACCTTTCCTGCTAACTTCTGAGGGTCTGTATAGTGTCACGTACCTCAAACTTGGGTAATTGAACCGGACACACACACACACACACACACACACACACACACACACGCAAACGGACAAACCAAACTCCTGGTTTATATATAGGGTATGATATATGGGTAACACAAAAATTCATTTTCCGTGGACGATTCCTTTAAAGACACCAGAAGGAGGTAATTTTGGCCTACGGTAGAACAGACGTAGTGTGGACGAGTTCAAGTGGCCGCCATTGCACGAATCCCCAATTTGACGCCGTGGCATGGTGCCAAGAGAAGATGTTTCTTTTATAAATTTGCTTTTTCCTTTTACTTTTTCCTTTATTCTTTCTTACACTGTTTGTAGATGTACTTACATGAATACTAATGTAGTTGGGAATGTCCACTCCACTGCGCTGGGAGTCAGTTGCTACAACTAACGTTGGCCCGCGGCCCGTCTTCTACAGCGGACAACTCGGAAACTCAGTGCGATGGTGCGAATGAGGCGCGAATACACACCGCAGCGATGCACTTTTGAATTCGGGTTTTTTCACCGATTATCGCTTCTAACCTTCTGCGTTCGTTACAAAATGCTCATTTCTTTGTATTTTTCTCTTGTTTCGGACCCCTTTCGGTTCCTTTAAAGGCATATTCCAGGATCATTGGGATATCACATCTCCTGCCGTGGATGGATAGTTCGACCGAAGACACGTAGGCTGTACCTTTACTGAGGCGTGGAAGTCAGTTCCTGGAGCGTACAGAGCCAAAGAATCTCGCGCAACAGCTCGGCCCCGCCCACCCCAGCCGGGGATGTATTGCAGGTGTTGCGATGCTTAGTGTGGGGTCAGGTCACTCAGTAGTGGGTTTACTTCACGAGACGATTGCTTGACTGCCAGTTTCAAGATCTTGACCACGTAGCTGGTCCACCTATGTCAAAGATAAGAGTCGAAGAGTAAAGGTAGACCCCCGGCTGGGGTGGGCGGGGCCGAGCTGTTGCGCTGATTCTTTGGCTCTGCACGCTCCAGAAACTGACCCCCACACCTCGGTAGAGGTACAGTCTACGTGGCTTGAGTCAAACTATCCATCCACGGCAGGAGATGTGATATCCCAATAATCCTGGAATATGCCTTTAAGCTCGATAGCGTTGTCGCTAGAGGTTTTCCTATCAAGTATAACGCATGTGAAGCGGAACTCAATTGTAAGCTTCGCTGTTTTATTAATAGAGTTACTCCCTTATGTTATACAGCTCGTGAGAAGCATTTCCTACCTTCACGACAGACCCCATTTAACAGATTTCTGACCAAGCATTTAAGTCCATGAATCCTTTCAATCGGGTCCAAAATAACATTGATAAATGTATGCATACATGTTCTTGTAATTTTTCTTTCCTGGTGCTGCTTTAGTGGCTCACTATGTTTTCTTTTTGCAAGGGTACGATTGATCTGACCTTCGTGACCCTATGCTAACCTTGCCTCAGTGTGCATCAGATAACTCATCCCTAACTACTATGCATCATATTTATTCTCATTGTGACTTTTGCACTTTGTTTCAGATGCTTACACAATCCATCAACTTAATAATCAGAAAAAGCACGGCGAGAACCGAAAGCTTTTTAGAATAGACCGTCGCAGACGATCGTAGCGACCAGTTGTGTGCCACCTAGTTACTGTATGGCCCGGTTCTTGTGTCGTGCTGTTACAGTGTGTCAAAGTCGCCAGTTATTATATTGTATGAGGGAATGTTCTAGAGCGTGTACTTGTGGCATGCCGGAGGCCAGATATGGAATCAGGAAGGACGGACGGTAAGGGTACGACCGATTCCTCGATTTAATAGCTTCGCACGAGTCACCTCATGTGATAAATAGTAAATTAAAAAGTTTTTAAACTTATTCTATCCATGCTGAGTTTTTCTTGAGTCTGTATTCTATCCATGCTAAGTTTTTTTTGAGTCTGGTGAGTGGTTGAGACTATCCATTTGAAGTATGGTCGAACTCAGCCATCAGATCACCTTCATTGGAAGATCCATGCATCTCTTCATGAACTGTTGGAAGTAAGCCGAAGGTGGAATCGGCCTTCACGGCACCATGGTGATAATTAGGGTGATCAGGAATGTGAGAACCTCGTTTTAGGTGAACGTGCGGGGTTCAACGAGACACTGTTGCACGACTCGATAATATGAGGCTTAATGGTTTACCAGCATGGTGTGCGGTGTGCGAGGCGATTGCCACGACGTGGCTTGGCACATACATGGCTCAAATCCCAAACTCAAGATTTCGTGGAGAATACACGGTTTTTTTTTTTTGGGGGGGGGGGAATCGATTAATGTTACAATGCGCCTTCGAAGTTTTCCTATTACCCCAAAACCCAAAAAGGAAAGAGAAAGTCTCTGAAATATGGTATCACAGGATCGTGTGCCCGTAACTGCGTTGCAAACCTAGATCGGAGCGCTTCATCATGGGATCAACCCAGAGCGAGCATACTTTCTTTCTTTTATCGTTTTGTTTTCAGAATGAGAAGTTAAATAAAGCAACGACTTTCAAGACTCACTTGATGCATGCGCTGAATGAACGCCCATGCATTTCCATTGGCACGTTTCTTGATCGGGAAAGTCGTTTCTGGAGTACGAGAAGCACCCACCATGCCAGTACATTCGACAAACTCGGAGGTCAGCATCGTAGTAATACCTGAACGATTCCTAGTATGGCTGAAATTCGTCTCGTACTCTCCACGCTCAGGGGATTTTAGGCGGACATTCATCCAACTGAAAAACTGGAAAAGGAAAGGCAGTCAAAAGTCTGCGTCAAAGCTGTCCAACTGGTCCAGGTCACTCGGAGAGACGGCAGCCGCGCCCCCAGGTGAGCAGCCTATACAGGACGGGTGGGAAGGCACTTGACACGCACGGCGACACTGTTCGCGAGACCTATTTGAACGGTTCTGATGCAGGCGCGCAACCGAATAAGCGAAAGTAACCACTGCATCCCTTTGTGAGCTCGAAATGAAAATTCAATAGAGCAAACCGCCTTGGGGATCCTGTGCCTATCGATGAGAACTTCTTTCACGAATGAAGGGTGTTTTCTCAAACAATAAGAGAAACTTTGAAACATACCTAACCAGGTTCTTGGTGCTATGCTGAACAGTTTTTATGGTGATCGCTGAATGATAATTGAAAAATGCCTTGGAAACGTACCACCAGCACTGCTATGAATATCGACTCTCGCAACCTGTTAAAACTCACCTGTTTTTCCATTCTTTTCCATCATTGCATGACATAGTGAGATTTTTGTCAAACTGCTCGAGGCACTCCGCTAAGAATAAACTGTTAGTGAAGAGAATCTACCCGTTCACTAGCAATAACTGAAAGCTAAGAGTAATGCAACAGCATAGGTTAGTGCAAAATCAATATCTTCATCGAGAGCAGTTTGTTATTGTGCACCCTTAACAATGGTCAATGCCAGCAATCGACGGGTGTGGTGCAGAAGGAGCCGATACGGCGGCGTCACATCCCGCAAAGCTCGACCATTTGCGCCCCTTTATACGTGGGGATCTGCTGAAACGTAACAGAATTTAAATTTTAACATTTTTTGCCTTCTGCGATTCCTATGATTCTCCGTCCCTGTAGTCTTTGGTACTTGGATTGTGCAGTCTGTTTAAAGGCATATTCCAGGATTATTGGGATGTCACATCTCCTGCCGTGGATGGATAGTTCGACCCAAGCCACGTAGACTGTACCTTTACCGAGGTTGAGGGTCAGTTTCTGGAGCGTGCAGAGCCAAAGAATCAGCGCAACAGCTCGGCCCCGCCCACCCCAGCCGGGGGTCTGCCTTTAGCTTCGACTCTTATCTTTGACACAGGTAGACCAGCTACGTGGTCAAGATCTTGGAACTGGCAGTCAAGCAATCGTCTCGTGAAGTAAACCCACTACTGAGTGACCTGACCCCACACTAAACACCGGAATACTTGCAACACACCCCCGGCTGGGGTGGGCGGGGCCGAGCTGTTGCGCTAGATTCTTTGGCTCTGCACGCTCCAGGAACTGACCCCCATGCCTCGGAAAGGTACAGCCCACGTGTCTTGGGTCGAACTATCCATCCACGGCAGGAGATGTGATATCCCAATAATCCTGGAATATGCCTTTAAATATGTTAATATTTTCAAGTCACGGTAATGATGCAAGGCCTTCATCAAGGAAATCTCCGGAAGTATTTAGAACTTTTGCAGCGATCAACAGAGCGCGAAAATTTCGGGTAGGTGAAAATATAAGCCTGAAAAGAAATGAAGGAGCTGAAAGCACTAATTCATAGAAGGCCTCCCAGACAACCGTAAAGATTTTCAAATAAACTTTATAGGCGTGGACTTACGAATGATAGTTCACTGTGCGCAGCATTCGTCGAAACTTCGCAGCATCACAACAGAGCTCCTTCTGCACCACAATCCAACACATGGACACTGTCATTGGTTTGGATCATTTCTATCAAGCAATTTTATCATTGTGACATTTGCCTGTTCAGCATTCTCATTACTTTTTGCGTTGTTGGGACGACCACCCTAGGCACATGTTTGCTGGGCAACCCCTATCGAACGATTCAGCGAATGAACCAGATTACTAACAACCTCAATCAAACCAATGGACACCAATTCCACAAATGTTTAGGAACTCGAAAGTTAACCCAGTCATGAGTGAATCGCTCTAATCACACAAAGCCATCTTTACACCATTGAGTTTTTTGATTCCATATCAAATACACTCCGTATTCTGACCTTACATACATAAAATTCACAGGGTTGGAGCGCGATTATGAAAAAAACGTGTTCATTGTATTTCATTTTCAGAAATTGGGCGCAGAGTAAGTGTTGTAGATAAAAATTCTCCCCAACAAAGCCCCATTTTGGAGGCCTTTCATGATGAGCGTGGTGGCCAGAATTATAGCGAGAGCAAAGACAATTATCGTTCTTCCAGAGTTGTGTCCTTAACTTTCGCTTTTCATTTTCTCGCGTTGAGATAATCATTGCCATGTCTTAACCCAAGAGAACATAAGCTTCTCTCAGTGGCTATGCGCTGCAGCTAGAAGATCCCATTTGATCTCTAGAGCACTTTTTGGCACCCGGGGTTGATCAGCATCAGGTTCACTCTGAAGAATGTTACAAAGCTCCCAGATGCTTACCAAATGCTACAAGTAATTCCTGCAAAGATCTAACAAGCGGTCGACTGATCACTGCAAGTGATTTGATACAGTATTTGGTCGATTTTCAAGTCGAACATCGTTTCAACTGTTTCATCGAAGAAAGTCCCACAAAATATGTGACGCTCGCGCTCGACGTGCCACTCTCGCGCGCTACTGACGTTGTTTTCGCAGCTTTCATTTGTAATAAGCTGACGAATTTGATCAAAAAATTGCTTTCTCTAAATTGTTGCATTTCCGTCCTTGCGATTCAGGTATGTACTAATTCCCCTCAATTTTGGCGCATCCTAAGATATTCAAGGTTGCATAGATCCCAGTCACCGGGAGGGGCAGAATTTGGGCCTACCGTGTAGGCTTCACGTGGCTTGCAGTTCGTTAATTGCAGACACCACGCCTTGCCGAGACGTCGAATGTGTCATCAGGGCTTTTTTAAAACACTCTTTTTTTCTCAGTCTTTCCTTTATTCTCCCTTTCATTATTTCACTTCTCTGTTTATGCTTGCTGTTTCACTTGTTTAACATCATAATCAAGGAATCAACTTCGCGTTACGTGACATCCAACTGCAGTGCCGTGAGCCCGCCTGAAGAGTGCCGTTCGAGGTGAAGTGCGCTAAAGTGGCATAGCGCCCCAAAGAAACGTTTCCAAAGCGCGTTTCGATGCACATTTTCTTTTCTGAGTCCCAATATTGGGCTGCAGAGGATAGTGTTTAAAAAAACGTGTCCCTTCCTTGCCCCCCTCCCAATACCTTTGAAGTGGCCGTTTGCACTGATACAAATATCAACCAACGAGGATAAGGAATGCGCATTGCTCTTCAACTTTCAAGATGGGTACTCGCGTTCGTCCGATCAAGTGCCTGACTTCGACATTTTTTTTCTAGTTTCACTTGCAAAGGTAACTCTATATGAAGACGGCGATTTACCTCTTTTGAACTTCTTGTCCACTGCCTCGCTTCCTGCCTCAACAGCCTTGTGATGCTGTACACAAATAAGCATTATCAGACAAATTTATTCGAGAAACTTCGACGATCATCGATTTCATACAAAATTCACTGATTGAAGCAAAGCAAAAGGCTATTGGGTGAACGAAAACGAGACCAGTGATAAGCTCGAATGAGGCAAATCGACACGTGTTGGTTCAGCGATAGTGTCAGTTGCGTTTCGGACGAAGACCGTTGGGCTGGGTACACAAGAGGTCACCTCACTTCCCATTGGATTGTCCTCCTACAAAAAAAGACTGTTTATAACATAATCTAGGTTATTTTCGAAGGGTTGCGGTTTAATACAAAACCATGAGTCGCTTGCACTGACACAATCGCTGAGCACAGCCATGCACAACACAAGGCTCACGATTTCCTTTAAAAGTCACTCATAGTATACTTTCCCCATTTAGTATTTTTTCCCCATTAATAAGATGTAAGAAGAAAATATTTTCAATCAGTACCGATATCCGATCCTGAAGCTGCAAACGCAAAACAGAAGCCATGTAAGACTTTCTCAGTTAAAGGCACAGTTCACGATAATCCTCGTCTGTCATTGCGCTCAGTAAAGTTCCTGAGGATGTTAAAGAAGACAAAAGTAAAAGAAAAGTCGGAGAAAACTTTCGAAACCCTATAAGTAGAACCTTCCCGATCAAAAATAAAACCTTCCCGACTTTTAACTTGGAAGAGATCATGGCACAGAAGTAGGCGTTTGCAAAGGTTTCTACTCCATGCCATCACCCAAAATTCAGCGATACAAGGTTTCTCCCATGGTAACGTTACCTTTTCTATTACAATTTCGTCGATCCTACAATAATTTATCACCATAGATAATAAGCCTTTTCCTCAAGTAGTTCCTACCGCTGCTACGTGGGTTAAATCGATGGCGGGTGTCGGCCATCTCAAAACGGTGGGCGCCAACTTACAGTAGCGCTCAAAAGTCTTCGGCCAAACACTGTCACAACTTTTTTTCTACTTGACCAAATTTGACAAAATTTTAATATATGGTGCCTAAATACTGTCAACATTCCCATCAACTTGAGTGTCGCTTGACTCTTTTCATGGTTTTTACAAGAGTTTATCACAAGACCACCGACAAAAAAGTAAAAGGCTTAGCCGAGAGAAACGGCTTTCTTTACAAAAACAAAACGAGCAAGCCTCAGAGAACTTCAATATTTTGTCGAAAGACCACGACTTTTGATGACAGCGGCTCAGCGGGACGGCATAGGGATGGCACTCCAAAAACAAAAAATTGCATTTAAACAGGTAACTTTACACCGTTGAGCGCCAAAATAGTACATTTAATGTGCAGTGTCTCCAAGTATAACATACTAAAATTTCCCTTAGATCGGTCCAGTCGCAAAAAGTTACAAGTGAAAAACCGAAGTCAAAGACCATTTGGTCGAAGGCTTTTGAGCGCTACTGTATATGTATACGGGATCGGTTCGCTCTCACTACTTATCCTCCATTTGGCTTCCCGGAAAAGTGACCTCTCTGCGGTTGCCGAAGGGGCCACCTGCGTACGAATGAAACCAGTGTAGTCAAATTATCGTGAACTGCGCCTTCAAGCTAAGAAGGTACGTGGCCTGAAGATAAAGGAACTGCAAAGCACAACTTTTAGCAAATAAAACCTCTAAAACATCCTCGTCATAACATTTGCACTCTTTGGAGATCGTGAAAAGCCACATGCCACTCTATGGAAAACTTGTGCCAAAACGAGTGATTTGTTATGGTACTGGCATTTTTGAGGGTGCGTACCTTGACGTCATGATTTCGCGCGCAATTGCCCGCGGTAGGAATCGCGTATAATTATGTGAAAAGGAAGGCGACCAAATCTACGACTATTTTCATTCATTTCGCCGCTATACTGAGCTTGTTCTCAAATTATTATCATCTCAACAGACAGGATTTGGTTGAATTAGTTGAGTTTTCAGTTCACTCTTTGTTGATGACAGAGTTTTGCGTGCATTTATTCCATTTCTTGGGCTATGTATCATCCTTACTTGCATTCTGTGCTATGGATCATTCTTACTTGCATGTCAGCACGAAGATATCAGGAAAGCAGATTAGCTTCTGCCTCTGCCTGAGGAAAAGGAGCTCCGACGTAAGGGAAACCGTCCACTTGTGCGAGAAAGAACTCTCGTTTTACGGCGGAAGTGATTCACTCATCGCCAAGCTCGTTCCCTTTGGACCGACCTGTGCAAACGTCCTAACACACTGCGTCCCAATTCGATACAATACAAAATATATTCTTTTTAATTTTTTGATAGCTGCTGGTTTTCGTCGCAGCCTGCAATGCGAAAGTTGTTACAAGTATGCTGATTTATGGGCAAAAGCTTCGGTCTCGGACGGGACTCGAATCCGCACTACATGTTTTGCGGGCATGTGCTATTGTTCCATTTCACTTCCGGGACCCCTTTCACCCTAAAGGAACACCACGCGATAATCAAAGTGGTCCTTATCTTCTCAGTGCAGAAAGACCATTGGATGGCTGTAAAGATCGCACCCTTTTCGCAGCGCCACGGCTCATCCTCGTCGCGCACGGCCTGGCAAAGCTAAGCCGAGTTGAGCCCACCAGCCGAATCACACCTGGCCTTACACGAACAAATTGTCAACGTGGTCTTACGTTTAGAAGGAAACTTGCGATAAAACAAGATAAGGCAGCAATTTTATCTAGCTAAAACACATTTTTAATCTCCCATACTCGTAGAGGACCGATAGCAGCGAACTTTATTTTTGGTAGTTGTAAAGGGTTTTGATTCATTTTTCTTCACTGGTGCGTAAACCAGGTTCTCTACATCCTGTAACACGTGCGATAGCTCTCACAATTTTTCGCAAGGTGTGCCTTTAACTCAGCTTCTGAACGGTATATTTACCATAGCTTATCAGCACTCGCACGTGTTGAGCCGGTTGGCCAAGATCGGCATCGAACCGTGAAGGATAGCTTAAGTAGATATTGATTTTGATTTTTCGATATTTTGATATGTTGATGATTTTCGCCGCACCCCGCGATGCGAACGTTGTTACAAGAGTGCTGAGATATGGGCACATCACATATGCGCGGAAGGCAAGGAGTGCGGGTTCGAGACTCGTCCGAGACCAAGCTTCTGCCCATAACTCAGCATACTTGTAACAACTAAATACATTGTTTACGCTATAATACTACGTTTGAAGCAAATAAAATCTAGGCGAGCAATAAGGATACATTTAAAGAGGATGCAGAGCGTAGAAAATGGAGTGAATGCATGCAAAACGCTATTATCAATCAATCAAGTGTAAACGAGAACAAAAATATACTGAATTTAGCCAGATTCTGCCTACTAAGATAAAAAATTGGAAAACAAGCTCAATATTGAAGCAAAATGAATAAAAATAGGCGTAGATACGGTCGCCGCCCAACTACACGCGTTCCCCACCAAAAGCAATCAACTCGCGCGCAAATGTCGCGCGGAGAACATCGCAACGCAAGCCCTGACATATGGATACACCATTTTTGACTACATCTATTACTCTAGTGAATTATAAGCAAGAAGGGCAGCAACATACATGATACAGTAACCGCATGGTTAACGAGGCCGCTATGAGCCACTTCGGTGCTGTTCTCCTGATTTCGCTTCTCACTGGCCAGTTGTCGGTCTGGATCCGAGCGGAATGCCAACTTTCGAGCGACGGCTATATTGCCGCTCGACAGATATCGGGGGGCGACCTCGTCTGGAGCGTCGTTATGAGCTAAAGCAAGTGTACGGGTGCTTCGTGTTATGGCAGATAATTGAGCTGTGGGCGCACTGGAAGGTGCTGCAGTGGTGGTGGTGGTGACTGCATAAGCAGTGTTTGTGAAGGTAAGAGAAGACGGTTGCTCTGAGATCATCCTTCTTGTCACCAAGGTTGCACTTACAGTAAGCTCGAACCAAGGTTTAGCAGGGCTTCTTGTGAATTTAAGCGGCAAGTTAAATGTAACTTTGTGAGGGTAGACGACATTAAAGGAATCACCAGCTCTGCGAAATGTCAGTGAAGCATCATCGGCTAAGAGAGACATACTAGATAACGAATTGGTACTCGTTTCCTCGGGTGACGTTGTTGTATCAAGGGCTCCCTTTTGAACTTCCTGTGGTACTGGCAGTGTAACAATCTTGTGAGCACAAGCGCGTTGGCATTCCTGAACAGAGCTAGTATGAGGATAAGGACACAACGTAGTTTTTTGAAACATTGCGATAGTGCTAAACTTTGGAAATGAACAACAAGGGGCTATAACGCGTGGGAGAATCATTTCGGACCCTGTCATCCGCCGTTGACAAACATAAGAAGAGGACATCTCTTCTGGAAGAGTAGCAGCACAGACCTTACGGCTGGCAATACAGAAGAGGAATTCTGTTAGAGGAAGAGTTTTTGACTAATTTTTTTTCGTTTTCGTATCCTTCGAGGTGGATCGAAACTACTTGCTAGTGAATACAAGATCTTCAGACCGATAGAAGGTTCGAGCTTCAGTATTCGTTAGTTTTCAAAAACACACATGTTCTTCAATAACCTCCTTTGTCGCTTTACTAGATGGTTCAATCCAACACCTCATGATGTATTTTTCTCAACTAAGAATGCTGTCGAGTGTCTCAAGTAAGGTCCTGTTATATTCTTGGATTTCCCATCTTACATGATTCAAGCGTTTGCCTTCACAGTGCTGGCACTGCGTGGACAGTTACTGCTGGCTGTTTGCATTTAATTTAAAATTCCTATAGCATATATTCCTGAGCATTTTTCTTCTTCCGTTCCACTCTAGAGGTTTACTTCAATGCAAAAGTCCGCTGATACTTCCTGATCTCAATATCATTTCTTTGGCACAGCTATGTACTCTTACGTCAGCAGGCCGCCATTACATCTCTCGTAATCGGATCGTATACGGCAGGTCGGTCCCACGAGGGAGGTTGACATATCCGTGTTCTTAGGGTGGGAGTCGATTGGTCGAATTTTCGCGCGGCCACCCGCGGCGAGCGGCGCGGCAAGTGCGAGTTGTTTGCAGTTTATCCGTTGAAACAGCAACAATCACAACATACAAGAACTTCTGAAGCTTCCAACCTGCAGTCTTTGAACGTCCCTCACGATACCAGCCCACTGCATACTGAGCGGAATTTCAACCGACTGCAGCAAATTGTGCTGACGGCACCGCGAGTGCAACGCCGCGAAGCGAAAATTCGAACAATCGACCCACACCCGTGTTCCTAAACTCTGACTTGCTCTAATATAGTAGCACCATGGCGAAATGGTGTGGATACTTGCATGCTGTCTCTCACACATTGTTTTTGGCAGGATCACTGCTACGAGGTACTAGCTTAACTGAGGAGGAAACTCATTTCCTTTTTTCACTACTTAATTTCATGATAGCGGGCACTTGGTATCAGCCACTTGCCCTTCTCTACTTTAGTGTTTTTCCTATTTTACCGTCGTAATCTAGTCCCGATTCCTCATCTTTCGTCCATTAGCGGTTAAGCATCATTAGAGTGTATTATGATAAATAAGTAGCGATTAAAAATGAAGCTTATCACCATTCGTTGCATCAAAACTCAGATTCCCAATCAAACTGGCATCTGATCCGGCGACGCATCGGCACCCAATGACCAGATGCGGGGTCCACCTTCTTACAAGTTCTATTTAGTGGTGTTCGAACAGAGACGCAAGAAAACTGGTTACGCCATGATTTCTATCACTTACCGCCATATTACTCCAGAGATTTCTATTTTTGGTCACGCATCCGCCCCACCATATCCGCTTGCATCCGTTTTTCTTAGGTTCGAAATACGCACGGATAATCCAATTATCATTGTCACAGTCCTGAACAAAAAAATGAGAGGCGGTAAATGATTGGGGAACGCTTTTTCGAAAAAAAAAAAACTTTCCGAGGTACGGCTGAAATGCCGTGATAAAGCAATGATGAGGGAATAAACATCGAATAACTCTAAATGGCAGCCTTCCGCATCCCTTTCGGGATACGCATCAACTGCGGAATCCAGACGGGGAATGTTCAGTCTATACCATGCTGTTTTCGTCGCTACGTTCAACAACTTACGTGTTTGTGAAAATTTGCGTGACATGGCCCATCAGAGAAGATTTACTTGATATCTCATGAATTTCAGTAATAGAGAAGCATCTACGAAAAGTAGGAGAATTTGTGTAGCAGCTTTCCCTTTGAAAGCTGTACGAAGTGAATAATCCATGAGATCCACAGATCCTTGAGCTTATCAAGTCACTAGTGCACAGTCATTGATAAATCTACTCATATTTTTTTAAGCATAATTTGAGTAGAGTTGAGTAGAAAATACGAAAAACTAATGAAAAACAAAGATTGGTGAGGAGCTATCAACAAGTCGAAAAGTAAGTCCCACGGATCTTGCTACTATAAGATTTTGCTGATCAAGATTTTTCCAAAATGCATAACTCCCATTCTTCCTATAGCTTTTTTCATTTCCTCTTGCATAAATCCCTTCCTTCGAACTTCAAATTTAATCATCCATTTTATCAATTGCTGAGCTAGGAGGTCGCCATACCACGCTGGATTGCAACCTATGGGTGAATAGTAAACGATCATCCTATCCTTCATGGTCGTCTAAGTGCATAATTATAGATGGCTAGCTTCGTCAATTCGTCGTGTAGACAAAATACGAGTTAGATTTCGGATGGAGTATCACTTCGAAACGCCTCTCAAAACTGGATTTAGATACCTAAAACGTTGACGATGTGTTAGGTATGTAAATCCAGCGTTTTTATCTGGAAGACGCATTGGACAAAAGGTGTGTTTCTCGAGTGACAATGACGACACGTGCCGACAGTAAGCGACATGGCCCACCAGAGACGATTTACTTGATATTTCATGAATTTCGGTTATAGAGAAGTATCTACGAAAAGTAGGTTTAGATTATATAAGGAGTCACAAGAAATGAATTTTAATCAAAGAATGTTTACTGCAATACATCAAACTTGATATCTCTCAGAATATTTACTGGAACCTCCGAAAGAAATCGTTGCGAGAGGTGAGCTTATCCAAATAGTCCGTGGCAGCTGGGTGAGCTTCAATGTGGTCGTTGGGTTTTTTCTTATTTTCGGACTTTGTCGATGATTTTTTACTCAGGAGCCGTTCTTCTTTAGTTGTGCTTCTTTCCACTGGTGTCTTCGTTGTTATGTCTTCAACAAAGAAGGACGGCGGAAGTGTGAAAGCTTTCTTTTTTGGTTTATATTACTTCGGGAAAGCGAGTGTAGATCTCTTGAAGTAACCGTCTGGCAACGCAAGCAGCTTCTTACGAAACTCTTCGGCGAATTTTTTTCTCGATCTTGCCACCAGCATGAGCACTGCTATATATCCTACCTTATTACCGCTGGCATTTTTATTTGTTATCTCATGTAATTTTGTGTTGTACTTTGACTTGATGGCTGGTCATTTACAACTGAAACAAGAACTTATAAGTAAAAGCCAAGCCAAATTCAGACTGCAGAAACCTCAAAATAATCGTCAACAAAAAGCGCGAAATGCATTTCATTCGGCTATGTCCGATATCATCCAAAGGGACACAGCTGTCGGACAACGTTGAGCGACATCTCCGCCAAAGTGTTATCGGTCTCGACTCACGATTACAGTGTACAAGTTAGAAAAAGAGCATACGATGTCACTGACCTCGTCCCATTTCGGATCGTAGCCTTCCTCACATATGTCCATGACCGCTTCCTCCACAGTAAGAGGTTTAGTGGATGAAATATAGTCATAGCTCTCGTCTGTGATTGCTTTTACTTCGGTATGTGGAGCCACATCTACGTTCCTAACAGGAGCGGTCGTAAATTCCAAAAACGCCGATGTGGTCATCATCGGTGCATCCAGGAGGTTAGACGACGTTGGATGTCTCATAAAGGAAGATGATGTAGTCAGCTGGATACTTGGAGAAGTGGGCAGAGTAACTGATGGATCATGGAGGTGGGATGGGCTGATGATTCCTTCAGGAACTGGATATTTGTGACCACATGTTGTTCGACAGCTCTGAACAAAGTTTTGTTGAGGTCTCAATTTTGGGTAAAGGTGAAACCATTATAATGTTCACTGGGTTAGCAGCATTTCTGAGTATTCCATTTCACCTTTATATCTCCGAAGAAATTCCTCGCTTTTGTTTCACACCCGCCATACCAGAAGGATTTGCATGCGCCTCGAGTACTGTTGAAGAACCATTTCAATTCCTAAACTGAATGTTAGTAAGTGATTCAGACATTGTGAGCCATTAGATGCTCATTACATCAAGGAATAAGTTCACATGACAGGACCAACAAAGGATCAACAAACAGCGCGCAATGGTTGGCGTTAAGTCAACCAAGCCCCCCGAGGCTTTGATTAATGCTGCAATGTCAGCGGATTCTTTTTTGTTTCAAAAAGGTGCAAGCTACTCATTGGACAAAAGTACTCGAATCGCATGTAGAAAATGATGCTGAATAAGCAAATGGATGACTTTTGGGTTATGCTTTCGTACGTACCCAGTTCTCGTTGTTGCAGTCCTCCTCTAGCTTTGGATTCAAGGGTTCATCACACAAGTCCTTTGGGCGATTTACCTTCTGAATCGTGTCCACGCTCTAAAAGTGTAACCTGTACTTCTGACTTGAGAAAAAAAATGACTTGTTCCAGCCAGTTCAGCTTCAAAAACTCACTTCCTGCTTGGGTTCTGCCACAGAACTTATGGTTGTCTGTGATAGCTCTGTTGAGAAGCCTTCTCCAACTGGTGCCGTGACAGATGGGTGAGCTTCAATTTGGTTGTTGGGTTTGTTCTCATTTTCGGGCTTTGTCGATGATTTTTTACTCAGAAGCCGTTCTTCTCTAGTTGTGCTTCTTTCCACAGGTGCCTTCGTTGTTATGTTTTCAACAAAGAAGGAAGGCGGAAGTGTGAAAGGTTTCTTTTTTGGTTTGTATGATTTCGGGAAAGCGAGTGTGGATCTCTTGGAGTAACCGTCCGGCAAGGCAAGCAGCTTCTTTCGAAACTCTTCGGCGAATTTTTTTCGATCGAAAGTACTAGTACCCAAAATGTCAATGCTTGAGTGTTTTCCAGTGTCTGCTGCATGGTTTGTGAGACCTGAAAAATATGCCCTTGATAAAGTTACTTATTTCTGTCATTCGGAATTAAGCATTATATTTTCTTGCATGGACTTCATAGCATTTAGTTCCAGGGGTGTGGACATTTTGTAACTATGTTTCATTGGGGGAGCAACCCATGTAGGTGGCAGTTCGCGAGCTTGTGGGCCTCGTTTGGTCGAATTTTTGCGCGGTCGCCCGCGGCGAGTGCGAGTTGTTTGTAGTTTATCCGCTGAAACAGCAACAGCCACAACATATAAGAACTTCCGAAGCTTCCAACCTGCAATCTCTGACGGTCCCTCACGACACCACCCCACTGCATACTGAGCGGAATTCCAACCGACTGCAGCAAGTTGTGCTGACGGCGCCGCGAGTACGACGCCGGGAAGCGAAAATTCAACTAATCGACCCGTACCTGTGCAAGTTGACTCGACTGAAGAAATTTAGCGGCAAAGCTCAAACGCAGAGCAGAAGATTTACTAAAATTTGAGCGCATTCTCAATACAGTGATGTAGTGAGACTAACTGATTATTATCCGATCACTTGTAACAGCGACCGCATCGCGGCCCGTGGCGAAAATCAGCAGCTATCAAAAATCAAAAAGACCAGAATTAATTTCTACTTAGCTTTTAGTTTCACGGTTTGATACCGATATTGGCCAACCAACTCAACAGGTTATACGTGTGTGTGTGCTAGTAATCAATGGTAAATATACCATTCGAAGCTGACAATGAGATAAGCTCAAAAGGGTTTCGGTAGAGTAATGGATTAGCATATACAGTAGCACTCAAAAGTCTTCGGCCGAACACTTTTTGTCATAACTTTTTTCCTACTTGCCAAAATTTTAATATGTGGTGCCTGGACCTATTGTCAACATTTTCTTCTAATTGAGTGGAGCTTGACTCTTTTCATGGTTCTTTACAAGAATTTACTACAAAACCCCCGGAAAAAAGGAAAAGGCTTAGTCAAGAAAAAAGGCTCTCCTTACAAAAAATAAAGCTAGCAAACCTTAAAATACATCAATATTCTGAAGAGAAACCACGACTTTCGATGACAGCGGCACAGCGGGACGGCATAGGGAAGGCACTCCAAAAACAAAAATTGCATTTAACCACGTAACTCACACCGTTGAGCGCCAAAATAGTATATTTACAGGGTGATCCATAATTTGTGCAACAAACTGTGTACTACATCCTATTTATTTTAGTCCATTCAAGATTCACAAGGGTTGGGCATATCTGAGCCTAATACAATGCCTTTACAATATAACGACCAATTTTTATAGTTCACTGTTTATATAGCAGCTCAGGACAGAACGGAACCTCTAATCTGTGGCTAAGCAGGATCGAAATTTCCCCAAAAAATATCGTTTTTCGTCAGAGGTTGAACAGCTCACAATTTACTCGGCACTGAAGAGACGAATAGTTAAAGATACCTGGAAGCTTCAGGGATACCATAAAGTGAAGCATTACACCAGAGGGTACTATGCGGCCCTCAGCACAAATTACTTCGAAGGTTACTTGTTAAGTAATCGCAGCGAAAAGAGTGAAAATCAAATATATTGTGTTGACTGTGTTGAGTGAAGGTTCAAGTTGAGTTTACACAAATGTGTTCGAAATTACGCCCTCTTGAAAAAAGTTACACCGTTAGAACCGTGTTGCATTCTTTATGGATCACCCTGTAGTATGCAGTGTCTCCAAGTACAACATACTAAAATTTCTCTTAGATCGGTCCAGTCGCAAAAAAGTTACACGTGAAAACCCAGGTAAAAAACCATTTGGCCGAAGACTTTTGAGCGCTACTGCTTGCCACGGAAGCGTTGAGTGCGGGTTCGAGTCCCATACGAGACCGAAAATTTATTTTGTCCATAGGCATACTCGAAATAACTTTTGCATAGCGGTCCGCGGCGACAATCAGCAGCTATCAAAAAAAGCAGGAATGTACTGTCTCCTACCATCACTTTTAGTAATGCACTGGCCGCAGCCCTTTCCTAGGAAGGTTGATCGCGCACCGCTTTCTGCTACGACTAGGCCCCCAAGGCTCATGCCTCAAGCGCCTAAATTACTGATCTAGTTTTTAAAGATAAATGTGAAGGGATTTACATTATTTCATGGCTCAGGCGAAAATCGAGAGTTCCACCAATGTGCACTCTCATTCCTACAAGGACAACGTTCCCTGGAGGCTACTGACGACTCTCAAGAGCGTAGAGCCGGTCCCGTTCCAGTGGTCACCTTCCTCATTTGCATTTGAAAGTATGATCAAAGAACTATTCACTCACTTGATAATTGCATTCCATCCAGTCGAAGCGGCCCCGTTGTGGAAGGCAAATCGTCCACAGCGTTCCCGTTCAGGACGGTTGCTGACTGTTTGGCTGGACCATTCAGGAACTCGATTTTTTTCACGATCATAGTGTTCTCGGCCGGTGGGGACTTATCGAAAACACTCGCGATGGGTTCATTTGTTGCATCTGAAAAACCAAATTTAGTGTAAAGGGCAGAGTAAACACTGAAGCTGTGTCCAAAAAGTAGTTCAATATGTATGTCATTAAACTAAAGGTTTAGGAGTTACTAGTTACTACTACAGTTCGAAAAAATACGAAAACTACTTGCACCATAATGAAAATTTCATGTGGAAAGGAAGCCTCGTGATCGAAAGGCAAAGTGGTTGGGGAATGGGGGTAGATTGCTCGAATTTTCGCGCGGCGAGTGCAAGTCCTTTGCAGCTTTATCTGTTGAAAAAGCAACAACAACAACATAGGCGAATTTCCAAAGCTTTCAAACTGCAAGCTTTGAAGATCTTTCACGGTACCAGCCCATTGCGTCTTGAGCGGTATTTTAAACGACTCGTATGACGGCGCCGCGAGTGCGACCGCGAAGCGAAAATTCGACCAATCGGCCCTCACCCAGTGGTTGGAATATTAAATTCTGTTGCGGCTCTCGGGCGGTTGCCCTCCTAACCGCTAGCGCAATAGCATCGTGTTCCGGGTCTCCGGACTCCGCACCACCTAGCTGCTATGCTTGCGGGTTGTCACTGTCCACGTGGGCTTCCCCAGGAACCATACTGCTTTCCCCACAGTATGGTCGCCGCTTCCCGGAGGCAACTCCCGCACTTCTGCCTATATGCTACCCTTAAAACGACAGCGAGTACAATATTTACAGCACCCATATTTATTATGTACACACTATTCACAATAGTCGCCCTACTCTTATCATCCTGCCTGATCATAGGTCAGACCGTGCTTCATCTCCCCAAGGGTCAACTATTGGATACTAGCGGTAACTGCTGTAACTTCCTGCACCCCGCAGGCTATCTACCCCGCCTGCAGCCGTCCACGTCCTTGGTGTAACGGACGTGGGCATGCCAGCGCTCAACCACGCCGGCCGCGGTCCGCCCGACCGCATCGCGTCCTGACGGCCCGCAGAGCGTGAGAGTCAAGCTCTCACCCTCAACAGTCCGGCTTGGCGTCATGGCAGCCTTAGCCCGGTGCCCCTCTCCTCCCGGAGGGAAAGGTGTCTAAGCACCGACTGGCAGTGTCGACCCTTATATAGAGCCACGGACTGGGGGCGGGGCCGGGCGCGCGCTGCGCCCACAGGGACAGTCGCGTTCCGCGACAAATTCTGCGCTAATCAACCTCGCCCAACTGGCATTCGGAATAAGCTTTATCTCCTCTTAAAAGCAATAAAAGAATTTAAAAGTAAATTTGTAGAGTGTGGAAACGAATTTTCTTTTTACCGCTTTGCCACAATGAACTACAGAAGATGTACTCACTGTGAGATTTCCTTCTGGATGTCGTAATATTGAAGACTGAAGCTTTCTCATAAGTTTTGGGTAATGCGGTAAGTTTCCTTCTAAACTCCTCCATATACTTTTTACGATCAAATGGCTGTAAAGCAGTGGTCTCAAAATTGCTGACTTCCTGCCGATGGTGTGTTACCGGAATTTGTGCTGTCCCTTCAGATAACACTGAAATGAAAGAAGAATGGATTGCATCAAAACTCTGGAGAAACTGCACAAGATGTAGGCTACGAAGTGTTTAGACTGAATGTGATCGCGAATTTGGTAAGTCACATTTTCACCATGCAGCCTGAAGTTAAACTATAGTGGAATTGCGTATTTTCCTGTCTATGTTATTCATACTCATTTCTATACACATGCGTCCCATGACTCCCATCGAAAAGCCGCTTCCCATACCCTGAGTGGGCCAGAACGTCACGGCGTTTGACAATTGTCGCTCAATTGCAGCGTGGAAACACTCGAGTGATCACTGCCAGTTTCGCCAGTGTGTAATCTACAACAACAACGTCCTTTGGATGCTAGTAACGACTCTCAATCGAGGAGAGCCCCTTTCCCTTCAAGGGCAACTTTCAAAAGTCCATTTGAAAATATGATAAAAAGAACCACTCATACACTTGATGGGCGGAGGTGGTGTAGTGACAGGTGGCGCGCACCCCCCTCTCATGGTGCGGGAATCAAATCCCGCATCAACGCCCGCCCAGGCCCACCAAACCTTTTATCCCTCCGGGGTTCCGGGGTCGATAGATTGGTACCAGACTCGTCTGGGAAGACAAAAGCACTGAGTTGTACATGGGCTGGCAGCCGCAAGTCATTGCATAGGCCACATTACATTCACCAGCCACCACGATTCTGAACGGAACTAGAATGGGCGGCGCATCCCAAGAAGGGACTGATCAACGCCAAAAAACCTTATCCTTTTATACACTTGATAATTGTATTCCATTTGTGCGTCAGATTTTGTGCAGCGTCGCTTCCTGACGTAGTGATGCCTACGTGGCTACTGCGCTTTACACACTTATTGCGTCGTTGCTCAGATAATGGGCTGATTGCGTAAAAGCTTTAAAGCTCTCACTAAAACCAACAGGCTCCATCTCAAGAAACTATAAATCAAGTACTTCGCATCAGCTTTAAGTGGGTTTGAAAAAATCATGCCGGTTAGAATGCCTATTAGTTAACTCACCATTTGTCTCTACGGACTGTAGCACTCCGAGTGGATCATCAGCTTTATATCGACGGTTGCCACTAGATGAGCCCCGCATCTCTTGCAACGGTGATGGCGATATTGTTACGAGGATTTGATTGCTATTTGCCGCTCCATCCAAAGTAAAGTTGGACCTGGAGATCACACCAGGAGGGCTTTCAGTTCGGCAAAATTTCTGGCAGCTCTCCAGTGATTCGAAGAAATTTCGGCCTGACACGTCTTTCGGATCGCACGAGCTGTCATACCAAAATGCTTCGCATTCCTAAATTAAGAGTTTTTGCCATTATGCTGGAGAAGGTGGACGGTATTAGGTTGTAAGGAAAGTTTTAGTCGGTTTCCGCAATTTTAATTTCGGGAAATCATAACTCGACTCATACTGCATATTTTTTCGCAGAATGAGCACCGTTCAATCCGCTACACTTTTGTCAACGGTATGCGTACTTGGATATCTCGTTTTGATGATGGGCTCACGATTTATATTGCACGAAATCAAAAAATGTCGACTCCAAATCACCAATCTTGCTGAACAAACCGCTTTCGAAGAAGCTGATTAGATGCTCGGAAAAGTGGGGATTAGTGAGCGTTAGATCCGACGAATATGGTGGACAAGTAAGGGCTTCATCCAGCAACTGCTTCATTTGCCGGATGACGATTAGCGGAAAATGCGCTCGCTGTGGCTGTTCCGAGAAGTCGCGCAACACCCATTTTTTGGGTTTTTTTTGCACCAGAACTACTTGAGAAAAATAACCTTATTTGTGTGGGGAAAGCCAACACATTTAGTTATTCCCTGCAAGTATAAACGCTCATCGATATCTGCCCTTTAGTTGAAGCGATTTGATCAATTGAAAACTCGAGAAACTCATTCTCATATCTGCACTTCTAAAACGAGAGACAAAGTGTACCATCCGATGCTTCACCCCCTCCCCTTGCAGTACTTGCATTTGTTTTCGCTTTTGGTGGGACTCGACTGAACAAAGACTAGTGAATGTCACCCAAAAAGTGCCATTTTCGCAGTACTTTAAAATTTTCATAATAAGTCGAAAAACATGGTGGATTCCAATGAAAGCACATATTAAGAAAAAGCAACTTTTTGTCTACTTGAGGAGCACAGTTTGTAAGTTGATCCATGTTGATGCGCTCCCAGACCTGAGTTTCCTTTGTGAACGAGCAAAACTGGCCAGAACTTTCCCTGCAACCTAATGTATAAGAAATATCGCCTTGGAAAGGCCACGGCATACTTTGCGCACTGATGGCGACACCGGCGACTACGCTCGACCCAACCACACCACAGTATGATGATAGTGACGGGAGCCCGCGGATTCGAATTTGAATCTTCTCATAGTGCCAAACTATACGAATTTCGAATTGGCATGGTTTGGCATATGCCAAGACTCGAATTTGAATTCGTGGGCTCTCGTCATGATCAGGTGTCGTAGTGTGTTTGGGTCGAGCTTTTTGTTTAATAACTACACTTTAAAGTATCGAGAAGCCTCTTTTTTGTTTCCCTCTCACTGGTTTTGAGGATCTATGATGTCATTGCGATCATTGCATTACAAGTGACAAGTTTTGAAATATTTCTGTGGGAGCACGGCACCGTAAGCCTACGACTTGGGTAAAGCTTCTACCAAAATGCAAATTTTATTCTCTCTTTGTATCTAAGTATGTTGCACGCTGTCTCATAACGCTGAAGAAGGATACTACCTCGGTTGCGAAGAAGTTCCACAGCTTTAAGCCGCTTGGAAAAGCTCGAAAAGGCGCTGTCCGCCACGTGATGGGCGGCGCGACCCTTCCTCATGGTTGGCGTGAGTATCGTTCACATGACTATTAGGTGGTTCGGGAGGTTCTTGTCGTTTCGAACATTAAATTCAAATGCGCAAATCTCAAATCATACAATATTTTGACGGACAACGAGAATCTATTGGGTTGAGGAATAAGTTCCCGCGGTTTTTTTCAACCCAGTTTTTCACATTGTTCCCATCATCTTTTGACAAATCTTATATATGTTTTCAACAGAGCTTTTTTTGCTCTACAAAACGCTGCTATCGCTTTTTTGTTTCCTTTGACTACCTAATATTTGTGAGGTTTGGAAATGAAAAAAGCTGGAGACGAAAATTGACGCTCTCGACACCTCATCTTCCTAGTCTACCATTGAGATCAAAAAATGCATTTGTATATGTTTTCGATAGAGCTTTTCCAGCTCTACAGAATGGTTCTACCTTTTATACAAATCGCTCAACGTTTTGCTGTTTTTAAGGCTCACAAAGGCAGCACTCGCAAAAGTATGCACTTTCGTTATCTTGTCTCCCTCGCCTATCATCGAGATGGAAGAGAATATCCAGGTACTCATTCGATAGAGCTCTTCTTGCTCTACAGACGGTACCACTCTCCTTTTGAATCTTTACATATTTTAGCCTATAGGAATAAGTTTTCACCTCTTTTTCACTTCAAAATTGCATAATGAAAACGAGTTTTCTCGACAGAGTGTCCTGTATATTTCGATAGAGCTTTTTCTGCTTTACAAGATGGTAATCATGGTTTTTGTTCGAACTGATTTTTGACATTTTTTAGATCATTTACAAGTCGACGCAATCGAACATTTTCGACACCATGTGATGAAAATGATCGACTTCGTCGACTTTAAATGATCTGAAAAATGTCAAAAATCAGTTCGAACAAAAACCATAATTACCATCTTGTAAAGCAGAAAAAGCTCTATCGAAATATACAGGACACTCTGTCGAGAAAATTAGTTTTCATTATGCAATTTTGAATTGAAAAAGAGGTGGAAACTTACCCCTACATGCTAAAATTTGAGAGGATACAAAAGAATAGTGGTATCATCTTGAAGAGCGAAAAAAGCTCTATCGAATGCATATATGAACATCCTCTCAAATTTCGATGGTAGGCGAGGATGAGGAGATAACGGAAGTGCATACTTTTGCGAGTGCTGCCTTTGTGAGCCTTAAAAACAGCAAAAAGTTAAGCGATTCGTATAAAAGGTAGTACCATTCTGTAGAGCTGGAAAAGCTCTATCGAAAACATATACATATGCATTTTTTGATCTCAGTGGTAGACTAGGAAGATGAGGTGTCGAGAGCGCCAATTTTGGCCTTCAGCTTTTTTCATTTCCAAACGTCGTAAATATTAGGTAGTCAAAGGAATCAAAAAAACGATAGCAGCGTTTTGTAGAGCAAAAAAAGCTCTGTTGAAAACATATATGAGATTTGTCAAAAGATGATGGGAACAATGTGAAAAACTGGGTTGAAAAAAACCGCGGGAACTTATTCCTCAACCCAATACAATTTTTGCCAACAAGACACAGGCTTGCTTATTACGGTTGCCTACAACAGTGGAGATCTAGAGGCGATGAATTAGTTTGGGGGCCGCTTAAGCATCCATTTAGAGCATCCATTTAGGTCTTAAAGCGTTCCTTCCCGAGTAGACTGCCTAGATGCTCGAAGAAATGGTAATCGGTGACGCCAGATCAGATGAGATAGTGGTTTTTGCAGAGTCTCATTCAACCTTTATTTCAGGTTTGTTTGTGCAACATAGAAGCATACGTTATCGTGAAGAAAAATTGGTTAGTTTCTATTAGCCGATACTGAGATTATGATTTGCACTTTGCGATACATCGCGCTGCTTATCACAGTGCTTTGCAACCGTAATGGTTTCGCCAGCATCCATGAAGCCAGGAAGGATTAGAGCAGCCGTAGACCATGTACCGCCGTTCATACTGTCGAGAATGAACGCCACGAACTTGGCCTTTGCCCAACCATTGTGCTGATCATCGTCGATTGTCCTACAGAATCCGGCTCTCATCATATGTAACAATGCGTTCAAGAAACTGGTCATTTGTTAGCCGGAGAAGAAGGATGAACGAGACATGATGTGGAGCTGTCCTTTGTCCATTTTGTTCCAAAGACTTTAGAAGAATTCAAAATTCGTTTTAGGGCATAAACGCATGAACGCTACCATCTCTATGTAGTTTGAATAGAGCGAGAAGCAGGCTCTATTTTGGTCTACGCAAATTTAGGGAAGAACCAAAAATAATTCAGAAAGTGGAACATTTGAAAGAACCTCATTAGCTTTCGACCTAATATGTATTGACAGAATGTAGCTTACACATAGTACATACAAGTGAGGACTGTATCAAGGAGCTGTTGCACTCTGGGAGGAAAATCAACGTTTGCAACAATGTCACTCGCTACTGTAGCATTTTGCTACTTTCTGCGCATAGGGACGCGTGTAATCCGGACTAAAAGTCCCAAACTTTGAGCCGAGGAAAAGCAAATGCAACGAAAAATATGGACCCCTAGAGTAATAAGGAGGTAAGTGATAAAGATTATAAGAAACCTGAGTCTCGTTTTTCCAGTAGAATCGCTCCACCCACGATGCGTTGGTGCACTCCAAGCGCAGCACTTCGTAGAAGGGTTTCGCACATTTTTCTTAAAATTTTTCTTCGTTTTATTGCATATAACGGTATGCAGGGTAGGTCATTGTTCAACAAAGGGAAGTAAAGCAAGGTTTGTGGGGACTGTTACGACACTGCGGTATACGTCAGAATAGTCAGTACCGTAAAATTGGGGATGAAACTCGATCTAACTGACTTTGGCAGCACCTTTTCCTAATAAACCTATAGAACCCATCTATGTAATCGCCGTTCTCTGAAATAAAAATAAAAATTGCGATCACTCCTACTGATTCAGCCTTTTAACACTTACGGGCTTCCATTCTGTTCCATAATGTCACCTCTCAAACAACGAATTCATGTGAATTCGACGTAATTCAACTAATGAGGAAGCAAAAGAGTCATCGAAAAGAGGTCTGTAGAAATAGTAAAAATTTCCCAGCGGCTACTAGCTAGGTTAGTTGAACTACGTGCCGATTAAAAAATGTTCTGCCAGTAAAACTGTTAAATGACTTATGCACACGCCTCTACATACTGCTCTCTCTTCTCCTGTACAAATTCTGTGGCAGAGCAACTACTACAATACCGCTCACGTTCCGTGAATAAAAAACGCCTCGCGACGGATTAATTGCGAACAAACCGTCGCACCATCATAACATCGTTCAAACTGGATAAAATGGGAAGATCTCAGAAGCACTGGATTCGTCTCGATGAGTCGAGTTTAATTCTATATAAAATGCCAAATTTTGATGAGTAATCTTCATAAAAATCGCGCAAAACGCGCTTTCGCGTTTTTCCGCTATAAATCGATTGATTATTAATTTTTGATTGGGATTGTATGCATTGCGGAATCAGCTCGTCGAGCTCTACAAAAAAATACTACACGTTTTGGGTTTTCTTGAACTTGGTACTTGGCTATTTTCACATTCTGAGAATTTGAGGGAAATTTTCTTCGAAACCTGATAAATTGAAGATAAAATTTTCATGGTCTCAATCTAAGCAAGAAGTGTAGCAACCTTGAAGTTTCAGTCATTTCAGATCAGCCCTTATTCCTATGTGAGGCCCTAAACAGCGCCTCCGTGTATGTGGACTCTGCCTGAGAAAACCATTTCTTACCTCATTCACAGGCACAGATTCTCCAATGAAATGTGCACCGTTCGCTTCCCCAAAGAAAATGCTATCGAATGACATACAGAAACCTTTGCGGTGATGAATATCTTATTTTCCCCATTTCCAGCCTTTTCCTTTTGTGAATCGACCTCACAGTCTCTCGTGGGCAGCGTGCGATTCATGTCCACGCCATAGGAGAGCGGTCATGATCGATGGCGCCACCGGGTGTTCACGTGCATGACCGTGGGAAAGCGCTCAGCACTCGCGATGGTGCCATCGATCGTGACTGCTCTCTCTCATGGCGTGGACGTGAATCGCGCGTGCACGACAAGAGATTGAGACGTCGATCCACAAAAGGAAAAGGCTGAAAATGGGGAAAATAAGATATTTATCACCACAAAGGTTTTTATATGTCATTCGATAGCATTTCCCCTGGGAAATCGAACGCCGTGCATTTCATTGGGCAATCTGGGTCTGGAAATGGATTGAGAGGTGGTTTCTCTAGCAGAGTGTACACGGAGGCGCTGTGTAGGGCCACGCAAGCGAATAGGGGCTGATCTGATATGACCGGAACTTTAAAATTACTATACTTCCATGAGCTTAGATTAAGATTTGAAAAGATTTTATCTCTAACTTATCAGGTTTCGAAGAAGATTCCCATCAAACTTCACAGAATGTGAAAATGGCCAAGTACCAAGTTCAAAAAAATCCAAAAACGTGTAGTAGTTTCTTGTAGAGTTCGACGAGCTGATTCTGAAAATGTATACAATCCCAATCAAAGATAAATAATCACTCGATTTATAGCGGGAAACGCGAAAGTGCGTTTTCGCGCGATATTTAAGAAGATTACTCATCAAAATTTGGCATTTCATATATAATTAAACTCGACTCATCGAGACGAATCCAGTGCTTCTAAGATGTTCCCATTTTATCCAGTTTCAACGATGTTATGACGGTGCGACGGTTTGTTCGCGATTAATCCGTCGCGAGGCATTTTTTATTCACGGAACGAGCGGTATTGTATTTGAGGAATTGGATTGCATCAACAAAATGAATGAAATGAAATGAACGAATGCCAACCTCGTTCAATCTCCAGTGCAGGCCAGCTGCCGCTACTGGCATGCGGAGTTTGAGAAGGTGTGGGATACAATCCAAGTGGATCAGAGGAAACGTGATCAGGCCCTGGAAAAGCAGTATCCAATTGCCGTAGATTACAAAATTAGGAATGCAAGGGTAAAACAGTTCACTGAATTCTTTATGTCATGCGTGCGGATGCATGCGACGCAGGCACTGTAATGAAACAAAAACTGACATCCTATACCGTTTTTATTCCTTTCTAGACTCTTCGTTTCTTGCAAGCACCGCGTATTAATGCCGTCACTCTATGGGAAACATCGCAGCGCAACAACATTTAGTGGAGGTTGTACTCATGAAGCACTTGTGGACCGATGCACTTTTTTCCTTCTCGTGCCTGCAATGCGGGCGTACTAACCTATGCCTTTGGGTCTAAGAGATGTCTGCACTTGATCTGCCGCAGAATCTACCAAGACGGCTTTCTGCCCATTGGCACAGAGCTTTTCACAGGTCTGAAATATATAATGTATTTAGTATGTCTGTGAACATTCCTATTACGAGTGATTGATGAGCTATGGAAGTATTTCCATCATTTTTACAGAATTTTAAAACGTTGGTTTTTTTTTGCTAATCCACTCAGTCGCCTCCTCTCGAATGATATTTCGGTAGATCTAACTTATGAGTGATATTTCATGACTGCACTTCTTGATTTGCAGTGGTACAGTGATTCGGGGAGATGGTATCGATTTATTGCTGAGGTGATAGATTACTGTATTGCTTAGGTGGTAGATTATCGTTGGTTAGTACTTGTTTGGTAGATAAAAGGCGTCGCACTGAAGGGTTGGGTGGTGAGATATTGAACCAATCTCTGTCTAGTTCTGTGAGCTAACCATTGTGAAGCGGAACGGTTACCAAAATTTAGAACTTGTTAACTTTTAGGAACGCTTCATTCACAAATATACCCCTTCCACGACACCATCTTTGATTGATGCATTAAGAAAGGTTGCCGCAAAGTGGGATATTCCTTACCATGACCACCCATAGGACGAGGAAAACAACAGGCTTGCTAAGAGATGGCACGGTGACAGGTGGCCTCTGTCCCCACTAGCATGGTACAGGGATCGATTACCGCTCATGTCAACCACTTATTCAATTTCCCCCGGGAGGCTTGAAATGGTAAGCTCGTCTGAGAGGATAAAGGCATCAAGTTCTTCACTGTGGCTCCCACAACCCACTACTAGGCTACTAGAAAAGCATTATGCATTCATCTGTCACCACGATTGCGAATGCAACCAGTATGTGCAGCGTATCCCACAAAAGGCACTGATTAACACCACACATTTTATCTTTAACCCTCTGTGTAGTAGCAAAGATCGGGAGTGGAAAGCTATTCTATGCAAATTCGCGAATGCTCTCTATCGGATGGGGTTCGATTGGTCGAATTTTCGCTTCGCGTCATCGCACCGCGGCGCCTTCAGCACGACTTGCTGCAGTCGGTTGGAATTCCTCTCAGTAAGCAGTGGGCTGGTATCGTGAAGGACCTCCAAAGATTGCAAGTTGGAAGCTTCGGAAGTTCTTATATGTTGTGGTTGTTACTGTTTCAACGGATAACACTACAAACAACTTGCACTCGCCGCGCCGCTCGCTGCAGGCTGCCGCGCGAAAATTCGGTCAATACCCCCACCCCTCTCTATCCAATGTCCAACCTCTGCGTCGCCGAAGATGTTCTTAGATGTTCCTACACAACCGCCATAGAAGAACTGCCGGCAAATCCTTGTCTCATGGTCGTAATAGTACCTAAAGAGGAATACTGCTAGCTCATCTCTGGTATATAGCGACTTTCAGAAGGAGGAGACCTTGAAGACCGACTGACCTCAACTCCTGCACGCCATTATTACAATCTTCCTCTGTGTAGCGTACGTCGAACACGTGATCGCATGCTTCTTGAACGACGAGTGTGCAATTTATGGAATGCTCTCAAACGTTATTTGAGGGAGGTGGACCGCTTATTTTCGCTTTTTGCTTTTTGGTCTATACTTTTTTCCGTTTCTTGCCATAAATAAGTATAGAAACCGTCCCCTGATTCGTCAGTGAATAAAACAGTCTAAGTGTCACCATAAACAAGCGGCGCTTGGGGAACAGACCACAAGGAACATGAGACAAAGGCAAGATAAAGTGAGAAGTAGGTAACACCAATGCCCATTTCAATATATCGATTGAACTGAAGCGACGTGCTATACGACGAATCACCAGATACTGGGGAATGGTAATGGGGGCTGTATTCGTCGTTGAAATGCGACAGATAGACCGCTCAGAGTGTCGATTCCATAGATTTTGCAGTAGGTCAGGTATAAGTGTCCTCAAAATGTAAGGTTGATCGAAAAGTTTTGATAGGGTTGAGATTTTTTCTATTTTATTTTACAACTCAGCGAGTAATGCAGGCTAATCAACAATATAATAACCATCGTTAGTTATAACATTGTCCACTCAACGGGCAGGTCAGCGATTCTTTTCTCCCAGAATTGGGAGGATTAGGGTTCAAGAAGTCACCGACCACTTGTCCAAGGTGGTCATGGTTGACGAATTTTTTTGCTAGGAAAGCCTTAGGAGGCCGGAACAAGCGGTAATCTGAAGGGGCAGTGTCAGGGGAATAGGACGGATGTGGAACCTTGTCCCAACCTAGCCCTGCCAATTTTGCACGGGTCCCTCACATAGGTAAAGAGACCTGTGCAAAATTGGAGGAGCTAGGCTGGGACACGGTTCCACATGCACCCTATTCACCTGATACTGCCCCCTCAGATGACCACTTGTCCCGGCCCCTTGAGGCTTTCCTAGCAAAAAACAATTCGTCACCTTGAACATGTGGTCGGTGAATTCTTTGACTCCTAATCCTCCTAATTCTGGGAGAAGCAAATCGCTGACCTGCTCTTTAGGTGGGACAATGTTATCACTAACTGGCTATTATATTGTTGATTAGCCTGCATTACTTGCTGAGTAATAGAAAAAAATCTCAACCCTATCAAAACTTTCCGATCAACCTAATATACTAGTAAAATACCACTATAAACTACTAATAGCGACAAGAATGATGGTTATAAGACAAAACACTCGAACTGGCTTGCAGTGCCACACTAATTGAGCACACAAAAGGTGTATCCCTGCTCCATTGCGAATAGCCGCGTACGCGAGGAAAGTGGCCAGAGCGAGCCCCAGCGAATGTCCTGGTATAACCCAGCCAAGAAATGTGTTTTCCGTTGAGGAAATGGTTCATGATTGACAAGTTGGAGCACTGATCAAAATGATCGCTTTCGGAGTCAGATGCGTATTATATACACTTTCCGTACGCCATCGTTACTAGAATGCGGTGCTTGAAGGAAACGACAAGTCCAGAGGTAGACGGTTCAATACTGTATGGAGGGCTGATCTCAATGTTTCGTCCACACTGGTATCGTGGGCGGCGACATGTGCTTGAAGGAAACGACAAGTCCAGAGGTAGACGGTTCAATACTGTATGGAGGGCTGATCTCAATGTTTCGTCCACACTGGTATCGTGGGCGGCGACATGAGAGCTGTAGAGCGAAGCGGCGGCGGTCACGTGATCGGTAACGCGATGTAAGAAAGAGTTTGAGATCAAGCGCGAATCCAAGGTTGCAGAGATTAAACATAGCCCGATCAAAAAACTAGACATTGAGACTGACCACGCGAATGCCACCGTCTTGCTCCACTACTCATCCCGCCCTACGTTACCAGCGGGACCATTGTCTGAGAGGACAGTTCTGGTTTTTTTTTTTTCGTGTAAAACTTCGTAACTGACTCTTAGTGAACCATTACAACCTAACCATATGGGTATAAGTATTCCGTAATCGATTCCTCAGAGGATGCTGACAAAACGGTTCATAAGCCTACCTTTCTGCACCACACATCGTCCATCACCATCGAAACCAGCGTCACATTCGCATCTGTACGAACCCACTGTGTTAACACATCGGGAATTTGGCGGACATCTCGATGGCACTTCGCATTCGTTAATATCTATGAAAGTGTTGCTAGATATTTCATAATCGAATGGAAAAACAAAATTCGTTTGGTCATTCGACGTTGATCATTTGCATTTCGGATACGCCACAGCTTCCCCACCTGGAATCTTCAAGGATCGCCACGATACCAGCCTATTGCGTTTTGAGCGGAATTCCTAACGACCGCGGTATGTCGTTCTGATGGCGCCGCGAAGCGAGAATTTGACCAATCCGCCCTCACCCCTTACCACATCCGTCCCACCTTTCATGCGGCCCACTAGTCCATGGTTGCAATAGCTAGTCCTCCTCAAGAAGTACGCCGCGGCTTACGAACTTCACTATTATTTACACAGTCTTGACATGGCCAGATGTAGCGTAACATGCTGTCTTTACCCGAAACTTACCTATGCATATTTTGCCCAACTTGCGGAATCCCCCCATGCAGCCGCAGTCGCCATCAACACATATGCCGAACACTGGATCACAAAGCGGGCAATCGCGTATATTTGAAGTTGCCTGCAAGAGTGAGGGAACTTGAATAGGATACCACAAAATTGTTTCCTAATACCATTTCAAAATAAATTTTCGAACCTTCGTCACATCAATTTTATTTGGCGCTCGTGTCTCCATCGCTTTCGTCTCTGCAGTTGTTGTTCTTATGGTTGAGGTGCTTGTGCTCAGCATCCGCCTTGCTTTAGACTCCTGAATCCAGTACCGTGTGGTTGCGCTGATACAAGTTCGCGTGACTTTCAGAAGACGGATATCTACCCAAACCTAACAGGATTTGAGCATAGGTCAGAACACTCGAATTGGTGAGCCACTAAACGCGAACTGAGTTACCGATGCCTCGCCGCTTCCGTTACTGAAAGAATCGTGCACGGGAAAAATGAATTTCCCTATATTACACTGTTCTTACATAAGAGTCGCATGCAAGGTTCACATAAAAAGTAAGAAGCTCGCCAAGATACAGTTTCAAAGTGGCAGCCGAGGGGGGCTTCGAAGTGAATGCCCGCCCCTATGTACGCCACGGTCGAAGACGCATAAGGGGGAGAGAAAGTTCCGTAAACAGTCCCACTCTCCGACCCCAACCGCGACTGAAGAGTGGGTGAGGGTCGATTGGTCGAATTTTCGCTTCGCGGTGTCGTACTCGCGGCGCTTTCAGTAGGAGTCTTTGGAATTCCGCTCGAGACGCTATGGGCTAATACCGTAGACTTTCGAAGATTGCGGGTTGAATACTTCGGAAGTTCCCCTATCTCTAAAGACCCTTACGGTACCACCCCCATTGCGTCTTGAGCGCATTTTCAAACGACTCGTACTGACTGCGCCGCAAGTGCGACGCCGTGAAGCGAAAACTCGACCAATCGGCGCTCACCACGGAAGACGAGACGGGGCAGCCGAACCCGCCAGAAACTCCAAGCCCCGGCCACCACTTCGAAGAACTGTATCTAAACCGGATTCATACCTTTCCACGTGGAATTTTGCTTGCAGCCCTTGTTAACCAATTACAACACAAATATTTGGGTAACAGAGGAACCCATTTTACCCATTTTTCCGTGCTATTTCTTCGATAGGCTGAGCGCGATGGTTAGTCGCCTTCACAAGCTGCGACGACCTTGACCCTTGGTGTGTCCTACTACGCTCTCAAGATCGTAAGGCGGAATGTAATCCACTCTTTCATTTGTTCCGATGACCGAAACCATCGAACACTCGTCCCATACTTCGAAAACTGGGTTCTACATCAATTTCAGGTCACACCGTTGGCTCCTACACAGTGATTTTGAGCTGCTTACTTTATCAATCCAATCAAGCAGTCCAGGCATGTTTGTTGTCAGTTTTTCCATTTGTTCAGCTTTCGTCTCGTCCCTCTTAACGCATCGCCTCCGACAGTTTGTTCGTCGCATGAAACGGTTCGTGTTCCCGCCACAACCTCTGAATAAGGAAGACGGATGTTCAGAATTGAACTGAACAAACGACCAAGCCAAGAAAATTTGTATTTTTCCCACATTCGAATTTGTAATTTTCCCACATTTGAATTCAGGCCAAACTCTGGGCGTAGAGCTGAAAGTATCAACTCAGAACGTTCCACTTAAATGCGTGTACGTCACATTATCCCGCGCCGCCCTCACATCAGGGATTATGGGGTGTGCCTTAATATATATAAAAAAGCTAAACAATATGTTAGAAACCACTTACGAGTAAGTGAAACGTTTACATTCGTCTTCTTTTGGATCATAATAGTATCTTATCAACTCTCTGCTGCAGCTACCGCTGTCTGGTGGCAACTGGAAATGGCTAAGAACTAAGTACTTCACGTTTCTAGTTAGTATGTAGACATATCCGAAATAGGTAAAGGTACACCACGCGATAATCAAATTAGTGGCTCACTTTCTTAGGGCGAGTAGGTCTTTGAATAGCTGCTTGGACAGCACCTCTGTTGTGGCTGCATGGTGCATCCTCACGTTGTTGTGCCTGCTTGAAAAAACCAAGCCACGCCCATCCTACTAAATCACACTGGCTTTAGAGGAAGAAAGTTCCAACGAGGAGGCCGCCTGCACCACCGAAATGACGGTTTCATTGAATTATCTTCTATCGCACGTTCCCTTCTCCACATGGGCGCCTCGTTGAAAATTTGATCTTCCAAGGCTAGGTGTGACTTGTTTGGGTGGGGATGGCTTGGTTGCGTTCAAGCAGGCAGAGTACCGTGAAGGTGCCCCTTGCAGCCGCAACAAAGGTGCAGCCTGAACAGTTATTCAGGGACATACTTGCCCCATGAAAATAAGCCACTAATCTGATTATCACGTGACATGCCCTTAAATATAAATATACTGAATTACTCACTTGACAGAGGTCGACAGTTGCGCCTCGCTTGACCAGTCCTTTTTTAGGAGAGGAGGTACCTGGGGAATACCAAGGAGCATCACTGTCACATAACGTCACTCCTGCTGAAGTGACGATGAGCAGTAGTACTGGCCACGCGAATGTGTCCAGGATGTACCTAAAAATGATTCGGGTTTTGACACTACAACAAAATGTAAAATGATCATTGGCATGCTCGTAATGTACTCATTAGCAGTAAAACAAGTAAACAATTAAGAAAAGGTGCTGTGGTAGATCAAAAGGATGCTATTCTCCAAAGGGTAACTCCGCAAGATTCTCTACAGGGTAACTCCGCAACTCCCAGAGAGTAAGAACTCGTCCATCTTGCGCTTGGAGTCACAGGAAACCTTCCTTGTTAACCTTATTCTATTCGGAGAGGAACAAGAATAGTGCAGGAAAACGGAAGAGAAGAAAGTTTCTTGTGACTTCTTGCTAAAGCGCTAACTAGACATGTCGCATTTCAGAGAATTCTTGAGTTGGGATGGTTGGAGAAAGGTATGAATATATTATGTTGCTAAATGATCAAGATGTTCTTGACGTAATCGCCTAGTTGGAGGAGGTTTCGCAAAGGACAGCGCCAAGGTTGTGAACCTGAAAGTTTTTCTTGTGGAGACGCAAAGAAACCATTTTTTCTGACTTGTGGTACCCTGAGGTTTACAGCTCAAACACGTCTCGCATGCAGTGGCAGCACATGCTAGGCTCACGGAAGTATTGAATGCCTTTATGACAGTGCTCAAAAGGTGGCATTGTATATACCTCGATGATCATCGTCAACAACAAATAAATGGAACGAGTAGAAACAAGCTAATAAATGATGTGAGTAGAAAAAACTGTGCACCGAGGAAATCAAGACTCCGGTCTTCCTCGGAATAGTAAAGTTGATATCAAATTCCTGCACATAAATTGGAAGTCGTGGGCACTAAGCCATGCATCATCGCACGACCAAAGGCGTTTCTATCTGCGCGTCAATTTTCCGTTCATTTAAAGACAGCGTTAGGGGTAATGCGGTAATGGAGAATTCCCTACAAGAAGTTACTCACATGGTAGTTCTGGGCCTAAGAAAGCTATATGTAGCGAAATACCGGTGAAAAAGCGCCCCTCCGAGCTGTAGAAGCTATGTAAAACACCGCAACCGCCCAACTGTTCCACCTCTTGATACAACTATCCCGCCTCCCGATGACGTAATTCCCTATTGACTGGGGTGGGAGCGGCCAAGGAGATGCGGCAGGATTGAAGGTTTTGCGAAGCGCTTCCGCAGTTTTAGCTTAAAGCTCACTCCAAAAAATAGATGCTGGTGTATTTCCAAACATTCCATTTGTGTTTACTTGGCAACATGCCAATGGAAAACCAGATCGGACTACGCGCTCCTTGACGGACAGGTCGTCCGCGTCGAGAATCAACAATGGGAAGGGGGTCCTATTTCTCGGGTTTTTGGCCAATTCCATCCGTTGTTTCTTCACTGTCCTGTTACTAGGCATCTCGACTTTTACATTCACTACTTCTTCTACTTTTCGTCCGAATTCCCCCTAATGCTGCCTTTGAACTTGTCATTTTCAAAAAAGAGGTCATTTCGTCCATATTGTTCAACAAAGTTCTCCATGATCTTATATCTCCAATTGAACAAGCCAATGTCACCGTTTGTGCTTTTGCAGATGACCTTAAACTTCACCGCTCTATATCAAGTGAAAATGAGCACCAAGACCCTAAAATTGCTCTGAACAGAGTTGCACAATGGTGTGATGATTGGAGCTTACAATTAACTCTCTCCGGTACCAAGTCTAGGGTTCTTCACTTTGGGAAATACAACAACCGTCATGTCTACTTCATCAGAAGTATGCCTCTGGTCATGGTTAAACAAGTAACAGATCTAGGATCGTTGATTAACAGCGACTTCGACTTCGATCCCCATTGTGATGCTATTGTAAAAAACGCAACAGTTATACCAGGACTCCGTCTGACTTATTAAGCGCGTACAAGTCATACAGTAGCACTCAGAAGTCTTCGGCCGAATGGTTTTTCACTTGTAACTTTTTTGCGACTGGACTGATCTAAGAGAAATTTTAGTATGTTGTACTTGGAGACACTGCATACTTAATACCAGTTGGCGGGCGCACACTACTGTGCGCGAAACACCATGTGCGTCAGTAGGTCGGCCTGTATTGCTCTTTTTCTTGAGGACAGAGTATTTTAGTGCACACCCAGCCCACCGTGGGCGGAGCTTAAATTAGTCCATGTGTGGTCTTCACTTCTTGTCCCATGCTCTACCCATCCAAACTTGTCCCCAACTTGTCTCTACAGGTCGTTTTTCATGTAACGTCCAAGCTCCGCCCACCAATTTAAACGCTACACCCGCTGTGCCCTGCATTCTTTCCTGACCTTCAGAAACTCATCCCTGACCTTGATCCATCTTCTCCCTATGTTTGGGGCACATTCGAACCTAATCAACAATTTTTGAACATTCCACGACGGCCCCGCCCATTATGGGCGGAGCTTAACTTGGTCCATATGTGGTCTTTACTTATTGTCCTATGCCCTACCCATACCGCATTTGTCCCCATCTCCACAGGTCGTTTTTCATGTAACGTCCAAGCTCCGCCCACCACTTTAAATGCTCCGCCCACTGTGCCCTGCATTCTTTCCTGACCTTCAGAAACTCATCCCTGACCTGTTTGGGGCACATTCGAACCCCAACAATTTTTGAACATTCCACGACGGCCCCGCCCATTATGGGCGGAGCTTAACTTGGTCCATGTGTGGCCTTTACTTAGTGCCCCATGCCCTACCCATACCACACTTGGCCCCATCTGCACAGGTCGTTTTTCATATGATACCTAATTTCGTGACAGACGGAGGGACAGACGCCTTAGCGCTTTATATACAGGGGGTGCCAAAAAAAAAGTAATTTTGTCTCCTCCACTTTCGACCCCATTTAGCCAAACTACAGTGAATTCTATTGAGGTAGTTTCATCTCCAGATTCAAGAGCAGACCTGACTCTATCACTATACTCCGTGGCAGCCTCCTGCATGAGCAGAAACGGGAGCAAGGAAAGACTGAACAAGGTGTATCACCTCAACTGGGCAAAATCCGAAATTTCTTCGCCCTCTTTCACACCTCGCTGACGTCCGTTCAATCTGGGTACCTGAGGGGATTCATACCGGATGGTGTTCTTTAACTTTGCGTTTTTCCCGAGTTCCCAGCGCCCTTCGTTTCCAAGAGCCAAAACGTTCCCCTACCACTGAAACCCCTCCGGAGGCGGATTTGAGGCATGAAAATGGTACTTTGGATCATAGCAGCCTTGTCCAAGCAGCAGGGGCTCTGTGACTTCCAAGAACCGAAGGGCCAACCCTCAGGAAGCTTCCCACAAAAGACCTACCACGGTTCTTGGCTCCACTGTTTTTAGCGAATTTTTAAGTGTAGGTACTCCTAAGCCCGACTGCGCCGAATGAAACCTCCATATTTTTATGAACATGAACGTGAGGAGCCACAGCTTGTTCCTGCTTTTAGAGGAACATTTCGGGAATGTTTTGCCCCAATACATTTATCTCTTTCGTTTCCCTACGTTTTGTAAAATTGGCAGATGTGAGCCGTGGGCAAAATTACTTTTTTTTTTGGCACCCCCTGTATAGTAGGGATACTATTTTGGCGCTCAACGGTATAAGTTACGTGGTTAAATGCAATTTTTGTTTTTGGAGTGCCATCCCTATGCGTCCCGCTGTTCCGCTGTCATCAAAAGTCGTGGTCTTTTTACAAAATATTGATGTTCTCTGAGGCTTGCTCGTTTTGTTTTTGTAGAGAAAGCCGTTTTTTTTTACCAAGCCTTCTTTTTTTCGGTGGTCTTGTAGTAAATTCTTGTAAACAACCATGAAAAGAGTCAAGCGACACTCAAGTAGGAGGAAATGTTGATAATAGGTTCAGGCACCACTTATTAAAATTTTGCCAAATTTGGTCGAGTAGAAAAAATGTTATGGCAAAAAAGTTTTGGCCGAAGACTTTTGAGCGCTACTGTATGTAAGTCCTGTTCTGGAACACGGGACACCCGTGTTTAGCCCATATAAAACGAAAACTATCAAAAAGGTTGAGGCGGTACATAATGGTTTCAACAGGAAATTAATTCTCGTAGTTCTTAAATTTCTATGTGAGTAAATGTCAGAGTTGAATTTCTATATGATCAAATTCCTTCGACTGGTGCCAGAAATAACAATTTAGGCTAAATACTTTAAATTATGAACGGAAGAAGAATGATCTTTTACTATAAGAGACAAACTGATACATAGGAAAATTAGCATGGATCTTTAGGATGTCTGGTTCCGAAGGAACTCTATTATATCAGGAGGTTGAAAGTAGATGTAGGAGGAATCAAGCATAACTGTAGGCGTCCTTTTTTCACTCATTGGGTCGCCTCCTTGTTTAGGAAGTTAGGCAACGAGATCGGATGTCCATAGCGCCTCAAAGCACCTTCAAAAACGGTTCGGATGAATGACTGAGCCCGTGAAATCCTTTTCTAATTCATATCTTTTTTCATTTTTTGTTTATAAGTGATCTTACGCAAGTATTACCCTGTCCACTATGGCAGTCACTGTCTGGGTTCATGTTGTAATCTGTACTTGCACGAATTTGCTCGTGTAATAAATAAAAAAATAAATCTTAGTAGGTGGCATATAATTGGAGATATAGAATAAAAGGGTAGATGGAGTTCTCATGAGCATGCATTACGACGAAGGAGCTAGTGATGAATTGATGTGAACGGAATCGCTTGACCAAAAAGGAGATGTCGAAACACAAAGAGTCCATCAAACACATCGTGGGTCGCTGTCCGCGTAACGGTCACATCACCAATTGTTTATGCATAGCGGAATGCATGAGTACAAGTGTGCAGCTGCCAGTGAACAACATCGAATTTCGCGTCTTCTCGGCACTCCGTTATTAACGATGGAGCGTAAAAAGTACCGTCGTTTTCCCATTGGACACTTTCAGAGCAAAAGATGTTCTGAAAACTTTCAGAACCAAAGATATTCAGAATCAGATCATTGTCCAGTCCACAGACAGGGTCAACATCGAACCCGGGTCAGCGCTATGATATGACTTGTACATCGACTGAGCTACGCATTCACGAATGTAGCGTCCTACTACGTATTCCCCTAACCCACATTGATCCGATGTGTGAACCTGGATGGAAAAACTTGGGTGTCACGCGCGGTTGAGCGCTGAAGAAAGACCTTGAGCTTGTATCCTTGCCGGTGCAGGACAACTTATTGCGCCTACTGCATCCTGTTACACATGATGTGACTAAAGTTGTGAATGCTTCTTTTTTATTCGCTCTATTGAGACCAAAAAAATGATCACTTGTTTAGAGCATTGTACGGGGCCTTCTCAATATACTGGATATTTCACGAATTTGAAAGGTTGAGTTGGGATGAAATTGGGCTGAGAATTCTGGCGGGAACTAGAAGAATTCGAGGAACTTCGTAGGGGAGACTCAGTGATATCGTAACAATTCACATTTCGAAATAGTAAAAGGCATAGAACAGTTAACCCGAAGTGAAATCACTTGGAAAGAGATAGTCATGTAATTATTCAAACACATGACTACACCTAAAAAACCGATTGACCTAAAAAAAAGAGTGATGAAGACTGGAGAAGTTAGCTGTTGTTTGAAGGCAAAGAGGACCTCTTATTTTGCGAGCTGTTCGTAAATTGCAACCGTTAGAGAGAAAACTCAGATGGAAGAGAGAGAGCTTATGAAACTGGCATCACATTGAACTTGACCTGAATTCAGTTGATGGGGCAAGAGTTTACAACCAGTATGATCAATTACTCACGTAAAGATGGATCACAAAAACAAAAATGCGGCCTAACGTTCGGAAGAGCCGCGAAAAATCATGACATTCCCGATTGATTAACACCAGCTGTGAAACTCTTCAGTCATTATTCAAGTACTCAAGGATTTTAGCATTTTGAACTACTTATTCCAAAGTATTTCACATAAAGAATAAGCAGGAACCAGCTCGAGCAAACATTTGTGATCTGGCATGTATTTTGTATGTCACCATGCTCATATAATACCGCTAAGCCACTTCTCGCGATTAAAGGCAGCTTTAGGGGAAATTCAGACGACAAGTAAAAGAAGTAGTGGATATGAAAGCCGAGATGCCGAGTAACAGGACAGTGGAGAAAAAACGGATGGAAATGGCCAAAAACCCGAGAAAAAGGACCCCTTCCCACCGTTGGTTCTAGGCGCGGACGACCTTTCCGTTAAGAGGCTGGTAGTCCGCATAGGTTTTCCATTTGCATTACCAAGAAGTAAACATGAAGGGATGTTCGGAAATGCGACAGCATCTATTTTCATGTGGTGAGCTTCAAGCTAAAAGTGAGTAAGCGCGCTGCGTTACTTTCAATCCTGCCGATCTCCTTGACCAGCCTCACAGTGACCAACCACTAATCACGTCGCCTGGAGATGGGCTGTCCTAAACCAAGGCGGCTTGTCCTGACGAGGCCGCCTCCGCCACAGCTCAAGGGGGCGCCTTCCGCGGGGGATATCGCCATGCATTGGCCTTTCAGACCCGTAGTTTTTCACTAAATGACTCCTTTTGGGATTTCTTATCACCCACATTACCACTAACACTGTCTTTAATTTGCCTCTAATCAAGTCAGATAATGATTTGCAAATAGGTATGTACATGCGGTCCATACTCTACTGTCAATACCTCCAGCAACCCACCCGCAAGCCACTGAAGGCACATCTCGCGACATCAGATGGGTCGTCTTACCTCCTTGGAACAGTAGATCCTAGGGTTATTACTTACAACTTAGGCTGCACCTTTTTATCGTCGACACGGTGCGCTATCATGGCGATACACCTACTCGAACCTACTCCAACGCCAATCACTTTGCTCAGTTAACCAATGAGGGAGCTCAAATGGGTGGGGTCGGAGTAGGATCGAGCAGTTGTAGCGCCGTGATAGCGCAACGGGGCGACGCAAAAACGGTGCAGCCTGATCAGGGATCTACTGTCCCAAGAAGGTGAATCATCCCATCGGATTATCGCGAAGTGTGCTCAAGCGTCAAACCGTCTTGGAATTGGCAGTCATGCTGGTAAGTCTTGTCCCCCCGAGATAGGCAAAATTCTTCCATGCATTGTTAATTTTCGAGCGGCCGCATCTATCTCAATAAAACAGCACGTCAAGATAAAACGCAAAGGGCTGTTGTGGCGGTATTCGAGTTGCCCTCATCTATGTAAAATCTAATTCGATCAGACCGAATCAAATCCGATTACCTTATTCTAAACGTAGGACGCTGTAGTTATTTTAGGTTCCAACTGGATTGATGCCCTTAGCTCGCACGCTGACTTGCGAATGAAACTAAATTTATCGTATCCACTACATATTTTGATATATCGGCACTATAAACAACAATAAGTAACCATATTATATTGCATTCACAATTTCTCAGATACCACGCTATAATCGAGAATACCCGCCTCGGGTGGAAACACTATCATACAATCATCATTAATCAATCCTCTAATGCTGCTTCTTTACCGTTAGCTTTTTCCAATAAAGATGTGTCCAATGGTTCAGCTTTTTCACCGGTGCCAGTGAGAGGTTTCAGCTCTTGGGCGTCATCATCGCTCTCGTTGGTTTTTGCCGGCTCTTCTTCTTCGTCAACAAGTTTCAGGCCTTTTGCCCAGTAGATTACCCAAATATCGGATAGCAGAGAGAATATGCGAAGGCCTCCATAGATGACGTGCAATCTGATCAAGAAAAGTTGCATGCACAGTATTCATGAACACAGCTACTGTACCACGTACCGTATCCGAAGCTGATCCGTGTCGTAGATGGGGCAAGCACCAGTTTTGCTGCACACATTCTGCCACATCAAGCAACTCAGGTCAAAAATTTTACCCCAAAATACGGGAGATGGCAGAGTGGCTAGAAAATATTGATTTGTAACAATATTAGCAATAATAATGATAACTATGGATAATTTACCGAGTAGACTAACGAGGAATCCATTGAAACCGAGTGAGATACTGCGATGCTCCGGTGGCACTGACCTGGGAGAAATACAAATTAATTGGTAATGTCGAACGATTGGTTAGTAGTTGTCAACACACCTCAAAACAATCAGCATTCCAGGAACGACTGACAGACCGCCGAACACCGCTCCAATGGCTTGATTCATAAAGAACAAGTGAAATTGACTATTACAGTGCTCTGGAATTGGGTAATCGAATTTTAGACTGTAGGAGATACTGAAAGGTAGTGGAGAAAGCATACCAGTGGGGCAGTAATCCCTGCTGACAGCTAAATCACGTGTTCCAGAACATTCACATCCTGTGAACGTTAGCGGCATACCCTTATCCATCTGAACGAACATTTTAGTTTATTTTCTTCGAAAAGAAATGAAACGGGACAGGCTTTACCTTAGTGTAAATGGTGAAATTCGCTCCACTCAAAGGGCAGCCGGCTTGGCAAGGCGAATAAAAGACGTCGCCTCTGAAAATGCGAATACTTATGAAAGGGCCGCGGAAATGTATTGGGTTGGGGAATAAGTCCCCGCGGTTTTTTTGAACCCGTTTTTCACATTGTTCCCTTCATCTTTCGACAAAGCTTGTAAATGTTTTCGATAGAGCTTTTTTTGCTCTACAAAATGCTTCTATCTGTTTATCGATTCCTTCGACTACCTAATATTTATGAGGTTTGGAAATGAAATAAGCTAAAGGCAAAAATTGGCACTCTCGACACCTCATCTTCCTAGTCTACCATCGAGATCAAAAAATGCATGTGTATATGTTTTTGATAGAGCTTTTTCAGCTCTACAGAATAGTGCTACTTTTCATTTAAATCGCTCAACTTTTTGCGTGTTTAAGACTCACAAATGCAGTACATAGCAAAAGTGTGCACTTTCGTTATCTTCTTTTCCTCGCCTACCATCGAGATTGGAGAGGATGTGCATAGATGCATTCGATAGAGCTTTTTTTGCTCTACAAGATGGTACCACTACTTTTTTTGTATCTTCTCATATTTTAGCATGTAGGAATAAGTTTTCACCTGTTTTTCAAATCAAAATTGCGCAATAAAAATAATTCTTTTTTTGGCGGAGTGTTTTGTATCGTTCGATAGAGCTCTTTTCGCTCTACAAGATAGTGCTTACGGGTTTTCTTCGGATTAATTTTCGCCATTTTTTAGATCATTCAAAGTCGATGAAATCGAGCATTTTCGACAGATGGTGTCAAAATGCTCGATTTCGTCGACTTTTGAATGATCTAAAAAATGGCAAAAATTAATCCGAAGAAAACTCGTAAGCACTATCCTGTAGAGCGAAAAGAGCTCTATCGAATGATACAAAACACTCCGCCAAAAAAAATTATTTTTATTGCGCAATTTTGATTTGAAAAACAGGTGGAAACTTATTCCTACATGCTAAAATATGAGAAGATACAAAAAAATAGTGGTACCATCTTGTAGAGCAAAAAAAGCTCTATCGAATGAATATATGCACATCCTCTCCAATCTCGATGGTAGGCGGGGAAGAAAAGATAATCAAAGTGCACACTTTTGCTATGTACTGCATTTGTGAGTCTTAAAAACGCAAAAAGTTGAGCGATTTGAATGAAAAGTAGCACCATTCTGTAGAGCTGAAAAAGCTCTATCGAAAACATATACACATGCATTTTTTGATCTCGATGGTAGACTAGGAAGATGAGGTGTCGAGAGTGCCAGTTTTTGCCTTCAGCTTATTTCATTTACAAACCTCATAAATATTAGATAGTCGAAGGAATCGAAAAACAGATAGAAGCATTTTGTAGAGCGAAAAAAGCTCTATCGAAAGCATATATAAGCTTCGTCGAAAGATGAAGGGAACAATGTGAAAAACGGGTTCAAAAAAAACCGTGGGGACTTATTCCCCAACCCAATAGAATTAAAACCTGAGCAAAAAAGCCTTATGCTTTAGTCCGTAAGATCTTGTTTCAAAAAATTCTACTAAGCACAGAAAACCCACTTGGTGTTACAGACTGGATAAAACGGCATTCCATCACAAACACAATCTTTTCGGCATGAAGGGAAGGAAAAGTTTGTAGATCTGAAAATAGTAACCTTGACGCTTATAAAATGGTGACTGTGATGTTCGCATTACGGTCCTAAACAAATGTCCTTTCAGATGGCATGATGATATTTTTGAGGATCTCTAAGCAACGTTTCAGGTGGATTTGACGACGACATGCGTCAACAACTTCTAAAAAACACATGAAGGCAGGGTCAAGCCTCCGTCGAGAAACACTCGACAGGGGGTTGTATTATATGTGCTTCGCTGGGAGGGGTCGTAAACGTTGAGGTAGGCAGTGATCAACGGAATTCCTCAGGCTGAGGGTCTAGTGTGTAGTTGACGTAATAAAACTGACTAAGTGGGTTCAAATTCAGAACTAATCTTTGATTCAATCCTCACTCGAAAACTGGAAGAAACCTGAAGGAGGTGGGCTGCCATGTAAAGGCGGCTTCCCCTGATGATGCCGCCTCCGCTACAGCTCAAGGGGGCGCCCTCCGAGGGGATTTCGACATGCATAGGGGTAACTTTCCACTGAATGACTCTCTTTGTGATTCCGTATCACATACATTACCTCTGTCACTGTCTTTAAGGTAGTTTCCATGGATACTTTACAAGCAGTGCTTCGATTGACGACAGTCAAGTGGGTCTAATCTGTACAAAAAAGCGCTGGCGGGAATCAATGTAATCTAACACCCCTAACAGCAGTTTTTAATGAACAGTGTACCGAACCTTTGGGCCTGATGGTTTGTGTCAAAAGAATCGTCCCGCACGACAAGTAAATCTCCGGTAACGCACGACAATACAGTGTCCTAACATTTGCAGAATGTGGGTAGCTTTCACTCATTACGCTCATAGGCTCTCTACTACTTCTATTCCAATTATGAGAGCGGCATTATTTATTTTTTTCTGAACCTCTAAGGCAAGAAGTCTCGACCACTCCTATTCGCGCTGCGACATAGATGGTCATGACCGTCTCACTTAAGGCCCTTGCTCCGATAAACCGCAGACAACTTGCTCACGCATGCAGCTCCTAGCCGGCCGTTATTTCAATAACGTGCACCTTCTGGCATGAAGCGAAGGTTTTCTGTGTGCAACTCGAAATGCTCAAAAATGGTGAACCGATAGAAAAATCAAAAAAGGAAAATCAAAATCGGAAACTAGATTTCAGCGCACTATTACCCGGGATTTTTGTCAACCCTTGTACTAAACGTTGTGTTTGCACATATTTTTGAAACTCACACTCCTTGATCTCCTATTTGTCCAATAACAGACTTGCATCCTACGGCACCGTTTGCGAATGAAATCAAGGCAGCCACTAACGAACAAACAGCAACCCATGTGGCAGCTTTTCTTCCTTAATAAACATTTATCAGACGTTCAAACCAGTGCCTGTGGCCAAATTCCAGCAGATTTGTTCGGCTACGATGAACACAAGTGAAGACGATGTGTTTCTGTCATTTACTAACGAAGGCCTTTACTGGCAAGCCGATATGCGTAACACAACGATATTATTAACAAATGCAATTTCGGGGGAGTTTCCTGGAATCTTTTTCGTAGTACAGTCCACATTTCCATCTTGGAACCTTGGCACTGCTTACTAAACACGTTTGTAACACTTCTGCACGAGGTTCTGTCGCGTTCGGTACTACGTTCCGATCGAGGCTTCAACTTTTCCATCTTTTCCATATAGAGGCAAGAGCATGGTTCAAGGCTTGAGAAATGCCCGCTACCAAAAAAAATTTCCTCCAGCATTTCTGATACCCTGTGTCAGAACACACGGGATATGATGAGAACTCACAACTATCACTAGACTATAGCAGCGCTACTGATCAAACTCCCCTCTATCATTTCTCACATCCTGTCAGAACGTTGGGAATGACCAGAATTCACCACCACCGTTAGAATGTAGCAGTGCTATCCTCACTTACTACCTCAATAATGAATGAATGGTACTCGTTGTCTTCAATAATGGAAGCTTCCAGAATACGTGCACATTCATTCATCACCGTATTTCGCAATGATGCGTAAATGGCTACATTCTCGGTTTTCTTGCTGAAATCTGGAACGCAATCAGCGCTTTTCCCCAAAGAATTCCTTCTTTATGGGTCAGAATTCTGGGGTATTGTACACCACTACGTACTCTATCAGGGAGCTGTGGTGCTTGCCATTGTGATAAATGTGGGAACTGCGCCCCAGCAGATGGGGTCGATTGGTCGAATTTTCGCGCGGCCGCCCGCGGCGAGTGCCAGTCGTTTGGAATTCCGCGCAAGACGCAATGGGCTGGTACCGTAAAGGATCTTTGAAGATAGGCAAACACCCGAAGCTTTCGACTTGCGATCTTTAAAGGCCCTTCACGGAACCAGCCCATTGCGTCTTGAGCGGGATTCCAAACGACTCCGCTCAAGACGCAATGGGCGGGTTCCGTAAAGGGCCTTTAAAGACTGACGGCGCCGCGAGTGCGACGCTGCGAAGCGGAAACTCGACCAATCGATCCTCACCCCGCCCCAGTCCATAATCCACCACATCGAATGCACTTTATGAGATTTAACCCACATAAGGGGAAACTAGAAGAGCCTTTTGAGATCGAAACAACGAGCCTCCAATAGGTGGATTGTGAAGTAGCGGTTGACACGTTAGACAAACACAGACAATTCAAACACACAAACACAATTCCACCTGAAATATCCCGCAGAAGAGGCATCGCAGACAGTTGCACTGAGTAGCCTTTGCTTTTTTGTCGAAATTAAAAATGACAGAGGAATGCAACAAAATTGAGATGGCTCTTCCATGCAACCAGATGTTGCGAAGACATTTCTTTGAAAAAACAGCACGAATGCCTTATATTTTTCCACAACACTTTTCCAGTACTAAATGAGTTTGAGAATGAACTTGCTAGCCAACTTCAAGCAATAAATGTTCAACAGTGTCAACTACCTTTTCAAGATTAAGATGGTGCAGGCTCGAATCTAGAGACGGTGAAAACATTTCTAAGAATTTTACAAAGAATTTGATGTCTTACCCTGTAGATGGAATTTTCTCATGGCCACACTTCCTATGATAACTCCACATGCGAATCCAACAACGCCGGTACCAGCTGAAAAAAATGGTTCTTTTTTGCATTTTCATCTCTCGGAACAGATCACGGATGGTAATAAGACCTCTGTCTAAGTTATGTCCAAGCAGGCCACCAAAAGAGTACATCATATCGCGTTCATGAGTCTTTTTTTTTTGCCTCCACGCATTATCTCCCACTCGGACCGGCGGTGACATTTGGAACGACTCTCGTACATAGTGACCTGCACCGATGGTTTTTCCGCTGTATCTGTACTTTCAGACGTCGCCAATTTAACGACACGAAAGGCTCGCCTATATGAGGGTGCATGGGTCGCGGTTTGATCTGACAATAAGAGCAATGTGGGAAGAGCGCGTCACCTGCCCTTACACCATGTCAACTGGTGTGGTTCATTTACTATGTAATCGCATAATAAGAACTGTATTATTAGTCTTAAAGCTAGGCGCAGACTGGAAGAGAACTACGCTTTCCTTGTAAATTCGAGGTTTCTGAGCTTGTTTAGTGTCTGTATCATCTAAGGAGCTAGCAATAGGCATGCAATAAGGAGTTGGAGGAATGACCAGGCACAGGGTGAGCCTACATGCTTATCTCTCACGAACCCGGTACGGAAAGATTCAAAATTACTATTTCTCACCAAGGTATTTTTGTATTCTATATTGCGGCACGCCGAATTGGATTTCCAAGTATTTGCCGAGAAATACGAAAAACCTGAAAGTTGCTTGAATATATGACACTTCACAAAAGATTCGAATAACTCAGTTGTTTCAAAAACCTTTTTTTCTTTCAGAACGCGCAATTTCCGAGTGAATTGTTAGCAAAGCTTGACAGCACTTACCCTTTGAAGGCCAGGACGTCAACTATTCTTCCAAGCATCGCTCCAACGTAGATAGGGTTGCGAAACAGTAAGCGTACAGTGGAAAAGAACTCTGAAATGACTTAATTAACGCCAAGTGATGACTTGCAAAGGTCGTAATCATCAATTTGTTCATATTTAAAGGATGACCATTGAGTGCTAAAGTCGATAATCAGACAGAGCGTGTGGGTGGGAAGACAGCGAGCGTTTCGCACTCCTTATTGGCTGCTTTATGGCATTCGTTCTTGATAAAAAACCGCGGGCGAGTCCAACGTTCATTCTACCTACACTCGGTTAGCTCACGGCTGGCAAAGCATGTGAGTCGTGAATTTATCTTGGTAATGCTTTTTCAAAACAAGTAGAATACGGATAGGTAGCGTGTGTGGTCATGGACTTAGCAATATTGGTACAAAGTGAACAAACCGCTGATCTTTTCTCCTGCAGTGACATGGTCGGCGTGGTGTTTGACGTGCTTATCACGGAGAATCAGCATTTTCCTTGGTTTCACTGGTCTGAAAGATTGACCAGAATTGTTTCGGATAGCGCTACGTGCACCAAACTGGGTCAAAGAGTAGCACTTATATGTGCTCACTGTGTGCCCCATCATAGAATACTTTTGTGTACTTTTTATATGGGAATGATCAGCATGTGCTCATTTTCAAACTATCAAGAAGCGCATCAACAAGGTGTTTCGCGACATACTGGACATTTTGCCCAGGCTAATTTATCACTATAAAATCTAAAGGGTATCCGAGTGAGGATGCCTTGGAGATAAGCTCAGGCATAGAAGGCCACCACAGTATCTGCTCAGACAAATATCAGGAAAAACGAGCTCTTACTATTATTAAAGGCGTGGTAGGGCTATTTCGGACCGAGTATGAAAATATTGCTGAATATGAGCAAATCGAGGTCTTATATATTGGGTTGGGGAATAAGTCTCCACCGTTTTTGTCAACCCCGTTTTTCACATTGTTTCCTTCATCTTTCGACAAAGCTTATACATGTTTTCGATGGAGCTTTTCTCGCTCTACAGAATGCTTCTATCTGTTTTTTGATTTCTTCGACTCTCTAATATTCATGAGGTTTGGAAATGAAGTGAGCTGAAGGCCAAAAAGTGGCACTTGCGCACCTCATCTTTCTCGTCTGCCATCGAAATCAAGAAATGTATGTGCATATAATTTCGATAGAGCTTTTTCAGCTCTACAAAACGATACCACTCTTTATTCAAATTGCTCAAGTTTTTGCTGTTTTTAAGACATACAAATGCGGTACTCGCAGAAGGGTGCTTTTTCGTTATCTCCTTTTCCTCGCCTTCTTTTGTATCCTCTCATATTTTAGCATGTAGGAGTAAGTTTCCACCTTTTTTTCGATTCAAAATTGCGTAATGAAAATAAATTTTTTTTGGCAGATTGTTTCGTATCGCTCGATAGAGCTCTTTTCGCTCTACAAGATATTGATTACGGTTTCTGTTCAAACTGTTTTTTGACATTTTTTAGATCATTTGAAAGTCGACGAAATCAAGCATTTTTGTCACATGGTGTCGGAGATGCTTGATTTCGTCGACTTTTGAATGATCTAAAAAATGTCAAAAAACAGTTTGAACAGAAACCGTAATCAGTATCTTGTAGAGCGAAAAGAGCTCTATCGAACCATACAAAACAATCTGCCGCAAAATTTTATTTTCATTACGCAATTTCGAATTGAAAAACACGTGGAGACTTACTCCCACATGCTAAAATATGAGAGGATACAAAAGAAGAAGGGTATCATCTTGTAGAGCAAAGAGAGCTCTATCGAATGCATATATGCACACCATCTCCAATCTCGATGATAGGCGAGGAAAAGGAGATAACGAAAAAGCACCCTTTTGCGAGTACCGCATTTGTATGTCTTAAAAACAGCAAAAACTTGAGCGATTTGAATAAAGAGTGGTACCGTTTTGTAGAGCTGAAAAAGCTCTATCGAAATCATATGCACATACTTTTTTTGATTTCGATGGCAGACGAGAAAGATGAGGTGCGCAAGTGCCACTTTTTGGCCTTCAGCTCACTTCATTTCCAAACCTCATGAATATTAGAGAGTCGAAGAAATCAAAAAACAGATAGAAGCATTCTGTAGAGCAAGAAAAGCTCTATCGAAAACATGTATAAGCTTTGTCGAAAGATGAAGGAAATAATGTGAAAAACGGGGTTGAAAAAAACGGCGGGGACTTATTCCCCAACCCAATAGTTGTAGGAATGTGAGAGAGAACTGGAATAAACATATATTATAAAAACCCGAGAAGTAAGATTCCTTTCCCACAGTTGATTCCCAAAGGGGGCAGTCCACATAATGGGAGGGGCAGGGCTCGGCGACGCATTTTTTCGCGGCATCATGGATTCCGTCAGCAAGCAGCTTGACGTCCTCATGGAGGCAGTGTTGAGGGTTAGACATTGGAAAGTTGCTGCTGACTGGCGCTCATCAGTGATCAGTGAACCCTCAATTTCATCTCGTACTAGAGCTACTGCTAAATTACCCGTTTTCGGTGTTGTCGTAGTCCACTGCATGTTTCGTGCGCTTTTGTCATATTTAGGTATGTGTGCAATGTACAGACTATCACCTGATGGATGCGACGCTGTTTTTGGAATGCTGGCTTCATAGCCTGTAAAAGTGTGTAAGAGCGCGTGAAATCACGGTAGGTCTAATATAGTATGCCATCTTATCAATGCATAGCCTGGGTAGTAGTGTGAGAGTGTAGGCATGCAGTATGATGACTCATGTAACGACGCATACTTAAAGACACCGGAAGGGGGTAATTCTGGCCTACGGTAGAACAGGCGTAGTTCGGACAAGTTTAAGTGGCCACCATTGCACAAACTCGCCATTTTGGCGCCTTGGCACGCTGCCAAGAAGAAATGTTTCTACTGTAAATTTGTTTTTTCCTTCCACTTTTTCCTCCGTTCTTTTTTATATTGTTTCCAGATTCACTTACATGCATGCTAATGTAATTGGGAGTGGCACTCCACTGCGCTGGGAGTCAGGTGCTACAACTAACGTTGGCCCACGGCCCGTTTCCTACAGCGGGCAATTCGGAAAGTCAGTGTGTTGATGCGAATGGGATGCGAATACACACCACAACGTCGCGCTTTTGAATCCGGGTTTTTTCAACGATTATCTCTTCTAACGTTCAGTGTTCGTACAAAATACTCAATTCTTTGTATCTTCCTCTTGTTTTGGACTCCTTCCGCTTCCTTTAAGGTTCGCGCTCGCTCGTTGGAGGTTCTTGTGGACTCTCTTGGACTCGCGGCTCGGACGTCAACGCCTCGGAGGACCCGCACGCCGTACGCTCGTCAGCTGATGACCCCCTTTTTCGGCTATCGCCTCTGAGGCCCATCACCACAGAATCGCCCACAGGACTGATCTCATATTAATTTATAATGAGGATGTGATCTCTTCGGTCCTCTGTACTATAATAACTATCTGCGACGGCTCCACCTTCCACTAGCCTACGATAGGCCACATAGTCATGTTGATGCAGTGATATGGGATTAGTGAATTCGCACGATCGAAATCCTTTAGAAAGATGATGAAATTACATTCTATAAATAATCAAGTATTGATACTCACACTGTACCATTCAGCTTTGCTTCTTCGACGGAAATCTTCTCAACCTTATCGTCTTCAGCTAAATTGTCAGAGGGGAACAGGAAGAGTATCAGTGATGGGAAGAACAAAAGGGCTCTGAAATGATGGTATCTATAGTGTGCCTTTTAGGGAAACTATCCATTATCAGATCTTTTTATGAAAATAGGTTTTATTGTGATTTGGGCAAGAGGAAAGATCTAAAGCATACATGTATGTATGTCCGTGCAGAAGCGGACATAAATGACCCCCCCCCCCCGTGGGTTACCATACGCAGAGGATGATCCACAGGTGAAAAAGCAACTTATCGATGAGAACAAAAGGCGTTGAAAGGTATTCTATCCATATATGTAAAAAAAAAAGTGCATTAAAATCACTAAATAATCACACCCGAATATGAGGAATCCAAGCCACCAACATCCAATCCACATGGGATCAAGTGGAGTGAGACCTTGTGGAGCTGAAATACGAGAACTTAGGATAACGTCATTATTGGATGCAATTAAATATTGCGTGATAGTATCCCGAATGCGCAGTGCACATGGGCAGAGAAGAGCACCGTCAGAAGCAAAAATTGGAGTAATTTCCCAGGAAAAATTTCCGACTGAAAAAAACGACGCTATCATGGAGTGACTCAAAAAAAGGTCGTCTGAGGCAATGGCTGTGGCCGCGTTCATACTCAGTGGCGGCCGGACGTGGCTGCGATCACAGGCGGTGAGGTAGAGTGGCACTGGAAAGGTGCAGAAACGACGTAGGCAACAAGGCAGGGTGGCATAGGAGGAGACGCAGTGACACGCGGCCACGCATTGCCGCCGGCACCGCAAGGTATGAACGCGGCCTTATGAGTAGCGGCCGATTTTGCATGCGGTTGCTGCATTAGCTCGTACTCTTACGCTTTCATTATACTCTGCTCAAAGTCTAAGAAATCACTTACGATCAAAAGTGTAGTAGATTTCGTTGAGTTTACTACCAACGAGTAGACCCACCACTGGACCGAGAATCTTCACAAAGAACATGCATGCTGAAATCAACAATATTTTGTAAACTAATTCCAATGATTCACATGAGGGAGCAGGGAAAGCGTCAGATGATCGACGAACCGAAATATAGTGGAAGATTGTGTTTCTTCACATTGTCATCCATTAATGGAAGACCCAGTGAGAATGGCATTGTTCTGCAAAGGCGCGTTTAAAAGATTTGAAGAATAGTCAGATTGATATTACTTCACCTTCCGACACCAAGCAGCATCAGTCCTCCAAATATCATCATAAAAGGACCAGAACTAGAATGCTCCTTTTTGCACTCGTCTGTTTTATGCTGCAAGTGTGACTATTAGACATGGTTGCAATATCTTGATCACAGAGTAACTACTGGAAGATGGCCGGATGCAATCAAATTAGTCCACAACGTAATCATCTGTAGCTGTATGACCCTCAAATACTGTGTGTTTATGTAATCGATGAGGAGAAAGTGAGAACTGGGAATGCAGGTTCTCAGAAAACAAACATCCCACATCAGAAGGCGTGATGTGTGACGAAATTCCCACTGAAGAAGCGCTGCTTGGATCTTATAACTATGCCGAGCACCGCGAGTCGTGATGCCGTTCATCCGCCGTAGGAGTGTCGGCGAAGGCAGGATAATGATCGCGGCAGGTAGATTTGGCCCCTCGTTGGTCTGCAATCCACCCCACTAGCTAGTGACGCAGAGGGTCGCGAAAGACAAGTGAGGACCTCACAGTCCTATTTCTCGAGTTCTTCACCGTCTTATTTTGTTTTGTCTCTACTTTTGCACAGTCGAGGACCCTTAGTTTCACATTGCTTCATCTGCCAACCTTGACCTTTCTGGTGACTTTAAATCGTCTGGAATCAAAACAAAGTGAGACAACAAAACTTCTAATAGTAAGCTAAGACTTTTGCCATGCAAACTTTTGACTACCCTTATTATGCACCGTGCCCCTGAATTCCAGATGAGAACTCTTGATAATTGTAGCCGCTCCGTCAGTAACTCCTGCTCGAAGGCAATGATAGGGGTAATTCGGGCCGAATATGGAAAGATCATTTAATATGAAGGTCGAGGTGCTCAGTAGTTCGGGAGTGAAGAAACAACCGAATGAAACGGTCAAAAAACGCGAGAAATAATACCCTCTCCCGCCGTTATTCTCAAAAGAGGCAGATCGCCCTGAAAAAAGGGGAAACAACTGGTAGCTGATGAAGAAGACGGCTCTCATAAAGCTCTATCTTTCATTTGCGTACCTACTTTAGGAGTTCCCATTACCCACATTACCCCTGCCACTGTCTTTAAGCTGTTTGCCCTGCCACTGTCTTTAAGCTGTTTGAATTCTTCCACCTGATTCTGAAAAGGGCGTTTATTGCAGAAATTTTTGAGAGTACCCTCTTGCTAGCTGCTTTAAACTCTGATTTTGTTGATCTCCAACTATTGAAGATAGTATAAGTTACGACGCTCGAATCGGGTCATCTTGTTACGCCATTGTGTTACTGCAAGCGATAAGCGCCTTGCCTTTTTTGTAATGAAATAGGGCACCGAGAGCTTCTGCATTCGATACAGTCCATGTCTTCTGACCTACTTTCAGCTATTGATACCGCGCACCGTGCCTTTTCATTACTTTGAGCCACCTCATCCCGGTGGCATTGTCAATCATTCCGGCAGTATTGTGGCAGTAGGCACTCATTTGTAAAACTCAAGCGCTGCGCTAGGTATGTTCGTTCATTTGGAGCTGTTCAAAAATGAAGTACAGTAAACACTGCCTCAAAATGGCATTAATAATTTCTAAAAACCTACGTCCTGCCTCAGCTTATTGATCATGTTGTGACAGAAGGAATATGGTAATGACGTGAGAACACGTACAGCAGACACATCTTTTTCATTGATTGTGTGTTCCTTCGAGATGCGGTCCTGAAACTTTTGTTAAGCAGCAAGTGCTTCGAATCAGTCAGGCTTCACGTGCTCTCCTCTTTCCCATTCAAATGCAATAGCCCAAAACATCGTCATGACATACACCCCTTTACAATGTTCTCTTTTCTCTTTATTCCATTTATTATGCTCGCATGAGCTCAACCCGATATAAACCATTCGTCTCGCTATTATTTATAACCCAAGGCTGATCAAATATAAATACCTCTCTGACATAATATTACTTTTCACCTTCCAGACACTTGTGGATACATCGGTGAAAAGGTTTCAAAATTTTTCAACAACCCAATATTTCCACTTATACTCTTGAGGGGAGCGAACGGGGATAGAACTCAGGGCCAGCACCCTTTATTAAAAGGATAAAGTTTTTGGCGTTAATCAATCCCTTCTGTGGGATGCGCCACACATTCTGATTCCATTCAGGGTCGTGATGGCTGGTGAATGTGATGTGGCCTATACAGTGGCTTGCGGTGGCCAGCCGATGTACAAGTCAGTGCTTTTATCCTCTCAGACGAGTCTAGTACCAATTTACCGACCCCGGAGGGATAGAAGGCTTGGTTGGCCTGGGCGGGCGTTGATGCGGGATTTGATCTCCGCACCATGAGAGTGGGGTGCGCGCCACCTGTCACTACACCACCTCCGCCCCTTTATTACCGGTAAAATTTGGGAGAATATAACAATGACTTGTGTAGTGGCTAGTCCTCTAGACCAAACTAGTTCAACAACTTTGTATAAAAAAAGTCCCCCCCTCCCCCACAAACAAGAAGGGATGGATTAGCTCGAATACTTCAAATGCTTCATTATTTGTGTTAAATTAGTTTTTAGAATATTTAGGCAGCGAAAAAGTCATACTTAATTAGTCTTTATGCCAATTCTTTCAAAGAATGTGTAAGGCAAATAAAGCCCAATGGAGATGAAAAACGTTATTATAATAAAGATGCTGAGCTTAAGTAAGGAAGTTTTGGTTTCAGGCAGCGACATTGCAGAGTATGTCATGTTGGCAATGAATAACTACATTAAAGTTGCCATTCCCAGTGCAGCCTGCGCGATAGTTGAGATCTAAGACTGAGGACGAGCTTAGAACATTCAGAACCCCGGCTGACTGAATAATAATCGGGAACATCCTACTGCGCTCCCCGCACGCCCACGCCTTTCATAGACTCGAGTTTAGATCTATAATAGTACGTAGCCTGAATAGGCACTCTTTCGCAGTGTTCAAGTTTTCTCACCTCCATACGAGCACAAATATCCGAGCCAGGATTGTAGAAGCAAAAGGACTGATACTTCACAAACTCCTCATTATGTGTCCTGTATGGACCAATCTGAAAATATCACTACGCAGTTAAAGGCATTACAAATATTTGGAAAACATACGAAAATTGTAAAAGCTTCTATCCTATTTCAGAATACGGCAAATACCTATGGGTTCTACACGTTTTCTAGCCCTCGTTTCGCACCTGAAAGCTTGGTGTCAGAGAATTTTTCATGGAAAACCCTCATGGGACCCTGTCGGCTGCTTTAAACTAATAGTGAAAAAGATAAATGAGACACCATAACTTAACGAATCAACAAGCCATGATGAATCAGGTGTAACAGAGATGGATACGGCCGTAAGTCGAAGCTAATGGTATCTTTATTGGTGATAGATATTGTTTGGAATATGGGGTTGATGGATAATCATGTACAGCTTGTGACTTTTTCGTCTCTCGAACGGGAAAGTGATAGCGCTGCTGCCTCATGCGTAAGACTGCACCCTTCTACATATATGGTTGAGTTAAAGACAGCATTAGGGGTGATGTGGTAATGGAGAAATCCCTACAAGAAGTCACTCACATGGTAGTCCTGGACCTAAGAAGGCTACCTGTGGCGAAACCCCGGTGAAAAAGCGCCCCTCCGAGCTGTAGAAATGCCGCAACCGCCCATCTGTCCCGCCTCTTGATAGGTCGATCCCGCCTCCGGACGACGTAATTCCCGATTGACTGGGTTGGGAGCGGCCAAGGAGATGCGGCAGGATCGAAGGCTTTGCGGCACGCTTTCGCAGTTTTAGCTTGAAGCTCACTCCAAAGAATAGATGCTGTCGTATTTCCAAACATTCCCTTGTGTTTACGTGGCAACATGCCAATGGAAAACTAGATCAGACCACCCGCTTCTTGACGGACAGGTCGTCCGCGTCCAGAATCAACAGTGGAAAGGGGGTCCTATTCCTTGGGTTTTTGGCCAATTCCATCCGTTGTTTCTTCACTGTCCTGTTACCAGGCATCTCGACTTTCACGATCACTACTTCTTTTACTTTTCGTCCGGCTTTCCCCTCATGCTGCTCTTAAGTGGCGTCAGTACGACCCCTCCCCGGTGATCAGTCCGTCGCTTCTCAAAAAGGTTGTCAATCGATAATCATAGCACTGCCACCCGGCAGAAAGTTTGATCATCTTACGACCGTTTTTTGATATCGTTTTCAAATCATCGGTCCAAAATTTCCTTGAACATGCGTTTCGAGAATTCGTCGACCCCTGAACACATAATTCCCTGTTCATATGCGCTGTCTCTCTTCGCTGCTCCCATTTCCTTCCCGTTTCTTCCTGTCCAGGTTCTCGCAAAATACCGTACAGGAATTCTGAGTGTTCATTGAGGTGTGTCGTTTTCTAGGGCAGTACATACGTGCGATGGATCCTTGGAAAACGACGACTGACTTCTCCACCCGCTCACTCAATGCACCCCCTACTTCCAAAAATTGACCAAAATGAAACCTCCACTTATGGGAAATGATCACAGGAGTCTGAACGATCAGGCACTTGTGAAAAACATAAGGTCCTTACAACACTACAACGCGCTACAGGGCCATTTTGCGCTACTTCTCGTGTACTACGCCTGAGTCGGCTGTGGAGGTGAGTACATAGAAAACCACTAACTAGGGCTACTTGGGACATGATGGGAGTAAAGACTGCAGCAAGTTTTTGTGACAACAAAGGTCGCTACATATAATCTCGTATCTGGTGCGATTTTTATACATTGCAATTGCTGCAGTCATGAGAAAAGTTTCTTTATTGGAGGTTTTCAGTTTACTTTCTAGTTCCTTATGGAGGTTCTTCAACTACTCGCCGCATCTTGCGGCTTTTTGGATGAACTCACGTAAGTGCCTAGAGCCGCTCCTTCGGGATCGATTTCTCGCAACGTCCTATAGAACCAAGTTTCATCGCTTGAGACGTTCAGTACAAATCTGGAATCATGACAGAGATCTAACTTATATTTCATGGAAACATCATTTTTGGAGAAGTTACTGAGCTTTCGGAGTGCAAGCGACCAGCATATACCGTTTCTCTGGATTTTTTTTTGTCAAACTGGTCCTCTTCCGCTTCGCACAGAAGTCTGTACAGTGAGAATACGTTTTCATATAACATTCAGCCCATAATTATACAATAGCCAACTACCGCCAGTGCTAAAGCTTTTGTTTAAGATCATGCGAAGCCTGATTTGGAAAACATGAAATCCCCACGATAAAATTTCAAAATCTATCAGCACAATTATTTCGGTATAATTCTATAAATATCGAGTCAGTGGCATCGATAAACCAGCCAAGAGTGCAAAGGGCAAAATTTTGTGATTCGCAAGACACGTTGAAAAAAAAAGGTCTAAAACACTTCCACAGCTGACTTCTATCGCCGTTCACTGCGACATGTCAGCGAGAAATGTACTTTGACGTAATAAGATAACATGCATGATCAGAAATAACGAGTGGAAGAAGTGTTTCAAGGAACTTCAACACCTGGGAAGCGATTGTTTGATTACGCCATGTACTCGTCCAAATTTTAAAAAATTACTGAAGAATTCCGAAACTGGTATGCGCGTAGGGATTAGAGAATAGTATCAGATTTCGCTATACTGTCTACTGCGAAGGCCCGGTTAAAGGCAGTCAAAGGGGAAATTCGGACGAAATGTGAAAAAAGTGGTGAATATGACGGACGAGATGATCGTAATGTATGGGTAATACGACGGTGGAGAAAAAACCGAAGTAATGGTAAAAAAAAAACGGAAAATAGGACCCCTTTCCCACCACCGATTCTTAACATGGACGGCCATTCCCAAGAGGCGGGTAGACCGTACAACTCTGCCACTGGCATGTAGCCAAGTAATCAATGCGCAAAAACAGTGAGGAAACAATACAAAATCTCAAAAGGCATCCCATCGTTAACTGCAGACGAGCGAAGACAATAGGTGGGAATGGATAAAAAGGAAGAGAAGAATAGAATAGAAAAGCTTGCAGACTCTACGGGTAACCGGTAAAAATCAACACTGAAAAAGATAATCAGCTGATTAGAGTAGGGTCTGCGACGTTCTGTTCACGAAAGCGCGCCCCGATCGCTCCAAATCTGCCGCAGCTCCTTCCCCTCCCACTCCAGCCAGTCAGGGATGCTCGTCGCTAGAAGGCGGACCGAGCCAAGAAAGCCGGTCGGTGCTAGAAAGGTCGCCTCAGCCACAACTCAGAGGTACGCCTTTCGCGGGAGTTTCGCCATACATATGCCTTTCAGACCTACGACTCCTTTTGGGATTCCCCAACCCACACTACCCCTACCACTGTCCTTGAGAATATCTCGTGTTGTTTTCACAACATACTCTTCCTTCATCTTTTTTTCTTCTCAACATTTATTACACTTTGTTCCCGAATCTTCATGAATCTGCGGTGCTTCCCAAGAAGATTCGAAGTCTCCAACAGAAAGAAGCGAACAACGACTCACCTATTGACTTCATAAGCTAATGAGCTTGGAATATAAGTACTGTTCACATGGTATTCCTCGACCGGAAACAAAAAGTTGGAAGAGCTGATGAGAAGATTCGCGATGGCAATCAACATGCAACCGCCACCGATCCATCGGGCTCGATTTCCCTAAAACGTTGTACTTGCGAACCGCTTGTTTTTTGTTATTTTCAGAACCACTGAGGGTGATGTTACTTCAGAAGGTAACCTACAATCGCCCTGCAACTTGTTTACGTTTCATAAAAGAGGGAGGTCAAATCAACAAAAATTGGAGGCGGAAATGTGTCTACTGGATGCTCTGATACTTTATGATATTGCTACTTTCTGAGTTTTCGGCAGTTTGAGCATTACATGTTTTATGAAAGTGGGAGGCGTTTATAAAAGTGGGACAGCAACTAGAACGCCTATTTCACTTTTAACTAACTTGAACTTGAGAGTTTTTCTGTTTAACCCCGATGCACGCACGCTCACATGTCATGTAATGCAGCCCAGTATTTCGGGCTTCCGATGAAAATTCCTTTTTACCATTAGTACAGGATTTCGCCAAGAGACGTGCGGCTTATGAGCATGGGCGCCGTATTCATATGGTGTTTTGAGGCAGCAAGTTGGGTACTGGCAAAAGCAAGCTAAAATAAGTCCTAGACCACGCAGTTGCGATGGATTTCGACTACATACCGTGCCCTTAGGCCGCATTCATACTTTGCGGTGCCTCCGGCGCCGGTGCCGCAGGGTATGAATGCGGTCTCAATTCGGCGCATCGCAATACATGTCCACCACACCGGGTCACAAAATACTGCCGAGAAGATACCCAACGGACACTTTTGCCCGGTTGTGGAGTACGAAGTGTGAAGCGCTAAGCAGTTCAACAGCAGAGAAAGAACTGGATGCGATTGATAGAGCACTTTGTCTCACTTTCCCTTTCGGTCCCTTTGCATCACTAGCTGCTGAGGGGTTGATGCGACGGCAACGGTTATGCCAGCCAGCCCCGATCAGCCTTCGCAGCAACTCGGCCATCTATGTGCTGCACATCGAAGAGTAGCGCGCTGAGATCGCGATTGAGAATTCAAAAGCGCACATTTCAGAGCGGGTTCCGACACAACTCATCTCCTCTAGCCTGTATGTTCGTCTACGGAGAACATCGTTGTCCGTTCCGCTCTTCCTCCTTATCCACCATGCAGTGCCCTTAACGAAATACACCTGATAATGTGGGCCTTCAACGCTCCAGCCTCGTTATGTGGGAATGGGTGCCCCAAATTAGGGGAGACCTGTGGCCAGGGCTTACTGCCAGGAAGAAATCACGAACGTTTTAGTAAACTGCGACGTCTTCGCTATCAAACTTCTTAGTTTTAATCGCTTCGTAATCCGCTACACAAACAGCTAGCTGTGTCTCTTTCTATCTGACGAAGCATTATTGACAGCATGCGGCAAAAAACAAGCGGTCACTTGAGAACATAGTGATTTCATTGTTTGATGGAGTCTGAATTGATTCACTTTTTACCTTTTCTGCTATGGGCGACGTAGGGGATCTTCTTGCGCTCAACGATGGTGTTCACGCAGAGCTCAGTATTAGTGGCTAGGCATAGCCCCAAATAATGAAGCAGCATAAGTATCACTCAAGAAAACGGCAGTCCAAAAACTCCACTAAAATTGCGATACCATCGCATTGGGTATCTTATGGAAAGTTGCACATATTTACTTTTTGGAGGTATCGTTGAGGGGTCAGTTTACTCAGTTAGGCGTGTATATTTGCCTAATTGTAAGCCTTAGTGGACGAAAGATGGGGTTTCCACTTTCCAGCCTCAGACGAAATAATAACCATAGAGAGTTGCCCCTCATTGCGCCAGCACCAAAATTGCTGAATTCAAGGAGGAGCATTGGTTTTGCCTTCGGAGGCCATACACAGCTAATGCACAGCAGAACATCATTATATAATAAATTCCACCTCAATCGGGTCTCTTGAATATATTACGATAAGTCAAACGTTTTCACATCAGGTTATAAACACTTTTCAATAGGAGTAGGGCAGAATAAGGTTCGTTGGGGTGTTTTTGCTTGATCATTCAACCAATGAACACTTTTGAAAGATCGAAGTATAAGAGGGATGGTTGGGTGCAAAAAACTATACATAACTCATTAGTCACAAAGTCCTTTGTATGTGAAGGTCGTAAAGTAAAACTTGTTCTTACAAACCACACTCTTTTTTAGCAATATTACGCACCTCCAAAAGTGATCCTGATCTTCTTATCAGATAGTTTTTGTAAGAAGTCAGATAAAGCAACGCAGAAATACAGAAAAAAACTTGTTTACGACCAGAGTCTTATTTTGAGCGGCAGAAATTCGATTTTTCACCTTCCGCTCTGACCCTTTCTGCATTTTTTTGTTGGAACATTTGCTGTCGCTAAGTCCAGCCACACCAGTTGTATGTAAGGGTCTGTTCGGGCTATGAGCTTCGAAATTCGGTAGTGAGGCCAGCGCAAATATTAGGTAGTCTAAAAAGTCTTTTCGTATTTTTAAATACCGCTTTTCCCCTCAAAACTGCTTTCCACAAAATTTCTCCTGTACATATATATGTAGTACAAGTCCACACGCATCTATAGGTATTGTTGTCTTCCATCTCGCGGATAACCCTTTTCGGCAAGATAAAAATATCAAAAGTCACTTCATTTTCAATTCCAATTTTTTTCTTTGAATGGCGTTAGACAGGAAAAGGAAAAGATGATAATCCGATGGAGCAAGATCAGGGCTATAAGGCAGCAATTTTTATCCAAGCTCGAAAATTTTTTACAAGAAAAAATTCAAAAAAATTTTTACCACTAGTGAAAAAAAGACTCGCAAAAAAGTTCTCGAGCTTGGATAAAGATTGCTGCCCCATCCACCTTGTAGCCCTCATCTTGCTCCATCGGATTATCTTTTCCTTTCCCTGTCTAACGCCATTCAAAGAAAAATTTTTTTATAATTTTTGTATTGAATATGAGGTTGACCGTTGATATGTTCATTTTGCCGAAAAGGGTTATTCGGGAGATGGAAGACAATAATACCTATAGATGCGTGTGGACTTGTACTACATGTGTATGTACAGAAGAGATTGCTGGAAAGCAGTTTGGAGGGAGAAAGCGGTATTTGAAAATACGAAAAAACTTTTTAGACTACCCAATATGTACCACGCTGATGTCATAAAGTAAACTTGTTACCTTGCCACCGAAATAGCTTGTAAACACCACGATAGGAATGTATGCGAAATCACCGGCCGATACCATCGTCCCACTGAGTCTTGATGGAATTTGAAATTGCTTCTCGATGAATACCACAGCACTGAAAATTGGAAAACCAAGTCGTTGCAGGAACTTATGTCGTTTTCTAGCTTTGCCATATAACAAAGCTTTGCCATAGCTTTGCCATATTTCAAAACATGTGAAAGTTTCTGAGAGGTTCCTTATCAGGTAAGATTTAGAACCAACACTAAAGTGACTGCTAAACGAAATCGCCATCCGCTACGGTTGTCCAAAACCGAAACCACAGCGTTAAATACGTGAAGTACTTGTTCCTATTTGAAAGGAGAACGAATGTTACTGTTTCTATACACAGTTACATTCAAACGAAAAGCACACATATCCATACTAACAGGCCTATTCAGGAGGTTCAGTGTCATGTCTAACCTAAAATCCACATCTCGCCAGCCATAATCTCCTTCTTCCTCATTTCTACAGCCAGCGATAAATAACATAGGGAGCGTACTCAAAAACAGCCACAAATTTTGGCAGAACATGAATGAAATCACCTGCTGGACTAGTATGCTCCTTGACCCTGATACCCCAATTAAGCTCTACACTTCATTCAGCAAACTTCACCTTTGCAAAGAAAAACTCGCGCAAACAGGCGAATCTACAGGGGGTGCCAAAAAAAGTAATTTTGCCCACGGCTCACATCTGCCAATTATACAGGACATAGGAAAACGAAAGAGATAAAAGTATTAGGGCAAATTATTCCCGAAATGTTCCTCTAAAAGCAGGAACAAGCTGTGGCTCTCTACGTTCACCTTTACAAAAATGGGAGCTTTCATTCGGCGCAGTCGGGCTTCGGAGTACCTGCAGTATCAAGGTCAGCTTAAAACAGTGAAGCCACGCTCCGTGGTAGGTCTTTTGTGGGAAGCTTCCTGAGGAATGGCCCTTCGGTTCATAGAAGTCGCAGAGCCCTTGCTGCTTGGACAAGGCTGCTGTGATCTGAACTATCATTTTTCATGCCTCAAACCTGCCTCCGGAGGGGTTTCAGTGGTAATGGCACGTTCTGGCTCTTGGAAACGAAGGCGGAAAAACGGAATGTTAAGGATCATCACCCGGTATGAATCTCCTTAGGTCCCCAGAGTGAGCGGACTTCAGCAAGGTTGTGAACAGGGGCGACGAAATTTCGGATTTTGCCCAGTTGAGGTAACACATCTTGTTCACTCCTTCCTCGCTCCCGTTCCTGCTCGTGCAGAAGGCTGCCACGGAGCATAATGATAGAGTGAGGTCTGCTCTTGAATCAGGAGATGAAAATACCTCAATAGGGTTTGCTGTAGTTCGACTAAAGTGGAGTGAAAGTGGATGAGACAAAATTGATTTTTTTTGACACCCCCTGTAAATTTGAATTGGCCGTATCACTGTTCCTCCTCTCCTCCATCAGGCATCGAAATTAAGAAGCTGTGCAAAGGAATACTTTGTCATGGGAGCGAGACGAGAATTGAGGCTAAATCACTAACGTATACATATAACAATAAATGTTGGCATATACACTATGCTGGTATTTCGTGAGGTCGAAGTCTTGCAAACAAAGTTGTGAAGCTTTTTTTTTTTCGAGAAAAAACCCTTTGAACGTTCAAAATGGCCTCGACAAAAAAGGGAACAGGCATTTGTTACCCTTTGTTCATTGTTTTTCCAGAAATCCCAGTAACTAAAAATCATAAATGGCTTTGATAGAGCCATCTGGAGTCTTTACTAATTGTAAGAAGGATATGTGGTCTACGGATTGGGCCATTATATCGGAACTTGCGCGGCCTCGGCATTAATCCCCCGATAATCATTCGAGTCATTTTTCCTTTGCCATAATAGAAAGTGTCAAGAAACCAGCCAGTGGTCATGTTCCAAGGAAAAGGCGACTGATACCACCACAAGTTAATACAAACAAAAGTTGCCGTTATCAGTGGCGACCCGACCAGTAGTACATGTTCATTTCCTCCGTCTTCCCTCCGAGCACATCAAATGTTGTCAGGTCATAAACGAAAATATCAGTCATAAGCAAAGCTAAAAGATACGCGTGTACCATGTATTATGGTGTAGGTTGATACACAAGGATTTTGACATTGGTCTGTGACAATGTGACAGCCTGAGGCTCTTAGCCCTGTCACATAGGTTATTCGAACAATTTGTTCATGTAAACCCTATCTTCCATAGAAATCTATTCTGTATGAGTGGGAGATGCTACCACGACATAATACTTGAAAAAAATATGAATTTTCAAACTGAGAAAAGATCAAATTAAAGCTTTCTTACTCCTGAGTATGCACAATTTCAAAGTCAAATGTCACACCCCTTTCATTTTAGTATTCGTATGGTGTTCTACTCGCTTCTCTTAATATCTGGAGTAAACTGTTGCAGAGAATACGTCAAAGGGATGGGCATAGTTACCGCTTGCCGTGTGTCTCAACCGCCCCCCCCCCCCCCATGAACTACCACGTAGCTATATACCGGCTGTACCCAAAAAGTATGAGCATGAGCCAAAATGCATTACACTTGCCCGAGCTGGAATATAAGTAACACATCTCTAAAAGGACTGATGAGCTTCAAATGTGCTTCATTTCTGAGGCACGAATTGAAAAAAATCGGATCACTCCTTCAGCCATCGCTTTTAGTTTTACCAAGAGACCGCTAAGGGAAATTGAGGTGAAAATGACTTCTCTTATAGAGCTGTGAGACTTGTATGGTTAACCGGAAGAAAACAGAAACTCCTTTCAATAGCGTGACCTAAATTCATATTTGATGGTTGATGTTGTTGCTTACCTGGTCATATAGAATCCGCCAATGGATTCCAGGAAGTACACTGTACCGAAAACCACGAAGAAGCATGCTATCTGGAATGAGTATGAATGAGTGAAGGACGGGATCGCAGTACAGTACTGAAGGATTTGTACCGTTATTCGCGGAACGTTTGCAAACGAGATGGTTCGACTCGATGGAAATAGTGTAAGAAGGGCGGCACCATGTTCGAGGTCTATTTTTATCCATTATGCCGCTGATTCGAATTTATTTCTAACCTTGTTCGATTTCATCGGAGAAAATTCAATGTTTTCAATTCACTTTTGGTTGATGGTAACGTTTCGCGTGCAATTAATTATCCTATACGAAGAATGTTTAAAAAAGCAAGAAAATTACGAAAAACCTTACTTTCCGTAAAGTACCGAGCCAGCTTTTTGCATGAATTATTGCAAAGAACTACCACATGTTTTCCTTTGTCACTGTCGACTTCGAGTTTTTGGAAGTCATAAATTTTAGTTTCCCTTTCTTTGTTTTATAGATTCTGTCAGAATTCCATTCAACATTCTAGCAAATCGGTGCTCCTAAACATGACTGCTAATCCTTGTCTTAAAAGGAAATTACAGAAAACTTGTGTGACATCCAAAAAATAGCACAGAAAATGGAATGATTGCATGGGGAACGCTTCGAAGAACCAGTGGTGAATTGAAAACCCTGAATTTTCTCTAGAGAAGTCGAACAAGGTTGAAAACAAACCCAAAGCAGCGGCAAAATGAATAAAAATAAGCGTCGAACATGGCGTCGCCCTTTCTACGCATACGAAACTGCACCCAGTCCAACCATTTCGCGCTCAAACGTCGCCAGTACAAGCCACAACCTAAAGTCCTGGCATTAGGGTGCACACCCCACGTTCGTAGAGTTCTGACCGATTTCAGCCTACTTTCTTAGGGTTTCCAAACTCAAGAAATGCGGAATTAAAGGAATACACAGCCATTCAAAAGCCTTTGAGGCACAATTTCTAGATTTTCCACCGGGATTAAAGGGCTATCCCCGCATTATCATCACATTAGGCTGACGCTCTTGTATTCTTACATATGTGATCTTCGGACGACTAATTGCTATAATGAATAATGATCTTTCGCTCATTGTAGTGCAAATATTATTTCTTTGAGTGTCAGGTTAAGAGATTGATCATGAGTAGCCTACGAAAAACGCTTGACCGCTACAAACTAATACAAAATGGTGTAATGAACAGCAATGAAGAATGCTTAAAATTTCTCTTTTGAATGTGTGCAGGAATTTTGGTTAATTTTCATGAGACTTCTGCACACAAGAGTTGATTTTGGCTTAATTTCTAAAATGAGTGAATTTTTCAGAGGCTCACCTTCGCCGTATGGAAGATGCGTAAGATAGCAACTTACAAAAGCATATGCTGAGGAAGTACTGAGTGCTTATTCGGTCCTCCAAGTTCAAAGCTTTTTTATTACTCAGCGAAATTGTACCGACTTCAAATTTGCTTGCCGTTGACAGTGCTTTCAAAGGAAACCAATTTGGGTGTAACATTTATCAAACAGAAAGTGTTCCTCATCTATGGCAAGCTAACCGACATCAGATAATTGTTAAAAGGAGAGGTGAACAGGTGAAACCACAAAGTTGTGTAGGGGATAGAGAGACGAATAAAACAGGAGCAATGAAGCGGTAGGAGCTATCAAAGAAATATCTATAAATAGGGAAGAAGTCGATCGCAGGGAAGCCTTCTAGAGTTGTTATAAGTACATATGCTGACAATGAGTTATGGGGGAAAGCCTCGGCCTGGGATGGGACGAGTCCTAGCTCAAAGAAGAAGCGAGGGGCATTACGGTTTTATTTTAAGAGCAGCGAAAGAGCTCAAAATGCAGAGAGAGAGGCAAGGTGACAAGGAGATGAAAACTAGCGAACAGAACGGTCACAGAAGAGGGAAACCACAGGTATTAGAGAAAGGAAAGATCTTTAAAAAAAACGGAGCCACAGGTAGATTGCTCCCGAGAAACGATTCTGTGACCATCTATTGGAAATAAAACACAACCATTTAAGACCACGTTGCAGATTCTTTGTAAAGAGCTTATATCCTATGTGTTGAACATGAAAATGCTCATTTGATTTGAGAAATACCAGACAGCTCTGACGTTTTGAATCTAATATAAAACTTCAATAATTTCTCTGTTGCACGGTTCCTTTGTCATATTTGAGCACTTCGGTTGTGATGGTGACGGTCATGACTTATGACTTTTGAAGCAATAAATCAGAGCATCAAACTCAAAACAACATTCTTATCGATCTTTGCGACGGTGGATAGCGCTTGCAGCCTCCGACAACAACGGCGACAAGACGTTTTTTTTAAAAAGTCACTGCTCACAGTTTGCATTACATTACTACAGTCATTACCCTGAGTTTTCTAGATCACTCCATAAAAGATTTTGGCGGACTATTAAAAAAGTGTCAGTGGAAAAACGCACATCGTGTGGAAAGTATGAAGAATGTTACCAATTCTCTATCAGTACCATGCAAATGAACCCTGTGTCTTTCTCAAACAGGACTCCTTAATGTCACTTCGAAAAGGAAGGGCCAGTTAAGTTTACCATGGATCCGATTGAGAGCTACAACTGATACATCCATGTTCCTGCAAATAAGCAGACCCTTCCAGTCCTGCTCACTGCAAAACTTTTCCAACAAGGACGTGTCGGCAGTCGGAATGGTATGGTCCATATTGCGTACCAAATTGAACAGCAGAAAGAAAAAGGAAATCAGGCAGATTTCCACTTACCTTATGCTCGATTTTCATGGTTGCTGTGCTTGCACTTCACAATGTTCTATACCCTCTGCTCTGTGACAGTGACAGGAACTGCTCAAATGCAGTCAGAAGTAGAAGAAGACAGCGAAGAATGTGAGGCAAGAGTGTGTTTGTGGTAGTGGTGAAATGTCTTATCAGGTGCAGATAGGACGTACCAGCAATGGCGATGGGGTAAGGTCACAAAGCAGACCATACCTAACTCCACGGGGACACAGCTGTATCTGCCGTATGATAGTGAGTGACCAGAAGAGCTGTTCAAAAGAACAGTAAGCGCTGTAGGCGAAATCTGATACAGGACCGGGATTCTGATTCTATTTCCCCTCCAATCGGTATCTTCGGTAGAGCGCTTCCGAATAAATTCAAAGAGACCCCAAAACATACCCGCGTGAACGAAAACCGTGGAGACCTTTTATATTTCCGACATAGTTTGTTTTTTTCGCGTGAGGCATTGAATATGTCCGCATAGAACAATTACAGCATAAGTTACTACAAGCATGCTGAGTTATGGGCAAAAGCTTCGGTGTCGGACCTCGAAGTGCGGGTTCGAGTCCCGTCCGACACCGAAGCTTTTGCCCATCACTCAGCATCCTTAAAGTAACTTTCGCATCGCGCGCTGTGGGGAAAACCAGCAGCTATCAAAAACCAAAATTTACAGCATACTTTCAGAGACACCGGAAGGGGGTAATATTGGCCTACGGTAGAACAGAAGTAGTTCGGACGAGTTTAAGTGGCCGCCATTACACAAACTCGCTAATTTGACGCCTTGGCATGGTGCCAAGAGGAGATGTTCCTAGAATAAAGTTGTTTTTTTTCCCTTTCGCTTTTTCCCCCATTGAAACTACCATGGTGTATGCACCCCCATAGAAACTGATGCTTCTATGGGGGTGTGTACACTTATGACAAATTTTCGCGCCGGAGCGGCGCCGCGGATTTTTTCGCATGTGATTGCATACATTGACCCTCCCTTTAGAGTTCTACGCCCGAACCAAATACTTCTTAATTAGGATTTATACATGTGATGCTATCGTTTCTTTTACTTTTTATGTTACTATTTTGTCTGTTTAAGGCACAAAAGTTTTGTTTCATAGATAAGAGATAAACAGGTGTTCTTTGAAGGATCTCCATGGTACCGAACCCTTATATGCGGCAAGTTGTGCTGACGGCACCGCGAGTGCGACGTTGCAAAACGAAAATTTGTAGTAAATGTATACACCCCTTCCAGACCACTCCTTTATTCACCCGTCCACCTTTGCCTGTGGATGATCTTTCAATAATTTTACCATCGTGTGGTGGTCATACAAAATAATAAGATATACTGAGGTCAATAGCAGGGGCGAAAAATGTGGATTGAATCTATAGCTTTGTTAGACAACAGGAAAAGAGCAGCGAACATTGCAGTCATCCATGGTGGAAAGTTATTTAAATACAATGTGACAGTGTGTCACTTCTTGAAGGAAGTTTTCTTCGGGCAAAGCAAAAAGCTGATCGTTTCCGGAACTTTCGAGGTGTGCCACTTCGTTTCCGAAAGTAAAGAGCTGAAGCATGTGAACATCGTGGTTCCACAATGTTCAGTTTATGCTCTTTAGTGTGTCTCAATTCGTACCTAGGCCTTATCGATCTCTTTCCTATAAAGTTGGAAACATACAAATCACGTGAAATGTCGTGCTGAGACCAAAGAAACGGATGAAGAGGGTCCAAGTTTGAGATGAGACGCAGGAACCACTGATTTGTGTAGAGGAGCGTTCTCGCTTGTCAGTTCTGGAAATGAATAGGAATTCCTTCGAATCTTATTCACGACTTTCTTCAAGAGCAGATCTTTGTTGCTTCTTTATCGAGCCCTTGTCTCAACTCTTGCTTTTATTTTATTTATTTTTTATTTATTACACGAGCAAATTCGTTCCGATACAGATTACAAGTGAAATGAACCTGGAGAATAAGTGTCAAAGTGAACAAGGTAATACTAGGTGTATGTATGCAGAATAAATGGCCAAAACGGACCAATTTCTTCAAAACGCCATAACTTCGCTCAAACACAACTTTATTTGTCGAAATAAAAAGCATTCGAATCCACATAACTTGCCAATGATCTAGTTAAGAAAATATGCCATCATGACGAAATTCTGGATTGCAAAAACTAATAAGTTCAACGATGGCATTTTCAACCTGCATCCTATCGGCGAACTCCTTCTGAAGCAGGTTTGCATCGAGAGCCCGGAAAAAGTGGTCATCCGCTGGGGATAGGCTGGAGAATGAGGGGAATGAGAGAGAGTCTTGATGCCTAACTGCAGAAGTTTTTGCCGGGTGACTTGCGAAGTGTGGGGTTTTACGTTGTTTTACGCACCCGGCAAAAACTAACTGGCGCAGCTAGGCATCGAGACTCTCCCTCACTCCCCTTATTTGTCAGACCTATCCCCAACGGATGACCTCTATTTCCGGGCTCTCGATGAAACCTGCGTCGGAGGAAATTCGCCGATACCATGCTTGGTAAAAATGCCATTCTTGACTCTATTAATTCTCGCAATCCAGAATTTGATCATGATGATATAGTTTCTGAACCAGATTGTTGGCAAAATTCTGTAGATCCGAATGCTTTTCATTTCAACAAATAAAGTTGTGTTATTGCGAAGATATGGCCAGTAATGTTTTAGAAATTTATTCTGCATACACCTAATACTTGCACAAAACCACTGATAAACACAACAGTGAGACAGCATTCGTTCCTGTTTTCTTCTCGGTGATGCTATCTCCCGTGTTTCCTGTTTATTTGTATTTCCTATTATCTCTCTAACCTTTCAACCATTTTGATTCCTTATCTATCATGGAAAGAAAATTCTTGGAGGACAACTGATGACTTACCATAGCAATTCCATACGCAAGTAGTCGTGTGTAGATCCAGGACAGTTATCGAAACCGCACTCTAGGCGCACTCATGGGCCTTCCGCACCAGTGGGAGACCACAAAATACGCACGGATTGCATAGCAAGCGCTCTATGTTCATTGCAAACTTATCGAAGTCCATATAAGCAGACTATTGACACGAACAGACATCAAGTCATGTGGTTCTACCATTTTTTGGGTCTTGTTCATATTATTGGTTTTCACTATGGGATGGTTACCTCGCGTGCGGTAGTAAAAGTGACTCGCTAGCTCTCATGATTGGATCTGAATGAGAAGTGTGGAGATTGCCGGATTAGGTTTTTCGCGTGAAACTTTGCATGTGATGCCTATTGAAATCGTGTCTTTAAAGGGCTCGCCATGTATATCTAGCTCATTTGAACGGAACACCTGGTGACAACTCCACATTGCTTTCGCGCTTTCGCGGCAGACCTATCGTTCGGTATGTGATCAACCTTTCGTGACTGCTAGTGGAAACAAACATTGATACGGATGGCAAGGGAGACTTCGGAAGAGCTTTGTCCAGTCCATAACAGCGTACTGACGCTTCCCCCTGCAACAGAACTCTGTCTTGAATGGTACTAAAATGCTGTAAAAAAGATTGCTCTCAACGGAAAAGGAAATTCGTGCCATCGGGACATCCGTCGTGAGAAGTGATGGAGTGATGTAGGCGCATCGTATTATAGTGTGTCCCAGAAATATAGATTTATCCTATCTTTCATCTATATCTCTAGAATAGACCAACGATATACGGGGGGTGCCAAAAAAACACTGCTCACATCTGCCATTTATACAAAATATGATCTGAAGTATCATTTTTCATGCCTCAAACCTGCCCCCTGAGGGGCTTCAGTGGTAAGGGCACGTTTTGGCTCTTGGAAACGAAAGGCGCTGGGGACCCGGAAAAATCGGGATATTTAAGAACACACCCAGTATGAATCCCCTCAGGTACCCAGAGTGAACGGACCTTGGCAAGGTTGTGAACGAGGGCGAGGAAACTTCAGGTTTTGCCCAGTTGAGGTGACACATCTTGTTCACTCTTTCCTCGCTCCCGTTCCTGCTCGTGCAGAAGGCTGCCACGGAGTATAGTGATAGAGTGAGGTCTGCTCCTGAATCTGGGGATGGGCATACCTCAACAGAATTTGCTGTAGTTCGACTAAAGTGGGGTGAAAGTGGAGGAGACAAAATTACTTTTTTTGGCACCCCCTGTACTCCTAAATTTTCACCAGTCGAACCTGATGGTTACCGCGACCAAATGCACTGGTAAAGCTGAGAACAAAGAACCAAGACGCTTTTTTTCCAAAATCACGGTATCCCATAAGTATAGATTCACTTGGCTTTTTTTTGCCTTGCTTCCCCCAGCTGTAAGCTGAAAAGCTGATAAGCTAATGCTTATCTCCTGAGGTTTCCTGTGAAGTGCTATGCCACGCAGAGCACAACTATCGGAGCACAAAAGGGGACGAACAAGGGATTACAAGGCTCTGGAGCTCAGCAATCGCAAAATCTGGAGAGGATGGGCCGATCCTTCAGCTTGATAAATTATTTCTACCATGGAATTATTTGGGGATAGCATGGACGTGTGCGGCACGATAAAGAGAAGTGGAAGACCGTTGCAACTTTCTGAGAGACAAAAGCGTTGATTCCTATACAGTGCTTTCAATTCCACACAAGGTGTACGGTGACTGTGCCGGAAACTGGTACCTAGTGAGTCGAAAAGTGGTGAGCAGCGTCTGCTGAAAATGTGCCCCCACATCGAGCGGAAGCGGTTTTCGGCCACGTCATATTCCGCTAACGAGCACAAAGAGGCCCGAGTCCTTTCATGCCAAAGGACTTTTGAGATGGACGCATCAGTGGGATGGGGTGATACGCACGGTTACCTTATTGACGTGGTATAGTTCAGGCGTATAAGTAATATCATCGCAGATGACTTTTCTGATGAGAAAACGTTTCAATTGCATGGATCCGATGACTCGTTAAGTTACTGGAGGGCGTTGATGAAGGAGCTATGCTACTTTTTAGAACGCTAATTTGCTTTTGGTAGCTTTTTGAAAAGGGTCTTCTTTCACCGGATGAGAGCCGCGCAGCAGACATCACACATCGCATGGGCTTCACTGCTTACAAAGTTATCCATGCGCTGTAAACTTCAACAAGATGATGCTCCTGTCCATATGTGTGCCTCCACAAAGGCGTAGTTTGGAGAAAGAAATGTCAACCTTTTGAGTGGGCCACTGAGCTGCAGACTCAAATCCTATCAAGAACTTCTGGGGGTTCCTCGTTTGAAGGGCTTACTCCTGCTGCAAACGTTTCCAAGTTTAAGAACGCCATCCAGTAGGTCTGGGAAAGGGTGTGGTGGGCACGTAATTAGAAAAGGTCGTATGGGCCAATGTTTTGCACTCGAACCTAATTGGAACAGGAGTCGAACCCGCACTTATATGTATGTACTGCATTGCATTCCGTGACCCCTTTCACTTTCCTCAGCTTCTTCAAGGCGGTGAAGGGGTAACGTGAGCAGCAAAAAGCTCCTGAAGTAAGCCGTCCAAAAGAAAACTTGGGATCAAGGAAAGTATATGTGACTGTAATCCAGAGGAGGCGCTATGTACTTCCAACAGGCTCCACCCTTTCTAACGTGGCCTGCCTCCTGTGTTGGATTTTTTCCAACAATTATTGGGGTATGGAGTAATAATTATGATAGCAGAGTACGTCATGTATCGTATTATGGCCATATCGATCGAAATTACGTGGTGTTTGAAGTGTCGGCTTTCGTGATGAAAACGCCCATCGGTCTGTGTCACAGATTGAAATGAATGATACAGAAGGGATAATGGTACTGTTCATGGCCTCTTCAGCAGAATGCTTTTCAAAACCTGCTTCAAAAAATTATGAATTTTCGCACTTCCTCACAAGTGGAGTAGAGGAACCTTTGTCACTGACGGCCACATTAGAAACACGGGTAACAACTTATTTGCATTCATGCTAACCGGTCTTACAGTACAGCATTATGGCTTGGTCAAAAAGTGAGTGCACTTCTGAAGAATGACAGGGTGCATTTCGTTATCAATTTTGGCAGTCGTTGTGAAATATTAGGTATCATATGCATCTGCTCATGTATTCCACATGAGTGTGAGATGCGAAGGTGAAGATTTATTGTCAGCGTGGCTACCATATAATGCATAACGCTTCATTTCTGCTGCATCTGCATCCAGGGCACATGCAGTCGCTATTTCTTTGACAGGGTTCTCCTTTCTCATAAATCTGCTTATTGATGAAGTCACCTCTGAAATTCAGCACATGAGTAGATATAGAAACCCTTTATCTATGGAAAGAACACCTACATCCTATTGTACTGACAGGCGACTAATGTCATGCTCTGACATGATACTACGCCACATCCAACTTCTAGAACTCTCTGCCACACCATCTAAAGCTAGCAATTCTAAGCACTTCATGAGTATTGCTGTCAGAAAAGTTTGACATCACCTGTGCGTAGCTATCCAAGCCGTTGAAATAGGCTCTCATGGTGAAAAAATTTTTCGGTCCTATACCATATTTTTCCAGTGTGCTAAACCAACTGGAGGTACTCTGCAAATGAAATATTGTTCATCAACCACGATGTTCGGTTATCTCGTATATTTCAATGCCTTACTGCGTCAGCCACATCCATCATGCTCATGTTTTTATTAGTTGTCATCCATATGTTCTCTCCAATACCTCTTCTCATATCCCAGGGAGATGATCTGGGCTTACATCTTTTGATCCAGTTCATTACACGTGCTTCAAGGCTGCAGCTGTAAGTCTGTAACATACATCGCTGGTGCAACCACCACTGCATTCAAAATTTCTTCACTTCTCTGATATAATGCTGTTTTTCTCCCGTATCGGGTCTAATAATGTTGAGGGGTTCAAGATCATAATACCAATTTCGGCATTCTGGCAGCTTTAGGGGCAAATCCTCCAAGCCTGTCTCTTGCTTTCCCTTTGGCAACAAGTGATCTGAAAAATCAGCTGTATGATCCTTCACTCATACTACTCTTCTTTAGATTGATAGGAACAAACCGGTAGCCATTGTGCTTGTTGAGGAACATTTGCCTAACTTCATCTGACATTCCATTATTGAAAGGACAATGCACTTCTGAATAAATGAAAACAGACTCCATTCAGAGTAGAGAGCTGAAATAAGCGACCAGACCGCACCCGTTTTCACAACCAACTTATCATTTGGCTTCTGTTCAGGTTTCTTGGTTCCGGGATAGGGTTCTAGGAAATGACTATATTTACAATCGAAAACCAAATTAAGAGGGCAAGACTTACTTGGCTTTATAACCGGTTTGCCTACAGGGCTTTGTGTTGCAGGAGTGGGTTCTGAAAATAATTATAAGTGTGTGTATTTGAAAAGTGAAAAAGTGACCAAAGCCACCCGGGCGCAAGTTTCTTTGTTGTAGGAAGAGGTTTCAGAAATTATTATATATGGATTCGAACTGGAACAATTGACAAAAGCGCACTTGTCTGCGCTGCTGGCTTTTCCACTGGTCTTATTGGGAGTTCCTTGATTGCAGAAGGTGGGATGCAGAGAGCTTCTGTTCTTGAGCAAACACAATTAGTGCACCCACAGTCCTCATTCTTTGTGCACGGTTCTCCTACATCGTATATCACAGCTTTTCGCATATTTCCCCTGAAAATCAATGAAAACAATAGTGAAGTGTAACACTTTGATTGTAGAAGTACACTTACGCAGGACTATACTCGCATCCCACGTAGGTCATTCCTGGGCACCAATACACAGCACATCCAAGCTTGTGGCTCTTTTGCCATACGACCTAGGATAACCCATGCTTTCACTGGTTACGATTATCGCAGTCTGATAATTCACCTGCGTGTAATGACCCGCGGTCGAGAAAGCCGCGTCGGTGAATCTGTTGTTATCCCCAGGTTTTATTCCTTTCTTTGTTAATTCATTGAACCAGCTCTCGACACTCTAAAGTGCATTCCCTAACCTGACAAAGTGCACTAAGATTTCATACCCTTACCTTTACTGCGGCACTTAACTTATTTGCCTGTCCACCTGATCTAAATATATTTTGTCCCCAATTTTTCCTCTCCTGGTATGAATTATGGCCCCATTTGCACTGCTTGATCCAGTTCATCGTGTTGACTTCGATATCGCAGTCATAGCTCTAAAACAACTGATGATGAAGACTGAATAATTCTTTCGACTTACGTTCATTGATCGCAGAATGGCACGGGGGAATACAGAGACGATGCAGGCAACGAGACAGGGTGGCACAGGCAGAGACGCAGTGACACGAAGCCACGTCCTGCCGTCAGCACCGCAAAGTATGAATGCGGCCTTATGCTGTATTGGTCGCGCACAATGCCATGTTCCACTATTGAACACTAATGATACAAATGAGTGAAAAACAATGTCAGGCCGCAATTTACTTTCAAAAAGCTCAAAAGGTTCCACAAAGTAGTGCAAAGAAAATTTGAGGCTACTGACGAGCCTTCGGCGTCTAGCGCCTTTTTCATGCCTGAAACAAAGCATTTTATTGCCGCGTACCCAATCCTACCGGATTACTGGAAGTGGAGCAGAAATGGCTGACTAAGCCTGATCTAACCTTTAAATAGTGTGGACGTGCTGTGACTTTGGTGTTTTGTGATATCACATTCATTCCACAGTGCAAGTCACTGCATTCAAGTGATTAGCTGAAAAGAGTCACAGAGCTCGTCTCAACTATTTATTTCTGGGGACAGTTTTTTATTTCTAGTGCCTCCAGTACTTTTTTGGGAAGTCCTTCGTGGGCATGTATTAGGAGGGTTCTGTGCTTAGAGAAACTATTGTTTATGTATGTTTATGACGTGGGATTTTGCGAGGCCCTGCGGTGTTCCTCGAGTCGTTTGAACAAGGGCTTTTTTGTTTGCGCAAAATATTTTTGCCCACATCCTTGGCATGTTACCAGGCACATGGACCCCTGTAGTTGATAGATACATACGCGTGTGTTTACATGTTTATACACGTTTATATAAGCACGCGTATGTATCTATCAGCTCCAGGGTCCACGTATTTGGTAACATGCCAAGGATGTGGGCAAAAATATGTTGGGAAAAAAGCCCCTTGTTTAATAGTCCTCCAAGCACAGAACCCAAATACATGCCCTTGAAGGACCTCCCAGTCTTACTGTAAAAGTGCTACACCGTTTCATTGGAAACACAGTGGGAAGAAAAATACTGGATGCACTAGAAATAAAAAGATTAACCCCAAAAGTAAATAGTGAGGACAAGTTATGTGACTCTTTTCAGTTAATCTCATGACTGCTCACTTGCACTGTGGAATGAATGCGATATAACATATCAGCAAAGTCATGGCACGTCCACGCTATTTGACGGTCAGAGGGAGTCAACTCAGCTCCACCTCCAGCGATCCGGCAGGATAGGATGCGGCATCAGCGACTCAATCGGATAATAGATCTGCTGACTCTCTTTGTTAAGTGTCAACATATAAAATAGAATAAATTGCTTTGCTTGAGGCATGAAAGGGGCTAGGCGCCCAAGACTTGCCAGTAGACTCAAATTTCTTTCGCACTACTTTGTGGAGCTTTACGAGCCTTTGAAAATAAATATTGGAGCCTTACAATGTTTTTCACGTTCAGATTGGCATGAGGCTTCGGAACAGAACAATACTCAATAATGATACAGAAAAGCTCTTGAGTTATACCATCTTTAGCATTCTAGCTGCCTTCGGAGCATAACCTCCTTGGAAATTTACCGCTAGTCCTTTGGCAGTTAATGACCTAGAAAATGTGATCCCAGTTTATCCTTTACACTATTTTCGATTTTCTTTGCATGACCATGTCCTACCGTAGCTCGTTGTGTTTATCAAGCATGGCCTTTCTGATTTCGTCGGACATTCCATCAGCATCCGAGCACATTGCTGGAATAAGAAGGCTAAAACTTTAAACAGTATAATAAATACATATGAAACTTCTTTGTCATCACATACATGCCCCGCCAGGCGTGGCTGCGAGAACCTAAAAAGGTTATTTTAGTTATTTTTCTGAGCAGTGGAAAAGGTCAGGTAAGTAATCATGAGGGGTATCCTCACTCACCAAGCAGGCAACTGTGATGAGTATTACCATACTTCACAATAGCTGTGCATATCTATTGGATTTTGATGGAGCTCTTATATATCGGCCCAAAGAATGCCTGCGGCTATTCAAACAGATTGACTGTAAAAAGAGGATTAGGGATAACTGCTGAATAAAGTTCGTCGAAAGTACTTCCTTTCATTACACATCTGAAAAAGAGTCATGCGGTGTTGATCACATAACAAATTCTATACGGAATGCTCTGCCGTGAAAGCGCGAAGAAAGAAGCCTGTTCGGATGCGCGTTGAATGAAGGATGAAAGGCCTTCCAAAATCATACTTTATCTTATTTTCATTTTGACCGTCGTCTCAGGCATTATCTTCTAGATAATACTCGTTTTCTTTTCTACGTCGCTTCATGCAAAACGCGATGAAAGCGGTATGTAACATGTGACCGTACCATCAGTACGCGATAAGATGAAGAAATCGCGAGGAATCCAACGTCAACTCAATGAAGTATGGTGTTTTCAAAAAACAACCGGAAAACTTGTGCTTTATACTTAGAAAACCAGTTTGTTGATATCTTCGTTTCTTTAGGTATTTTATTTGTGTATGTGCCTCACCTGTTCTCAACACATGCAATATGGCATGTCCATCAATAAATAAGTATTTAAATAAATAAACTGCAGGTAGGCGACTTGTGCATCTATCTCTCCTGCTGTGAATGTCATCAAATCGGTTTCTAAGGATTAGCTTCTGATCAATACAATGTTCTTTGAAATGGGTGGCGTATGCAGAAAAGGAAATTGATCTGCTGAACCACCATTTTTTATCCCGCATTACTTAAACCCACTTACAACAATGCTCGTTAGCTCGAGCTTGTCTTTTCACTATCGTGAACTACCCACTCAGTACCATGCGTTTTGGAATTAACCAGGAATTTTAGCTATGAGAGCCATGGAATGCGAACATATCCAGCAGCCAACCCTCATTTTGTTTATTTATAACGTCGCTTTGATTTAATATTTCAGGTATGCTCTAAGCAAACAATTAAAAATGAAAGAATGAAAGGCCTGTGAAAGAAATATGCCGTGATACTAAATCGGACAAAAATTTCCCGGCGTTTTGTTTATTTTCACGTTAAAAGTCTCAGGGAGCTTACCAGAAGAGGCGCACTATACGAAACAACGATTTGTGGATACGGCACTAGATGCCTCAGAACTTGTAGAGCATACGTCGCTGTTGGCTTGAAAAATGACGATTAGTTCCGGCTGGGAGGTTGCCAAGCCTAGAGTTGTAGGAAAGTGGCCTTGCAAATTTACGTCTGAAGAGGTGAAGGCCAAAAAGTGCATTTGTTAGTCACGTTTTCATGACTTATCAAGAGCGTACTCTATTAAAATCTCTATTAAAATTTTAAGAACAAGTTCTGTGAATGGCAGTGGAGCCCTAAACTGAAACCGGCGGAAGTTCGGATGCACTTTCAAGGAATACACTACTCTCCATTGAATAGATGAAATCTGCTCGTTGCCGGTGACGCCAGTTCCCCACATGAGCTACCTAGAAAAAATCTGTACGAAATCAGGCGCAAAAGCTGTGTACTATTCATCGTCTGTCTTGGATGTATCCATTACGGTCCACCACATTTCTGACACTTCGAAGCATTTCTCAGAGGAGATATCGTTCTCATTAGAGAAGGATTTCTAATATTAGGTTGTCCCAAAAGTCTTGTCTTATTTTTTTCGATCATCACTTTTTATTTTTTTTTCGTCCAACAAATAACAATTAGGCAACAACGTAGTGACCATTGTTATCGGCAACCCTCTGCTACTTTATAGGAAAATCGTTGATTCCCTCCTCCCAGAACTCTGGGTTCTGAGAGTCGAAGAAGTCAGCGATCGCCTTCGCAAGCAAGTCATAATCAAGGAATTTTCTCTTGGCCAGGAAAGATTCGAGAGGATGGGTAAGGTGATAGCCAGAAGGGGCAATGTCTGGAGTGTATGGTGGGTGGGGCAGGATATCCCAGCCGAGCTCCTGTAGCTTGGCCTGGGCACTTTTCGCGAAATCGGAGGAAATTGGAGCGGGCGTCGTCATGTAGGAGGGTGGCCGCGGACCTTTTTCGGCGCTTTTCTCGAACAGCGACGGCGAGCTGCTGGAGCTGGAGGGTGCATACGGTAGCGGTGACTGTCTCGCCTTGTACCAGCACCTCGCGGAAAAGCATTCCTTCCGCGTCCCAGAACCAGCACAGTCCCAAGCGTGGTTTGTCTTTCATGTCAATCTCGCCGTTGCTGAAGCTGATGAACCAGCGGCGCACGGTCACGTCACACATCCCTTGCCCAATGCAGCGCTGATGGAGTGGCAAGCTTCCGTCGTTTTGGGGCCCAAGACCGCTCATAATAGATGACACCGCGAGTTGAGTGGGTAACGACAACAGGCATTGTAGCTCTCTCCACGGGATCTGGTGGGTCAATATGAATTTTCCTAGAAAGCTTAGTGAACGTTCTACCATATTCCTGAACCGCCTGGACCTGCCTCGAAGTGAACAAGAGTTACTGATTTTTTTTGGAAAAATACGACAAGACTTTTGGGACAACCTAATAAAAACCGACTTTCAGCAAATACGGAAGTTAATGAATTAAACTTCAAATGAGAAGTTGGAGTTTGCGTATTGAGTGTTTGGAAGGTGTGCTGAATTTATAAGTTTTTGTTTGGTTAGAGACAAATGTGTTTGAACAGAGATATGACCTTTCAAATCAGGGTGCTCGAAAAGGGCGGATGATTTATGACCGGCCTAACACAATAGACTGCCGCAGTGCGTGATAAGACCCCAAGCTGGTCTTTTTCATGCCACTTTCACTACACTAAACCTCTTCTTATCTTAAGAGAGTGTTTGTTTCCAGGGAACATGTCTTCACAGCTTCCATTTTCTCCTTACCATAGACCGTACCCTTATGTATTGCGCTTGAATAGCGACCACAACGCAAAGCCAACGCCCGCAAAACACAAAAATTACGCGAGGAATAAAGTTTCAAAGTATAGGCTGTGAATACTTATTAGGTGACGTGCTACTTATTCGTGCCAGCCTTTATCATTGTAGCTTCGAAATTTCGATCCAACACTTATTAAAACAGTTCACAAGCGCCCTTCAAGTTTTAATGAATATTATACGGAAGAGCAGACTATGATGAAGCTGACTGTATCGCAAACAGAGTGTCAAAAAACGATACTACATCTCACATATTCGTAATAAGTAATACATTTTTCATTCACTACTGCCATGATCCACATAATTGATAGCTTGCATCTCCAGGAAAGAATTGCAGTTCGCCTTTTATTCTGTAAAGCCACCTCGCTATTTCTATCGCACTGAACATATTTTTTCACGACATGCTCTCTCATCCTTCGAGTACAGGACGGATTAAGCACTTGACAGTCGTCGATAGTGTTACACAAAACACGGTGGCATTATCAAATTCCGCACAGCATGAGCAAATGATTTGCTAGCTTTTCTTCTTGAATTTCTTCCACGCATTATTCCACCAGTCCCACAGTTTACACCAGGACACTCGAATGGGGCCGCCATGCCACGCGAGTTGGGTCACGGCCGCAGCAAGTGGCTTATCTGTCCCCGTGAATTTGCCGCGCGCACTTGCGTAACATGACAATCTCTCTCTGGTGACGTTGATAGGTTCAGCTATGATGGGTTGCTAAACTTGTCTAATGGGTAATTGTTTGAAAAGAAGTAATGACCAGGTCCACTGTGACAATGCCTCATATCTATCCGCATTTAAAGCGATCGTCCCCGAAAAGTGGGTTTTATTTTACCCATATTTTTATGTTGCATTTGCCTAATGTGTGCTACATGCAAAGTTTTACGCAAAAAATGTGAATCCGGCTAAGATACAGCACCGCAAACTCTCGGCCGGGTGGGCGGGGCCCCTGAGCAAGTGCCCACTATGCCCTCCGCCGCTTTCGGAGACACATTGTAGGAGCAGCAAGTTACGTGAACAGGCCCAATCTTCGTTTCCAACAGCGGCGGACGACGGGAAAGGGTCTTTAATAGAGAGCCCCGCTCATCCGGCCAAGAATTTGGAAAAAGTGTATCGTGCCGAATTCTCTTTTTTTTTGCGTGACACTTTGCATGCGGCCCCTATTAGGCAAATACAGCATAAATATAAGAGTGAGAAAGAGAATAATTTTTCCGTGGACGATTCCTTTAACCATCCGTGGGGTATGTGCGAGTATGTGGCATAGGTGAGCCCAAAGCGCCTGCGATAATGGAAATTGGGGAAGGAAAGGCTGTAAAGGCGTGGTACTGAAGGAAAGGGGCTGGGAAAGCGTGGAAAGGGGAAATAGAGATGAAAGGATTACAGAGATGAATTGAGCAAAGCAACAGATAGTATAATAGCGGAATTAGAAACATGTCTATGTTCTATGCAAGGCATCTGTCAACAGCAAAAATATATGAAAACGAAGTTGGTAATGATTCTAAGATAATGAATTAAATGTGAACCTGGTGATGACCATTATTACAGGGGGGTGTCCATGTTTTGTTTTTGCAAATACTAGATGAGCTTTTCAGAAATGTTCTTCAAGGTCTGTTATCAAGCCTACGATGACGTAAAACCTGTTGTAAGCTGAAATCATCGTTGTAATCTTCAAATCTCAGATTGTTGTTTGATAATGTTCAAGCGCATACTTTTTCTAATATGTGTCAATATGAGCTGTGCTTAGAATTTGGCATGCGGCATCGAACATAAATATATGGGCAACAAAGGAACTCACTTTCCGTGCACGTTAAAGGGGGTTAGCATCCGAATGAAGCTCAAAAACTGAATAAGAAACTGACGATACGTTCAAAACACCAATCCGATCATTGCTTCAGTTCAAAGAAATGGCCAATGAAGAACTTATGCTTTGCGCGGCGCACGACTAAAGTGTCCTAACAACAGCGTAGCATTGGAGAACCGACGCTGGACCCACTATAAGAGCAAGTGTAACCAATGAGAGTCACTTGTGCGAATTTTTAGTATTTCTTTTCTCTTCGTCTCGCACGTTTGACTGGTGGGAATTCACTGAATTCGAAATGCTCGATGTGATAGTAACGGAACTTGCCAGAGAAATAAGTTTAGTGTGATGGTGGGTCTCATAAGATATATGCAGGAAGTGCTGCAAAAATGACGGCATATGGCCTGCCCTGCTGGGCTCCCTGGATTCTCGTGTTTTCCTTGAACCACAGACTGCGCACGCGAAGAGGAATGCAGAGTTTTAGTATACAGTAGAACTGCTTGCTCCTTAGTATCAACGGGAGAGTAAAAAAGATAGTTTTTGGCGTTTACTAATCCCCTCCTGGGATGCGCCGCACATTTTAGTTCCATTCTGAATCGTGGTGGCTGGTGAATGTGATGTGGCCTATACAATGACTTGCGGTGGCCAGGTGATGTACAAATCAGTGCTTTCATACTCCCGGACGAATCTTGTACCGCTTTGCCGACTCCGGAGGGATGGAAGACTTGGGTGGCCTGGGCGGGCGTTGATGTGGAGTTTGATCCCCACACCATGGGAGTGGTGTGTACGCCACCTGTCATTACACCACCTCCGCCCTCAACACGAGTGATAAAGCAGTCAACTATTTGAAATCCCCCGTTATATGTTCACCAACTTTGTGTGCCGGTCTTGGGGTGGGTTTGTTTTCTATACGTCCGCAAGTGAGCGATTGCGATATGGGTAATAGAGAAAATCGACTGCTCAATGTAGGTGAGAACCAATTGGTGTCTTCCAATCAATCTATGTGTAGTAATGTTATCGTTGTGATAGCGTTTTCTAACTATATAAAACCTACCCAGTACAATCGCAGCCATTCTGCAAGTAAATGGAAACACTTGACGTCGCATAGCAAGACTTCAAACAAGTCACAGTATGCTCCGCCATTCAAGATTATGAGCAGAAGGAACGAAGTGGAAAATGGACCGCATTATAAAAGGTTGCAGTTGCCAACCTCCTATCTCTATCACAGATAGGTCACGCCAATGAATGAGACCCTTCCCATAAATGGAAGGCGAGGAACTGTTGGGTTTCTCCTTCAAAGTTTTCCACGCCTAGCCTGCTCCTTATCAGTGACGTTGGCGTGCGAGGTACATCGCATAGATAATAAAGGTAGCACGACTAAATTCACGCGAGTTCAATTGCTCGTAGCAGAGAAGCTCGAAAGTTGCCAGGCATTTGCGTTCCTGGATATTCTTCCTTCGTGTATCTCTTTTTCTTTTCGGACTCATTCACTACCGCACTCTCCTACAAGTGACTGTTGTTTCCAAATCCTTTTGCAGTATGTGTATGTGTGTGTATGCGTTTGTCTATTATGCGCGTACGTGTGTATATGCGTGCATTTGTGTGTATGTATGTGTGTTGGGCGTGTATGCCCATACCAGAAAGTCAAGTGGACTACTTATTTATGGCAGAATTATCTTCCCGATGTTATCTCAATATCATTTTCCTGCCCCTCTATGTGACTATATTTTTGTCGTAGGTTAAGTCGTATTTCATGACTGACCGGAAGCAGTCTACTTTATAGATTGGTTTGTATTCTTTGTCTTATGTTTAATATATGTATTTCATCGACGAGGTCGGCAGAAAGGAGGACTGCTAGAGCCGAATGCTATCAAGCAGCAATTTTGGAAATGGTGCAAAAATAGGTGAGTCAACGACGGCTGTGACTGTCGCGAGCGAAACTTTCCAAATATTCGCCACCGAATCATCGATCCACATTTTTGCCTTCGTGATGAGCACGGAAAGGGAGTACCGAAAAAGTGTGGCTATTCGCATGAGTGTGCAGCTTGTTGATGTACCACATGCACATGAACCCACGGGCTGTTACCGACACCTGCGGTGGATCGCTGGAGCTAATCAGGCCCACCGATGTCGGTTTTAAGGAACCGCTTGCCAACATGCCTTTTGCCATAATAGACTCGCAAAATGCAAGAAGAAAAAGGAATCTGATTTAAACTTGTATTAGGTTGTCCGGAAAGTTTTTAGCCTTTTGTGTTACCATTTCCTGTACATCCATTGCAGATTAAAAACTCATTCTCCCTTGCGTTTCTCAGGAAAAGGCTCTCGGGTCACCGTGGCCATTCAAGATGGGTTATATACAGTGCTCTGCATAATTATACAGCCACCTATAAATTGTCCAAAAACTCTGTTCGCAGAGTGATTCAAAAAAGTCTCTAAGTGAAAGATGTAGCTAGTGTGGACGCGCATTTGCGCATCCACACCAAATTTTAGCCAAGGAACATAGGAGATTCTTTTCTTAATTTTTTTCGAAAATGGCGCTCATACCATTCTGCAAAATTATACAGCCACTGAATAGACTGACGCATTCGTCAACCGAGAAACAACGAAAAAGAAAAAAATCCTTATTTTGCGATCACTTAATCCTCCATTGCCTCGAATAGCCACAAATTTTGATGGTATAGGTCCATATAGAGATTTTCAGAATGTTTTTAGACCACATGTTGCCACGCTTCGATGACAACGTCTTTAAACTCCCTGACTCTTTCCGAGCGGTCTGAATTCTTTCCCCTGTGAAACCCCAAATAATGTTTCATCATGTAAGGATCGGAGCCGTTCGTTATTCGGGTCAGAAGGTCCATTAGGTGACGGCTTCACCATGTTCGAGTGTTCCAGTTGACAAAGGATGGTCCATTAACTTACATAAAAACAAGATTTCGGTGAAGATTTTGAGACGCATGACAGGAGAAGGGTACGGCCCACAAAGGCTCGGTAATCGTATGGTTCATCCTTTCGAGAACGAAACAAAAATTCGAATGATTATTTGATCCCACAACCTGTTACCTCCTTCTTTGAAGTTCTTCTTGAAAACATAAGTTTGTCCCTTGTGCGATAGCGCCGGTAGCCGTAGGAAACGTCATAGCCGAAACCTTTTTTCATCAGACAGAACAATCTGGAGGAAAAACCAAAGGGGAAAGGTGTACAAACTTGAGGGAATTTTCGGACAATTTATCATGGTGTGGTATCAAGTAATCATTCGAATTTTTGTTTCGTTCTCGAAAGGATGAACCATCCGATTACCGAGCCTTTGTGCGCCGTACCCTTCTCCTGTCATGCGTCTCGAAATCTTCACCGAAATCTTGTTCTTATATAAGTTAATGGACCATCCCTTGTCAACTGGAACACTCAGTCATGGTGAAGCCGTCAGCTAATGGACCTCTGACCCGGATAATGAACGGCTCCGATCTTTACATGATGAAACATTATCTAGGGTTTCATAGGAAAAAGATTCAGACCGATTGGAAGGTGTCACGGAGTTTGAAGACGTTGTCATCGAAGCGTGGCAGCATGTGGTCTAAAAACACTCTGAAAATCTTTATATCGACTTATATCACCAAAATATGTGGCTATTAGAAGCAAAGGAGGATCAAATGATCGCAAAAATAGCACTTTTCTCTTTTTCGTTGTTTCTCGGTTGACGAATGCGGCAATCTGTTCAGTGGCTGTATAATTTTGCAGAATGGTATAAGCGCCATTTTCGAAACAAATTGAGAAAAGAATCTTCTATGTTTCTTGGCTAAAATTTGGTATGGATGCGCGAACGCGCGTCCACACTGGCTACATCTTTCACTTAGAGACTTTTTTTGAATCACTCTGCGAACAGAGTTTTTGGACAATTTGTAGGTGGCTGTATAATTATGCAGAGGACTGTATGTTCCTATGTATTTCCAAACGGGGATCTCAGATCTGCCCTCCAAATCTGCTAAACGATTCTGGGAGTGGAGTTATGGAGCTCTTTCTGAATAAAACTGGTACTATTTTATGGTATGTTCGGAAGTCTATGGCACGCGAGCCAGAGGTTTTCGCGCAAAACCAATGTGATTTTCGTTTTCATGGGATCAAACTACTTGACTGGACAAGTTTTTGGCCAGTACGAAAATTTGTCCGATTCGGAAAAATTCAAGCATGGTAATGTGTATCGACGATTCAGTGGCGAACCTTTAAAAACTTCAGCTCGCGACAATCACAGCCAACGTTGTCACCGCTATGCGGCTTTTACACCTTTTCCAGAATTGCTGTTCGATAGCTTTCCGCTCTAGCAGTCCTCCTTTTCGCCGTCCTCGTCGACAGAATTCGTATGGTAAACATAAGACGTTGGAAATTATGAAATGCAGCTCAACTATGACAAAAATATAGTCACATAGTGGGGTTGGCAAATAATATTGATATAACATCAGGAAATAATTCTGCCATAAACAAGTAGTCCACCTGACTTTCTGGTATGGGCATACACGCCCAACGCACATACATACACACATATACACGCATATGCACACGTGCGCAGACACACGGACACATAGACACACGCATACACACGAACACTTACATCAAAAGCGGCTTAAGATCAAGAGTATCTTGTAGGAAAGTGCGGTGGTGAATGAGTCGAAAAGAAAAACAGATACATGAAGAAAGAATATCCAGGAACGCAAACGCCAGGCAACTCTCAGGCTTCTCTGCTATCAGCGATGGAATTAGCCTGAATTCAGTAGTGCTACTGCTACTACAGTTTTTACTAATTCTTCGTTAGAATGGACGCATTTTTTTCTTTTTTCTTATTATGCAATACTCTGTCGAGCTCAAAAATTGCCCAAGAATCATAAGAAGAAGCTAACAGAAACATGTTCGATCAATGAGAACTATGGCTGAACAACAGATCTTTCCCAGAAGATAGCTGCAGGACAAGTATCACTTCTCCACAGACATTCCTTCTCAAAACATGATGAATAAGGCAGAGGACACTTCTGATAATACAGGGATGTCAAATTGACTAATAAGGATATCAAACTGTTTCTTAGAATGAGAATTTTTGAAAAATCCAAAAATCCTGTTAAGGGGCTCTTCGCGACTGTTTTAGCTTAACCGTATTGACGATAATAGCTAATATCGATGAATCGAGCTGTAAAACTATCTATGAAACGATCATATGGGTCGACAAACTCTCAACAGTATCTACCAATTTCTGTCGAAGTTATGGGCATGATAAATGGGGTCATTCCTTACATTATGTCCTTTTTCCATATAGAAATCCTCCTCCAAACCGTGTGACCGTCCACTGCATTAAAAACCATTCGGAGATTTTGCCTGAATGATTTATTGCACTTTTGCATAATAACAAATTAGACGACTTGTAAGTGGTTGTAGTGCTAGGGTCAGTCGAAAAATTTGCTAACCTGGCAACTAGTTTGAACACCACGATTTTCTGAGAGAACATTCATCACCTATATGTCCCGTATGTATGGATAGTTCCGGCGACATCTTTTTACCATTCCATCCTTTCCAGCAGTATGGTTCCAAGAGCTTCGGGCTCAGATCAAATGAAATTGACAGCCAAATAGCGTCTGAAAAGGCTAACGCCAAGTACTGGGGTTCATCTAATTTCCTTTTGGCCTGTTTTTGCCGACCATCCCACATCGTGGCCTCAGCAGCCGAAAACGCAATGCAAAATATCATATGCATTATATAATACATTAAAAAACATCTAACGAGCGATTCATCGAATGCGGATTTTCAAGGGTTGTATTCTATGGGGAGATTCTTTCTTCTGACGACACAATCTCCTTGGAACTGTTCACGACAGAATCACATGGCGACTTCGTTGTCACCCCAACGATGGTACGGCCGTTGTCGCTGCCGCAGAGGTCAGCCATGATAGTGGTCTCCTTGTGGTAGAGCATACCATAGGTGGAATCCATACACGAGACTTTAAAAAACTAGCAAGACCGTGGGTCGGTCCTCTCCTACGTTTAATACATAATGAAATAGTCCTTCAACCGCAGAAACAGCCAAATTGTACGTAGCAAGGTCACCATCGTAACAGTAGCCGAATTGCAACGATTCCTAAAGGGATATCGTCATCTCCTCCTTGAGCCAGTTCTCCATTGTAAAGGCGTTGTCACCTCTGTAATCATTGGTCCAACCTCAACTTTCAAAGGGTAGGATTGGAAATAGATGGTTGGAATTTTGTCTGCGGGGCAGTTGGGATCCCTACACCAGAACATCACACTCGATTTGCAAAAACGCTTGCCTTGCGCATTACGGGTGCAGAAGCAGCCAACTATGCTGGACAACCAGATTCCTTTAACAAAGACAGGGCTAGAAAAGCGCGCTGTATGATATACAGTCAGACCATAAACGGCCAATTCATTATGGATGCTTCCTCCGAAAACTAAAAGGAAACTAAATCCAGATGGGTCGTCACCCGACGGTACATCCTTACGGTGTTTATATGGCGCTTTCTGTCAATATTTGTCTCACACATATTCCTTCAAGATTTCACATCGAAAAATAAGTTCGTTGCTTGGATTATCAGACTGAAGCATCAACGACAAGTTCAATCTGTTTGATGCCATTCTCAGCTTTTGTTCAATAAATTACGTCTGCGAACGAGCCCTCTGGCAGACCCCGGTATAGAGTACGTGCTGTACCACTTTCTTCAAACCTCCTTACGGTAGGTGAGCTTCTCTTCCACCATTTTGTATTACCTTATTGAAGTGAGCGTTGCTTGGTAATGCACTACTGATCAGCCAACTAGCTACTAAGAGAAGAGGGCGTGCTCGTCAGGACCAGCGTTGAAGAATCTTTGAAGTGTGTCGTAATTAGGATTTCGCAAGCTCGCAGTCGGTGCGTGGTATTCATGAACTTATGGGCTATCCCTTCGACAGCTACCGCGTAAGGCAACGACCAGAAAGCACGATCACAATCCACAACCCAAAATCCTCTCGCTGGCTTTGAGCAAGCCTTATGTAGACGTCAAAGGAGGCTGGACCCGAAGTGGGCGGCGACTGATCTGCCATTGGTTGGTTCTTCCCGCCAAACAGTGGCGTCGTCAGCCATCCATGGTTGCTCGTATCGATCGTGTTCACCGTGTCCGTCCGTGTCTTCCGAAACGTCAATCATGGATGTGAGCCAGCAGTAGCGATACATAACAAACAGATTTCCGAGATAACTGGCTGCTCTAGTTGCGCGATCGGCGCACACTTCACAGCAACGTGTAGATTCTCAGAGCACGCGTCAGTGACCGTTACGTGCGACTTCCACCAATCTCTCGTTAACTGCGGACCATCAGGAGGAACCAATATCATGCTTCTTTGGTCACCCGGTAGTGCGAGAGCAATGCAACGCCCATTGCTCAAGTGATCCTACCCAATTCCAGTTGAACCGGTCATTGCATTACCATATAGAAACCCTTCAAAGTATCTCAGCCTTCGAGAGGAAAACCCATGGCGTACCTCTCAAACATCAGTGGTTCGCGGATATTACCTTTCCAAGTCTTGTTCTTCAAACAATGTAGTCAAGAAACATGGAAGGTAGCCTTAGATGTATTACACTAACCCTTGGTTTACCCCCACCTACTTTGCGGATCCACTGATTCTATGGATCATCTTTGAGGCAGGTCTCTCAGTAATTACCACTTTACTCCTATGGTTATGGGAGGTTTTACTTAATTTCCTCCAAGAAATTCTACAAGCGGGTAGCAAGCGATGCACTGATTAATACGCATACGATACACTGATTCTATGGATCATCTTTGAGGCAGGTCTCTCATTAATTACCACTTTACTCCTATGGTTATGGGAGGTTGTACTTAATTTCCTCCAAGAAATTCTACAAGCGGGTAGCACTAATTAATACGCACCCTGGGCAGCGTGGGCAAAACCCTCAGGCCCTCTGAATATAATCAGCCTCATTAATCAACTACCTAGTCTATTCCAGTTTGTTATTCATTTAGCACATGAATGTTTCACACATTACGCTATTCTCTACTCTATCCTACTCCTACACTAACGAAAAAAAAGCATGCAAAACAAAAGGGAAAGGCAAGGGAGGCACAACAGGCTGGTTCAATTGAGCAAAAATTTCAATACCCTCTTTTCATTTGGAACTGTGCACTTACGCTGAGTCAAGCCAACCTCCTAAAAATAAATCCACATCCACCAATACCGGGGGACCTTACAAGAAAAATTGGCCGTGGTCATCGGTAGTAGAGACGGCTGTTGAAAATAAGTCCAGTGGATGCTTCAGGAGAGCAAAAGTGCCAAAATATGGCGACAATGGGGCATTTCACGGCTCCGTACATGGAGTGGGTTTGCAGGCAGGTTTAACATGGGAGCGTCGTCCCTTTTAGGACGTACATGCTTGATCTTCTTGATCTCCATGATATATCCATTCTATTTCGTAATGCTCGTTAACTTGTTGTGAGGTACTAATGCTTCTATTTTCACCATCAACATCTCCTTTCTACCCCCTCAATCGCGGCAGCCATCGCCAACGGCCGTCCAGTCAAGCCAACGATCGCGGTCCAGCCTCTCCGTCCAGCCTCTACTTCATAACTCTTCAAATAGGAAGAAGATATCTCGCACATTCCATAACTGTACATTGTGAAAATCTCCATTGCCTGCGGAGTATCGTCGTCGATTGCGACGTTTTCTTGGCCGTCTGAGACGACGTTCTATAACGGCGTCTCTACTCAAGCGGTACGGAGTCAAGCGGACTGACGGAATAAGTGGCCCGCACTCTTCGATTCCACCGTCGCAACAAAACGTTGCCTTCTATACTGTTCAACCGATAAATCCATTTATTCCTCCTCATTCTTACTCCTCGCATCACCACACCAATTCCACTGAATTGCCACAGGCTTCAAAAATTATTATATATGGATTCGAAAAGCTTTTTTACTGGCTTTTTGTGAACTCCTTGGTTGCAGAAGGTGGAATGCAGAGAGCTTCTTTTCTTGAGCAAACACAGTTGGTGCACCTGCAGTCCTCATCCTTTTTACACGGTTCTCCTACATCGTATATCACAGCTTTTCGCATATTCCCCCTTAAAATCAATGGAAAACAATAGGGAAGTGTAAACTTTGATTGTAGAAGTACACTTACGCAGGACTATACTCGCAGCCCACGTAGGTCATTTGTGGGCACCAATACACCGCACATCCAAGCTTGTGGCTCTTCTGCCATACGACCTAAGATAAGCCATGCTTCCATTTGTTGAGATTATCGTAGACTCATAATTCACCTGCGTGTAATGACCTGCGTTCAGAAAAGCCGCGTTGGTAAACTTGTTGTTATCCTTGGGGTTTAACCCTTTTTTCGTTAACTCACTGAACCACCTCTCGACACTCTAAAGTGTATTGCATAACTTGATAAAGTGCTACTAATATTGTATACCCTCACCTTTACTGCGGCACTTGTCTTGTTTACCTTTGCATTTATTCTGTATAAATTTTGTCCCCATTTGTTCCTCTCCCGGTATGAATTATGGCCCCATTTGCATTGCTTGATCCAGTTCATCGTGTTGGCTTCAATATCGCAGTCATAACTCTACAACGACTGAGATGTGGATTGAATAGTTTTTTTGAACTCAAGTTCTGGGACAGAGTGGCACGGGCAGAGTACAGAGATGATGCAGGCAGCGAGAGAAGATGACGCAGGCAGAGAGGCAGTGACACGCAGCGGCGTCCTGCCGCCAGCGCTGCAAACTATGAACGTGGCCTCATGCTATATTTGTCGCGCACAAAGCTTTGTTCCACTTTTAAATATTAATAATTCAGAGAAACATCGGAGTCATACCATCTTTAGCATCCTAGCTGCCTTCGGAGCATGACCTCCTTGATAATTTACCGCTAGACCTTTGGCAGTTAATGACCTAGAAAATATGACCCTAGTTAATCCTTCACACTGTTTTCGATTTTCCTTGCATGACCAAGTCTTACCGTAGCTCGTTGTGTTTATCAAGGATCGCCTTTCTGATTTCGTCTGACATTCCATAAGCATCCGAACACATTGCTAAAATACATATTTCAATGATTAAAACTTTAAACAGTGTAATAAATAACATGAACATCCTCGTCATCACATACATGCTCGTCCAGGCGTGGCTGCGACAGCCTGAAAAGATCAATTTAGCTATTTTTCTGAGCAGTGGAAAAGGTCATAAGTAATCATGACGGGTATCCTCACTCACCAAGTAGGCAACTGCGACGATTGTTAGCATGCTTCGCAGCAGCTGTGCATATCTACTGGATTTTGATGGAGCTTTTATATACCGGCCGAAAGAACCCGCGGCTATTCAAACAGTTCGACTGCAAAAAAAGGAACTAGGAATTATTGCTGAATAAATTTCGTCATGAGTGCTTGTTTTCATTCTGGAAAAGAGTCACGCGGTGTTGATCACTTAACAAATTCTATACGCAATGCTTTGCCGTGAAAGCGCGTAGCGAGGAATTCTGTTCGGATGCACGGTGAATAATGAACGGCAGGCCCTCCTAAAATATTCTGCATTACATATTTTCATTTTGACTGTAGTGTCGGACACTATCTTCTAGATAATACTCGTTTTCTTTTCTACGTCGCTTTAAGCAAAACACGATAAAAGCGCTGGCATGTAACACCAATACCATCGATACACGATAAGATGAAGAAATCGCGAGAGATCTAATGTCAACTCTCTCAAGTGTGGTGTTTATGAAAGAACAACCTAAAAACCTATGTAATTTATAGTTGAGAAACCAGTTTGTTATAACCACCACTTCTTTTCTTCAAGCGCTTTATTTGTATATGTGTTTTACCTGCTCTCAACACATGTAATATGGCATGTCCATCAATAAATAAATAAATAACTAAACTGCAGCTAGGCGAACTGTGCATGTAGCTGTAACTGACATCAAATCGATTACTAAGGATAACTGACATCAAATCGATTACTAAAGTTGATAAGATTCGATAAGTAGCGTCATATTCATAGGTGTTGCGAGTGTTGGGACAGTGACATTGATAGAGGGTGATCCAAACTGATAACAGTTTATAAGATTCGATAAAGAGCATGAGGAGGCGGATTTCGTCAAATTCGTTTCGCTCTTCGCGTTGATCCAGTAGCGCTGACACTCATGGGTGCTCAGTAGGGTGGGTCAGGGACCTTGAAGGTGGGTGTTACAATTTGATAATGGTGGAGAAGATTCGATAAGGAGCATAGGAAGGCAGTTGATCCAAGAGCGCTGTCACTCATGGGTGTTTAGCAAAGTGGGTGGAGACATTAATAAAGGGTGATCCATACTGATAATGGTTGATAAGATTTGATTTGGAGCGTGAGAAGGGAAATGTCACCAGGGCCTGTTCGCTTTTGCGGCTCACTATGGAATGTGCACATACGCAGGTATTGTAGGTATGGGGATCTCGATGGTATTGTCGGGTGAAGGGACCTCAGTGAAACTAATAACGGCTTACAGTGGCTGATAAGATTCCTTGATTGTATGGGATGAAATCCTTTACATCGCTTGCTACAACTAGACGACCGCTTTAGCAAGCGTCTGATGCTCAGTGTCATTGAGTGAACATAATTTGTTTATGTTCTGAGATCACTGGCCCATGTATCGACCGCTAAATTGCCTAGGGTTCCAAAAAATGGTGCATTTCTTTCGTTACTGCGATCTACATTGATAATCATGGCACACCTATATTTGTGACAGCAAAGCAAACGGTTCACTCGGAATCATTTTCTAATGCGGTACTGGCAGCAACACTGGGTATCGACCGCTATACTATGTAAATTTCCAAGTAGTAGAGCATGTTAACGGAAACGATAAACATCGATAAGTGGGATATGGATCTAACATCATTGTAGGAATTAGATGCTTAGCAAGTGAACAAATTGTTACCAGTCGATGCACTCTAATACAAAACCATCGAGCTCCGAACTATCCAAACTTCCAATGATGACCTGAATCAGTTGCCTGGCGCACACTACTGCGCGCGATTCATGTCGACGGAGTGAAAATCAAGTGCCCGCCGCCGACCACGGCGGCATTCTTGTGTCGCGTTCCGTCTGTAAAAGGCTCGACCCGACTAAACTACAAAATGGTGACCGTGGCCAGAGCCCACAAAATCAAACTCGAATCTTGGCATGGTTTGGCACTATGCCAAAATTCGAATTCGTGGCTGTTGCCACGATCGTCATACCTTTGTGTGGTTCTCCGTCGCTGTCGGTGCCGCCGTCGCCGCCGGTGCGCAAAATATTAGCTTGTCGCAGAATTAATTTCTATTTCAAAATATGGTTAAGTAAGTAGATTTTTTATCCTGAACATTCCATTTCGTCACTCTAATTGTTCTGGGCGGCCTTTTCCAGTGCTGCGTATAATCATGAACCGACGCGACTATCGAGTCAACATGCTTTACGAATTTTAATTGGGACACTTCGCAGCGGAAGCAGCCCGTAATCTCAGCAGTGTTTTTGGGAGGAATTGTCCTTGCGAACGTACAGTGAGCTCTGGTATAAAAATTCGCTTCTGGCGATTTTGATCTCGAAGAGAAGTCGGGTAGCGGCCGCAGGTCGTCGCTTAATGAAGAAGATTTAAGGAGAGCCGTCAAAGCAAAACCGGAGACGAATACTCGTAAGTTGGCAGAAACCCAGGCGTATGTTACTCTACAGTGGCCAGACCCTTGCTGAAAATCGGTAAGGTGAAGAAGATGTTGAAGTGGGTGCATCATGAGCTGACCGATGAGCAGCGTCTGGCACGTTTCGACACCTGCTCCAACCTCCTAGCTCGCTATCAACATGAGCCATTTGTAAACCGTATTATAACTGTAGATGCAAAATGGGTTCTTTATGATAACAGGAAACGGCGATTAGTCTGGATAGATGAGGATGCTAATCAAAAAACTTTTCCTCAACCCGTCCTTCACCCTAAAAAGGTTATAATTACCGTGGTGTTGTAAAGGTGTAATCCCTTATAAATTCTTGCAACATGTCACAACGGAGTCTCACTGTTGTGATTTGGAGCAAATGTTAAAAATTGTGGCCGGCGGTGGTGAATAGAAGAGGGCCGATCCTGTTGCAGGACAAGGCAAGACCATACACCTCACAAATCACTCGGCCAAAATTGACCCACTTGGGTGTAAAAGATCTCCCTTACCCAGCCTATTCTCCCGACCTCTCCCCCACAAAAAATCACTTTTTTCGAGCCCTCAATTCTTATCTGTGTCAGAAACAATTTGCTAATTTTGACGATGTTGAATGTGCCTTCCTTGAGTTCGTTGATTCTCGTGATAGTAGTGTTTATAGTGAAGGCTTGAAATTATTACCTGTTCGTTGGCAAAAATGTGTAGATTCTGAGGTTTTTTACTTCGATTGATAAACTTGCGTTTAAGCTGAGTCATAGTAGTTCGAAGTATGCGGTTCGATTTCGAAATTAATTTCGCGACAACTTAATATGAACATGGCCCAAGGCTAGTATATACAGCATGGCAGGACGTGGCTGCGTTCACTGGCAACGAGACAGAGTGGCATAGGTGGGACGCGGAGAAACGCATCCACGCGCTACCGCCGGCATCGCAGAGTATGAACGCCCGTCCTGGAGTCATTGTGACACAAAGATTCACTCAAATGTTCGAAAAGCCATAAGTGTCCCTCAACATATTAGCCAGTTACAAATACCTATATTATCGTAAGCTCTTCATCAGACCTAGAATACTTTCAAATTCTACGGTTCCTCTGACCGAGCTCAGCTAACTCTATCTACAGTGTGTCTCGACTAATAAAAGTCTTTCATAGAAACGCTTTGAAAAGCAATTGAACAGCTTACACCTAATTCCTTTCACTAAACAAGAAGCAGAACTGCTCAGTCCGGGTGAGGCCAGATTGGGCGAATTTTCGCTTCGCGGCGTGTTGATGCGAATCGTTTGGAAATCCGCTCAAGACGCAATGGGCTGGTACCGTGAACGATCTTCAAAGATTGCGTTTGGAAGCTTCGGAAATTCGCCTATGTTGCTATTGTTGCGTTTCAATAGATAAAGCTGCGAACGCTTCGCACTCGCCGCGCCGCTCGCTGCAGGTGGCCGCGCGAAAATTCGACTAATCGACCCCGCTCGCTCAGTTTGGTAGTCAGTATTCGGGCACCTCTTGGTTATACAGTAGGAGACCGAAAGGAAAGTGCGGAGGCCAGAAAACCGTCGACAGATATCGAAAAATGAAGGCCCGCAAAGAGAGAGCGAGAAAAGTGCAAACTGGGATCAAGACTGAGAAAACACCGAGAAAATATTCAGACAGTGCAGAGAAGACGAAATTTTTGTGGATATGATCCATGCTGTTATGCACATAGATGTTCGGAAGGAATGCCGCCTAAGTACAAACCGAAAAAAAGCAGTGCGAGTTTTTGGGGGTCGATTCCTTCCTCATGTGACCATTTCAATCTAGTCTCACGGGACGAAGCTACATTCCATAACTACTTTCACTGCTGAATTGCCCTGTGTTGCGAAGGTGACATTAGATATCTGCGCCTGCACTGGAAGAGAAGATTTCTTATAGATGCATTCGGTATGAAGTGTGCAAAAAAAAAAATAAAATTCCAGAACTTTGTTACATCCTTTTTTCGATTTGAAAAATGGCTAAAGCTGACGTTCCAAAACAAAATCGCTTAGAAAGAATCTACTGATCGTTGGCTCTCATAAAACATACTACACGGACGAAATGGTCGCTGCTGATCATCTGTTCTAAGAGCCATCAACTGGCCGTGTTACGTTTGAGTGCTCGTTTTCAATCACAACAGTCTTTGATTGTCATAACATTGATTGTCATAACATCACACTAAATTATAAAAGTAGGGTTTTTGATACAATATCCTTCAATAAAAATTTAATTCATCATTTATTGAGGAGATAATCTGTAAAAACAATAACAATAAGGAATATGTATCCATAAGAATTTTATTCAAGTACGAAAACACGTTATCCAGCAAGACATTAAATCACAACCACTTACTGAAAAGTCTGGACAGAAAAGAAATTGAACACCTGGTTAGGAATTTCACAGTGAAACATGTGAGGTGATTTGCTTACGCCTTCGGAAGCAGCAAAAGCATGTATGTCCAGCACTCCCTCTCCATTAGTGGACACTCGGTTTGAATGAAACTATGTACAACTATCCTTATTCCACGGCAACATCTGAAAGATCGGCCAGACCGTCTCGAAACCCTTATAACAGGCACGTGTTTCGTAGTTGTTGGGTTGATTAATCACTTCGGACTAGCCGTCATAACAGAAACAGTAAGTCGCTGAGTCTGTGCAGGGGTCACTAATGTAATTTCCGCATCAGGTATTTCTTGCTAAGGTTGCCACCATTTTCTTATTGCTCAGAACAACATGTCGAGACATATAATGGACATTCAATCAGCAGCAGTATTCTTAATGCTGCTGCTTTGTGCTGATATGCTGTGTATTTAGGTAAAGTACTATAGGTGTCGTTAATTTCAGTTGGGTTTTGTGAGTGCACTGATCGCGCGACCTTGCAATGGGTGGTCTCCGCTCTCGCGATTGGCCCGGCTGACACATAAAGCGGCCTTGCCAGCCTTACAAGTGGGACTTCTATCTTTTCTTAGAATCTGACTTGTTTCACATCACCTCATCACTGAACGACGTGGATGTGTGATGTGTGGCGGTCACACGCATTACGTAGCACGTAGTCGTAGGAGGGACTAGGTCGAGTGAGCTATTTAACCCATAACGGACGGTGCGCCACATGGTCACGCAACCCATATCGGACGGCGGCGTTTTTGCGCCGTTTTTATCAAATCTTTCATCAATTTTTATCAACTGAGTCATTTTTGTAACCTTTTTGTGCAGTTGATACTGATAAAAAGGTCGTCACTGTGTAATGGGATCGCCTCATGCTGTTATACGCGGTACTACTCTCTACCTATTACTGCAAAAAAGTTATGCATTTCGAGTAGTAAGATGAGCGCGAGGTTTTTCAGATGGGAAACGGAGCCGATGGATTCTAATGGATTGTTGATTGTAACTAAAAACAATTGTTGTCATTTGTTTATACAACTAGAAAGGATTGCATTTGAAGTTACTCGCATAATGTTTGTTGAAAGTTTGCGCTGCGCCGGTCCTGGAAATATATGTTATTCTTCAATACTTGTAGTGTATGCGTGTATAATTGGTTACTAGAAAACTAGAAGAAAAATAATTTTAAATGTCGGGAGTAACCATGTGGCGCACCGTCCGTTATGGGTTAAAATTCCATATTACCTTTCTCTAAAGAGCCCAAACAACCATTGCGCTTCATTCAACCAAATAACATAAAAATTATAAATATAGATGGATCGTCACTCGACGTTTATGATACATCCTCACGGTATTATATAATTTATGATGCATTCTATCAATATTTGTTTCAAACATATTCCTTCATGACTTCGTGATTTCAAGAATAAGTCGATTCTTTGTGTATCAGACTGAAGCATCAACGAAAAGCTGTTTCAATCTGTTTGACTCCATTCTCCGCTTATTTCCAGTGAATTACAACTGCACTCTGGCAGACCCGGGTATAGAAAACGTGCAGTACCACTTTCTTCAGATCTCCTTCACAGAAAGTGAGCTCTGCAAACGAGTCAGCACCACGATAAACTGATTTCAAGATTATATTTTATCCTTCTTCAACTTGAAAATTACCTTTCAGTCTTTCTCAATTTTTGCATATCAAATGTGTCCCAACATATTGTCAATATATGTCGCAGAATTTCTTCACCAATTTGATATGTCATAAGTTTGTCATTTCTTACCAAAGCAAATGGATCACCTATGGGGGCCTACATAGAAAGTTTAGAGCGTGGGGTGATAGCCTTCCCACATCTGTGGCTGGAGACTCATGTCGGGTTCAGGATAGGAATGCAAGGATATCTTCACACGATTTTTTTTTGACATGAACATACCACGCGTACCACGATAATTCATGGAAGCCATTATACAGAACAGACATAATCTGAATAGTATGCATTTGAAAATGGGGAAGGGGCCGGAGAAAGACCTCGGGGAAAACCCAGGCAGCGTTGGATGGATGTCATACGAAAGACATGAAGATGGTGGGACTCCATCCCGAAGACGCCGAAGACCGAATAAGATGGCGTCATCGTTCGAGCAAAGCGGACCCTGCTGTGCGGGACAAATGCTAAGAAGAAGAAGAAGTATGCATTTGAAAATGACGAAGACCTATCGCTCCTCCAGGCAAAAGGGCTCCACACACAGGAGGACGTAATGAGCTTCAGTATAAAAACGGCCACGCACTGCGTAAGCCAGGGTGTGTTGGTTTTGCATTTAAATTTACTGCAATACATTACGATGATACATTGAAGGAAAGCCGAACACATATGTTTTGCCTGAATGCAAGAAGATGAGGGAGAGCAGAGCGAAGCTTGGTTGGAATGCGCGCCTTGTACACTTAAAGACACCAGAAGGGGATAATTTTCACTTACGGTAGAATAGACGTGGTGTGGACGAGTCTAAGTGGCCGCCATTGCACAAACTCGCCAATTTGACGCCTTGGCATGGTGCCAAGAGGAGATGTTTTTATCATAAAATTCTTCTTTTCCTTTACTTTTTCTTTTGTTTCTTCTTGCACTATTTCTAGATGTACTTACATGGATGCTTATGTACTTGAGAAGGGGCACTCCACTGCGCTGAGGGTCAGGTACTACAACTAACGTTGGGCCGCGGCCCGTCTCCTACAGCAGACAACTCGGAAGGTATTGGATGCGAATACACACCGCAGCGATGCACTCTTGAATCCTGGTTTTTTCACCGATTATCGCTTCTAACCTTCTGTGTTCGTTACAAAATGCTCATTTCTTTGCATCTTTCTCTTGTTTCGGACCCCTTCCGGTTCCTTTAACTACCCCCTCGCCTAGAAGCGTTTTTGTGCGGTGGATGCCAACAAGAGAGTACTCCTCGACGTGGGCCGGGGGAGGGGCATCGTTCGCCATACTAGCTTAGTCGTCCTTCCCCTTCATCATTCCCGTTCGCCCTCTTTCCTACAGCTTCATTTTGTTCAATGTAAAAGTTATTTGCCCTATCGCTGCTTTTGTTATTCTTTTGTCTTTTTGCCTTTGTCGGCGTTAGGTGCATTGAGGTGTTATCTGTTCATCTACCAGTGAAGCGCTACTTATCGTTAGATAAAGAAAGGTAATTACATATACGACACATTAACGGACCAATTTCAGTGATCGAAATCCTGCCCCTAACGTTTTCCTAACCTAGTGTACTTAAAGGCACACCACGCGATAATCAAAATGGTCCTTACCTTCTCAGGGCAGGTAGACCCCTGGATAAATGTAAAGACTGCACCCTTCTCGCGGCGCCACGGCTAACCCCCGCGCGTACGGCCTGGTCGACCTGAGCCGAGTTGATCCCACGAGCCGAATCACACCCGGCATAGACGAAAGGGAAACTTGCGATAAGACAAGATAAGGCAGCGATATCAATAGCATACGTAGCTTCAGCAGGGAAGAACAGGTGATATACTAGTAGCATTTTGCGCGATATCATCGAGGAAAAGCTCTTCTATAATCTCCAATGCTCGTACGAGGACTGAGGGCAGGGAGCTTCATTTTTTGTGGTTTTGAGATGCTTCGATTCATTTTTCTTCACTAGAGGGTAAACCAGGGCCTCTATATCCTGTAACACGCGCGATAGCTCTCACAATTTTTCGCGAGATCTGCCTTTAATGCTTAATCAATCATGACAGGCTATCATATGTGTATGCGCTACTGCCATAGCTACGTATGAAGCAAAGCTCTTATCAGTGCTTTGCACAGATGTGGCATGACTCAGTCTGTCATTGCATGTCATGTCCATGTGCTCGTCCTGCTTCAGGACGCCTGCGTCATCGCGGAAAATGAGGGCCTCCCTTGTTCATTGAAGGAGAGCATGTATCCGGGAAACTATAATCAGTTTTCATTGTTGTTTTCCATTGCTCTGTAAAAAAATGATATGTGGAATTTCTCGTAACTGCGCCCACGACAAAACATCAAACAGTAGCCAAAAAAGCAGTATTTTGAATCTTTGTTTCTTTAAAAGTGAAATTGCAGGGCTACTCTCCTACTAGCTATGCTACGCAACATCTCTTCCAAAACTGATGGTTATACCTCCTATGTTTTGAGGCATCTGGTGCCAACAACCTGATTGTGGTTCCCCGTAGACTAGGTTCTCGGGACTTCAAATAGTGGACAGAACGCCATACCCGCTGTGAGGCTGCCTGAGGCTCTGTAAACAGAAAAGTACAAATTTTTCTGTACATTTTGGTACCCGAGTAGTTGGGAAAATAGCGGAGGACACTTCTAAAATTCAAGAATGGTCTTCTCACATAGATGGGAAGTCAATAAAGTTTACGCTATCTTTGTTAAGAGACCGCTATGTCACCCTTCCAGAGTATACTACACGTAACCTGCTCCCCACCAGTGCCGTTGACGTCCGAGGCACATTGCGTAGCAGAATTTTGTGAAAGGAGACAAAGTAGGCCAAAGTGTGTGAAAGAAATAACTAAATGGAATAACCAAAAATTTGAAGGATGAGACCATTCGTCCTCATCGACAGAACTAACTTCCTTTGCACCCACTCGGTGGTATCGACAGGGGCACAAGGGGCTCCGAAGTGCGGCACGAGCGAGAAGGCACGTCCAGCATGTGGAGGGAGATATACGATATCAGATCAAATTATCTCCCACCTGCTGCTGTTACATATTATCGAAGGACTACGGTTGTCAACAATGTGCTTGCCAAAGCTCCATATGGTCGATATTCCTCATGAGTCCATTTTTCTACTTTTTATACCACATGACAAACGTAAATACCCGCCTTTCGTCGAGTTATGCCCCATCCACGCAGTTATGGACAAAACGTCTGTGCCTTTGTTACTTTAGCTGTCGAAAACCACATTTGTAGTTTAACCTAGTTTAGCGCCTTCGCCCCGGTTAGTAATGGCCTGAGTTCCTAAACAACATCTACAGCATCATTGGATTTCGTGGGGATTTCGGCCTTTTCATCAACGATTTTCAGATCCTTCGCCCAATATAATACCCAAACATCGGCGATCAGTGAGAGAAGTCGTAGACTACCGTAGGTCAATCTGCCCATCGTAGGGTTTGCTACTTACTACCGTTTTCTCTGGATTCTTCGAGGGACCTCAAAGTCAACACTACTGTTCTCAGAGCTCCATATGGCCAATATTCTACCACGCGAGTCCATTTTTTGAAGTTCTACTACTAATGAACACAAGAAAAATCAATTTATTATTCACGATTTTCAGAATATTCTCAAATACTACTACGTGACAACCGTAAATACCCGCTTTTCATCGAAGTGTTTTCACACAGTTGCTACGGTAAAGCGTCTGTGTTGTTGCTCCTTACGTTATCGGAAAGCACAACTGGTTGTAGTTTGGCGCCCTCGCTTCCATTAGTCATTGGCCCGAGTTCCTGAACATCACCAACGGCATCACTGGATTTCGTAGGCTCGTCCTCTTCATCAATGAGTTTCAAATTCTTCGCCCAATATATGACCCAAACATCGGCGATCAATGCGAAAAGTCGTAGGCTACCGTAGATCACATGCAATCTGAATGGGGGCACTGTTGTTACAGCAACCGTGAACAGAGCTAGCGTACTGTGGTGTACCGTATCCGGAGTTGATCTGTGTTGTAAATAGCACAGGCACCAGTTTTACTGCACACATTCTGCCACATCAAGCAGCTCATGTCGAAGATCTTACCCCAAAACACGGGAGATGGCAGGGTAGCTGTAAAATAGTGGTTTTCTCATGTTCCATGTCGTGGGGATGAACACTATCGCTTACTGGCAGTGCTCTAAAAGGCAAGTAGTACCTGCATAACCTACCTAATAAACTCACTAGCAGTCCATTGAAACCGAGTGAAATACTGCGATGTTCAGGTGGTACAGACCTAAAATAGTTGTACAGTGATCAAGAATTCATTTTTCGTAAAGAAAAGAATGCCGGACTCCCCTTAAAACTATTAACATTCCGGGAACCACTGCAAGTCCTCCGAATACCGCTCCTATGACTTTGTTAACGAGGAATATGTGGAACTGTCCAGTACAATGCTCTGAAAAAGAAACTTGATTCCCAGAAACCACGAAGAGTGCGAACATAATGGCAAAGGGTAATGCGCAAGAGGATGTTAGATATACGTATATATACTAGTCAGGGGCAGTAGGGCAGTACACCAGTAAATCCTCAGTAACAAGACGAATCCTAAATCCGGTGAGTTAGCGCAATCGTCACTCCTTGCTTCTGAGGCGCGCTGTGCTATACTACGTGTTGGCGCAGTATTTTGTGTTATGATATTGGAATAGGGAGGTGCCAAAGTGCGACAAGTTAAGTTGCAACGATTCACGGAACTTCCAAACCCATCCTGTTCTCTAGTAACCCCTGGCACTGCGGCGCACTTACAGTAAGACTGTGGCAGGTTTGCTGTGCGCACATTGTACGCCCTCCGCGACATCTGCAGGCGTGTGGTGATTGTCGTGTTTTCGCGCGGCCGCACGCGGCGAGTGGCGCCGCGAGTGCGAGTCGTTTGCGGTCTGTTGAAACACAACAACAACAACAACACAGGCGAACTTCCGGAGCTTCCCATCTGCAACCTTCGAAGATCCTTCACGGTCCCAGCCCATTGCGTCTTGAGCGGAATTCCAAACGACTGCGGCAAATCGTACTGGCGGTGCAGCGAGTGCGAGTGCGACACCGCGAAGCGAAAATTCGACCAATATCCACACACCCCGACATTCGCATGCGCAGAGCCAGTCGCCTTCTATGCGCCGCGCAGATTCAATCTTCGATGAAACTTGTGTGCTGCATTGGTTTTCAACGTAAAAGAACTGTAAGTGTCCGTGCCCTTCTTAAGCGTTTCTGACGGACTGTTAGCGTAAAATTTTCATCGACATCTTCACAGAGGTTCATATAAGAAGTTGCGGAAGGTCAAGAGTTTGTTAAAGAAGTTTTCGGTATGGAATCCCACTTTGGCTGTTGAGAGAGAGGGAGTACATTTTACTAGCCATCGTAAATCGACGCCGTAGCCGTAACACGGATCAGGCATTCTCAAGCGTACGACAGTAACAAGTACCACAGGTCAGAAGGTAATGTTGGAAACGGTGACATGGTATGCGGCCATACGGCTATTAAGGTTCCAAAGAACGTTTCTCGCAACGCGATGCTCCCTCTGTTCCTGGAGAGCAAGAGCAGACTTCCAAGAGGTTCGTGCTCGGTGTGAGATGAGATTTGGTGTGTGGCAGAGCATTACGTGAATAGCTGTATAACATGTGTTAATTTTACTTCCAGCTGTAGCTACAGATGCAGAATTGCTCCACCACGTTAAAGATAAGAAAGTACCTGTTGGACAGTAACTTCTACTAACAACTCCATCTTCTGTTCCAGAGCATTCACAATCCGTGAACGTCAAGGATGTGCTTTTATCTTTCTGAAATGGCACAGTATTTTTCAGATCAATACAACCATATTCTGGAATCAAAATGTTTTACCTTCGCATAGATACTGAAATTCGCCCCACTCAGAGGACAGCCAGCCTGACAAGGAGAGTAGAACACGTCTCCTCTGAACGAACGTTAATCATCATTTAACAATCACTGGGCTGCCAGCATTGCCTTTGGAATCCTAGGAAGATCCAAGATCCTTTGACGACTTACTTGCTATTGCAGACGGGATAGAAAGGCATTCCATCACAAACACAATCCTCTCGACAGCCGGGAAAAGATAGATTATTGCTCCTGAAAAATCTGACTGAAGTTATGGTTTTTTTTTCTCGCCTATTTGCATACTGTACGAGACCATACATATGTGTAAAAGTTGTCCTGCAAAACTCACACGGCTTGGTCTCCGATTTGACCAATCACGGATTTACACCCGACAGCACCATTTGCAAATCCCATCAAGGCTGCCACCAGAGAACAGACCGCAACCCACGTAGCAGCTCTTCGTCCTATATCATTCACTGAGCATTCATTTGTAAGATACGCAAGAGATCCCAGATTTATTTAAACATAATAAATGTGAAAAATGGTAACGCATTCCATTCCTCTACACGCATTTGACACCAAAGATGCGGTCGTCCGAGGTCCGCGAAATGGGCGCTTACTGGTAAGCGAGTACTGGTAAGGAGAATAAATGCCTTACTTTGAAGGGAGACTGCGTTTAACTAGTCGCTAAACTGATCACTTATTGCACTTTCCTTTAAAGACACCTATGAGGATAATTTGGGCAGATATTGCAATAATTGTGGAATCTGAATCGCCGTGCTCATTAGCGTACTGGTGGAAAAAAACGGAAATTTAATTGACGGGACTCCGAGAAATGGGACCCTGTAGACCCTCATTCTCGCTCCTACTCTCGCGTCTCTTCTGCATCGCTTGCAGCTGAGGGACGGGTGAAGAGTTACCTCGCCCTCGCAGCTACTCCCCCAGCACATGCAGAGTCATGTGAAAGCCACGTTGTGAGATGGCGATGACTATCCCAACGCGACTTCCTAACTGGGAGTTTCGCCACAGATCATCTATTCTGACTAGAACGTTCTTTCACAGACATACGTCTTCCTGATTCTCCTTCTCCTTCACCCATAATGGTGCCTTGAAAGATAAGCCGGTATCAGTTTTCACTGAGGTGGATAGCGAAGGTTGGTATGCAATCTACAGTAGCGCTCAAAAGTATTCGTCCAAATGGTTTTTCACTTGGGTTTTTCACTTGTGGCTTTTTGCGACTGGACCGATCTAAGAGAATTTTTAGTAGGCTGTACTTAGAGACACTACATACTAAATCTACTATTTTGGCGCTCAACGATGTAAGTAACGTGGTTAAATGCAATTTTTTCTTTTAGGACCCCTATGCCGTCCTGCTGTGCCGCTGTCATCAAAAGTCGTGGTCTTCTACAAAATTTTGATGTTCTCTGAGGCTTGCTCATTTGTTGTTTTTCTAAAGAAAGCCGTTTTTCTTAAACAAGCCTTCTTTTTTTTCGGTGGTCTTGTAGTAAATACTTGTAAAAAACCATGAAAAGAGTCAAGCGGCATTCAAGTAGAAGGAAATGTTGACAATAGGTTCAGGCACCACATATTAAAACTTTGTCAAATATGGTCAATTAGAAAAAAGTTATGACAAAAAAGTGTTTGGCCGAATACTTTTGAGCGCTACTGTATGTGCGGTTTGGCTGAAACCAGAAAGGAGGCAATCTAATCCCTCGTATACGAAAGTCGGACGTGGAACAAAACGTTACTGATATGGAAACATCAAGATGTCCCTGATTTTAAATTACCTTCTGACTGGCATTAACCATAGTCAGCAGAACAAGAGGTCGGGTGTATGTAGTAGGGTAAATCAGGGGACGGTTACGGAACCTTCTCCCTCACGTTTCTCAACATCTGTTGCGTGGATCGAAGCCAAACATTATATGTCTCCTAGTGGGCCCATCCTCGCTTTGACCATTGTTCGACCTAAATCGTTTCCCAATGCTTTCGCAATGAAAATGGAGAGGGATCTTACAAATCTTAAACACCTTGGTCTGAACGCAGCGCCATTCTCCATAATGCGTAAAAGTTTGATTAATCTTGGAAGAGAGAAGGAGGGCTTCTCGGAAGTTGTACGAAAGTAACAAATATTGCACGAGGATGTACCAACATAGAATTGAAAATTACACTACCTTGTAAACGGAACTTTCTCATTGCCACACTTCCTGCCATAACTCCTGATACGAACCCTACCATGCCAGTGGCAGCTAAAAGTGCGCTCATCATTTCACGAAAATTGGAAAACTTTGTTAGAATATAGTTAGAATGGCTTCTTACTCACCTATGTATTTCTGAACTTTGTATTGCGGCACACCATACTGGATTTCTAGATATTTGCCAAGAAATACGAAGAACCTAAACTTGTACGTTTGAATAGCCGTTTTCTGTAGCAAAGAATCATCGGCATTCCAGAGCTCGTGTGACTGTCCAATTATCGAGCACAAATGAGCTTTGTAGATATCTTCAATATGAAATCAAAGGTTATCGGAAAAATATCCAGGCCACGGTTTCGAGATTAGTGACATGACATTCAGAGTGCCATGGGACGGCGCGCCTTTCGCCTATAGGCCACTCTGTACCAGGTGACACACATTTGCATGTTTCTTTATTTAAACCATTCACGAAGCCAAGCCCTTTCTTAGTTTCGACTCAATAAATATTTCCCACCTCGGACAATAACGAGACTATATTCCAACATTATTATATACATCCTGTAAAAAGGATGTCTCCCGTGGATAAGAAATGTTTCCCGGATTTTTTAACATGCCGCACTACTGAATTGTATGTACGTGCTCATTGCTATATGAAACGAAGGGTTGGGATACATTCTCAAGTGTCGTGGGTAAGAATTGACATGACTTTAAGATGAGCCGAGGGGCACGATCTAGCTTTTTCTATAACCTCGTCTTCAAAATATTCCCACTAAAGAGTCTCTCCCTGAAAACAATCCTCAGGTTCGAAAGAGCATGCGCCATATCAAAAGAGAAATATTTTGAAGTGAACGAGTAGAAGTTTAATGAAATAAAATAGCTGCAATAATAAGAGCTCTTCAGAGAGGAGAGAAAAAGAGGTCGCACAGGTACAGCAAACCTCACAAAACATTACTACTTCGAGTTTCGGTAAAACCTCTTCAGCACCGGAGATTGTATTGGGTCATTCCATAAGTAGTGTCGTTTTTTCCAAGCAAAAATTTTTGCCATAAAATCACGAGTTTTGCAACATGTCACATATTATTCGGAAGTGAATTTTCTGCTCTACAAAATAGTATGTTCGGTTTTTGAGTTTGTTAAAATAGCGCCGATATTTAGGCTGTCGAAGAAGGAGGTCCAGCAGACAAAAATTGGCGCAACCGGCAATCAATTAAAACACTAGATTTTACTTGAAGAGAACTAACCAATCATGTGTTCCGTACTCAACCCCAACCCCTTCTGCAAGTTCCACCAACTGGTTACTTGGAAAGTCAGGTGCCTCTTTTTTCACAGTTAGTTTTTCCGCCACAACTCGGTGATTTCAGACGATTTCTTCGAACCAAGGCAAGAAAATTTTCTCAACCATCAGTTGAAAGAGTGGTGAAATGTTAAGAAGAGGTGGTGGGTAGAAACAGGAAAATACTACTGACCGGATTCCTTAACTTTCTCGTGGAAAAAATAAAATGTAAAAAATGTCAGCTGGACTTCTATCACATGATATCAAAACTCAATCCGAATCGCAGCCAAAACAAAATAGAAAGATGTTTTCGATACAGCAGAAAAAGTTCTTCGAATTGGTTTATAAAACAACTCTAAGCAAGGAGTTTGAAAGAAAAAAATTCATTTTGAATAAGTGTGGGTGCTTTCGAAAAAGAGATTTTAGAAAAAGAACGACACGAATTCTTGATCAACTAAATATTGGAAATTGTAGAGGAGGTCAGGACCAAGTATGGAACACATAATTGGTTAGTCTTCCTCAAGTAAAATATAGTGTTTCAATTGATTGCCGGTTTGGCCAATTTTTGTCGGCTGGACCTACCTCTTCGCCAGCCCAAATGTCGGCCCCATTCTAATAAAATCAGAATCTAAACACGTCATTTTGTAGAGCAGGAAAACCTCTTCCGAATGATATATGACATGCAGCAAAAACTTGTGATTTCATAGGAAAATTTTATGCTTGAAAAAAAAAACGACATTACTATGAATGACCCAATATAACTGCTCTCTCAGGAGTGTCAGTAATTTCTTCTATCCTCGTGAGTATTTTTCCCTTTATTTTATTATAGTTAAGAGGATGCAACATCTGGATCACTGCGCATGTAAACTGGGTACCATGTGCTGAACAGCACTATAACTCACTGCTGTGGCTCGCTCAGTACCGAGCGGCACATCATTTGGGCCGCCAATGGGCGATACCGTCTCCAGAGGGCTGAAATCCCCACGCCATTAGAGCTAGCCCTTCTCTTTCCGTGCACGCATCAGAATCACACAGTCATTTTCGCATCCACTTTATTTGAATTTTACACTCTTGACACACCAAGAGGTCTTCAAAGGTACCGGTTTAGGTCGCTGTGTTCGGCTAATGTTCTTCAAAAGCTGTTCCAAGAAACACTTCTATTCGCTAAACTTGCGAATGCAGGACCCGGAGAGAGCTTGTTTTGTTGTCCGAAAGCAACGAAAGCATGTTTAGTGTTCAAGAGAATGCAGCATTATGTAAGAGACGTCAACAGTTTTTTCCAGACCAGCACTCAAGCCACCAACTGGGTAAGTTTTGTATGGAATGGCATTCCAATCAAAAACAGCGCCACTTTCTGACGGAAGAGGAGATCTCGAGTTGAGAATGTCAGCGGAGGATACTGTAACAAACATAGAGCGGCTGAAGCAAATAAGAATCGGTAAGCAAATCATTTCTATACGCGACGAAAATGGTAAATAATGTGAAAAAAGCTCGGAGATTTGTAGGTTCTATTACGGAAAATAAGAAGGAAACATTAGAATGCGTCATTATCAAAAGTTAACAAATTCATGTGGAGCGCAATGAACAGTAAGGTTACCCTCACACCCTGCTTCTTAATATGTAAGGAAGAATTTCATAGACGAGCTAGTTGAGTCGCACTCCTCACAAACGTAATGGTCATTACACTCGGAGACACCCTCAGATCGCTTTCCTGCTGTGTACCCTCTCACTGTCTTTTTTCGACTACCATGTTTGGAAAAGAGGTGGATATGTTGCCTTCTCATGATCGGAGCAGTGTCTTGCATTTTTCCTAGCTGAAACCAAGGGACAGCCGAGCTAGAAACAAGCTGAGGGTAAGCCAGGCGTAATAAGACAATACGAACATATAAATGAACGGTCCCAACTCACTGCAATAGCGAGTCACACCTAATCTGAGATTGATGATAGGAGAATATACGTAAGTGTTCTTACACACTAATTCTTTGATAATCCCTAAAGCGATGCCTAGTTGAAGGAGCACCGACCAATTTTTCGAAGTCAAATCTGGTGTGAGTGTGTATGTACGCATCGAGATTTACGCTGCTCAGGATTACTGTAGCCCCAAGTTCATGTCCAAGTTAGCTCGCTGAATTTCACTCATGTAAGTTCAACCCACCCTTTGAAGGCCAAGACGTCAGTGATCCGTCCGAACATTGCTCCAACGTATATCGGATTGCGGAACAATTGTCGAACAGTAGCAACGAACTCTAAACAGCGACAGCTTGCTTCTCACGCATCGAGTTGAGTTTATTTACAGTATAGCTTTGCAATTTCATCAATATTTTGTTTTTTCGCCCTTCATAACCACATCCTACCATGGAGTGTGTGCTCTTGTGTCAGGATTTCGCACCAGAACGAGCAGCGTGCGACGCGGTACGCGCGAGCTATGCGCGCCGCTTTGGTTGGGTCTTGGAGAGATTACACGGCCAGTGCCAGAAGCTCCATACGCATTTGACTAGTAATCACTATAGGGCCCAACAACGAGGCGCTTTAACTCGTCCGTATCGCTCTTACGACACGCCGCTGTACGAAGTCCCGGCATAAGGAGGTGTATTCAAGGACACGAGTAGCCATTACCCTTGCCATCCAGAGTAGGCCGTTATTGATTGATGAGAGTGTAATCGTTGTAAAATAAAAATTTTGAAACTACCTTGAAGTAAACTCGCATACCATTGATCTTCTCTTGTGTTGTTACATGGGCGCCGTGGATTTTCACGTGTTTATCGTAAAGATTCAGTGTTTTCCTCGGCTTCAGTGGTCTGTAATTGAGCGCTAGAACAAAGAGGCTTTTCAGTGACGTTGTCAGAAAACGTTCAGAATTGATGACCGTAAGAGGTGTACTGCCATCCACATGTAAAAAGCAGAGACGATTACGCTATTCCATCCGTTTTTTCAAACCGTAGAAAACTGCGATTTTCGGGTGGTGGCATAAGATGCCTCAGAACTTTTAGGAAATACGCCACAACCAACTAGCAGTATAACGGCCAGGGTCGGGAGGGATGTCGCCAGCCCTGGGTAATAGGAGGGTAGCCTTACAAAACTTCGTCAGGAGGGACATTGGTCCAAAATGATGCATGCTTTGGTCGCTTTTTCATAGCCTATCGTAAGCGCAGGCTATCAAAGTCGTGAGCGACTATTCTGCTTGATAATGCTACCTTTCAATGAAAATTGGACCAGAGTTCACCGGGAATACGCTCTTCTTCGTTGAACGGGTATGGTCCCAGCACTTCCCGCGGTAACGCCGGAACCCCCTATCCTAAGATGAACTATCCAAAAGTTGCTTAAGGTGCAGAGATTCCGTTCCATTTCTCATAAATCTAAAATGTGTCCGATGAGGATCACTACTTTTTGGAACTCCGAAGCATCTCTCGGAGGAGATATGGTTCTAAAAAAAGGATGTCACAATCACCTTTCATCAGTTTTCAGATTCTGAGGAAAGGAAATTTCGAATAGAAATAGTAGTATCTGCACTGTAATCGTAGAGAAAAGTGTGCTGAATCTGATGTTTTTTGCTTCGTTACAATCGACTGCGTTCAAAGGAATCGTCCACGGGAATGGACTTTTCCTGTCACCCATATATTCATGTTGTATTTGCCTAATGTGGGCCGCGTGCGAAGTTCCACGCGAAAAAATGCGAATACGGCTGAGATACAGCACCACAAAGCCTCGTCCGGGAGGACGGGGCCTTAGAGTGAAAGCCCCGTCCCGTCGTCCGCCGAGGTTGGGAACGGAGAATGGTACTGCTTCCGTAACTTCATGTCCATACAATGCGTTTCCGACCGCGGTGAGCGACGGAGCGGACACTCACTCGGAGGCCACGCCCACCCGGCCGAGACTTTGAGGTGCTGTATCTTAACCGGATTCGCATTTTTTCGTGGGAAACTTGCATGCGGTCCACATTAGGTAAATACAACATAAATATATGGGTAACCGAAAAACTCATTCTCCGTGGACGACTCCTTTGAGCGAAATTATGATCTGCCAAAGTTGAACAATACAAAACGGCGGTTATTTTTTGACCGACCTAATACTAATTCTCGAGATACTTACGCTGTCCCATTGATGGTTGTTTCTTTGGCATAAATCTTGTTACTTTCATCTAGATGATCCGAGGGGAAGAGAAGAAGAGCCAACGACGGAAAGAACAGGAAAACTCTGCAATCAGAAAACTGCGTCTAGGGTAGTTCATTGTGAACAAATGTGTAGTACATCAAGAAGAAATCATTGAAAATGTCATGAAGGCATGTTTCACTGCGCTTCATAGCTTTTTGGCCATACCCCAAGTTAGCCAAGAGGTACAGCCGAAGCGAGCTTGTCTCCCTTCTACCAACGACAATCACGGCAGACCCTCGAGCATGGAAATCCGATCTTTAGTTACCTCTAGCTCTAATGAAATAAAAACGCGTAAAAGCATAAAAATCATTATTTTGACACACCCAAAAATAAGGAATCCGAGCCACCAGCAGCCGATCCATGCAGGATCCAGTGGAGTGAGACCTTGTGGAGCTAAAATATAAAATTTACAAATATCGTTGCACGATGACCCCCTTTTCCTTTGATCCTTCAACGCAGGAGCCTTGATAGGACTTATAAATTTATAGCCGAGAATAGGAACTGAAAAATTGAAATAAAGGCTCTATGGTATAACTCTGCACTTTGTGATATCTCTGGAGCTACCTTTTGCCATTCCGTTCTTCAGTGCCGAGTAAATTGTGAGCTGTTCAACCTCTGACGAAGATTGATAATTATTAAAGAAATTCCGGTTCTGCTCAGCCACAGGTTAGCAATTTGGTTGGGTACTGAGTCGCTATAAGAAAAATGAGCCATAGAAGTTGGTGGTCATATCGCAAAGGCATTGTATTAGGCCCTGATTCACCGAACCCTTGTGAATCGTGAATAGTCTATAAGGAATGGGGTGTGGTGGACAACTTGTTGGGCAAATTATGGATCATCCTATACATACGGATGTGAACAGAAAATTTCGGGAGCAGTTTTTTTTTATTTCCACTGTTCCACATTTGTCACAGCTTTCGAAGGTATGATCCGACGATCGTACGTCAAACAAAAACTAAATCAATTCTATTGACACTCACCCAGATTACTGATGCTTGTAGCCCTTTTGGAACATGGCAAAGTGCAGTGAGGGAGTTTACTACTGTCATGTCTGAGCCAGTCGCTGCTTAGACGAGTCGTCGTATTGGCCAAATAATATTGAGGAGAGGCTACAGTTCTAAGGGTGTGTGCAGATATGACATCGAATCGCGTGGCCGCCCGCGGCGAGCGGCGCGGCTAGTGCGTGTGCCGGTGGCAGAACATGGCAGCCCTCAAGCGAGGCAGTGTGGCATGGGTGAAAGCGCAGATGTGACGCAGCTACGCTCTGCCGGGCTACCAAGAGCAATCGATTCGCAATTCATACTGGTGGCGCCGCAAGTGAAACGCCGCGAAGCGATTTGCTGTCATATCTGCACACACCCAGTTCTAAATAGGTGGCGCATTAGAAAAAGGAGATCAAATGGATTTATCGTGCTGCTCTCTTACGCCTCGCCCTTCAATCCCATCGTTCGCGTCCACGGATAAATGGAATTTGCTTTTAACATACATGATCGTTTGTCTGATAGTGTGATGAGTAGTTACTTACGATTAAAATTGTAGTAGATTTCATTGAGTTTGCTACCGATGAGCAACCCTAGTCCTGGCCCGAGAACCTTGACGAAGAACATGCATGCTGAAAAAGATTTCATTATTACTAGGACATGGAGATATGGTCAAACGTGTCCGTACCGAAATATAAAGGAAGATTGTGCTTCTTCACATTGTCGTCCATTAGCGGCAATCCGAGTGAGAACGGCACCGTTCTGAATACGAGAGACTTCCTTCTTTGTGTCATCCTCAGACCCGAGAACAACTACGGGGAGACAGGCTCAGTTAGTTTTTTGCACGTACCTTCCCACGCCTAATAGGAGCAATCCTCCAAATATCATCAAGAAAGGCCCATAATTCGATTGATCCTTTTTGCATTCTTCAGTGTTTTGCTGGAATTTTCCTTTTGATTGTAGCTGGCAGCAAAAAGGCTTATTTGTACACTACTATACATTTCGCGAAATGAAAGCAGATCGTCTCAGTGAAAATGTAGAAAAGTAGAAAAACATTAAAACTTGCGCTTTTCCAAATTTGTGCTATTGTAATAACTCATTACACGAGTTGGTGAAAGCGCTTGGTGGAAAAAGAGGGCTTGAAGACACCGGGAGGGGGATCGATATGAAATGAGAAATAGGAACTCAAAAACCAGTCTCTCTCTTGCGCCTCCTCTGCGTCACTAGCCGGAGGTAAGCTGTAGACGGGAGAGGCTTAATCAGCTGGCCGCAAATGCTGTCCCGCCCTCGCTGACTTCTCATCCGGGTCATGAGCCATAGAAGGACACACCGGCTGCGGCATTGTGATAAGACCCCAAGCCGTGACTTTTGGTATGTTTCACTTCTTCTGCAGCAGACGGTTTACTTCAAAGAACATGTATTCCAGCACTCACCTTCTCCATACCCCTCCCCTGGTGCCATCGCAAGAGAATAGAAATAGAAAGATTCAAAAGCGAATTTTCAAGTGATACCATTCGATGAGGTTGCTGCTACTAGGAATTTTCCCTGTCCTATCTTCAACTACAGGGGGTGCCAAAAAAAAGTAATTTTGCCCACGATTCACATCTCCCAATTATACAAAACATAGGGAAACGAAAGAAATGAAAGTATTGGGGCAAAATATTCCCGAAATGTTCCTCTAAAAGCAGGAACAAGCTGAGACTCACTACTTTCATTTTCATAAAAATATGGAACCTTCAAGAGGCGCAGTCGGACTTTAGAGCACCCACGGTATCAAGGTCCCCTTTGAACAGTGGAGCCGTGTTCCATGGTAGGTCTTTTGTGGGAAGCTTCCTAAGGATTGGCCCTTCGGTTCATGGAACTCACAGAGCCCCTGCTGCTTGGACAAGGCTGCTATGATCCGAAGTATCATTTTCATGCCCAAATCCGCCTCCGGAGGGGTTTCAGTGGTAAGTGCACGTTTTGGCTCTTGGAAAAGAAGGGCGCTGGGAACCCGGAAAAAACGGGATTCTAAAGAACACCAACCAGTATGAATCCCCTTAGGTACCCAGAGTGAACGGACCTCAGCAAGGTTGTGAACGAGGGCGACGAAATTCGGATTTTGCCCAGTTGAGGTGACACATCTTGTTCACTATTTCCTCGCTCCCGTTCCTGCTCGTGCAGAAGGCTGCCACAGAGTATAGTGATAGGTTGAGGTCTGCTCTTGAATCTGGGGATGTGAATACGTCAACAGAATTTGCTGTAGTTCGACTAAAGTGGGGTGAAAGTGGACGAGACAAAATTACTTTTTTTTGGCACCCCCTGTATATACGCTTCCCCTCTGTCGCGCGCTGCACACCGCACGTCACTGTGCGGAATCTTTCCTTAGTGATACATACCTGAGTAGATGCAACATGAGCAAAATAAGGGTGTTTCTACGCAGCAACAGCATTATATTCATCCCCACTGCTTCCTTTGAAGGGATATTCAAAAGCTTACATTTTGTCGTAATCTATTTACAAGACTGCTGCAGAAGGAGTATGGCAGAGCCGTAAGTATACGCACGGCTGAGACGTCCTTTTCATTCATTTTATGCTTATCACCAATGCGTTCCTGGAAAGATAAACTTGAAAAAAGAAACATGAGTTTTCACATGATATGTCCGTTCCGGAAGAGCGTCGAAAAGTAGGACTGCTCTAAAGACTTGAAAAACACAAAGCTCATTCTTGATTTACCATGAATTTCATGAGCAATCCAGCGAGCCACGGATACTGTGAGCGTCATAGGAAAGAACCTCATCGGTAAGACCTCTGGCGAAAGTGTTTCCCCACGCTCCTCATTAGAATTTCCCGCTTACATTCCCGAATCATGTTTTTTCTTGCATACCCTTCAAAAAGTGGGCAGGACACTCCACCCCTAGGTTACCGCGCACGACAAATGCCTTGGTTTCATAATGAAATGCTCGCGCGCTAAGAGGAGTGAGCGCCATTAACGAATCCGACATGATGGAACTTATGCGACCTAGCCTACATTTACATTCTGACTCCCAAATTTACGAACCGTATACGGCTGTGCACCGGTACAGTGAACCCTTGTAAAATGAAGTTCAACGCATATGATTCTCCTATTAACCACTGTACCAGAAGAGTGCATGCCACTAGGACAGATAGTTCGCTTTTAGAAAAGATACACCCCTTCTGGTACAGTAGGCGTTGGGTATGCGACGCGATGGTGCGAGCTATGCGCGCCGTAAAGGATAGGTCGTGAAGCGATAACGGTGCTCTACGCCTCATTCTAGGTGAGATCGCTTCAGCACGCAATTAATATGGCGCTCGTGGCTCGTACCATCACGTCGCACGCTGAACGACGCAAATTCCCTATCCTTATGGCATACGCCCGTACCACGAACATGAACTTTTTTACCCGTGACATAGTTGCATACTTTGGTCATCATTTTGGTTTCAAGCTATGTCAATGAGCAATCCTCACCTCCATGCGGGCACAAATGTCCGAGTCCGGATTGGAGTAGCAATAGGACTGATATTTAATAAGCTCTTCGTTATGACTTCTAATTGCACCACTCTAAAGTATGTTGAATCAGTTGTCAGGTGCCACAGCATTAAATAGGAACAGGGTTAAAGGAATCTCCCACGGGAAGATGAGTTTTTCTGTTACCCATATATTAATGTTGTATTTGCCAATGTCGGCAGCATGCAAGGTTTCACGCGAAAAATGTGAACCCGGCTAAAATACAGAACCGCAAAGACTCGACCGCGTGGGCGGGGCCTTCGAGCAAGTAACAACCCTGTCGTTCGCAGCTGTCGGAGCCGCATTAAAAGAAAAGAAAGTTACGCGAACAGTCCCATTCTCCGTTCCCAACCGCGGAGGACGACGGGACGGCGCTTTTACGGCGAGGCCCCGCCCAACCGACCGAGAATTTTGGGAGCTGTATCTTAGCCAGATTTTCACTTTTTCACATGAAACTTTGCATGCAGCCCTTATTAGACAAATACAGCATAAATATATAGGTAACGAAGAAACTCAGCTCTCCGTGGACGTATCTTTTCGCATGTAGAACCAATTGGATTTTAGGGCATAGATGGATAAGGGGAAGTTTGATAGAAGCACCTTCAAGTAATACTATGTATACAAGTGCCAGTGTGTAGTCACAAGGATCAATTGAAACGGATAAAAAATTGCTACTGCCATCAATAAGCATCTACCGCTTCAACTAATCAGACGTAATGTATTGCGCAGAAATTAGTTTTTCTTCGTTAAAGCGCATTATGACCGTCTAAACTGAAAGTGCAACCTGATACTCTGCGATGTTCGTCTGAGATCTGAGTGAAACACTCCTGGGCTAGTTGGGTACACTTAACTCAGATACTATCAATTCAATAATGAATTACATTTTAGAGGCTTCAGTTTAGGGGAATGAGCATTCAAGTAATGCAAGGAAATGGAGCAGTTTTGCAGAAGGGCATAGCACTTGAATTTGTCCTTGATTTTACTGCTCTAAGCCTTGTGGAAATTACCCTAATTTTGCCATGTGCTACACAAAACTATTAAACTCATTTGTACTTTTCAAACTTACATGTGCACTAAGGGCGACTCCTTTGGGGTCGACTTCATTAAGCGTTTCATTGAACCAGTCTGGATCCGACGAAGCATTGAACACAAATCTAAAGATTATCAGGCTTTTTTCTGTCGTGAGGGTAGAGCCCTAGTAGTATGATACGTAGTAGTATGATAGGAAAGCAAACTCAGTACTGTTCTTTAAAAAGTCTCACTCCTGATCGTAGAAAAACTCCAAATCTTTAACGTTTCTGGAAAGCGGATCAAAACTTCCTAACAAGCACGTATACATCGTCTAAATCGTGCCGCTTTCCAATCATGGACCTTCATAGGCCTATGAAATCTCGGCAGGGGATGAGGGTTGCATTTAATACGATAGAAAGGAACAGAAAAGGTCAAAAGGAGGAGCAGCCGAATTTTTCAACTTGTGATGCGTACTCGATAACTCCCTCCTCATTTCTTTTGAAGAAAAAAAGGCAAGAGTGAGTTTGGGGGTGGAGTGGGGGGGGGGGCAAAATCAGCCGAGAATTTCTTCGAGATGTTGTGCAACCTTGTTCGCATGTTCCTATCATTTCAGATTTGCTCCGCAATCGAAAACTAGATACCCTCTCAAGGTGAGCAGTTTTCATTCAAAGCAAGGAGCTACTTCTTTGCGCTCCTTATAGGTGAGATACATGCGAAAATTAAAAGTTTTCGTCACGTAAAAAAGCGGAAGTAATAAAGTGGGAGCAATAGGATCGCTCACCTATCAACTTCATATACTAAAGCTTTGGGAATAGAACTACTATTCAAATGATCATCCACCCTCGGAAACAGAAAGCTGGAAGAGCTGATAAGCATATCTGCTACAGCGATCAGAAGGCAGCCACCACCAATCCATCGGGCTCGATTTCCCTATAAATCAACATTATAATTGGAGAATTGGATAGTGGTACATAGGTAATTTGTCATGTCAAGAAGGATCGAATGACGTTTTCTGATCTATGTGATCAAAACCGAACCATTTGTCACACTGGCTTACGGTTTCCATATATGGAAGTTTGGCTTGCGGTTTCGATATATGGAATGTCTGGAGAGGAAACACCGCATCAGATGGCCAATGAACCAGCTCGTTCGATGCAAAATCGAACTACCATGAGCTACATTCGTTATGAAATCGACTCCAAAAGAATGGTAGCGGCAAGACATATTGGTGGGCTACGTGACTCTTGTCTTTATCTTCTGCACACATAAGCATACTCTATGCACAGAGACCTAGGCCCGCCCTTGGGTGGACGAGATGTGCACTTGATTGATGTGAGCGTGAATTTCCCCCCCTTTTTATAATTTCCTATCGACTCCTATTCTTCCACTGTATGCTGGTTTTCTTCTTGATTTTCACATCCCAATCAGTGTAACGAGAAGATTGTCTTATTTTTCCTTCTTAAAACCACAATGAAATTTACTTCGCTTTTCTACATACTGCTTTATTTTGGTGCGCACACACTTACGTCAAGATTTCGCACCGCGGCGTGCGAGCTGAGGTGCGATGCGTGCGAGCCGCTATATCCAGAAGGGATTCGCAGTGATTACCATCTCTCACGCGTGAAATAAGGTATCCACTTTAGGTCCCGACTGGATATGGCGCCTCTACGTAGCTCATCGCATCGCACGCTTCCGGCACGCCAAGGTGCGAAATCCAGGATTACAGGCTTTACAAACTTTCTATTTCATAAATAAGATGACTATGTAAGCTGAGTCTTCTTATAAAAGGATAGATCCCTCAGAAAGCACGTGATTCTGCAGTTACTACACAAAATTTGGGGTTGTTAATTTTGAAGATTCCTATGAAGCAAAATATAAGGTCGAATCCCGTTATGAAAAGTGCACAGATACTGTTGTCATGCAATGCTTCGCTGTGATTTATGGAAGATGCTAGAAAGATATCATTCTGTCATCAGAAGGAAAAATGCGCGAATTTCCATGTTTTCTCCCGAAACGCCACAGTCAGGTTGTATAAACAATTTGCTCAACATTTAAACGGTTTGAATGACCATTTCTCGCCGAATTAGCTCGGTTTGGTGAATTGTCGTATCACACTCAGAGTTATGGGATTGAAGTTCCACCGTTTTTCCAAGACATTTCGTTAAACTGGGCGTACCGTCACAAGTATGGGAAGTGATAGACTGGTCGGCAAATTGAGAACACCCATCCTAGTCACAACAGGGCTTATTCTTCCCCATAGCGCCACCCAGAACTTATGCGGGATAAGGTCGATATGGCATGTTCGGGAGGGTATACAGTAGTCATTGAGTTTCCAATCAATACCTCATCTGAAGGGGACTGAAAAAGGATATAACCCTACTAGATATGAACCTGCGACCCACATAGAAACTGCTAATAAACGTAGTGGGACAGTGAAAACAACAATTCCGTTAGAAAGGAATGATAGACCACATATTTCGAAATGTATAGTATCGAATGGTGGTTCTGTGGGCAATTACCGGCGGTTGCACTACATGACGCCTTATCCTGTCTCTGAAACACCTTGTGGTGATTTTGATGAACTGTTCTTAAGGTTACCGTAAGTACAGACTTGTAAATTAACTAAATTGTCTACTTCCAGCCGTACAGCTGTGAATGATCGCTCCTTTCTTGCCATTCTGAAAGCACATGAAACGGCTTTTTAACAGTAGTTCTTTTTGTGGTTAGTACGTTACCACATCTCGGCTAGGCAAGGGCACCAACAATGTCATGTTTTTCTCGGGATGTCCTCGTCCTCACTGTAGTTGCCTCTTTGAAAGCACACCACGAGATAATCAGTCTCTTACTTTTTGTGGCGAATATAGGGCCTCCTGAACCCTGTCTTTACGAGTCCTTGTATAGCTGCTCAGACTGCACCCTTGCGGCGTCACGGCGCACTCCTATGCGCTATGCCCCCTCAAAATCAAACAAACCGCGCCCTGTCATCAGAAGAACAAAGTCCCAACAAGGCTCCTACGTGACAAAGGAAACTTACGAGCATACGATAAGGTGAGATTTCAATAGTGAAGACAGCTTAATCGGGAACAGCAGGTGATAGAGTAGCATTTTGCGTGATTCCGTCACACACGGGATCGTTTCTGGGATCCAATAACCGTACGAGTAGAGGGTTCAAGGGCCCTCTGTTGGGCGCTTGTGAGGGTTGCGATTCATTCATTTCTTTGCTGGTTGGTTAATCAGGACCTCTACATCTGTAACGGGCGCGAAGGATAATGCTCGACAGCATAAAATAAGGCCTAAGACAAGGTAATCGTTTTAGGACCCATACATATCCAGCGCCCAAAGTTTGCACGCTTCGCACGCTGTATGCCGCAGTGAAAATTTTCCCTCGTAATGGCGAAAGGGAAGAAGTAGAAGAGTATGAGCATCTACACTCATGCACATTTTATCAGACAAAACTCACCTGTCCACCAAAATAACTCGTAAACACGACGACAGGAATATAGGCAAAATCTGATGCTGATACCATCGTACCGCTAAGTCGTGACGGTATTTTGAATTGCTTCTCGATGTAAACGATAGCACTGCAAAACATAACATAGAAAATCTTTCGGAAGTGATCTATCTGAACTAACTTGATACAAGCAAAGCACCGGAAAGTAAAAATTGTTTCGAGACTTCTAAGGAACAGAAAATCTGAAGGGCTCGTCAAACTTACAAATCAGTGATGGCTCGGATTTCATTGCTCTTGACTACATTCTGATTGTATCAGATGTAAGGACGACTGAAGAGGTCTTTACTTACCTTGTCATGTAGAAGCCTCCAATAGACTCCAGAAAATACACGGTACCGAAAAGTGCGAAGAAGCATGCTATCTGAAACAGTGCTTTTCAGGAGGCCAATAAGTAATATGTGCAGAGATAGAGTAACACCTTGATAACGCAAGTTAAGCGTTTCGTAAGTGGCCGCACGAGAGCGTAGTCTAAGGCCACGGTCATACTTTGCGTTGTCTGCGGCAGGGCGTGGCCGTGCATCTTGCGTCTCCATACTGCCTCGTTGCCTGCGTCATCTCTGCACCTCCCCCGTGCCACTCTCTCTCACAGGCAGCGAGAGAGAGTGGCACGGGGGAGGTGCAGAGATGACGCAGGCAACGAGGCAGTGTGGAGACGCAAGATACTCGGCCACGCCCTGCCGCAGACAACGCAGAGTATGACCGCGGCCTAAAGTCGCTAAGGGTCACTGCCCATCTAAAGCCGCGTTCATACTGTGTGGTAGGGCGGGGCCGCCTTCACAAGCAGCGGGCAATGTGGCACGGGAGGTGCAAAGACGAAGCAGGCAACGAAACAGGATGGCACAGTCGGAGACGCACAGACACGCAGCCACGGCTTGCCTCTAACATCGCGAGGTATGAACGCGGCTATGTGCTTGTAGTGAACCAACATTGGCGTCTCACACAAAATCGCATGATCAGTTGCAAAAATACCTTGAAATTCAATCTTTTAACATGGGTGAACCGAAACCCGTTACGGTCGGTATAATTAGAGCAGTCAAGGATCACTTTGGCTGAACAACTACTCTTCGGCACTAGCCCAGGAGGGAAGGAAGTGTAAATGAGTGTGCAGATCTCATGAGTCAACACCAGTTATTGGCGGAGCTGAAGCAGTTTCAGTCAAATAGATCCACTGATCACTACGCCCCACTGAAACTGATGATTCTAGTATGATAAGGAGCTTTTTTGTGCAGTTGTTGGTTCTTGTTGTATCCCCTGTGGTAACAGAAAGTGGACGGGGCGTTGAATTGATACATCAAGCTATTGATCAGTAAACTAATCATTCACTAAACAGTTTCTCTGCTTACGGTTAGTGCCGATAAGGATAGCGCAAACCACTTGTTACATCTTGCAAACACCATGATGTATGGTAACTGACAGTTACACTTCAGAGGATTCACTTTCAGTGGCGCTATTATGCGTAGCTGGCAACCCATTACAACCATGGTCTCCACTACTAACAGGCCCTTTTAATAAAATACGTTGTATGAAAAAAAAACTCAACGCATTTGCTGTAAAGCTAAGTACAGATCATGGGTAGCGGCTTCTATAAAAGGAAAAGTGACAGTGAAAGGACTAACATTCGAAAAGATCTGCCAATTCCGTCGAATCATGTCCTAGTGGCGCAACCCTCATCTGACCACGATAGGGTTTCGATTTCATGGGTGTTTGAAAGGAGACCTAGGTGGATTGATAGGGTCTCGAATGCTGATTACAAATATGAAAGCCAAAATTGCAAAATACCGCCCGAAGCGAGTTATGAGGGGTCAAATTTTGTAGCGATGACTCATTGACCAGATAGATTTCCAGGCGTGACTCATCAAAAGTATAACCCGCGGGGGGGGGATCCATTAATAACCACCTCTACAGAGAGCGAGAGCGCTAACAGCGAGTCACGTTGACCCTTGCTGTATACGCGATTTGTCTCATTGATACATCACTTCTAGCACAGTACACTGCCGATGAGTTAAACATTGATACATCACTTCTAGCACAGTACTCTGCCGATGAGTTAAACAAACTTTGACCACACTAATGTGACTTCGGAAGGGCAACTTGCTAATCAGCAATCGAGATCCTATCGATCCACCTACATAGGTTCATACCATAGGAAATGATTCCTGACGAGGATATGCAACTTCCCCAGGTCCAGGGCACAGTTTTAAGTAACGTCCAACTGATTTTTAAAAATGTCCAAGACTGTTTGGGAGGTGTAATGGTAATTAGTAAAGAACCGTTTCAATAGAATTGATATATCACCTAAGCTCGATTTTGCAAAAGTATGGGACGAAGAATCGTATCGAACAGAAAGTACGATTTTCTCGCAGCACCAGCAGCATACTTCTCCATTAGAAGCTGCGCATGTACTGATAGGAATAATGAGGATGGTCCCAACTACGGCTTCCCTACAAGTTCCACTTCCCACTGTATTTGCTGGACAATCGAGACCCGGTTGCTTTAGTGGCAATTGGCGAGGCTCCGGTATGGTGCGGTGACATCGCTGATCAAGTCGTGGTTCCCCACCTACGTTAATTACGTCTTACGTGGTTAAAGAAATCATGGGAGCCATGGAAAAATGAGTCTTATTCATAGTCATAGTCATAGTCATAGTCATAGTCATTTTTCACTTTTTCGCGTGAAGCTTTGCGCGTGGCCCTTACTAGGCAGACAACATGAATATATGGGTAACAAAGAAACTCAATCGCTCATGAACGATTATATGAGATCATTGAAAAGTCGCCGTTTCTCAATGCGTAGGGTCGTCGACTGCTGCTTCGAGTGGAACGTATTTCTTGCATGCTAGGAAAACACTGTGCCTGAGAGTATCGTTGTTTTCCTTCACTATTTTGATCGATTAAAGTATTACTGCATCGGTGTGGAAAGAAATGGTTATTCCCTTCATGTTTTCGCAAAATGTGCGTAGCAGCATTGAAAATTATGCACGGAAACGGTGGAAACGCCTACTATTTATTTGTGGGCAACCTGATAAAAATAAAAAGTGACGTCATGCTTAGTCATGAGCGCGCTAATGATCGACGGGCTGTATTTAGCTGTATTCAGAGAAGGCTATGGAATAAAAATCACAGTGATGGTGAGTTTGAAGTCACAGTGATGCAACCTTGGAGACGATGGGAACACGGCTGATAGAAGGGGACCGCAATGCCATCACTATAGAGGATAAAAAATACGCCACATTTGATATTTGAGAGAATTAAGGGAAAACGTTAGACGTCAGCCATCGATGCGACGTACATTGCACTTCTGTACAACCATAGTAGAATTATGATAAATATGATTTTCCCGTACAATGACTTGTGGAACAAACGGTGTAGAACTCGGCGTTTGACTGCTTCACTACCAAACCACTGATCGAATGCTCATCTGGCCTGAGAAAGCAATGATCAGATTCTGATCCCCTCACTGTACTATAAGAAGCGGCAGTACTTATCACTACACCACTTCAGTTTGCTGCTGTAAATTGTGCCGGCAAAAGGCAGGTTCGACAAAAAGTGTAATGGAAAAGATGGCATAGAGATGAGTGGGACGGCATTGCTGGACGGTTTGCCGGTTGAAGTTCACTTCATCTAGTCAGAAATTCCCTTTCCTCAGCAATACGAATTGATCCGGGGTTGGGAGTACAAAATTAGCTGTATTCCAGCTGTACAGCCCTAATACGCTCTAAAAGGCCTCTATCGGCTTGCCTAATTGAAATCTATGAACAGAGGCATAGATTATTATGAAAACTGGTTCCCTGTCTATCTCCATCAACACAAAATGTAATTGAGCGGGTTGGTGAAAATAAACGTGCCGAGCGAGTAAGGAGGACGTTGGAAATGGTCTCGTATAGTCACCAAAGGCACATTCACGACTACCTTCAGTGGAACAAGGAGCGGAATACGCCAACGAACAAAATCCGGAAGAGGCCCCGATAATGGCAAAAACAAGGCCTTTTCGCATCTGACCCTGCGCGAATTCACCGCGTGAAGGTGAGCCTCTGACTTTGTCTCTGCTGAATCGTATCATGGGAACCTTTGATACATCACCCGTTTCCTCACATCAACCTTTCCTTTACTTTTGATATCTCTTCCTATCTTATATTATCACACAAACCGTAGGCCTTATTTGCTACGTTGTTGCCACAATCGCCACCATCATTGCCAACAACAATCACGTCTGGAGTGGGCGGGCCTGGACTGCTCGGTGGAGTCGCGCTTGGTTCTTTGCTCTGCGCGTTCCAGGATTTGATACTCATGTTTCGGTAAAGGTGGAAACTACCGACTGTGGGTCGATCCATCTGACCGCGGCGGGAGTCTTGATACCAAATAATCTTGGGATGAGTCTTCAAAGGAAATTTGTGGGAGGAAAGGAGAAAGTACAAAAAATGACAGGAAAGCTCTCCATGGGGTCAAGGGAACGTGGAAAGTAGAGACGATTGAAGAAACTCTACATAATCCGCGGCGTCTAACCGGTTCTTTGCTCATCGATTCTGCTGAGGTTACATCACCTATTTGCCTTTACATCTAATTGATTGAAATATAACAGAGCGTACTATGAACATCAGTTACACAGGGTGGTCGACCCAGACTTAGAGCTTACTGTCCTCGTAATCGGTCAGGGGCTGGTGTTTGACCAAAACGTTTGAAGTGGGCTCGCAAGTGAAAAAAGGTGATCACCAAACGTCAGAAAACGGTCACGAGGTTGAAATCTGCAAATAAGGCTACAATCTCACCTTGTGTTCGATTTTCATGGCGTCGTTGTCAGGGCAAAGTAATCCTTTCTTTAATTTAGTTCAGTTCAGCTCGAATACAGGGCAACAAAAGTTGTACGAAATACGCTCTGTGCGAGAAGACTGTAATGAAAGGGAAAACTGCTTGTAGTGAAGAAGTGCTTTCACTTGCAGCTGCGATAAATGGCAGTAGTAAGAGGTTATAATGATGGCAAAGCAGAACGTGCAGGTTGATGGTGAACGAATGGCCACAAGTGCGGGGTGTTGCCTGAGAAGGTCAGCAAACACCTGGAACCCAGCCAGTGATTTCCACAAATAGTGAGCGACTGTTTGACGAATAGATAGCACTCAGCAAACTGGTCGTGACGGGTCTTTGGAAAGATCTTCTTGGAAGGATTTCGCCATTACAGACGTGAAGGTCGTGCAATTATGAGCTTTTCTAGAACTGTCTCAAACAAGTGAGTAGCGTGAGGGTTGAAGAAATGAAAGTGGGATAAAGGAGTTTCCGTGAAAGAAGTTCATAGACTCCATCCCTGGACCAGAAAACTGAGTGCATTGAGCAAACAGGATGAACAGTGTGTTTGGTGGTGGCGATGAGAATATTTCTAGACATCCTCACCTCCTCTTAGCGATAGCGAAAACTCGGCCAACGATCGAAAATCAATTCCAGAAAATGTTGAATTGAGAGCGGGTTTGCGCTCAAGGTCACCTTGCGAATGTGAACAATGTCTCTAGGGGTCTTTTAAAGACCGCCAGTATCGGTGATGGTTATTCAGAAGCAGCACAATAAGCTCAGTTTCGTGGGTAGAATACTATCCGGCTGTGTATGGTGTTAGATTGCTCAGCTAAAAAGGCTAAGCAAAGAGCAACCAGTAGGAGAGGTAATACTTATACAGAGCGCTTATATCTTGTTATTATAAAGCATCCTTCGATCCTTCTGTTGGAACTTAAACAATCGTACGTAATTGCAGCAGGTCTATTAAGGAAACGTTGGTTCACCTTTTATTTGGAGGCACCTCCAATATGCCAATGGCCCTGCCGTTGGGTAGTATGTGCAATTTGGAACATGGTTTCCTCCCTTTTTCATTGAAAAGCGTGGCTTCAGTGGGCATTACGGAGTGGACATTGCTCACCCAAAGCAATTGGGGTGTGTACCCTTATGTCAGTATTTTCGCATGACTATGAGCGGCGTGCGACGCAGTGTGTGCGAGCTATGCCCTCGCGGTAGTTGGGTCTTGGAACGATTACCCGCTAAAGTTAGGGGCGCGATACGCAGGTGACTTGTAACCGCTTCGGGACCCACCAACATAGCGCCCCTCGTCCTCATTGCTTCGTTTGTGACATGCCGCGGTACGAAAATCAACATAAGGGTACACACCCGAGCAACTCCACCTGCTCGAACCTTGATGGGTGGAAGGAGTGGAGCCACAGAGCACTCAGATTTGGCTAGAAATCTGTACCTCTGGGCAATCCGATCCGTAGAAAACGAGTATGATACTCACTTGATGCTCTATTCACCTGGCGCTCCCTTTCCGCAGGCACCGGTGTCAGTCTACCTAGCGTCTGCTTCACAAACACTGCTAAATATTGAAGTTCTTGTGAAACGAGATCAATCTTCAAGTTTCTGTAGAGCGGGCTCCAAGCGATTTCTCTCTCGTTCGATGTCCCATTCTCACATAGCAAGTCAAGCTTACGCTATGGTTAAGATTTGATCGACTTTAATGATCCACGCTGTTTTGACGCCGAGTCCTGTGGCTCAAGTGCCAGCGCGTTCTTGCTGAGTGCCATTTTGTCAAAAAGTGGATTTATAAGCTATCACAATTGAAGCCCAAATATGAAAATGACGAGATCGATTATCGTGGTTCTTTCGCAGCATGATCCGCTTATTTTGTTATATGGGCCACTTATTTCGAACGCTAATTTATCAGTTTGTCGCTATCTCGGCCTGTTAGCCATTTAGCTGGTTTCGTTTAACTATTCCTTTCAAAGCTCAAGTCAATGATCGTGAAGAGGGTGAAGCTCGGTGAATATGAAGGTCTACGGAAGTGAAGTGATACTTTTTCTCGATGTATCAATCCGAGCAAATATCATGACTTTGGCAGGGCGTCTCGCATATTATACACCTGTATCCTGAGGTTCACTGGCACTGACTCTGCGAAGAGCTCCCCTTTTACCGAATCAACAACAGCCAAGGGTACGCGTAGCACGCCCATGAAAGCGGACTAGGGTGCTTCTCTGGGGCTTCATTAGCCTCACAATACTTCCTTCATCACCAGCGACATCAGCAAGGATACGACACTATCTTAGAGTCGGATGACTAGGACTGTCTGTGAGAAGCAGTGCACCTCCTGAACTTTAGTTGATAGTGATTTTCGTTGAGACCACATTTCTATCGTCATCGGATGCCTATGAATACTATGCTCCCAGGGTGACCTCTAAAGCATGATGACTATGCCGAGCGTGATGACTATGCAGAATGCAATTCGAAAACGCCATTACGTATTGAGGCACTCGATGACGAGAGGAATCGAAAATTGAACCACATGATCATTGATGCCACCTGCTTGTGATGTTTTGCTGAAAAGTGACAGTGTAAATTTAACGTTCTTTATCAACTTCACATTGTGACATATTAGTGTAATCAACGTTCAAGGTCGAAAGTTGGCCGACATTCTTCGACGAATATGTGAGAGTGATCTTTGGAGCCAATCTGTCTATCTCCATTATGTACCTGCATTGATCCGTAATATACCGCGTGCAACACACGGTGTTACATAAGATTCAAGCCACATTTTTTTCGGTTTTTTGAAAAGGTACGGTGGTCAACTGCTACCACTGTATGTTTTTGAATATGGAGAATAACATATGATATCTTCCTTGAACCCTCCCCCATCAAAGAAAAGCAAAGAAATAGGATTTCAGTAACTGCCTTTTGCACAACATATGCAACAAGCAATGACCAAACAGATTCACTGCTTGCGACGTTTTACATGTGTATGCACTTTTATAATGTGTTTTGAACAATCTGAACTAATAGTCCTCACTTAGAAAATAATTGGTGTTGATCACCGGATTTTATTACGGAGTTATGTAATGGTAGCAAAACACGAACTAATTTTCACAGTATCACAATGACTAGTAGATATGTATAGTATTGTTCTCCATATTCGAAATCGTGACAAACAGCCTTAGCTCTCACAATCCGACGCCTTCATGTGACGTGAAAAAAGATGGTCGTGGGTGGCCAAGTGTAACACGTGGTGTTGCTTGATTTGAAGAGAGCAAAACAGCCTCGGTCCGTTATGTGTTTAGAGGCGCATATCCACTTAAGGGGCTTGCACCCACATTAGCCGTAAAGGAGGAATGCTTATACACTGCGGGAAGTAATCCAATTAGTATTTGCGACTCTACCTATGCCTATTCCACTTAAACATTTATGAATCGTGATGTCGACACTGGAACCGTTTGTGCTGATAGGAAAATTTCAGAGTCTTTCGAAGACCAGGCTTGTGAAGAGTAAGCACTGTTCAAATTTCGAAGCAGTTACATGTTTGACATTTGGGGAAAACAGCCAGTATTGACATTTCTATCGTAATTTTATTTTAACCTACTTTATATAGTCGTGTCTGTAGTGTAAGCCTGCTTCTGTTTGACGATCAGCTGACTACTAACCTCGCTCCAGTAGAAAGCGTTCAAACGAAAGCGGCATGAAGGCTTGGACGGGGACACATACCTTGGATGAAAGCGATAAAACAGCAGATATGAGCTGATGAGCGAGCTTGCATAACAACCGTCATCAAATTCGTGGCACTATTCGACTAGACAATAGAGCATTGGCGCTTAATTCGCTTTAGGTGCTAGAGGGAGTGGGACGTTGATACTTGTAGCAAATCTGAAAACGATAAAGGATGAGAAGCGCCCCAACACTTGAGAGCGCAGAATTCAAGACACCGTTTGATTCTTGGGTGCGACCGCTGCAGCCCACCTGTGTTAAGTGACAGAAGCTGTTCAAAATTAAAAAGAGCTGGTAATGAGGAAAGGAAATTCCAATCACAATCATTTCCTGCGCTTGGCGGAGAATATGGGCTCTCATAATTGTTTTGTGGAGAAAGATAGGTAAGTGGTGTAGTAAGTTATGACTTCTGGTAATGTCACGTGTGATACTAACAAGTGACTATCATGAAATCTAAGCCACTGCTCACTAAATAGAGGGTCTGAGATTGAGTTTCGACACTCAATGTTGTCATGTGGGCTTGAGATGGAGTGTTGGCAATCAAAGGTCTTGTGTGGGATACAAACGTGGAGTGATCCAAAGTGAGAAAGGCGAAAAAGGGCTGATAAGAAGCGTGGAAAGTATGTCTTATTCTAACGTTACTCTAACGTTTACAGGTATTACCATTTGGCCGGCGCACACTGCTGCGGGCGATTCATGGGGATGTTATGCAAAATTGGTTTGTTCGGCCCAACCACCGTTGTGTATGGAATTGAGCGGAAATTTCCTTCCCTGTGTTTTCAGCAAGCTATTTAATTAGAAAAAAGTAGAGAAGATGGCGTGATAAAAAAGCATTTCGGTATTAATATACTTCAGCCGCTTTGCATCGAAGACATTTTGCACGTCATCGACATGAATCGCGCGCAGTAGTGTGCGCCAGCCAACGGTTTAGGTCATCACTGGAAGTTTGGATAGTCTGGAGATCGATGGTTTTGTATTAGACTGCATCGATTGGTAACTATTTGTTCACTTGCTAAGCATCCAAATTCTACACATGATGTTAGACCCATATCCCGCTTATCGATGTTTATCGTTTTCGTAAACATGCTTCACTACTTGGAATTTTACATAGTCTAGCGGTTGATACTCAGTGTTGCTGGCAGCACCGCATTAGAAAATGATTCCGAGTAAAGCGCTGCTTTGCTATCTATCACAGATATGGGTTGTGTCATGATTATCAATGTAGGTCGCCTTTCAAGAAAATGCACCATTTTTTGAAGCGCTAGACAATTTAGCGGTCGATACATGGGCCAGTGACATCAGAACATACCCAATGGCACTGAGCATCAGACGCTTTTGCTAGAGCGGTCGTATAGTAGTAGTAGCAAGCGATGTGGAGGACTTTATCCCATCCAATTCTTAACGGTTTTCATCAGCCACTGTAAGCCGTTATCAATTTCACTGAGGCCCCTGTACTCAACAACACTATTGAGGTCTACTCATAGTATGTGATTCTTCTTGAAGCCGTAACCAAGATTTACTAACAGCTTGGTTACGGCTTCAAGAAGAATCACATATAAATAAACACAATGCCAGGATCCATGGAAAGTCGAACTTGGATACTATTGAGGTCTGCGTACCCTACAATACCTGCGAATGTGAACATTCCACTGTTAGCCACAAAAGCAAACCGGCCTTGATCGCATTCCTCTTCCTACGCTCCTAATGGAGTCTTATCAACCATTATCAGTTTGGATCACCCACTATCAATGTTTTCGTCCTACCCTGCTAAACACCCATGAGTGACAGCTCTCTAGGATTAACGCAAAAGGCGAAACGAATTTGACGACAGACATTTGCCTTGTCAGATCTTATCAACCATTATGAATTTGGACCACCCACAATTAATGTCCCTGGCCCGCCCAGCCAAATACCTATGAGTGTCAGCGCTTTTGGATCAACGCGAAAGGAGAATTGAATTTGATGACATTCGCCTTCTCATACTCCTTATCTAATCTTATCAACCATTATCAATTTGGATCAGCCACCACTACTGTCTCTCTTCTATCCTACCAAACACCCATGGGGGTCGGCACTCTTGGATTAACGCGAAAGGCGAAACGAATATGACGACGTTTGTCCTTCGAGGCTCCTTATCAGCCTTTATCAGATGCTATCACTTCCGGTAGACCACCACTAGGGTCCCTTCACCATCCTCTGCATCACTTGTAAAATTCAGGGCCCCAGCATTACTGCGACGCGAAATATGAATTGACACACAAACGGACGCTTTGACACACGTAGGCGTTGTGCGCGACTGGAAGGGGATATCGCTCGTGGGTGAACCAAAGAAGTAGTAGCTGATGAGAGCTGACGAGCAGCATCAGAGGGCAAGTGTCATCAACTGACCCTTATAAGTGCTACGTAGAGTGGTACTGGCACATTAGCAGTGAGTGACAGGAGCCAAAACTGATAATAGCTAATGATGGCTGATAAAAGGTTATGACAGCTAAGCTGAACCGAATCTAATACACCGCTCATTGCTGCAATACGGCCGCCACATCCCAGGTGATTAATTGAGTAGTGGACCAATGAATCCGTTCGTGATCCGCTATCAGTTCTATGAAAGGATATGGATCGCTACATCATCAAGACTTGCGAAGAGTGGTGTGTGTGCGCAGTGACAAACTACAGAATTATCTAGCACCCATGCGAAATAAGCACTAACTGCTCAGGAACGAGCATACATAGTTTGTACTCCGATATCGGCAGCAACGGAATGTTTTGACCGCTGAGCTGAGTGAACTTCCAAATAGTAACAGATGTTTGTAGATACCAGTTGAGATAGCGTTCAGTTCTGTGGTTTTAACAGTGTGAAAGCATACGATATGGGCCTCATCGGTATTGATTAGCAACTTTACGTCATAGAGATCCACCGATGTTCCAGCAGTACTGTGTGATAGCTCAAACCATATAATCACCATAGCCCAAGTGAAAGAAGAAGCTTTCCTCTTCTTGTTCCCCTAATGACCGCAATCAGGGTCGATAGGCGGATTTGAACATTTCTCATGTGCGAATCAGGTAAGCCGCATACTGACCAGAACTGTTCACTGAGTATGAATTCTGGGATGATTCTGGCTGCCTCACAGCGTTAAAGAAACAGGAGCAGTTGTCGGGTGAGTGCCAGTTTCCGGGGCAACGATTATGTGTCCATATCAGGAGGAGCAATAACTGGTAATCTTTATGTCCGTTTCTCTGCTCCTTCGTATTGTGTGCTATAGTAAGTGAGTCATCTGTTGTCCGTCCGCCAACCGTATAGATGTTATTAACACAGTGATTAGGGTCACTTTATCAGTCTACTAGACAATTGCCTACTAGACAACACAGCTGCATGAATATGAGCAGCGACTACAGGATTCAAATTTCCAAGGACGAGTCTGACGCCGCGAATCTAACGGCGGAGCCCGAGACTGGGCAGGCCGGTGTGGGATGTCGCTCCTCTTGACTACCGATTCACTCTCTGCTTTGTTGACGTTGCGCGAGACCTGAAATGCTCAACATCATCGAAGAATTACATATGATTCATCCCCTAATTAATACTGCTCCCCTTGGGAATAGATTTGGCTTCTACACATTTACAGTGTTAACATAGCCCTAGACTCAACATCAATCAGTTTTCCTGTGCTGAGCGATTGATTTTCTCTGCCATCCTCTTACCACAATCACTAGCGGATCGAGAGGCAGACAGAAAGTGGTGCTATCGCAATGAGAGGGTTCCTTACTATGAACCCTATTTTTAGCTAAGCAAAGAGAGGGGAAAGAGCTCCTTCCTTCCTCCTTTGAGGCTCAGGCAAAAATGTACGCCTAATGTGCATAGTGACCTCACAAAAATCCTTCAGAGCTACTCATAAGATACTTTTTGTGAGATGCCCCCCCCCCCCCTGTCATTGCGATAGCATCCAGAAAGACAAATAAAGAAGGTGGTTATGTAAACGAGAGATACCATGATGAGCTGTCTTATTCTAGCGCAACAATGCGCGTCATCAAGCATTTGACGGCAGTGATTCCGATCATTACGTGCAAAGAAGGGAATACACAGTGGTCTTGTGGAATCTTCCGTATGTAGGTGCGCGTATGTTAACAGTAGCTGGAGGTCCAGAATGATGAGACTACCAGCTAACAGGTTATAGTATACTTCAAGGACCAGTAGTTCCTTTTGTGAGCGGTCGATTCTCTCTACGCACAAGAAGTGGACGGACAGGCATGCAAACAGACTGATCGACCGACATGCCAGCAATCTAACCATGTAAATGGTGGAGTCACTGAATAGAGATACTGAGGCAAAGTGATTAGATGAAATATACACCACTTTCAACTTCTCTCCGTCAGTTGTGAAGGTGGTGCATGGGAAATCGGCCGACGATCGAGCAGCGATTTGCTGCTGGTACTGATGCAAAAGTGAGTCTCATTTATGTTGCTTCTTACTTTTCTCTTTTTTTGCGTTTGAGAGTAGCTTCGCACAGCACACACTATTTCACTCCAGAACGACTCGAAAAGCTCAAAACCATCGTCCACTGCCCCATCATCCAGCGCAGCAGGAACTACGACAGGTGGAAGCAGTACAGATAACGGGTATGTTTCTTCATTGGAACTGTACAATGAAAATTCTTTTGCGATCTCCCTCTAAGTCAATTGTCAAGTATGCTGCATTGAGTATGAACTTCATGTATACCATTTATGTTTAAGAGTGAAGCAGTTTTCGACGCCTCAATCGGTATCCAGCTCTCGTCAGTTGGTATCCAGCGATCCAATGATACTAATTAGTTCATAGGAGGTGCTATCGCAATGGAGCATCATACTATAAACATGATTTTGACCTAAGCCTAGAGGAGTAGAGGAACCCTCTCTTTCCTTCCCTGGGCTTGGGCGGAAATATACGCATGAATATGACCCCTCAAAGATTAGATAAGCAAATTTCTATAGAATAAACCTCCCCCCCCCTTCATCACGATAGAACCTCGAAAAATTCTGCGACACAAGGAGCACTTTCTAGCGAGTTAGCACACACATCCAAATCACACTGAAAAAGCTGCCCTAACCGGGATGGAGAAGTAATTACGACTCAACATTCGATTGCGCACCACACACACTTAATTGCAGCAAAAGGGACTGCTTCCACCACATTCCTGAAGCACGTGATACCAATAAAGCGTTTAATCATGCTTCATCCACCTCGGAGATATTTCCATTAATAAGCCTTGGCCAGTAGTCACAGTTCGCGATTCCGGCTATTCACTAGACGCGTAATTACGCGTTCGCTTTATAGACTTTATAAACCCTTGTTTTTCAACTGATCGCCTAGTCGTCTGAATCACGATTTGTGAGCAATGCCTGGGCTAAAATACACATCCGTTAACCACAACAGGGTTTTTTGTGAGAAAGGATGAATGATATTTCCTTTACTAAGTATAAGGTCGGTACTATGTCGTTCCATGATGGGCAATACACGACTGCTGCCTAAATTGTCCGCTTTTCCTTCTCAACTCACAGTAACTCAAGAATCAGGAGGAGATCATTACTACTTTACATTAGATCTGAGCAGAAGAAAGCGAGCGGCTTGGGAAGCGTTCAACATTGTCGAACGAGCAGTGAAAAAGACGAAGAACACCAGACTCCGCAGCATGCGGCAAAGCCCGCAAAGGGTGCCACGCATGCTCAGTAGGGTAGCTAACCTGGAGCGAGGGTTAGATCGGCGAAAATCGAGGAAAACGAGGCGGCGATGTTGGAGTAAAGGATGCGCTGCGATTCGAATCGCGATCGGGGGCTCCTGGTCGTGGATTTTGATGGCACCTCGGACCATTTTCAGTAGGCTTTCTTCCCTACAATACGAAATTCTTTTATTGCGTCGCTCCAACCGCAATATATGAGTCGCATGTTAAAATAATTGTAAACGAAGGTCTTATGTACTGCTGGCGACCGGGGAAATTTGGCGGGTCTTTCCTCCTCACATTTCACCGTTTACCAACTCTCCCGGACCTCTTAGGAAGTCAAACGAATATCTAGGCAACCGCCAGCCGATTTTCAGATTTCTTGGTGGAGGCTCTGGGCGAATGGTACGAGAGGCTGCGTGACTCTGCAGTCAGGGGCGTTCTGATCTCTCGTTACTGAAATACTTTGTCGGGACAGGGACAAACGGAGACGTTGCTCGCGCCCGTTTGAAACTCGAAGAATAACGGAGCATTGGTGGATACGGGCGATCATATGTGTCGAATCATATCTGCAGATATAGTAAGAAGGTGCCGCCGTCGCCTTCGGCCGGCTTTTCCTTAGCAGCTAGCCAGGCCATGCATGACCACAAGTGCACCTAACAACTTTACCTTCAACTGACTAGACATAGCACAACCAAGACACCGCGGTAAACACAGAGACTTTATCTGCACGATACAGGACATGATAACGAGAATGAGAGATCACGACGACGCGACGATGATAACGGTATCGGTAGGACTGCCCATGAGGGCAATCCTTGACGTCGCCTTCACTCTCCAACCAGCGTCCTCGGTCCTTTTATTGGCTTCCTGCCAGCGCGTCGTTCCCATCATACCTCCTCGGGATCTGAAAGCATAAAGCCAGAGTAAAGTATTTTTACATATAATTTTCTGATAAAAAGGATAGATAAAATAATGAAAAGGCAAAGTTGTGCGTCACCTCTTTACATCTCCCCCTCCCCCATGGCGAAGTCTGTCCGCGGACTTATTATAGGTGCGAAAAGGGCAGTGTGAAGTAGACTGTCGGCACCACCAGTTTATGGGTCTCGCTCCAGGATATAATGTTCTCCCAAGTGGGTAGCTGCTTGAGGCACGACATAAACCCTGTAATGAAAAGACCGTCGCGAGCTCTTGAGAGAGCAACATTGAGACATTTCGGGTCTGTGAAGAAAGTCGTATTGGACTTTTTATCAAAACTGGTTCGCGTTGTGCACACGATCACTACCAGACGCTCGCTTCCCTGTGCGCTGTCCACCGTACCCATCGTGACCTGCAAGTCGTGGAGGTGCTTGAATCAGAAAGGCAAAACCATGAAGAAGTTAGAGAGGAATTAGAAAATCAGATATCTGTACTTAAAGAAATTTGTGACCTTCCTAAATAGCAGAATATAGAAAAATATAAAGAATTGTCGAAGTAAAATGCGATCTATCTCTCGCCAAAGGAGAACTAGATGAAGCTGAAACGAGAATCGACGTATTGAAGACAGCGCATTGTTTTGCTGAGTAAGAGCGTCCAGCGGTACAGGGAAATAGCACGGTTTTTGGCAACGAAACTTCGCGAAGTCGAAGAGATAATCATGTTCCAAGAGTGTAGCTTTGCAAGGTGTTGTTCAAGTACTAAATGAGCAAAGGAAGGGGGGTTTGGATAAGTAATACGTAGAAACTACAGATGCTGGGCTTCGGAGCATGAGAACGCGCCCGAATCGTATTTTACTATTTGAGGCGAGGCTTATGCCACAATGTGGGATTATATGAGGGTGAAAAGAAGAAATAAGAAACGTTGTGGAGGTGAGCGCGAAGACGTGTGAATGAATGGACAAGAGGTGCATCATCAGCAATAAGGATACAATATTAAAGATAAAAGAAGAAAAGAAAAAAAACTGCTCAACTACTGGCCGCCTCGGCCGCAAGTTGTAGTGAGAAGTTGGTGGGCGTGTCGATGTCTGCGGCTGTGTTGTGGTTGGCGCGCTCTCTTGTTTATTCTCGTGAGAAATGCTCTCAGCACTGAATTCCTCTGGTAGCATCGCCGCTTCTTCTTCTGGGAGAGGGCAATGCCGACCTCGGACCGGAGGGAAGCAAAAAACGCTTTATTTGATTCGGATACTTTCCTGGGGTGAGAACGGGGGAAGTTATGCTGACAATGGTCGCATGGGGAAATTCGATGTCGATGGCTCAGAAATGCCTTAGTCAAGGGAAACAGAGTTTCCGAGAGAGGCCGGCTTTTGCTGTAAAGTTGCGCAGCAATACGCGGTCGCCGATCTGAATTGCTGAAGAGCGGGAGTGTTCATCGTATCGGTCCTTCATAGTTTCTTTGTATTGCCGCGCATGATCTGCTGCGCCCGTCCGCTCCAGATGAAGGGCTGAAATAAGCTGCGCTTTGTATTCGGATGTTTCCTCCGCGTTCGGAATCTCGACTCGTTTTTCGGGTTGGAGAATGCGGACGATGACAAAGGTGGGGTCTCTTCCGGGCTAGAAAGGAGTTTCTCCAGTGGCTTCGCTCACTGACGTATTGTAGCAGAAGGACACGCATGGGACAAAAAGGTCCCATTCCTGTTGCTTGATGTTCATGAATTTGGAGAGCATTGTTTGAAAAGTTCGGAAGGTGCGCTCCGTCGCGCCATTTCTAGCGAATCGTTGTTGGATATGGAGTGAGTTCCAGAATTCTTTGTAAAATTCGACGTGAAGGTGGATGCCTGATCGGACACGAGTTCCGTCATGGTGCCGTATTTCGAAACGCACTCCACCATTAGTGCATGGGCGATGTTATTGCCCGTGCATCCTGCAGTGGGACGCTAACTACATACCGCGTGAACCAACAAATAATATTGAGGATATACTTGTTCCCTCTTTCCGTCACTCGTAGAGGTCCACATAAATCGAATCCCACCTTGGCAAAAACTGCTTCGCTATGCACCGGATTTAGTGATTCTCGATAAGCCGGGCGGGGCTCGCGACGCATCTGGCAAGTTGCACAAGATTTGCACCAGTTACGAATGTCGGTGTAAACTGCATGCCAATAATACTTGCGTGTTATCTTCGCCAGAGTTTTTTTGAATCCCATATGTCCGCCTGACAATGCGCTACAAAGGTGTGCGTGAAAAATCATCGACATCAGAGAGTCGGGGACCAACAAAAGGTCGCGTTTGAAATTGCGATGTTGTTTGTCGATGTACAAACATCCATTTTTTGATTTTCGCCTGTGTTACCACTTGACACGCTTTTTCTTCGGTAGCGATGAGCGTTGTGTTATGAACGGCCCGTGAACGCAGTATTTCGAACACCAAGCCGGGTACGGGGTCTTGTCTTTGTTCGTCGGCGAAATCAATGATGCCATGTGCGTTGCAAAAAACGGTGTTTGGCCGCAACGGGGACGGTTGATGTGTCTCACCCGAGCAGAAAAAGCTAGAAGGAAATTTCACGATGCCTTGTAACTCTTCTGGGGATACTGTACCCTCGCTCTCCGCTGATTCGCCGATGCGTAACAAAACGTCCGCTACGCAGTTTTTGGTGCGTTGTATGTGGACAATCTTGATATTGCAGCTTTGCAGCTCTATCATCCAGCGAGCGAGGTTGTCGTGGGTTTTACTTTTGCAGTAGAAGCGTGCTGGGTCCAAACCCAGAGGTCGGTGGATCGAAACCACTCGCTGCTACAGTAAAAAGGTGCCGTCGTCGCCTTCGGCCGGCCCTTCCTTAGCAGCTAGCCAGGCCATGCAAGACCTCAAGTGCACTTAACAATTTACCTTCAATTGACTTGACATAGCACAACCAAGACACCGCGGTGAACACAGAGACTTTATCTGCACGATACAGGACAAGATAACGAGAATAATAGATCACGAAGACGCGACGATGATAACGGTATCGGTAGGACTTCCCATTGGAGCAAGTCCTTGACGTCGCCTTCCCTCCCCAGCCAGCGTTCTCGGTCCTTTTATTGGCTTTCTGCCAGCGCGTCGTTCCCATCATATCTCCTCGGGATCTGAAAGCATAAAGCCCGAGCAAAGTGTTGTTCACATATAGTTCTCAGACAAAAAGGATAGATAAAATAACGAATAAGCAAAGTTGTGCGTTTTTTGTGCCATTATCTTGGAATAATCAAAGATTTATTATTACGGAACACACTGAGAACGAAATTCAGTGATAAAGCCAGCACTTGTGAGCAAATGCAACGGAACTTTTCCCGATCCATGTTGCAAGAAAGAAGTAGGGACTGAATGCAATACTGCGTTATAGTGCGGAAACGACTGTAGGCAAAAACTGTGAATGGCCATGAGCAACCTGTGCATTCTATTACGTGAACCAGTAACTTTGTTAGTCTATTTGTCGGTATGTCGGATTCGGTCCGCCTGTTGAGTAATTATGACGAAAAAGTCGATAGAGAAAACATCCATTTTGGAGGTGAGCAGTTCAATGGTCTCGCAGTGCCAATCATGGGTTGTGATACATCTTCCATTTATTACTTACTATCGCCGTCACTCTGCGGTGTACTGACGTCGCGTTTGGTGTCAGCGCTTCGGGATGACGTGCAGATATCGTATGTCAGGTTGTCGGAGGAGCAGTGCCCATTGAACTAGACCAACCAAAACGTTGGTAGCCAGTTAAAAAGAGCGATCGCATTTTTTTTTCAAAATGTCATGGTTGACTCAGACAGCTATCATAATGCGGCTAGGGAGCCAGAAACGGATAGTGGACCTTACCATCAGGGGGTTGAATTGCAGACTTCCGATTCCCATTCCCAAAAGAAACACGGATGGATGAGTGAATAAGCGTTGATTGGGTAAAGTTGTACGCTATCTTTGCTAAGCCACATCGTTGAGGGGTTCTTGTCTACATGATCTTTACGTAAACAGCTCTTCATCAACGCCATGTAAAACGCGAGACGCATCGTGTAGCCAAAATTGTTGAAGGATAAAAGGGTATTGTTCTCGAGGTTAATCAGCTTCTCTCTGGATAAAGTGCGCGTTCTCAATCCGATTTCGAATCATGGTGATAAATGAATGTGATTTGAGCCACGGCTATACAATGGGTCAGCCGGTGTACAATTTAATACTTTTATCCTCCCAAACGGTTCTGTTCACCTGTCTCGGATGGAGAAAGGCCTCATAGGCTAAACATTGATATGGAATATGATTTCCTGGGAGTGCCAGCTGTCCTACACTACTTCCTCCCCTAACGTGTGTACAGAAACGATAGAATATCTTGTTCGATAAGACTCGAAATATTAGGTTGTCCCAAAAGTCTTGTCATATTTTTTCGATCATCACTTTTTATTATTTTTTTTCGTCCAACATAATAATTAGGCAACAAAGTATTGACCATTGTTATCGGCAACCCTCTGCCACTTTATAGGAAAATCGCTGATTCCCTTCCCCCAAAACTCTGGGTTCTGAGAGTCGAAGAAGTCAGCGATCGCCTTCGCAAGCAAGTCATAATCAACGAATTTTCTCTTGGCCAGAAAGGATTCGAGAGGATGGGTAAGGTGTTGGTCAGAAAGGGCAATGTCTGGAGTGTATGGCGGGTGGGGCAGGATATCCCAGCCGAGCTCCTGTAGCTGGCCTGGGCACTTTTCGCGAAATCGGAGGAAATTGGAGCGGGCGTAGTCATGTAGGAGGGTGACCGCGGACCTTTTTCGGCGCTTTTCTCGAACAGCGATGGCGAGCTGCTGGAGCTGGTGGGTGCATACGGTAGCGGTGACTGTCTCGCCTTGTACCAGCACCTCGCGGAAAAGCATTCCTTCCTCGTCCTAGAACCAGCACAGTCCCAAGCGTGGTTTGCCTTTCATGTCAATCTCGCCGTTGCTGAAGCTGGTGAACCAGCGGCGTACGGTCACTTAGCTCACACATCCCTTGCCCAATGCAGCGCTGATGGAATGGCAAGCTTCCGTCGTTTTGGTGCCGCAAGACTGCTCATAATAGATGACACCGCGAGTTGGGTGGGTATCGACAACGGGCATTGTAGCTCTCTCCACGGGATCTGGTGGGACAATATATACTTCCCTAGAAAGCATAGGGAACGTTCTACCATATTCCTGTACCGCCTGGACCTGCCTCGAAGTGAACAAGAGTCACTGATTTTTTTGGGAAAATACTACAAGGCTATGACAAGACTTTTGGGTCAACCTAATACATGATATACCTTGAATGTCCTTTTCTTCCAGAGCTTACAGTTCAGGACCTACCCTCAGTTCAGGAACCGAATCAAACGTGGCAGAAGATACTCGGCTACATTACAACAAGTAGACTCCATTTCATTTGTGAACATACACTACAACCATTCTATACAAAACATATTTGAAGGGAACAAGTGCGGAGGGCCATTGCTGAGTACAACGCTGCGGCGCTAAGGGCGGAGTACAATCGTCTCGAAACGGGATGGTAAGTACATAGAATCACTAAAGTCTTTAGTCAAGACAATTTGCCCCCGCTTATTACCTTACAAGTAACGCGTCGCTAGTTTGATTAACAATTCTTTGTTTGTAACTTAGTTGCTGAAAAGAAAATCGTTATAATAATGCTCCTCGTCTGCTCCTTGCCCACGATATGAGTGAATGAGGTGAATCTAGGGATAGCGAAGTCTCTACGGTTTCTCGCAGCGAAATGACAACATCGGATCAATCGAAGCTGCCATCTCCCCTCACTGACCAATCGACGCCATTTCGAGTTCCACTACAGAAATCGATAACTAACGCGAAAGGCGCTCAGACTACAACTACAGGTGAAGGTGAGTTAAAAGTGTCGAATATCAAACATCGACATTGACATATAACAATTGTTTTTCAAAGTAAGAATGCTTGAGGCAGGAAAAAAGGGTAGGCAATTCCGAGGTCAGAGCAGGAGTAAAGGAAGACACATTGAGAAATAGTACTTGTGATAGATGAATGGTCAGAAAGACTTTAATCTGTTAATATGTGTTTTTCGAGAGAAATCGAGGTTTCGGAATACCATGTGCAGCACAACTCGAGGTGAATGGCACATTGAGCTCTCAAAAGGAGGAGCCCCACCTGGCTAACACCTCCGCCTTCAGGAAACACCGAGATTTCGAAAACCACTTCAGTCTAACCCGCCTCCCATTAACGGAGACTGCGACCCCTCTCCTTCTGAACAGCCACAACCTCTACAGTATCAGTAATTATGGCCGATTACATACTATTACTAAGTATTTCATTTATTAATTTTTGTGATGATCACTCGAATTCAATAATATTTTCTTGCATAGCCGGATCAAGTGACGTTCCGCTTATTATTCAGCCTGGGACCATTAATAACCACTGCAATTACGACTCTCCATTCCGCCCGTCAAATACATCTCCCTTCCTACTCCGCACACTATTGGGAGGCTTTGCCGAACAAAAAGTGGGGTATCGCATTATTGCACCGAATTGTCAGCTTCTGCAGTAAACACGCCCATGGACCACCTTCAAGGTTTGAATAAATGCGCCAGCACCATTGTACTGTTATTCCTTCGTCCGTGTTTCGCACCGCTATCGCGCAGCACTGCGCGAGAAACACAATAGAATAACGTAATGTGGAAATGGTCGATACTGTACAACCTACCAATATCAGAGTAGTCCATATCGCATAACTGCCCATTGTGATAAGCGCATTGGGATAAGCGCATCGTGAGTGCTAGCTCAACTGGTATCTCCACTGATATCTATCACTATTCAGCATGTTACTGCTGATATCGGAGAGCGAAGTATGTTCACTTGTTGACAATTTAGTGCGTAAGCCCCATTCGTGGTTCGTAATTCAGTCGTTGACCATAGCGTATGGCATTTCTACAGAAGACCATCATTCTTGAAGTCTCAACAATTCAGCGGATGCTATCCTTTCTAACAACCAATGCCGAATGAGGAACGAATATTATTGGCTGACTCGTCCAATACTTGAGCTGTAGTGGTCACTGTGTGAGAGTTTGGGTACTTTGGCGTGCGATGTTGGTAGCAATTTGTCCACTCACTGAGCATAGCCGCCTATTAATAAGCCACTCACTTTGTGTGTAGGTTTGTCTACGTCGGTACTTCTGTCTGTCTGTCCTTCCGTAAATCATGATTGCGATAAGGGATAGAGAAAGCAACACGGAGGTAAACAGGTAAATGTTTTCGCAGTATTAATCTTGGTTGCAATAGCACATCTCTCTTATTCGAACGCCTCCCTGGTTCCAGTCATTCTGCAGTGAGTTGACGCACTGAGGTCCCAGCACAGAAGAAAGGTGCGCAGATAAGGAAAATGTCAGAAGAACAGTGCTATTCAGACAAAATCAGCTAAAGGAATTCGAGCAGATGAGAGTGATTGCAACTCGCCTGATTAGTCATGACGAGCTCAGTTGGTATCATGGGCGCGGAGGTACACAAATGGTTAACTTGCTACACCATCAAGGAAGTAGCGTCACAGAACTTTGGACCGCGTAACTGACGTATCGCACCATCGTTGTGATGGCATTTGCTGCTTATATAAACACCTACTCAGTACACTCGCAGCGATTTTGTGTGTGGTAAAGGTGAGGGTCCGTGATAAAGCGAAGCAGTTTTCTACTGTATGAAGAGCGGCAAGACGCATCGACCCTCTATATGAAAATCCAAATAGTGGTGTATGTTCAGAAAATGATAAGAATCAGTAACTGGCAAATGGACTCACTTGCAGTATCCTCTTATTACATGAGCCACTAACAGATCCAGCTTCTCTCGTCGTACAACCTCGGCATCGATATTAGCTTGAGTGTTTTTTCTGCCACGTCAGCGAGGTTGTTAAGTGGAATAATCCACTAACACTCACTGTCAACATATAACTTGGAGTGACATTGATCTGCTCTTGCAATGGTGGATTGGGCTTTTGAGGAAGACGATCTGATCGAAGTGTCAGGCCGTCAATAAATATTCCGTCTAACAACCCAGACGGCATGACAGAAAAAGGTTCAAGCTAATGACCACTAACTTTCTGTGTCTGTTTGTCGGAATGTCACTATATCATTGAGTCTATGTGCTTGTCAATCTGTCCGTCCGTAAATGTGATTATAATAAGGGAGTCAATACAGAAAAACATTTACTCACGGAGGTGAGCAGCTGAATGGCTACGCAGTATCAACATATAATCAATCTAGCATTAATTTGAATACCTGCTCCGTACATCCGCAGTTACTCAGCATTATGCTAATGACGCTCTAGGTCAGCACAGGAAAAAAGGTGCGCGAATATAAAGACTGCCAGAGGAACAGTACAGTTCGTATCACTTCAGTCAAAGGAACGGAACAGTTAAAGAAAATCGAGCAAATAATGGCTCCCGCAAGTTTTCCAAGAATTCATGGCCAGCACGTCAGTCATCAGATCGATGGATTAAGCGCAGAGAGCCAGCAGCTCGTAAGAGGTAGGGTCGCGTTCATACTGTGCACCGACGCAAAATCATGAACCCGCCGCCGAGGCTCGGAGACAGCTGGCTTCTTTCGGCAACATGCTTCCCGCCGCGGGGTCAGACATCAGAGAGGTTAGAGTACGCGACGCTGCTAAGACTCCTTCAACCTATAATCAATCTAGCATTAATTTCCGTTAAAAGGCTTACGAATCCGGAAGACCCAGACAGCGAACGACACACTCCCCACTGCAAGTAAGCGTGTTGCCGGGACAGGCCAGGTATAACCTAATCCCACCGTCGACCACGGCGGCACTCTGGTGAAGCATTCCGTTTGTAAAACGCTCGATCCAAGCAACTGCAGTGTGACAATCGTGGCGAGATACCACGAATTCAAATTCGAATCTTGGCATAATGTGGCGCTATGCAAAACATCGAATTGCAAGATTCGAATAAGTTTGTAGAGATACCAGATAAACTAGTGCTTAGTGCTGCATCAACACCGTGAAATTATGCGATATGAGCTTCGTCGATATTGATCGTTCATCGTTAATTCCACTTTGCATAATTTGACCATGTTATCTACTGTGCTATAGCTTATTTGGTCTAGGAATGTCAGCGCTCAAATGTCAATTCGAAAAGCACAACCGATTTCGTGACAATCGTCTATCGGCGCTCCTTATCAGCCATTATCAGTTGCCATCACCTCCGGCCGCCTACCACTGCTGTCCCTATTCTATTCCTTAAATCACTAGTGCGATTCAGGGTCCCATTCCTGTGGCACGAGATCTAATTTTCGTGACTTATAGACGGACACACACGCACACACAGACATTCTAGGTGGATTAAATATAGTAGGAATGCCTTCAATTCAATAAGATGATGTGCGGATACAGGGAAAAAGTAAATTGGTATCAAAACAAAATGGCAATGCATAATCGTAGATTAACATAGACAGAGCAAGATGAACAGACCGCGAGGGACTTGAACAGATCGAGTGATTTATTGATTAGCTAGAACTGAAAAGTAGCATTCGGAGATTGAATCCGCAAATGCAAAGTGTATGGATGTAGAAAAGAGACAGGAAAGATTCGAAGAAGGAAAGAGCAGAAGGAATAACAGAAGGAAGGTCAACATAGGGAGGGCACACTACGCTGACGGTGCTGAACGATGTAATGATAAGTGGGAAGTCAGGAGTCAGTCAGTTCCATATTTATGACGAAGCAAAATTTTACAAGGTCTGCATAGTTTGCACCTATTTGTCGCGTAATTCAGCAGCACCCGGAAGCTCGGAACCATCACCCTCTCCTTTGAGTTCCACAGATACATGGTATGGCCTACCGTCACTTATTGAAACAGAAGAGATGAGTGAACTCGGTAAGGTGTACGTCGAATTCTGAATAATTGAGCACTCTTGCTCACTGCCTGTCTGCCTATTGTACAGTCATCATAGAGGCTTTCGCAAGACCGGGTCCAGATGACGAAAAATGGGTTGCTCACACACATGACTATTTCGATAATGAGCAAGTTTATGTACGAAGGCCTTCCGTGAGTGAATGAAATAACATCAGTCTTGCTTCGTGCAGAAAGCGAAATAATCTCTTATTCGTTGTACCCAATTCAGAAGCCTTCGGTTGCAAGAAGACTGAGAATCGGCAAGCTCCAAAGGAAACGATGGTCTGCAATAATGCGAGAGGTACCAAAAAGTATGAAAATTTGACAGGGACTGCTCTTTTGAACTAAACGTTGAAATATAACTAGTATGCCCCTCTTGAGCGTGTTCAATCACTACTTCTTCAAAGATTTCTTTTGTGACTACTACGTGATAGACAGACTCCGTCATCGATATTATTCTGCAATCTGTTATGGTCGGATGGCCTACTCGGTGCTGGACCGCGGAAACCTTCATATTCCTGCCACACCCTTTTGTGAAACCATTGGTTTCGCAGAGAAAACTGATGCTCGCATAAGAATACAAAGCATTATAGTTTTGGGTAGTATGTCGCGTAGGGGAAAAGACAGCCCTGAACTGTAGCGAAATGCTCAAAGTTTCTCGCAAGAAAAAGCAACATGGCGTCACACAAAAACAAAAAATTTTGAGAGGATATTGTGTATATGTGTGTAGATATATGTATCTGTTGTAATTATACTGCCGCCATACTCGTTATTTATGATGATTTTTCCCCCATTTGTGTTTTTTTGTGCCTGTGCATACTCTCCTAACTGCATCACTCAGGTCGTCTACTCACCATTTTTACATTCTGCACGCTTGTGCTCGCATTGATTCCACTTCGAGATAGTACGTGGCATACTACAGGCAGAATTTTCTTTAGTCACTATTTTTAGTTCTGAGCTACCGACATTCCACTATCATTGTTAACACGTTGGCGACATTGCGTCCCAATGGTGGGACGCACGTTTTCTGCCGCGTGGGACAATGCGTCCCAATGGTGGGATGCAGCAAAGCAAATTTCTTTCTTCAACTGATTTGAAATCCACAAGTAATTAATTTTGATCAACATGCACAAGGGTATCTAAGGTGAAAATGATACACCCATATCTTTTCAACAAGTTTTTTTTTCATGCTTTGTATCGTCATCCAGCCCAGGTATCTTATCATCTCTGTCGATCAACAGATCGTCGAAGTTAGCATTCAGCTCTGTGAAGTCTTGCTGGTATCCATAGTCAATTAGGAGATTTGTTGCCATCCAATTCTTAGTCGAAATGTTTATACTCGCGAAACGTTGACTCTTTTACATGCCCATCACCTGGTTTAGCACTTCCTATCACTACCATGCAGTAATCCCTTATTCGAGTTCTCGAGGAGTATCTAAAGTTTTGCAGCGCTCACTACTTTGAATTAGCGGTCAAGGTACGCACGAAGTTCAGCGGGTTTGGAAAGGTGATATCAAAGCCCTAATGCTCGCACGCAATTCTCGGCACGGCGAGCTCGCGATGTCCCACGTGTCAGACACGTGAAAAAACGCGCGATCGCCAACGTGTTAAAGTCACATTCCACAATATCCAAATAAGTCGACTTACCTCAATCAGGAAGTAGATCCTCGGACAACTATCTGTGCTGCACTTTTTTCGAACCGCCGTGATACGCTGACACTGCGCTGCACCTGCTGGAACCCACTCTGACGCCACCCATTTTGCTCAGTTGACTAAGGGAGCCCAAGTGGTCCAGTGCATTCGAGCAGATGAAGTGGCGTGATAGCGCCTTGTGGGTGCGCGAAAAGGTGCAGCCTAAATAGTTGCTTAAGGAACTACTGCCTCAAGAAGGTGAACTGATCAACTTGGTTATCGTCGAGTGTGCCTTCACCTTCAGTTCTGGTCGTTCCTACAAAATCATACACGGTACGCTGTGCGCACTGTGGTCACACTTTTGCGCAACTATGTGAAGTTTTCAAAATTTGTTTTCCTGGACCCCGGAATATTTCAAAAGACTGTCCCCATAAAGTGGTAATGAGCAAGAGGTGTGCACTTGGCATTGCGCACTTTTAGAAAGTTAATACGCGGAAACTTAAAAAATAACGACAAGTCACTATAGCCGTGTTATAGTGGCGGAGCACTGGATGAAAATTTCCTTCTGTTTTCTTCGTTCTTTTTGTGACATAAACTGCTTCATTGCTTCTCTCCTCAAACCTTTTGAACTCTTTTGATCTCCTTATCAAAAACTGTTCAATTCTTTATTGTTCAAAGCTTCTATGATAGCATTTTAGCCTCTATGAGCTCCCATTTACAACGCTGTAAAGTTGTGCGAACAAGAACTGTTCTCCTATGTGAAAAACTGTAGAAGTGTTCAATATTCTAGTGTCTTTCTATTCATTAAAGCGCAAGTTATGGGTTTCAAAATTTCAGATGGCTGTGCGTCATCCACTCCCTATCAATCCGGCACCGTTTCCTTTGTCAAAAGCAATGGATGAATTAAAACTTAGACCTGAAAAACGATTTACTATGCCACATAACTGAATCATTTTTACAGTGGTGCACTTCACTATAGCGTAATTATAAATGCAGTGTTACATATTAGTACTTCTACTAGTGATCGATGAAAAGCAACTGATATATCGACCGCTTCATATAATAAAACTTATTCAATGTTGTAGCATCGCATGTTCGCTAATGCCAACCGACGTATATATGTGGCAATCATGTCATGGTCTCATTTTGTATGTGAGGAAGCCAAAATGTGCTGAAATAACGCGACATAGACCAATTTATTATTAGAATTATGCATTCATTATTAAAACATAAGGTTCATGCTTACATGCAAATATGACCTCGGTCTCTTCTGCGAGCTTTACGGGGGTTGTTGCCAAAGGCTGCCCCAACAGGCGGTCTGTTGATGTGTAGGGAGTGGAGCACCCTGCAATGCACGAAATGGATACGCTGCACCAAGATATCTAAAAGCCACGATGCCTTTTAGCTTTAATCCCATCCTCGTCGCTACTTTTACGCCATTATATTGTTATAGCGATGCACAGGCCTCAGTCCGTGGTCATAACATTTTGAGGTTTTGTGGCTGAATGCTGCTGTTGGCCTCATAGTATTGATATATTATATCGATGCAAATATCCCCCTACATTATAAAGTATTGACTGCCTAATAAGACCTTGCCATACTGAGAAGGACAGAGGTGTCAACCTGAATCTCCTTGATACATGTGATCATCAGACATTTCATAGTGTACACTATCGATACGATCGTTTTTTTTTTCAACGCAATTATGAGCACGGCGCGACGATCGCCTGCAATAGGTTGCTGGTGATCGTCGCGGCAACCGTCAGATGCTTTCTTTGGAGCAGTCTTAACAGAGTTGATTGAATTGTAAAGGTGATGCAGGTTCAGCTCTTCTAAAAGAAGTAGTTGAGCAACTTGGGTTCTGAGCCTGCGGGGCTGACGACGGGAAATCCGAGTGGAGTAGCTCTGGTCAGTTGCTGTAAGGTCTTGGTACAGTATGGGATAAGCGGTGAGTGGAGTGGTCGATCACGAGAAAGCTAATTCTTTATTCTCGCTGATTCAGATGGACCTCGACCCTGTCAATGTATACAACATAGCTAGCTATACTTCGGTCAGCTTGCATTGTTCGCAGTGTGTGTTCTTTCAAACACCCTTTCACCAGGGATTTGTAAATATATTGCCTAAGTCGGAGTGGACCTGGCAACAGCGCCGCACTAACCTTAGGAAGAAAGGAATTCTGTGTAAGTCAGAGTTCAATAGAAAGTCAGTTGACAAGAATGTCTAGATGGCAAAGCAAGAGACCCACTTGCCTTTGAACGAAAGAAGGATGATAGGGAGATTGTAACGTGTAGAACACGTTGATATGTATTATTATAGGTTCCTGCCTAAATCTTGCGATGTGAGGAATGCTATGTGATCCGAATAGTTGTGTATTCCATACAATCTCGTTGTATTGATCCTTCATTACAATGCACTAATGTCGCTGTATTGTTTGCATCAAGTATATCTACACGATACGAGAAGTTCTTATCGATCGGTTTTTTCTGTTAATCCCACGCCAGATCTGCTTCCTTCTTCTTTTCCCGATCAACATCCACTTTTCGCACCCTCACTGCCATGTGATTTCGTAACTTGAGAGCAGTTGCCTGACCGTCTACCAGTGAGCGGCTCCTATCTATTGCACCACTACGCCATCATAAACTGTGAGTATTTGGTGTTTGCCATCATTCACCCGGTTTCACAATCCATTGGAGCAAAAGCTCCATAAGAGCGACACTCTCAGAATCTATTGTGGTTCCGCTACTTTTGGATCTTACCAATTATTAGTAACCAGAATCACTTCAAGCATATCCAGTGATTTTCACAGAAATTATATGAGGTGGTCTCATTCATATGTAGAAAGAATCGGCCCAAAACATTAAAAGGCCCACGTTGAGAGATGTGATTTTTTACGAATGTCTTCTGGACCCTTCTTTCCTGGGTGACGAAACAGTTGCTGATAACGGTGCCGCAGCCGCTGCGTACGCCACCTGTTATCACTATAGAGTATTCGTTTCATTCTTCTTGGATTGAGAGATACGAAGCTTGTTGCCTACCCACCTACATGTGGTTTGACGTCCACTGAGGAAAATGATGTTCTCGAAGATTTGATGATAGGCACCTGATGGGCAGCAGTAACACTTGTCGTACCTATGCGACAACTGACAGACCCCTAAATGCTCATGACTTCCAGAAGCTTCAAGCAGTTCGGTTACCTTATCAAGTGAATGTGCTGTCCTTCTTTGACAGAAGATCTCCAAAGCATTATAATTGGAAATGAATGCTAGGCACTCTTTCTTAACCATGAGAGAGTGCACTAATAGCGGGGTCTCTGAGTGTGGCAGCAGCTGGATTTCAGATCAGATCCATTTGCTCCAGAACCCTTAGGAATGTCACAATCAGAGTTGCACTATTCGGTATTCCTGTATAACGAGTACCATTTGTGCCGAACATCTTCAAATACTAGCTGACACTTGCTCTCACCGTTTTCCAGAAAGCAAATGATTTGTGACCCATGGCCATGTATACCAGCATGTTTCAAAGAGGAGCCGGTAGATAAAAAGGAGCCGAGCTCTGAAGTTTCGCGTCATCCTACATTTTTAATTCCCTCGCATGTTACGAATACCGCCTTGTCGAGGCCTCGAGCGTTACATAATGAACAATGAGTTTCATAGCCGTAGTTGGGAACGGAATGTGGGACTGCTTACGTAACTTTCTCTTCCTACGAAGCGTCTCCAACCGCGGCGGATGAGGGGGCGGGCACTTGCTCGGAGGCCCCGACCACCGGGCCAAGACTTTGCGGTGCTCTATCTCAACCGTATTCACATTTTTTCGCGCAAAAATTTGCATGCGGCTCACATCAGGCAAATACGAGAAAAATATATGGGTAGCAGAAAAGCTCACTTTTCGTGGACGATTCCCTCAAATGACACATTGTGGATCTTGTGCACTTGCATTATCTGCTAGAAATCGGTATGCTTCCTCGTTCTTGCATTACAATACATAAACATGTCATGAACGTGACGAGGAACACTTACATCCGCCATGTAATAAGCGGTTTGAAAGTTCTTTTCCTTTCTCATGTATATGTCCTCCGAGACCCTTTCAGAGCAGCAGAAATGAATAAGAACAGTACGGTAGTTGTTCTCATAACCGCCCTCCCACTGCGTTTGCTAGAGGTAGCTTTTGCCTCAGTTATTGGGCCCATGTAAAGATCCTTAGGTTTGTATTTTGTTCATTGCAATTCATTTTACAATTCGGACAAGCGAACAAGTAAGTTATCAAACCAATCAATAGTTACCATTAGAAACTGTCTAAAAAAGAATAGGCCAAATATATGTGCCATGAGTATGGCTACAAATAGATAATATGTAGATATGATGACACGGCACAAATTCCAGTATATCAACTGACGAGATGCCCAGAATTGGAAGTATGCAGGACTACAACGTCCCATGTTAACTGTTGCTACTGCTGTTGCTTGGTACGAAACTGTTGCTTACTGAAGTTAAGCAACAGTTTCGTACCAGTGGATATGCAATGTTACAACGAGACAGCACATAAAGTGTCAGACTAGACAACATCTACGCAGCTTAAAAAATGTCAGAAAAAAACTTATCGGAAAATAAGTTCATTCTTCCGCCAGAAGGGGACTGGCCAGAGAATGACATGAATTGTAACCCGAAAACATACAAGAATGAGAGAACTCATAACAATCTATGATACATGGTATGAAATTTGCGAAACATGACAGAAGTCAGTAAAGGTCAAGCAATCTCGACGTACACAACACACGACTTCATTCCATGTTATGTCCTGAAAGTATAAAAGATCAGAGTTCAGCTGGACCAGCTGATTGCTGATTGTAAGAGAACAACAATCGACCAAAAGGCATGACTTATTGAAAGTATGCAACTGCTGAGCACAGTTGCACACCTTCAATCATTCACAATTCCATAACTTTGAGTTGTCGATCAGCAGTTAAACAAGGTCATAACAGAGCGCATGTCTATGACGAAATTTTCATCATCCTGAGAGAAAATGGAAAGGTTAGTCTACACATGCAGTTCTTTTATGTCAGCAAAGTAGCACGGAAATGAGTTAAACTAGCACGCCATTGCAAACACTCTTAATAAATTAAGAAGATGTACTCTAGAGTGACCTAACGGGGGAAGTAAGGCGCTGTGAGGCATCATATTTCCATTCCTATACTGCTGGAGAGTGGCAAAAGCAATATTCTAGTGTGTAATGCCGCGAGGAAGGGAGGGAACACCCTTTTTCTCGTGTCTTTCCTTGGATGGAGGGGAAAGCCCCTCCAGCCCCTCCAAGTTGGTGGAAAATTGATCGCCCAATTCTGCTCAACAATTCATATAAGGGCAGCTTCAGAAATCCTGTCAGCTATACAGCTAGACGTGGCCGTCTGCTTCCACTGCGCACGACACCGTTTGCAAACCAATTAGAGGGTGACTGGATTCGCTTCTCTCAAAGATTTAGTAAGTGTCCGACTTGATGAGAATTTCTGATCTGGGTGGTTGGAAGCACAGGCAGGCTGAGATAGAAGAGCAAGTCGGAGAATGTCGGCTGGCAAAGCATCCACGGTATGGGAAATGTGCCGCAACATAACTGTGCATGAGGAGCGTTTGACTACCTCAGATCACGCGAGACCACCGTTGCCCGTAGGCCACGTTCATACTTTGCGGCGGCGGTGGCCCTGCGTGGTTGCGGGTCTCTGCGTTTCCGCCTGTGCTGCCCTGTCTCGTTGCCTGCATCCCCTCTGCACTTCCCCCTTGCCACTCTTCTGTCTGCTTGTGAAGGCGCCTTAGCGCGGCCATTTCACAAAGGAACCAGCAGGGCATTTAGTTCTTACGGTGAACACGTTGAATGCACATTCTTACTTGTATTAAAATCAACAGAGTTTCCAGAAACCCTTGTCATCTCGGGGATCGCATCTAAAATGAAACGACAAAATATTGTCGCTGACGCCATGACAATCGACCGCAAGTCAAGTTGCAAGAAAATTGACTACCTAGTTATGAATAAAAAAATTTACGTTTTACTAACCAGGTGCTGCATGTTCCCCACCTCCATAGCTCGAAGAGTATTCAGCACATGTCCGAGGCTGTTTTTAGCGGACACACGATCTGACCCGTTTCAAGGAAAACGCTGAACACACAGAAACCCAAGTAGGAAATAATCATCACGAGACCTGAAATAAAAAGGCTTCACTAGATTACACCGTACCTTCTGCCGTCTCCCCGCTGATAATATCAGGATAAATAATAAACCAAATGTCAACAACATTTACGCAAGCCTAGGTTGACAAGTGTAAGTCTTTCCTAAAGGCGACACATTCCATAATTCTGGCATCTGCGTACAGCATCCCCATTATTCTCATATGATTAGTGTTTTATTCATTCTTTTATAATGTGCTGCTAAGGAGGCACTCAAATTGCATATTCGACATTCACTTTTTCTGCTGTTTGATTCGTGAAGAAAATCTGCAGAGAGTTGAGCGAGAATCACGAAAATCAGCTCCCATCGTATCTTGGCGATCGACCATCACTATAGATTTGGACGACTACAATGTATTGATTTTTATGTCAATGAAGACCATTGCTTCGGCCAGCAAAAGAAATTCAAGTCAGTGAACTCAAGCATTGCTGGATGTAAGGCTGGAGACAAGTTGTGAGTAAGCGAAAGTAGTGTTACAAAATGCTCACATGCAGTTCGGAAAGAGCCACAAGAGAAAAAGGCGTTCGGCACACACGTTGCACCTTCACTATTTGACCTTCACTACTTCACCTGCACGGTACGGAGAAGAACCTCTTTGATGTATTTTGATCGCCGACCAAATTTGGACGTATTGCGTCGTAGGTATATGGGTAACGGAAAAGCTCCAATTACCGTGAACGATTCCTTTAAAGGCACTTTCCAGGATTAGGAAAACATTGCAGCCCTTTCACATGACCTAATAGTTCCGCAAGCGGGCAGGAAGGCTATGCACATATCGAAGCGCGATGATGAGTCATCGCAGCGCGCGGAGCTCTTGAATCCAGCTTGGCCGCACCCTGGAGCTCGGGCGCGCCCATTTCAGACGTGATTGTTGGCAATGACGGTGGCAATGATGGCAACAACGTGGCAAATGAGGCCTACGATTTGTGTGATAATACAAGATAAGGAAGAGATGCCAATGATAAAGGAGATGTTGACATGAGGAAACAGGTGATATCCCAGAGTTCCTCATGATTCCATTCAGCGAGAACTGGTTGAAAGGCTTGTTTTCATGCCGTAATCACGTCCAAGCCCAGATGACAGAAGACCTTATATTTGCCCTTTCCGGGGACTCTTTCCGGATTTTTCTTTCTTGGCGTACTCCTCAGCATCTTTGATTTCACAGTTTAGCGCTTTAACCCACTCAGGTAATCCTGGTGTGCCTTTAAGCTCATTGTACGAAATCGATGCCTTTTATCAGCAGCTGTTGTAGAATTCTAATTTCTTTGCCTGTGCCTATTCGGTGTGTATTGTTAAGACAGAGTTGCGTGGCGCGGCATATGGCGTGCGAGGCAGGTGGCACCGTACATGATCTTGCCCACTTCTAGCTTGCCCGACCTCTCCAGACCCATTCCCAACTTGCCCGATTTCGGACAAAAAATAAGAGCGGAATTGAATTGGAGCACCGGCCATTTTAGCGCAAGTCACGCTCACCATAGGCGGTGCCTATGAGCTCCATGAACTTCAGTCAACCCCTTCTCACTCCAAACCTGCGACTCCTAAGCTGTCCTCTATCCAGTTTAACTGAGTTCCACAGCTGAACCCCCCTCCCCCCTCCCGCCTCCCCAACCAACTGCATTTCAAATGGAACAAATATGGGAGACAAGCGAATGAGGTGCTCATTCGGATCCAGAATGAAATATCGACGATGTTTTGATTGTATTGTTCATGGACGAATGAGGTGCCATTCGGATCCAAGATGAAATATCGACGATGTTTTGATTATAAGGCCCATAGATGAACAAATCTCTCTGCAGTTTAACTAAGAGTGCCTTATGTGACAAACAGATACACACAAATACATCAAACTTGAATGAGCTAAGAGTGCATTATGTACCGGACAGACGGACACACAGACAAAGGCACCAAACTTCTGGTGGGCTTAGTTCTTATGTGCTCCGTACACTTATACTGGCCCCTACCAAATACTAACTTTCCCGACCTTTACAGGCCGATCCCTTAGTTACCCGACGTTTTGAACATTTCTGCGCAAGTCCCGGCCACTGTGGGCGGGGCTAGGCCTAGTTCTCACTTCGTGTTATGATCTTCGTGCACTTTGGTCAACCCTTGCACACTACTAACTTGCCCGACGCCTCCACGCTGAAGTTGAACTAGGAGTGCACTATGTGACAAACAGATCACACAAACACGTCAAGCCTCGTGTTGAACTAAGAGTGCATTATGCAACGGACAGACGGACACACACGCAAACACACCAAACTTCTGCTTTATATATATGAATAGGATATAGGATAGGATAGCATAGGATTATGATGTTCCACTCTCTTCTCCTCCTCAGAGGAATATGTAAGATCAAGCAATGGAAAATCAAGTCAGTGGAAGGGGTAGATAACAAAGTTACCGAATATTTTGTCCATTTTCCACCGCGATAGCGCAATAGCAAGTACCAAGAAAACAAGCATAAGAAATAGCATTCCAACGCTGCATATGAGACCATTTGATATCACAGCCACTGCAAAAATGCTTTTTTTCGAGATTCACCAAAGATGTTCAAGACTTATCCGCAATGCGATTTCCAGGATAATCTACAAAATAAGCCAGAAACAAAGAAAAAGTTACAGGTAACGTCAAAATCATTAAAAAGGTACCTGTTGGAAAGGCACTACCCGAAAATCGAAACAAGGCGATTATGAAATAAAGAATCCATGGGACCGGAAGCCTGCAATAAATGTTTCCAAAATATCTCAAGTATTTTTTGGAAGTAAGAACTTCATGTTATGGCACGTTGGCAATTGTAACGCGATGTTAATGCAGAGCAATCCCACAATTCTTCTACGGTGAGATGAGATTCCAAGCTTCAAAATGCTGAAGACGAGAACACAGGAAATTTCCAGAACTTTTCCATACATATACTTTTGAAAATAAAATTATAACTACAAATGCTTGAAACATCCGAAAAATAAACATTACTGGCCTCCCTCTGCACCTGCCCATATACTGATCACTGCAAAGCTTTGGAATGCTACCGTTACGAAAAGTCCCACAGTTGTCAATACGTAATTATGTCTTACCCAACGCAGATGTCGAAAAGGTTGCTACCTATCGAACTGGATACAGCCATATCGCCAAGCCCTTTTCTGGCCACAATCACGCTGAAAGGAATCTGTTGCCGTCACGACATTTATGTAGTAATACACGGTAAGGAACGAAGTTACACTTGAACTAAATCACTACGTCGTTTATAATTTCAATTTACTGTGGCAGTTTCACTGATAAGACGTACCATGTGACGTCCCGTTGCAGCACATCTACATACATACTAGATCACAGCCTATTTCATCAGATGGCACATTTCGCAATAATTTTTGGTGGGTTATCATGTTCAATAGAAGGAGCCGAGGTCCAATAGTATTTTACTATCTATTTATTACATGTAATAAAACATGTGAGGAAAGAATAATGTGAAGCTCCACAATGAGAGTGCAGCCCTACCAGTTGTAGAACGATCTATCTGCTTGCAGAGGGAGTAGGACTAACAGTCGCGAGTACTGTCTTCATCCAAAATTGGTATCATTGGAGGAATCGTTCACGGAAGAATGAGTTTTTCTGACCCAAATTTTATGTTGTACTTTCCCAGTGTGGGCCGCATGCAACGTTTCACGCGAAAAAATGTGAATCCGGCCAAGATACAGCACCACAAATATCGATTGGGTGGGCGGGGCCTCCCAGCAAGTGCCCACCCTGTCGTCCGCTGCGCTCGGAGCGGCACTGTAGGAATAGAAGGTTACGTAAACAGTCCCACTCTCCGTTAGCAACGCGGTGGACAACCTTATGGGCTTTTACGTTACGTTACGGGCTAGGCTCAGCCCTCACGGCCGAGAATTTGGGGAGCTGCATCTCAGCCGTATTCCACTTTTTCGCATTAAACTTTCATGCGGCCCTTACAAGGCAGATACAGCGTAAATATGGGTGGCAAAAAAACTTATTTTTTTTGTGGACGAATCCTTTGAGCGAAGTAGTGCAGATGCAGAATTTTGTGCGCATTACTTTTTTAAAAGCATGAGGCTTCCTATCAAAGTATGTCGCATAACACCCTGCACAATTCCTTTCGACAATTGAAAGGTTCTTTACCTACCTCGTTATCAAATCAGGAATACTTGTACCGGCTGCTAGGATCGTGAGCCCCATTATCTAAAAAACTTTTTTTTTGGCAATCTGAGCTTATGCATCTCCTGCAACGATTGTTTCTCAAGGAAATAGTAGTTACTCACTTCTGTAGGAATGGCAAAAGTCTCTCCAATAACATTCGCCCACCATACCATTAAATAAGAGAATAGTGCGATCCACAGTACGGAACCGATGAATGTCACTGCGAACCAAGGCTTCCAAGACTGAAACAAAGACTTGGCAATAAGTATCGTGATCCGCAGCTCGTTCACTTCAAATTGACATAGAACATTTCGGGATACGGCTTTCTGATAGCTTTCTGAAGTGAATTAGAGTTCATCACAAAGTTGGTATGGCGCAGAATTACGCTACGGGTTCATTTACGCAGGCCGTAATCAACCAACCATTCGTGATGTCAACAGCGTCCCTGCTTCGGCGCTTTCTGAAGTGAATTAGAGTTCATCACAAAGCCATCATCCTACTACACATATATAATCGGGTAAGTGTGTCTGTTGGTGTGTGTGTCTGTCTGTTTGACCGGAAATCCATATCTCGCGTCGCAGTGAAGCTGGGACTCTGATTTTTCAAAGTGATATGGGGGGTGGTAAGGGGACACCAGTGGTGAGGGGAAGAAAGTGATAGCAACTAATAGGGGCTGATAAGGAGCTATGAAAGGCGAATGGCGGGAAATTGATATCTCGCGTCGCAGCAAAGATGGGATCCTGAATTTCACATACCAGTTGGGCTGGCGCATACTGCTGGCGCGTCACACATGGAAGCATGCAAAATGAGCTTGATCGATATATCGACTGATGCGGAAAGACGAGATTCACGAGAGAGATTTTGTTTCCTTTCCCGTTTTTGCGAATACCCTGTTTCTGCGAACCGTTCGAATGATGATACTGATTGATTGATATCGATCGAGCCCATTTAGCATGCTTTCATGTATGACGCGCGCAGTAGTGTGCCCTCGCTCAACTGGTATCCTTTATAAATGGTTGTCTACAAAATGTAGAGCGTTGCTACGGCCCTGCCAGGAGAAGTGCCCCCACGCTATTTGATGACATTCTGAATTGAATTTTTTGAATTTGGACAATTTTTCCCCCACTCTACCTAGCAAAGTTCCCATTATATTCTTTTGAGATCTGGACTCATCGATTGACAATCGATCTACTTTTTTGCAAAACACTCATTCATCCTATAATAAGAGTCTTAAAGGCACCGAACAGAAGGAGGAATGGAGGATTCCAGAATTGGGAGCCATGTTTTCGTGAATGAAAAGGGCAGTTGTGAGGAGATAATCAGAGGCGAAGAACGCGTTGAGAAGCACGTCATTGGAGTCTTTATTGTAATCTCGCCACGCTTCACTTTGAACTGCAGCGCTTCACTGGCCGAGTTGTCGCGTTAGCGAAGCAACTTCCGCAGCAGGCTGGCATAGTTTCTCGCCGTCTGCATCTATCCCTCAGCGTCTAGTGGGATAGAGTGGGTGAAAGAGGAAAGGTGAGGAGGGGATCCCATTTCCCGCGTTTTTGTCGTTACATTCAATTTTTTTCTCTGCTGATACACTGCTTAGTATTTGGGATACTGCTCTGGTATTTGTCCCTTAGCTGCAGCAAGTTAGACCGCCTTTTCCTATGCTATATGAATGCTTTCCATCGGGGCAAAAAATTGAAACCTAACTTACCGGTTTCCTTACGTCCGGAAGTGTGACCGAAAGAGGAAATGTGATAGGCGCCAGGAGCACGTAGATCACCCGCTTCAGTGGAGTTTCTGGCCATGAGAGATCTAACGGCTGCTCCTCGTTAGAGTTAAAAGACATCTGAATGGCGTGAATTGAAAATGATGTCAATTGACACGGGAGAAAAGGTAATGTGGTGAGATTGATGATTTTCCGAAAAAAAAGAAATGGTGAATCGAACTATCAAAAAATGTAAGTGTCTCAAATCAGTGGCAATTACCCTGTTCTGTGATGTGGGCCACACCGGCACGACCTCACCACACCGCCACCCCTCTCTCCATCAGTTTACGGCACACTCGCACTTGATCGTGCTCAATGCATGGAACTGTTCTGGCTCGAGCACAAAAATCCTTCAGTATGACATGATGTCTCCTTTTAAATTCGTGCCGCAACCACCCGAATTGCTCGTTTTCCTTCTGTCACAACCGCTTGAAGACACCAGGATGAGGCAATTTGAGCCTACGGTATGCACTTGCAGTTTGTTCGGTTTGCCGCAATTGCTTACATGACACCTTAGCAAGACGTAAAGTGTGAATCTATTGCATTTTTCGTCGAAAACACTTTCCCTTTCTCTAGTTTTTACTCTCCCTTTCATTGCTTCACTAATTTGCCTTTCGTTGTATCACTTGTTTATAATCATCATGAATAAAATCGAATTCCTCCTACGTGACATCAAATGACAATGGGTCGACCTTCTATGCCCGCCGCCAGCAGGACACCTGGGCACTGAAGCGCTCAGCACGCAATGATGCACGCTAGAACCACAGTAGCGCCCCAAGTGCCATCTTTTCAGCGCGAGTTTTGCTACTCGTTATCTCTTCTGAGCTTGAATGTTCGTTTACAGAGAATGTTGTTTCCGAATGTGCTTTTCTTCCCTGCTGCCTTTCCGGACCCTTCAGAAGCACATCGTGTGTCCAGGAACCGATGGTTCGGGTTATCGTCATTGCTTGGTGACCATAGCATTAAGAGGTATGGCGGAAACGCCCATAGCACTCTTCCAACAGTGACGGTTCAGCTTGACCCTTCTTTCAAAAAGAGTCGGGATGTGCTTTAAATCAGAAAAAGTGATAATTTACTATTTGTAAAAGAAATCGATCGGCAAGATCGGTTTTATATTCCGAAGCATTATTCAGATTTTTTGGCCAAGCATTTCCTCTTATTGAGATTTTCGAGCCGATCACGTATGTCAACTTCCATTATCCGATTTTGCACATGTGTGTGGTGATAATTAATAATAAAAAATAAAAACTCCGTAATTTCTATTACTTTGTCGATGTTAAGAGGCGGTATATTAATGACCTTATCGGGCTGCGTAGAATTCTCCAACCTCGCATTACCATTTTGAACGCTGCTAACCTACAAAGAAATAGTATAATATATACGGTGAGATAAAATAGCATCACGTACCGATTCACGAACATCTTCATTTACAGGAGTGATTCTATTGCCATGGCCTTCCATTGATCCGTTCACGGTCTTGATTGGTTTGCAGTTGTCTGCAAGTATGCAGATTTGTATTCGACTCGATTTGCTATTCTTTGCTTATCTGAATGTTATTACGAGGAAAATACCGCTAGAAAAGAGCTGCTCACATCAGTTCGTAAGAGGCAAGGGCGCAGTAGCAGTAGTCATTTGAGGTACTGAGAGGAGATAGGCATGAGTGCATCTTTGCTTTCATCGGGCACATACGCTAACCCGCTCACCCTACACATGCCTGGTCCCAGTAAACCCTAGCAATATCATATTTTTGACTAAATTTTTGCCGTTCTATCCTCAGCATGGATCTAGGCACTGTATTTTTATTGACTCATTGCTTTAATTTCTATGCTACCCTTATATCCGTTCATCCGGGTGTATATCGTTAGGACAGAAACGTCGCGTGCCGAACACGGCCACGCGACGTTTCTGTCCTAACGATATACACCCCCCGCTCATCCGATCATACAATTCTAGAATTCATGAAGTAGATGGTTCTAGCTGAGTGCTGGTTGCATTGTTTCTCTAATCGATATTTTGCGTATAAATGAATAAACAAATAAACAAATGTAACCAAATTTTTGTTGTATTTACTTACGACAAAAAATTTCGTGGCCACCCGCGGCGAGCGGCGCGGCGGTGCAAGTGCCAGTGGCAGGGCACGGCAGCCTACAAGCGAGGCAGTGTTGCATGGGTGGAGTAGGCAGCGTGGCATGGGTGCAGGAGGCAGTGTGGCATGGGTGGAAGTGCAGAGGTGACGCAGCCACGCTCTGCCGGGCTCTTAAGGGCATTCGATTCGACAATTCGTACTAGTGGGGCCGCGAGTGCGGCACCGTGAAGCGATTTTCTGTCGTAGGTAGACACTTCCCAAAATTTTGAGTTGTGAGCCAGGGACATGTATCGAAGGTAATTAGGTACTAAAAAAAGGTGAGCACTTTAATTGACCTCAATCACTAAAATCTCGTAGCAAGTGGCAGCAAAACCAAAGTGGGTGTGTGAAGGCCTTCGAATTAGGTCAATGTACAACGCTCGTTTTTGCGCGACCAATTCGTAACGGAAGCGGCAAGACGGTGGTCGCGCACGGTGACCAAATACTTGGGCCTCCGTGACCCAATAACAATTAGAGTGTCCTGTCACCTGGAGTTACTGCTTTGAAAGTGTCCTCTTGGAAGAGATTCAGCTAAATATGGGAAAACTCAAAATCACTTGCTGAAGTGATGCTCATGGTACTAGTATTTTCATCGGTCGTTTCGGATTCCTCCATTGAAAGACGGAGTCCCTACCAACATTAGTCACAAGCAATATTAATCGAGTGTAAACCAAGGGGCGTTGATGCGGCGTGCAGACGAAGTCGGGTCATAGAGCCATAGCGATTTCTGTGGACTCCTAGCAACCGTTAACAGTCAACTCTACTCTTAGCCGTATCCCCTTGAACTAACGTGTAGGGATGCAAATCGTGTAAGACGAATGTCGCACACAAAGCCCCTTGACGCCGTATCGGCGTCTCCCAGCCTACACCTAACTGAGCGCAGGCTAACCAAGTCTATACCTGCGGGATAGACGAACTGGTATCAGACTGGTGTGGGAGGATAAAGGCGCTTACTTGTATAAGAGTTTCACACCTGGCCCTCCAGGCTAGAACCCCATGAGCCTTTTTTCGAATCAAGGAATCAAGTAAGGAAACCCACTTGTCCTGACAAAAAGCTGTTCCTGTTTTGGCTGCACTGTGACAGTCTTCACTTGTTGTTCCTTGTTCCGTTGATCTGCTTCTGGAATGAAGGAAGATCTCATGCAGCAAACCAATATACTGTATGACCCCTTTGTTGCTTGATCAAAGCTGCGACATATCACCTAATACCGGGTGGGGATCTTTAGTTAGGATTGACCCTCCACGATTTCTGCCTCGCACCTTCTCTAATTACTTCGCATCTCTCCCAAGGGATGACCTTTCTAATTGTCTTCGCTTACCTCAATATCTACTATAGCTACGCTATCAATCCATACGGTTAGAAGCCTTTTTCTTGTTCATATTTTCAAAACACTTATACATGTTTACATATGCCATCACGCTTATCACCCTGAATCACTTGAAATGCTTTCACAGGCTGCTATATGTTGACAGTCCTCTTGGTGTGTCTGAAGAATTTGCCACCGTATATAAGGAAAGACCGCAAGATCGGGGTTGGTTTTTCGTCCTCAGCGTATGCAATAACTTCCGGCTCAAGGTCCCCTTTTCCTGTCGTCTATTCAATAACTCGTCAATAACGCCGAAATCGCTCAACAATATTCGTAGATGATCTGATCTTAATAAAATCGAAGGCTATCTTTGTACGACAGCAGAAGGTATCTTCAGTAAATATTATCCGCGTGGCTAAGAAGGCGAGTAAGAAAACACACATTTACTGCGCAAGGAACAGAAAGCGTGGAATTAAGTTGGGATAAAGAGATTTGCAGAGTTAATTGGAATTAGTAAGAATTCATGATAAAAAGAGAGTGTTAAAATGAGAAGAGGGAAACAATGTGTCTGAAATGAAAAGAACTAATTGAGCAACATTGGCTTCTTTCTGGAAGCCAAATAAAAGGGAACAAGTATGTATTCATTAGGGGTAATTCTGGTAGATTTCTGAGTTTCTGAGCTCCGAGTCCAAAAACGTTCGTGAGAAACAAGGTACTTTCTATCTACGTCCAGCTATATAACTAAAACTTCTATGCAACTTCAAAATTCTGTTTTTTCTGCTTCATAATGATTCCATTCAATGTAGTTATTCCATTTAGCTGATGTTATAAAGATTTTAGTTACGTAGTTGATGAATCGATGAAGACAATCAGATCGGCCGATCAAGCGAGGTTATCCCTTGGGCGCATTCGGAGCGGTGCGAAGTAATTAGGGAAGGTGCGAGGTAGGAGCCGTGGAAGGTCAATCCTGACTAAAAACCCCCACCCCCTAATACCTAATCTGCGAAATTTGAAGACATCGCACGGAATTCTTTATTCAATTATGTATAGTCGCGTGATGTACTTATTCACGCAAAGGCGTTGATTTCTTGGAATGCTAATCTTTCTATGGGCATCTTAATAGGTTGGAAGCATAACCATCGGGAAGTTTCCTGATAGGCTTATAAAAAAGCCACAACAGATAAAATTAAGTCTTATTAGTAGATGCAACAGTTGTTTGAGAGCAACTCGGATTTTTTAAAGGCACACTATGCGATGATTAGATTAATGCTTCACTTTCTTTGGGCAAATAGATCCTTGGATAACTACTCATGCTGCACGATGCACCCAACAGTGCTGTGCCTACTTGGACAAAACCAAGCCACGCCCACCCAACTACATCACACTAGGCCTTAGACGAACGAATTTCAACGTGGTGCTCAGGAGGAGAAGAAAAACTTGAGGAGATAATCCAATGAAACAGCCATTTCCATGATGAAGGCAGCTTCCACACAGGAAATTCGTTCAGATCAGGAGTGATTTAATTGGGTGGACGTGGCTTAATTGTGTTCAAGCAGCCCCTAATGTGAGGGTGTATCGTGTAGCCGCAATAAAGGTTAAGCCTGAGCAGTATCCAAGGGCCTACTTGTTCAAAAAAGAAAGCCATTGATCTGATTATTACTATTAAGACTCATCTGATTTAAGCTTTCCTCAATACTTTATTCTGTATTTCCTCTATCAGATTGAACCGTATATTAGCCCAGCCATCAAGTGGAATAGCTAACCCATTTTTTGAGGCAGACAATATGTAATACCAGGTGGCAGGCGCTCCCGGTCACACGAGATCGAATCCCGCACCAATGCACACCCACTTCGACCAACCCTTCCGTTTCTTCGATAAAGGCGAACAGGCATCAACCTTGCCTACGAAAATGAAAGCAGTGACTTGTACATCATTTGGATCCTACAATCCATCACTTTAGCCAAATCGCATTCTTCTGCCCACCACGATTCCGAATGGAACTAGAATGCGCGGCGTATCTCAGTAAGGGGTTGAATACCATCAAAAACTTTATCCTTTATCCTTTTCTTGAATCACGAATCATTAAGGGGATGACATTGTCTGCTCGAGGAACCCTACTTTATGTTAAGAACAGTCCAGGGGTAAAATGTCAGGGTGAAAATGAGCAGCAACGCAATCCTAGTTGGCTCGGGTACGCTAAGTAAGATTGTGGACGGGAGAAAAGAGTGTGTGGGATGTAGTGCTTAACCACCTCATGCTTCCATCAATACAACAACAGAGAGCTGATAAAATTGTGGGGTAAAGTTACGGCTATTTAGGTTTGCGGGGTGATTATTAATTGTGAGATAAAATTATGTACGCGCTTCGCTTTCGAAGCTACGGTGTTCCAGTCCTAACATCAAGTCGAATCCAATTCATAAACTTCCTGATCTGTACCTTTACTCAGCCGGCTAGAGGGCAAATATTGTAGACATCAGTCCATAAACGGTTACAGCATGGGGTATCCATTACGACAGAGCTCTTCGAAAGCCCATGCAATGCAGGTGACGAACGATGGTGTAGCAGCTCGAGTTCGTGGCGCAACCCGTTTTTATAGAAGTTGGTCGTTCGGGGGCGTCCATAATCGTCACGGATCTTAACTCCGTCTTCAAAGCGATTGAACCAACGGCGAAAGGTGGGACCGGTCGCTGTGCCCCAGCAGGAGGCAGCGTTTGTCCTGGCACCTGTATCCCGCAAAAATGTGCCGAATTGGTGCTAGTAAAGGTAGATGGCTCGACGTTGACGTTAGTCCTTTACTGAACCATGCTTTGAGCACAGATGCGCGCGCTTTTATTTCATGAGCGTGAGGTTCGAGAGCCTTCTACGCTGACTCGGAACCATACTCGGAATTTCCGAAAGCAGCTTTGGGAAAATTTTCAAAATGATTTAAGTGGGACATAATTATGAACCGACGTAACAGTAGAACGACATCGGTTATCTCATCCTAAGTTCAAACCATGGAACAAGGAAGGTGACTTCTGGGCGGATAAGACTAGGAGATGGAGCAGACGAGAGCAGGAAAATAAATAATAAATATATTCGAAGTACAGTTCAAGATATTGTTAAGTCATTGAGCATAGTTGCAGGTCTGTGACAGTAACGCACCGGAAACGGTATCCGCAGCAATATGGAAAGAAACTCACTTCCGCCGCGCAGCAGACGTCTTCCTGCACCTACGTTTCCCACATGCTCAAACTTCTTAACCCAAAGAAAAAGAATTAAAAACGAATCACAGGTATGGGCTTGATACTGCACTGAGCTACCGCCATATCGAAAACACTTGGAATAAAACCGAGCAGGACAAAAAAGTTACTTCAGCAGTGGACGGAACGAGACTCGAATTATAGGTAGAGACGTCCAAGAGTTTTTATATTATCCCCGCCAGACTTGAACTAACTCACGCTTACCGTTTTCGTCTTCACTTCCGATTGCCATTTGAGCGAGGCCACTTCGTAATTGCGGTCCTCCATGAATCATGGGTATCGATCGACGGTGCTCGCGGTTGTACTGTGGATCCGTGCTTGAGGAAACGGCCAGACTCTGACAAAGGATAGCTTAGAATCCGAGTCAGTACAAATCAGAAAAAAAAACACAGGCTCAGTCTCTGTTTCCTATACGAAATGACAAGCACCAAGGGCGTGTTTTGGGATAGCGTGCATTTACGTGGCCTCCACTGAAGAGTTTCTCTCCACAGTAACAATCTAAGAATTTCCCTGTTTTGACTTGCTGTTAGCCATAGTTAACGAAGGTCTAGCCGTGGTGGCAAAGGAACGTCTGCACATGACGATGTTGGCTGTATAACACTATCTGATGATCATTATCCGGGGTAGAGTTGGGATGATGTGTTTTGAGCGCAATCCAGTATGCTGGTGATAAAAATTGTACTTCAGAATCCTGGAAATTGTGGATTGATCGCTTTCAGCTCCTTTTGAAATTTTATGATCTGGGCAATGACTTGCGGAGACATGGTCTGTCAAATTGATCTCTTTACTTCCTCAGACAAATCCTAAGCATTGCATTTCTTTGCACGGCCTGGTTTTCTTGAGCGACAGCCAGTCATTGTCCTCTCGCGAGAGTGGAGGGTTTTTATTTTGAAATGTATAATGAATCTTCATCGTCCTTTCCGCAGTGACGATGACGTTACAAATCAAGGCACCTTTATAAAAGTTTCAGTAGGAATCGGCAAGTTTCCAAGAAGCACTGAACAGCAATCTCCTCGTAATACGGCTCCCTCACCTTGTAAGGAGCTAGTTATATCCAATAGAATCAAGCGCGATGAAAATGCTCGAAAAAAAAGTACACACGCAACGCAATCTCAATAGAAATGGCGATTTCAATGCAGGGCTCGCACTAGGTGGCACGAGGTGCCGGCAAATATTCGGAATCGTTTTAGTATAGCAAAGAGGTGGCCACAAATGTGTGTTCATTCGATCGTATATCATGCAGTTCCTGAACCAGTTATTGCTTGTTTTCAAGGTGCATAGCGATTTGCTCAGAGCAGAATAATTTAGTTGGGTGCAAGCGCGCAATCATCACATATGGCACAGAGAGCACTTGAAAAATTTCCATCCGGTTGAGCTATATTAGAGATTATGGCGGTCTCGTTTGGATACCTTTCGGTCGTATGGCTGTTGATAGAAGGATAACCGTGGAGGGCGGTATAACCTTTAAGGCTGGCTGGCATAACGGCCTCTGCCGTCTGCATCATTCCCTTGTTCCAGGCCGCCGTCATACTTTGCGGTGCCAGCGGCAGGGCGTGGTTGCGTATCTCTGCGTCTCCGCCTATGCCACCCTGTCTTGTTGCCTGGGTCATCTCTGCACCTCGCCCATGCCACTCTCCCTCGCTGGCTGTGAACGCTGCCACGCCCTGCCAGCGGTGAGTATGAATGTGGCCTTACGTTGGGAACGCATGTTTCAAATGGTAGGAGTGAGTACACTTCCTTGGGTTTTTTGACCGTTTCATTCCGCCGTTCCTCCTCTCTCCTGGCGCTACTTGCTATCTCCATTTCCACAGCTTATAATTCGATAATTTAATTTGATGATTTTTAAGCAGTGGACGCACTATTTGATGCCACCACATCGCATAAACGCTTTCCTTCATAACGCCTGAATGACTTGATTTCACTGCTTTTGCCTGCATTGCAATCGCATAACACACTTCAATAAGAAAAAGTACAAAAAGAAGGGAGAAAACGAGGAAAAGAAGGAAGTTCAAAGAATTTCCCATGGAGGAGTTGATCTCTTCAGCCGTTTAGAACTCGAAAGCACTAACATTGGAACCGTCTTGACAGCCTAATTTCTACGTTTGATTACTGATTTTGGAAATGGCTTCCTTCCATTCGAGTATTGACTTTACAAAAGGGATGCGGTATTTGAGCTGAAATTACTTTTTTTCTTACTAATGTCATATATAAAAGAGGCGCTCACGCATAAGGTGTGGGTCACTGATTGTGAAAGTAATCGTAGGATTTTTCGAAACTCACACTCATTTGTGCCGATGTTGAAGAGCCGCCTCTGAGTAGATTTTTGACTCTTTGTTCCATCTGATTATTATATTTCATGAATATTCCATATATAATATAGATAAGGAACATAGTGAGTGCTTCGTTCCATGAAATTTTCTCATCAGCAAAGAAAATCACCAAAAAGAATAGTGCGATTATATAAAAGGTCATGTCTCTAAAGTAGATCATTTCAGTAACAGTCGACGAGAACTCTTGAAAAAAGCAAAATAAAAAAATAGAAAATCCAAAGTTCCACAAAAGTTCTTTCATCAGAAGTTATATTTCATCGACTTACCTGAATAACGGCCACCAAGTGAGATGAAGAACTTCGCGAGAAAACAACGTACAAAATGCCAATACACAAAGGATGTTGAACGTGGCGCTGCCTGTTAGAAATCACCCCGTTATTACACACTTAAAGCGCGTTTTTTATTCGAATATTTTCCGAAAAAATATCGGTCGTTAAGGGAATCGTCCACGGAAAAGAATTTCTTTGTTATCCTCATCTTTATGATGTATCGCCTAATGAAGGTCGCATGCAAAGCTTCACGCGGATTGAGAAAAAAATGAGAATTCGTCTAATATACAGCTCCTCCTATTCTCGGCCGGGTAGGTGGGGCCTCAAGGCAAGTGCCCACACCGTCGTACGCCACGGTCAAGTACGCATTGTAGGAACAGAAAGTTACGTATACAGACCCACTGTCCGTTTCCAATTGCGGCAGACGAGACGCGGCTTTTACTCGGAGGCCCCCCCCCCACCCGGCCGAGATTATGGGGAGCTGTATGTTAGCCGAATTCTCACTTTTCCGCGTGAAGCTTCGCATGGGACCTTCATTAGACGAATACAACATAAAAATCTGGGTAACAAAGAAAGTCATTTTTCCGTGGACGATTCGTTGGACTGGTTACTACGCTGATCATGGTAACGCTATGTTTGCATTTTATCTGGTCGTGGTTCAGGAACGAAACATCGTGTAGTGTGATTTAGCCGTTTTGACAGGCTCTCGGTTAGCAAGTTTTTGAAAAAGTTGTACGATCCCTAACTCCCAGAAAACAGTGTCGTGTAATGACGAAAACTCGTGGAGGAAAGGAGCTTCTATGATCCTTATAACTTCATTAAATGGAGGCAATCAGCCGCGTTCATACTTTGCGCCGCAGGGCGTGGCCGCGTTCAGTGGCAGCGAGGCAGAGTTGCGCGAGGTAGGTGTAGAGACGACGCAGGCAATGAGACAGGGTAGTACAAGTGGAGACGCAGAGACACGCAGCCACGATGTCCCTCCCTTTTCAAGGCACCTCATACCGACACTTAGATTAAAAACTTGTGATAATGTATACCACTTGAAATGCTGGTGATTTACTCATTTTCGAAGGTTCACGTGATTCATTACGAAGCTCTTCGTTCACGCATGATGATTACACCACATGGTTCCCTCCTGGGTAAGAGCATGAAATAGTACTGTGAGCCAATATTTGAAAAGAGGGTTCTCTATCGTTTTCTTTATTGCACGATGCGTACTTATAAGAACTAAAGAATATTCACACGGTAACTCCTCGCCCAGCAGGAGTGCGGTAGGATTTTGCCCATGGGTAAGGGAGCTTCATTAAGGCTAGATAGGATTTGATCTTATGGATCACAGAGCTGTTGGTCACCCTGTACGTACTTACACAGGTCATTTTCGAGTGTGGTTTGGAAGGCCCCGATGTGAGGTCGCAGACGATAATGAGCCATAGGCCCACGCCAATCTTCCTTTTTTACAGTAATTTGTACGGATGCAAACCGCGCTCGGCATACAAAGCCGCGCGCAGGTTCTCCTATGTCGCCTTTTGACCTATATACATAGCATTTTCACTATTCACTAGTTGACAGATATTTCTTGATCCCACGTCTATATCAAGAAACAAAATCACTAACCAACTATCGTCCCTATACCAACATTATTTTGTGCCACGAATACACCAAATACTGAAGTGAAAAACTCGGGTGCTGAGCCGCCAGCTGCCATGAACGTCGCACCAGCCACATCCTCAGAGATGTCGAACTAAAACAGATGATTTCTGCATGTAGCAGTATACACACCTTCACAGTACAAGTACAGTTTGTAAAATGTTCTTGGCACCCTCGCGGCGGTTACCATGTGGATCTACAGCGAGCCATTTAGAAACTGCTGCTTCTCATGTTGAAGGCACACTTCGCAGACAAGCTGCTGCCATTGGGAAGCTTAAGAACTCAGAAGGACAATGGCTGTATGTTTTAAGAATCAAGGCTGCGAATGCTAGGCCCCATGGCCACTCTCAGAGCGTTGACGCTAGCTACATGTCTAAAATATGCTCTATGGTTATCGCTGCCCTTTATAATCCCTTTCGGAGCGCCTGATAGGGCGTGGCCTACGGACATGGGTGAGTGACAAGAGTGAGAGTGTGTGGCGGAGTGAGAGAGTTTGATACATACTCACCCAGCTCCGTAGGCCACGCCCTATCAGGCGCTCCGAAATGGACTGTATGTCTGTTTTCCCATCTGAACGCGTACTACTTCTTTTCGCACCCCTTTCCTTCTACACTTGATTACATGCCCACTATTGATCAGTTCCACACCTTTATTTGCAGTCTTTGCGACGATATGCCCCGCTTCTTACTTTAGTAAGGGTCCACTGAGCGCATCAGCTTATGCTTTCGAAATTGTAGCCGCACAGGTAATCGGCTTGTCATAATGGGTGGAATGCACGGAAAAATTCAGTCGATTCAAGATGGAACGTAATCGCGTGAGGATATCGACAGCGTGACAAGGCCAGCCGTCAATCATAAACAAAGCAGATGAAGCCGTCAATTGTTCTAACGATTTCCATATTTCCAAAAAGTGTGAACACTCTACCACTTCGATCAGCACCGACAGACTAGGCACGAAGAACTCATCGCACACCACGGCCAACGCAACAAACATATAAACGAGACCGCCCAGGTGAAGTACAATGGCTCCATGTCGCCGTTGTTCCAACGTGAACAAATCCGATGGAAACTGATCAGACGATTCGTTTGCCACTGAAGCGATAATGCCAGATATTGTGCTGGAGTTTTAGGGATTACAGTTTTTACCGATTCTTCGTCGTGCGCATTCGTTTCTGCGCAAAGCTGCCCGTGGTACACGTCGTGGATGTGGTTCATCGCTCAGATCTGAAAAGCGCGACATGGTTATTTTCTGATTCGCAAACAAATGTCCAAGAACAGGGGCGAGAAATCCCTTTCCCTTACCGCCATACCTAAAGTTATGATTGTCTGTGTGTAACAAGTAGCACATTGACGGTTGCTTGCATTCTACGCATTCTCTTTTGGTATTCGCAACTAATACTGCTTCGTCTAGCCTTCTTGTATTTGGAGTTTTCTTAGGGAGTCACATGCGATGAAATTATCTGCCATGTGCGATGCCTTACAGGCATTATAAATATTCCCACAAGTACCAACCCATTCCCACCGACTACACGGGAACGGTGTGCTTATGAGAATTTAGATGAAATTATCTGCCATGTGCGATGCCTTACAGGACCCATAATCATGAATATTGTAGGTTGCACCATGAAAAGCCCGAACAAAGCCCAGGATGGATGTCTCCACTGTCCTGAGGGGATGAAATATCACACACCAACCATACCGCCCTTGTACCTACATACTACTTCATCTACGGAGCCACGATCTACCTCTTAGGATGGATACGGTAGGAGATATGCCTCAGACTTTTTGGAAGTGAGTTTCGAACCTTGGCACTTCGCAATAAAACAAATCTAAGGATTGTTATAAAGATGAGCTATGGTCGAAACCGTGGGTATCTGATGGGAATCGAACATCAGCATTTTGTTCTTTAGTTCATGCTACAAAGCATCGAGTGAGAGCCCGAGTTCCGTCCGAAACCAAAAATCTTTTGTCAATGATACATCGTTCTTTCAATGGCAATTGCAAAGCCCATTGGGGTGAAAATCACCACTCAAAATCGATAATATCGAAAATTCAAAAGATTTTATAGGCAATGCATTTCTTTTGAAACAAATAAGCAAGTCACCTTGAAATGAGCTCGTTATCATGGCTATAACACCAAAGCCGACGGCTACGCTGGCCAGTACAGGAAGCATGAAATCTCGTCGCATCTGTCGGCGACATCGTTGAAATTCTCTGCTGCGCATCGTTGCATCTGAGCGTCCTTCAACTATCTTTCCCACGGCTTCACTATTCCTGGTGACGCAGGTGTTCCTATGTAGAAAAAACTGCATACGTTTATACAATATCTGTGGATGTCATAGAGGCAAATATCTACGATGAAAATAAAGGCTCACGTCGCGATAACAAAAAATCAACTTCAATCGCAACAACTGCTTCCAATTAAACTGTCATTCCACTGTATACAGTCAAAACGGAGTGGAGCGAAGAAGGGAGCAAAAAATAGCTCTCTTTCCTCTACTTAATCTGCAACGGTTGCATGCGATTGAACCCTGTCTTAGGCAGAGTTCAGAGGTAGCAATCGCACATGCGTTTCAGGCGATTGAGCGGGCTGAGCAAAATGCATAAGATACAAATCGATTGGATGATCAGGCGCTTGGGTGGGAAGGATAGGGCACGTAAGGGTAAGTATCATTAGGACAGAAAATTCGCGTTGCGGCGTTCAGCATGCGACGCCTTGGCGAGCTATGCGCGTCCTATTGGATGAGTCCTCAACCGGTAGCGGTGCTCTACTGTCCTAATGACACACATCTGGGTACGTATCGATAGCGCTGCTCTACTGGCCTAATGACACACATCGGGGTACGTATCGATTGGATAATCAGGTTATCGCGCGACTACTTCATCTACTGAAAATATCGAGCGATCAGGCTTTCTAGATGATTGTAGACGCTACCATCCTATTGCCTAATCAGCATATATCTAATCCTTCCCGCCCGATTGCGTAGTTGCCTGATTTGCGAACCGTGAACAATGTCTCACTTGAGAGATAAACACGCAAAATTATCGTTTGTTGTTATATTGCGTCGCGAGGCTCACCGCGCGCCACGCAGTTCACAAGCTTCACTCACTCAAAAACTGTGCTAACTTCTTCAAAAGCCTAGGCACTATTCTCGTTCATCTGTTGTATGACAATAACACAGCGTAGGGACTAAAGATGAAGCGGAATTAGCGTTTACGGAAAAGCTTCGACTAAGTAGAGATGGCTCTTCCTGAAATGATTTTAAAATTTCTCAAAATTTGACCCCTTCGAGAGCGCTCATGGAGGCCGCATTGGCCCTTAAGATCAATAATACGGAAAGAAAAAAAAGAGGCTATCGACACATTCCTTGAAGTCTCTTCCCGCCGCCATCCGCAACGTGCGGTGAACTCACCATCCTCGCGAAAACACTAAGGTTGATGTATAACCGTGAGTTCATATTATTATATGACATTTATTATTTTTAAAATAAATATATATCTCAGCTTACCATTCTTGGTTTTTGTAAACAATTGCATTAAATTCACGAAGAGGTGGGACACATTATCACCTTCTCCTACAGTGGACTGGAGTGCATATCCTTACGCGCGAACACTCCATTTTGAAGCTCCTGATAGGGCGTGGCCTACGGGCTTGGGTGAGAAAGCATCAAACTCTCTAACTCCGCCACTCTCTCACTCTTGCAATGCACTCTCATTTTCGGGTATGTACCCTTATGTCAGGATTTTGCACCGCGACATGTCGCAAGCGAAGTAATCCGGGCGAGCTAAAAGAGCCATCTCATTGGGTTTCGAAGCGATTACATGTCAACTGCGTATCGCGCCCTTAACATTACCGTGTAATCGTCCCAAAACCCAACTACCGCGACGCGCATAGTTCGCACACACTACGTCGCACGCCGCTAGTCGTCGTGCGAAATCCTGACATAAGGGTACATACCCCTCACTCTCGCCACTCACCCATGTCCGTGGGCCACACCCTATCAAGCGCTCCGAAATGGAGTATACTATGGGGTTCTGCGCGTGAGAGGACACGTGCGACCTATTATATAAGCGTCGAATGTAATTGAGTACTCAAGCGATAACACAGTAATTCAAGGACGGCTGCATGCAGATACCGTGTAAACGCTTACCCACCTACCACCCACGCTTACCTAATAACGCTTATCCAGCTAGGACCCACTACTATCCCCGCTTACCTAACAATGCTTATCCAGCTGAGCCACCTGGGACTCAACTATTAGGTTGGAACATAATTTCTGTCACACTTTTTATTCTTCCTGGGGAAAACAGTGGAAGCTCCTGGACTATTTGGTAGTGGGGGGTATACAAAGCGAGTGAAAAGGACTACTGATTAACACATTCATATTCTCTATGGCTTCAACTAGCAGTGAATCTACGACAATTTCGCGAAAGGTACGAAATTCACGAACACCGCCCCGGTTCCTCAGCATGCAAGGCCCCTAACCGAATCAACCAGTGAATGGTCCCAGGTACTGTCTCTCATATGGCGGCAACCCGATGGCTCGATCGACTCAAATTTAAACAGAAAGAAATTTCAAAAAATTGCATAGAGGAAAAAAATTTTTAAAAAATTTTTCTAGAAAAAGGGCAAAAATTGCCATTCAACACGACAGCCATTGCTGATCTCTACTGCAGGCAATTGGACACCGTAGCCGCAAATTTTACCGGAAAAATGGACCGAGACTTCTTCCTCCACGACAACGCTCGCCCACATGTGGCAAAGTTGACGTGTCAAAAGATCCAGGACCTTGGTTGGACGAAGCTCCTCTGCCCACCGTAATCTTCGAACATGGCCCCAACTAAATACCACCTATTCCGATCTCTGACTCACTTCCTCGACGGACGGCAGCTCAAAGATGACGATGATGTCAAAATCGACCTCCAGACTTTCTTCGACCAGAAATCCCCAGACTCCTATAAGCGAGGCATCTATCATCTCCCTATTCGCCGGCAATACATTGTCGATTATAATGGTACATATTTTGTTGACTGAAGTTAGACACAAATGAAGAAAAATAAATTTGAAATTTTTCGTCATTGTGTGACAGAAATTATGTTCCAACCTAATACCTAGTGCAGTCGCGGTGTGACATGTCAATGTATGGGCATACATTTCCTTTACTCAGAGCGAAAATGTTGTTAACGTCAACGGTATCGCTCGAGCTGCAAGACTTCAACAACATCTTCGGTTAGAGCCACGCTCATCAGAAGCCTGCTTGTAGGAGAACCGACCAAGGGAACTGCTCTTTGGCTGAAGCAGTCACCGTGGATTTTCGCGAAAGGAGATGTAGGCCTCGTTCTGCTTAAGCATAACCATCCTAGTGATATTTCGCCCTAAGTTACACCATCATCTCTTCCACGCTGTGTGGAGTAAAGTCTAGTATTACCAAAGTATTAGGTTGAGAAATAAGACCCCGCCAATTTTTATTCTCTGTCTATGCAACGTTCTCCCTACTTTTCGACAAAGTTTATATGCGTGTTCCTTAGAACATTGCTGCTACACAAAACGGTACTATTTGTTTTCCGATTTGTTTGATTGCTTATTATTTGAGGTTTGGAAATGAAGTAATCTAGGGACAAAAATTCACACTTCCGACATCTTTTCATCTTCGTCTGCCATCGGAGTCAAAAATGTATGTTCTCGATAGAGCTTTTCCAGTTCTACAAAACGCTTTCCATTATTTTTGACCGTTTGATTGTTTGTTGTTTTCAAGGTTCAAAGATGGAGTAATTTGTAAGGAAAAATCTGCACTTTTGGCGCATCGAGGCCCAAAAAAGCTTACCTTTTCCACGTCAAATGAGATCAAATGAAGGAAGGATACATTCTGGAGCCATCTAATTGAGGGATTCTTTGTACGGTAAAAGTGTTTGGTGAAATGTCGATTTTTTGCGAAAAAAGAGTGGGTGGGCTTCTAGTGAGTACCCTAATTCTATGCTTCATTAACACCAAACTGTGAAACAAAAGACTAGTGATATCATCGGACATCATCTTGTAGAGCAAAAAAAGCCCTATCGAATGCATATATAAATATTCTCTTAAAGCTCAATGCTATGTAGGCGAGGAAGAGAAGATACCGAAAGTGCATACTTTTGCAGAGTACCGCATTTGTGAGTGTTAAAAACAGCGAAAAGTTGAGCGATTCAAACAAAAAGTAGTACCATTCTGTAAAGCTGGAAAAGCTCTATCGAAAATATATACACATGCATTTTTTGATCTCGATGGCAGACGGGAAAGATGAAGTGTCGAGAATGCGAAGTTTTGCCTCCTGCTTACTTCATTTCCAAACCCCATAAATATTAGGCAATCGAAGGAATCAAAAACAAAAAGCAGATCTATGTAGAGCAGAAAATGCTCTATCGAAAACCTATATAAGCCTCATCTAAAGATGAAGGGAATAACGTGAAGACAGAGAACAAAAAACGGCGGGAACTTACTCTTCAAGCTTATAGTTTTTCAGTCTTCTTCTACGCGAAACGGAGTGAAAAAGTGGGCCTTCCCGTCAAAGGAAAAAGCAGACACAAAAAAAAGCCATCCTCGACATATTTCGTCTTCGAGGTAAATCATAAAATCTACAACTATGACGAAATTCCGAAATTATACCTTTTGGACGGAAGGCTTGGTTACAGCACTTTTTTAGAAGCACATAAACACTGTGTAACTCTAGGAAATTGTAGTGTGAAGGCAGTGCACCTAGAAGACCACCCTGCAACTTTGTTCGATTGTTGAGTATCTTCGTATGAGTCGCTTCCGAGAGTAGGGTACGGTATTCGCGAATTAAACGCAGTAGGAACCGTGGAGACTGGCTAAAGAAGCTTTTTTGAGAACACAAAAGAAAGTTGTTTGTCAAGAGTAGCAAAGCAATTTCAAGGTTAAGGTTTCTGTATGGGTTATACGAGCGATGCTTATTTGCTGGCAACTCATGAAAGTAGCACTACTTACAAGCCTGTCTCGTTTTATTCTTTGGATAATTTTGGTAATTCGATCCTACGGTCACCAAAAAACACACACAGTGGAGGGCTACTCAGAGGCGTGCTTAAATTTGTTCCGGTGGGAAACAAAAAGCTGCCACAATTCAATGAAAGGAATTGAAGGTTTAATATGTTAGAAAAATTAGTACTAGATAAATGGTTCGTTTCGCCTCGACCTCATGCGAACCATTGTGTTCACCAACATAAATGATAGAAGTTTAGAGGAACTATCGAAAGCTCTGCTAATAAGCTCACCAGGTCCAGGATTGCATACGGAAAGCACCTTTAAACAGATTGCATGCCTCTTTAATAATGCGATGAAGACCTATTCCAAATCACCTAGAGACAAGGTGTCCAGAGCGACAATTTTGGCCTCTGTAAAACACTTGTCTCTTGAAGATAGCTCTTAAAACAAATTGGGCCTACGGTAGACACTTGCAGATTGGTAGACACTTGCAACTCGTTCAGCTTGTCGCAAATACACACACGATACTTTGCCAAGATGTTGATCGTGAATTTATTGACTTTTACATCATAATACCCTTTTCCCTCGTATTTCGCATGCTCCCCCTTCCGTCGAAATTAATGGAAACCTAAACTTACTGAAAACTGGTCTCCGAGGTAAATCGACCCCCTGAACACGGATTTCCACTGTATCTGTGCGAAACAGTGTGATTCGCGCTCCACAGCAGGGTCAGGATGGGTCGATGAATCCTCAGTGGAGGGCGGGGGGGGGGGGTAATACTTTGTCCGCTAGTCGTAGTTTCCTCACCACAGCATATTCTTGTTTCAGCTTTAGAAGCTTTATACCTTGCATACAGTTCTCAATCCCAAGAGATCGTTCAATCTGATGAAAAGTTGATTGAAATCTCAAGGATAGCGCTCCCGAGTGAGATACGTAAATGCCGATGGCCTTCTCGTTGGTCCCCTGGTACCGAACGTACAGGAGACCCCCGAGCCACTAAAAAGATCGGGATCGCGCATGTATCCCCTAAGAATGAGGATAGAATTCCCATGCATGGCGTATCCAAAAGAGAGGTTGGTCAACGCAAATAGCTTTCAATGGCCTTCTGAGAGCAAAGGAAGTGTACTGGACGCATTTCAGGATGGAAAAATTTCGCCATTTCGAAAAACAAGTTTCCCAAAAGATGCATCTGATGCGAATTCTCTCTTTTTCAACATATGACACAGCTCTAGTTTGGAAGCGGCAACCTCGGAAATTCCGTCCACGATATCTGTCTTCATGAAATCGTGTGCCTTCATGAAAGCAAGTTACGACCGTTCAAAGTGAGGCCTTTTTAAGGATTATCAAATTTTTCTCGACAAAATAGCATTAGAGCTACTGCACCATTAGGGAAACCGAACTTCCACTAAATCAGAGAAAAGCGAGTATTTCAAACATAATTTCACATTATTAAGATTCAGTAAAGTTAAGAAGTTTCAAAAAACAGTCAAATTTTCTTTAGAGAAGATACGCCGCCCACTGCGATCGCCGCGTTACTGCGGCGTGGAGCTGTTCACGGCAGGTATTGAGCAGGTTGTCATCCATGAGCGTAAAAGAAGGATTCTATGGGAGCCTCTTTGCGGAGGAAGGGGATTGTATTCTTTAAAACATTTCCTCGTCGCTGTGCTCGACCCTGCTCTCTGCACTTACCATTAGACAGCATCAGATTCTTTGAAACCTTCTACGACCTCTCTCGGAGAATCCTGTGGCAGATTTGATGTCATCGCCCAAATGCGCATGGGGTGATGGATGTCCCAGTGCAAATGGCAACTTTATCCTGAGATCCCATCTTCCTGCGTAGCACACGTGAAACCTCTCAGGTACTTACTAAAAGCTATACATTAAGGATTTCCAACTAAGGAAACAGCTGCTAATATTTGTGCTGCAGTCGTTGAGAGTGCCACCTATCATGCAGTGTCCCGCTGCTCCACTTTGAGATAACTGAAACTTTTCAATTGCATGAAAAACTTGAGTTGACAACAGCCACTAAGTGGCGTGAAAGGGAACATGGTTTGAAGACTCACCCATGACTATTCGTAAAAGTACTACTCTCATCTTACTATCATAAATGGTGGCTTAGTTGATGAAAAGTAAGGCCGAAAGAGCACGAGTAGTGCTATAGGGTTGACTGCCATCAAGTGCCACCCTAATGTACTTGCACGAACTGCTCAATGGTTACGCAAAAACTTGAAATCTCAAGGCACACGCAAGCACTACCACGTGAGCACTCCCTGAAGAACCCGCCAAGTTTTGAATGAAATATGGGAAACATAAATGCAACAGGAAGAAGGGATGGTGGTCAAGCTATCGATAGACTAACCACGAAATCCAATTATCCTTAGAGATATTTACCGAATTGTAAAAGAGTCTTGGCTAGTTTTGCGGGCTCGCGAGATAAATCAAAATTCGAACACGCGTCAAATTAGATCAACTTACATATTGTACTTCATAGAAAGATAGACATGCGGTTGCTCTATCTGTCTATGAATTCCGTAAAGTTCTTGAAATGTTAGGGCAATCAAACTGTACACCTTCAGGACTGCAAGGAGATGAGGCAATACGCTACATGGAACAGTTGTTCTGTGGATTTCTTTATTACGGAATGAGAATAAACTGCTTAAAATTTCAAATGATCGAAGCGCTTCAATTGAAACGGCACGTAGCGATTCATGTCCGCGAAAAAAAGCATGCCCTTTATGAGCTACATAGTTCATTGATAATTCCACTCGAATGGAGGCTTCAGCTACTAATTATTCTAAAGATAGTACAAGTACATAAAAGCAAGACGAGCATAAGCGCATGTCCATGTCTAGTGTGGGAGGAACAAGCACCCACCCATATAAATCAATCAAAAAACGAAGCTCTGAAATTTGTGTTGACTTTTGATAGTCGACGTGTTTGCTTTTCAATTTTCTGACAATTGGATACTTTCTGAAAGGTGACTGTTATCAGCTACATTTGTCTCCGAATTAATGAATTAGTTAACGTGCGCGACTAGCGTCATCATCGACCTTACTTAATATTTCAGCATAACGCAGAGCTACCACACGCCATCTCCCGCTCTCCTTTGGCGAGATCACGGCAAAGCATACAGCACATGCGATGAATATGAGCGTTTGGCTGAAGGTATGTAGAAATAGGAAGTAAAATTGTGAAAAGCTATATCTCTATCCAGGCCATGCAGTGGTGTCTTCAATATTGCTCGAAGCAGAGTAACATAGTTTTCCAGGATAAACAGGAACGAGATTAGTAGGGGGACTGCTCTGAAAATTCCGCCAAATAGGTAAGCTCGTGGTCCCCTTGGAAGTGTTAGGCTCTCCAAGGATTACTATGCCAGCTAGCAGTGGCTCTGGGCGCGCTCATTAGGGAAGGAGAGCAGTTTAACCATAAGGCGTGTTGAATGCAGTAACCGTGTTTAATCAGAAGTGCACCGCTTTTTTCAAAGAATCGTACTATATATAATCGGCAAAGTATGTCTGTCTGTGTGCGTGTCCGTCCGAAATTCATATCTCGCGTCACAGTAGATCTGGGACCCTGAATTCTTGAATTGATATAGGGGGTGGTAAGGGTACACCAATGGTGAGGGAACGGAAGTGACAGCAACTGATAAGGGCTGATAAGGAGCCTCGAATTGAGAATGGCGGGAAATTCTTCCGCGTCGCAGCGATGATGTGATCCTGAAATTTATATAGCAGTTGGGCTGGCGCACACTACTGCGCATCACACATGGAAGCATACGAAATGAGCTTAATCGATATTGATTGATGCGGAAGGACGAGATTGACGAAAGGAATTTTGTTTCCTTTTTACGTTTTTGCCAATTCCCCGTTTCTTCAAACCTTTCGAATGATGATACTGATCTATTCATATCGATCAAGCCCAATTAGCATGTTTCCATGAGTGACGCACGCATTTTGTGCACCAGCCCAAGTGGTAACCTATAAGATATCAATCACTAGGGGGATTCCGGCACATTACCACACCGTGTCCAAGGACCACGATCCTCAGGGTTGATCTGAAGGTTGATGGCCCGACTTGGATGTTGCCTGCTCACTAGGTTTCGATACAGCTCTATTACTCCTAAATGCGCTTAGGGGATTGCCCACAAATCATGGTCTGTTTATGAACAACACGTCTTTATGATCGGTGAGGCTTGTGAAAAAGGAGATAAAATTCAAATAATCACGTGTATCTTAGAAAACTGCCAGTGAACGTGAGCTGCATAACCCGCTGCTGCCAAGACGTTTTGCATCCTTGAATCTTCGGTTCATTCCAGCGACTTTGCTGACACCATATGTACTTAGTTAAAGATCTGCCATTGCTGTGACACACATAGTAGACACAGAAATTGCAAGTGTACAAAATTTTTATCTTATTTCCCAGTGAGACCGAGAAAAACACAAGGCTAGAATTGTTTAATTGCTGCGACAAAGTAGCATGACAACCTAGGTCATCTCAACCTATGTTAATCTATGTCATTCCATGGGTAGTTTACGACACAAACTAGAGCGCTAGCGCATACACAACGGTTGCCGTCAATTGCTTTTGGGGAATGCATCAAGCACGTTACTTCTAAACACAGAGGCACTTGAGTGCGATTCGAAAAATGCAACGGACGAAGGATGGACAAGATTGTATTTTACCTTTTCACACTTGTCTGTTACCAGTCCAGTGAAGTTATAAGTCTGGACTACTCTGATCCTGGGTTCACCTATCGGATCATGCAAGTGATATGGACTCCTCACTGCTGCTTCTCATATCCTCTGCTACAGTATCACACGAAGCTTCATCAAGTTGCGCTAATCGTGTGTTGGCATTGATTTCGTCACTTTTTATGATCTGTTCCTTTTGCTAATGGATTTACTGACAAAGGTGGTCTGTTTTGCTTCATATACTCCGAGAAGGCGAAGTTTTTCAGAGATGAAACCCGTAAAAGCGTCCATGAAGAGAATTGCTCCAAGAAATTCATTGCTATTGTGCACAGTCTATTATAGCCCAATCTACCGGGCCCACAAATGAACATCAAAAATGGAAGCATACAGCATGTGGCAAATGAGATTAAAAGCGTGTTCAAAAGGCGCTAGTAAGGCCCTACATGGGTCGTCCGAATGATCAAGCAAGCACGTCATGCGTACGAACACTACAATACAGATCCTGATTGCATTTGATACTTCAGCGATACGGCAAGCAGGTAAACACGTCCGTCAATAGGATAGAATTGGAAGTTGTTTCCCAGGTTTTGGTCACTTCATTTCGCTGCTTTCGTTAATTTCATTTCGTTTCGTTTCGCTCATCAGCAATCTGGGTGGTGTTTCCATTGCAGGAAGTCAACTCATGTCAGAACATCTATATACTTTCCTCAACCTCCTACTCCCGAAAGAAGAATAATTTTCTTCAAAACTGTCGGCGAGCTCTCCAGGAGAAACTACAGGAGTCTTTCAAAAAGTGCTGGAATTGCAACAATTTCACTGGTCAAATCACTGGTGAAAGTTGAATCCTGAAAAGCCTCAGAAATTTGGAACTCATGGTTATCACTACGATAATTTACAGCAAAGAAGGACACGAAGCAAAGGGAGAACTAAGAAAAAAATCTTATATGTTAGGCACCATTTGAAAGACTTGTTGAGGACTCACTGACGAGTTATCGAATGAAGAAGAGCGCGAGAGCGTGTCAGTCGCCGAAGAGGGGAGCTGGTGCGAAATGGCGGAAATGTGATCGGAACGCTATCCGGTAGTTACTTAGCGTTAGACATAGCAGCAGAAAATAATAACATCCGTTTACATATAGTGTCGTCGTACGTGGACGTTATCATACACGTCTTCGCCCGTTTCTTCCCAAATGAAAGAAATTAAAAAACAGTTTTGCCAAAAAAATACTTCTCGAATGTCAAAGGTAAAGTATCTGGTGAAAAGGCTGCGTGAAGGCTAACACGATCTGAAAATCAAATATTTATGACTTGAATGACCGCTCTAAATCAAAATTCAAATCAGTATCAGTGAATGGGTTGTTCGAGCAGACCAGCAACATGCAGGTACCATTTCCTCACATCCTCGATTTCATCTCAACTTCAGTTTCAGAGTAACTATGTGTGCTGATTCACTCTTTTTAGTCATTGTGTACACCACATACAAATTACAACTACTTTATCTGCAGAACTGCACGGCGCATTCGGCACCCGGTTCTCACTTCTCACAACTACCTCACATAAAGACACTGATAGGGCTAATGTGGGTGATGAGGAAGATAAGGAACCCTAAAAGTTGCCAATCACCTGAAAACTAGGTGTCTAGGGTCCTAACTGTGGCGAAATTTTCCGCGAAGAAGAGAGCCTCCTAGCTGTGGCGGGAGCGGCCTTTTTAGCTCCATGCTCCTTTCTTATCACGACCCCCCTCCCAGGGTTGACTTTGCCGAAGAATGACTGAGGTGTAAAGTAATGAGCCTGGTATCAGAACGATCCTTATCGAATCGTATTATTGTCGTATCGATCGGAATGACGTGGTGCTTGACGTGTAAGCTTTCATGGTGAAAACGTCCACCGGTATTTATCAAAGATTGAAATGGATGATGCAACCGAATTACCCTTACCCCACCCTTTGACATCCAGAGGCGTAAACTTGGCAGATTGTGAAATATTAAAGTAGGAGTGCTCAGCAAGGTAACAGTAGAGAAAGAACGAAATAAAACGGCGAAAGCCCCGAGAAATCGGAATTCAGGAACCCCTCTTTCTCTTCGCTCCTCTTTGCGTCACTAGCCGGCGGTAGATTGCGGACGAGCTGAAGGCCAAATCAGCCGGCTACGAAGATGTCCCGCCTACGCTGGGCGTCTCGTCCGACTGGTGCACTGCAGAACGACACGCCGTGCTGCGGGATCGTGACAAGACCCAAGACCCAAGCGCTTTTTCAGTGCGAGTTTCGCGACACATCACCTCTCCTCAAGTGGAAGGTCTTTTATCAGGAAAATATATTCACATTTTCACTTTCTCCTTACCCTGGGGGTGCATTTGAATTTCCATAACGGAATTCACCTCCTTTAAAAAGACGAAATAATAAAAGGTTGACGAGGCATGTATCACAAACTCAAGCTCCCCATAGCATCGTTGACGTCCACTATGCATGGGTTGATGAAGAGGCCCCGGGATAGAACCATTTAAAAGTTGCAGGAAAGTGGCCAGAAAGAGGAAGATGAGCGACGGGAACGCACGCCGTAAGGTTGCTACTGCTCCTACAAATCAGGTGCAACGAGAGGTAGTCAGTTTCCAAGTAGTTGCTTTTGCTGCGGCCTTGACGCTTCAATTACTAATCGTTGTGCAGCAAGAGTGCACCCTCATTAGTACTTAGCGATACAACTGCCCATACTGAGAAATAAGGATAAGGATCATCGTGGTGGCAGCTGACGTGTTTCGACTATACGAGAATTGCGGGGGCCAGCCGGTGTACAAGTCGGTGCTTTTATTCTCCCAGCGAGTCTGATACCAAATTGGCCGAACTCTGAGTGACGAAAGGTCTGTACAGGCGTTGAGCGAGATTTGATCTTCGCAACATGGGAGTGGGAGTGCGCGCCACCAGTCACTACACCAACTCCGGCCATTTGAGGTCTACGCTAACTATCGCCAGATATGCATTTCAAATCACAGTTGTCCTTGTTATGTCCCCCCTCACACGTACTTTGATGAAGTGCAGGAATCGTGCGAGTCCCCAACATGAGGAAGAAAAGTGAAAATACGAGAAAGGAACGAAAAAGCTGCACCCACAAGCTACCTCATCGCTGCTACCAAACAGCAGAAGGAATTGAAAATTATTTCAAAATCACTTTTGAAAAAAACTTACTCATCTTGCAAAATGACAACAATGTGGAAAAAGAACAATCTGGACAAACAAAGCGTAAACAAGTCATAAAAGCAGCAGTCGGTATACATTCTCATGAGACGGGCTCCATCCTTCCAGGGTTTTAGTTAAAAACGAGACCGGGCTTGCTAAACCATCTGAATATTGAGCCTAAGCAATAAAGAACACTAGTGATCGGTAGGAAAAACGTCCTTTTCCTGGTGGCGCCTGATGGTGCGTGATAGCGTGTCAACGAAAATTAGTATGGATGAATCGAGTCATAAGAGCATCTACTCAGCTCTCGCAAACATCGCAAGAAATCAATTCGGAAAGTGACGAAAAGCTCGGGACAGGGACCTTTGTATGTCCAACATCTGGGCCGGGTCTCAAATTGGACTTCTACATGTTATGCTTGTAGAGCATCGTAAGTAAATGGTCCAACTGAAAAGAGACAGCATTCCGTTAAGTGTAAAAGGTAGTAAAGTAGCAGTGGATCATATAGTAGCCTGTTCGAGATTGAAAGTTCGTTACCTTCTCCCGGAAAAGTCCGTATTCTTCGTTAGATGATCATAGAACACCTAAGTTGAGCGGCAATAACTCGTGTAAAAATGATGTGGACGGATCTGCTTCTTTTGAAGCCGGAGATGGAATCGTGATCATTTCCTCTAGCTAGCGAACACCATACGCCTATAGAGAAGGCGGAAGAGCTCCATAAAGAACATGAACGTGAAGTCGGAACGATGGCAGAGGATGCCTTAGTTAAGAGAAAGTGACGGTTTCTGGGAGGTGAGGTGGCCGCTCGGGTGTGTGCCGTTAGGACAGAAAATCCGCGTCGAAGCGTTCGGCATGCGACACGATGGTGCGAGTTATGCACGCCGTACTGGATGGGTCCTAAAGCGATAACCGTGCCCTATGCCCTAGTGTAGGCGTAATTGCTTCAGGACTCAATTATTTAGTACCCGCCTCTATCTCGCACCATCTCGTCGCGTGCCAAACGCGGCCAGGCGTTGATGGTTGGTTTGCTGTTCACACCCGCAATCCCCTTGATGTGTGATTCACGCGGAGGAACAGAAGGTTTGGATAAGTGCACGCGATCACAGCCACAGTACTAACCAGCCGGATCTCGAGCGTCTGAAAGCCGAATAACCAATTCTACCATGAAATAAAAGAAATAGCAAAAATTAGGGAATGGATATAATCAGCAAGCACTCGGAACGAAATAGAAGTGATATTCTGGGTGGCAAAAAAGGGTCTTATTGTGGGTTGGATGGAAGAGGGAGTATTTTTTCTTTGGAAACCTCTTGATTCCCGAGCATCCCATTTTTAAGATGTTTGGCCGAATGAGGTGATCTCTGAAAAAAATGGGTCATTAATCGATAATCATGCTTCTCACTGGGTAGGTTATCGATTGCACGACCTTCTCAATGTATACTCTCAACACCAGTCGGGGTTGATCATATGGTCGAGGTTCAAATAAGTGATTCTACCCTCCACGGGACCAGCTACAGCCTGAGACCCACGGATAACTTACTGTTGGATGGGTTGAGCATAACACTCCAAGAAAATGATGTGGAGCTGCAACGTTTGCTGCTTCAATTCCGGTTGACTTCCGGTTCAGCGACATCACTCTCTCAGCTTGTCAGTTTTACTGATTAAAAGTATACTGTAGTCTTCAGCGAACTTTCCAACGAAATTATCCATTTATTTCAATTGAAACTAGACACAATACATCGACTAATTAACAAGGACTGACACTGATTGACTCGTCTGAAATGTAGCAAGATAACAAGCCTTGGGACATATCTAACGACAGGTTTATGAAAAGTACAAATCAACTAAAGAACAGCGTATATGACGACCAAAGACGAGACGAAAACACCTAATTCTAAAAAATATTAAGGAGAACATACGAAATGAAACCCTTCGAATTGAGCAAAAGAGCGCATTTGAGAGCTTTGCACAGTCGACACGATGATGGAAATATACAAAAAATTCAGTTGTAAGTGAGATCGATCAAAGTTATACCACTTCCTAGTACTAATGTGAATGAAGTGATTTGTCATAATGAAATGAAGTAGTACATCCTTGTGCGAATGGAGTTTGGCAAAATCCAAAAAACTGCAAAATGGACCTGGTAGAAGTTTTCGATGAGATGGGACACCGTCTGTGCTATCTCTCTTTACGGATAACAGTGAAGGAAGGCTTCCTCGGATCTCAAAACACTCCATTTTGTTGAAATATAGAAAACAGAAAAACACATTAGGGAACAGAGGGTTCGCCATCTTACTCCACCACCTTACGCTACTTTCGAGCAGACTTCTGATATATTCGGCATGAATTTCTTGGCTTTGATTCGAAAAACTGCGCAACCTGCAAGACACGTCACATCGTCACACTTTTCCTTCTTGCAATGCCTCCAAAAACGGCGGGACAAGGTGGTAGACTGTGAGCGAAAGATCGCTTCTCGGCGTGTAAGGCACCACTCTTTAGTCACACTTGAGTAGCTCCTTACGAGTCACTTTTCATCGGGTGAATCAACTTTGTGTTGCTGAAAACGGATCGTGCCCAAACTCAAACGCTGCTACTCTATCTACCCAGCTGCTGACAGTGCAGGTCCGTCGCAGTAGAGTGAATCGTGCTGCACAGTATCACTCGTATGATGTCGTTTCATCACCACCAAACACGGACACATTTTCAGCGCATGAAGAACGGTTTAAGGAACCAGGTAGGGTCGGGAGAAAGAGGAATTGGGAAGAAATGATGATTTTGAAACGAACATTCGAGGTTTAATGCGATAATCGGTACAGAAATCCGCATTCAAAAGCGCGGTGTTGTGGTCTGTATTCGCATTTTCCGTACATCTCATCAAAGTGCAAATCACCTTGACGATTTGCCGCTATAGGAGATGTTATTCGTTTTCTCGTAGGGTGAGTTTCATTCATCCATAATGATGTGAGAGTAAAACAACGAACAGTGGAAATCAAGTCAAACAATGAATGGGAGAATAAATGAGGGTAAGAAAAAAGGTGTTTGCGGTCAAAAAAATCCATTGATTCGATTGCATTCGGTCAGGTCAAGGGGAAGACATTAGGCCAACCTATATAACTTTGCCCAACTCGTACATTCGATCCGTCATGATGCTACCGTGAACGCCCAAGATGTGCGGCAATTCCAGCGCGCAACGTACCCTCTCTGAGTACCGTACTACTGAGATGAAAGCATGCCACCGCTCATTAGCCAGCTTAAGCTTACATAGCGTTGGTTCACACTCATAAACTCCTCATCCTGAACACAGGTAAGCGTGTCGCATGTAGCGCGTTGCCAAGGCGCGGTTGCGACTGCGTGCGTGTACGACTTGTCCGCCAGTGGTCAGCTGATTTCGCCCTTTTTTTATATTCTATAATGTTTTCGGCTACACTAGCATCCTTTTGAAAGGTAAGACAGTTTCTACGATAATGTTTTTGTTCAGTATTAGTATAGCGTGATTTCACTGTGTGTTGTGGCATATATGTAGTATTTTTTCTTTTTTTTTTGTGCTTTCCATTGTTTTGCATGCAAAGTGCCTGTATTTGACAGAGTTTTCATCGCAGTGTCATTGATGTGTCTTTATTCTTCTCAAGAGCTCTCTTCGACGTGTTTTGAGATTTTGGTCGCTGTGAAGCATGAAATTGCTATGATTTTGGTGATTTTTCCAATTCCTATTAAAGACACCAGCAGGGGGTAAGTTTGGCTTACGGTAGAACAGACGTAGTGTGGACGAGTTTAAGTGGCCGCCATTGCACAAACTCGCCAATTGGACGCCTTGGCATGGTGCCAAAAGAAGATGTTTCTATTATACATTTGTTTTTTCCTTTACTTTTTACTTTGTTCTTTCTTATACTGTTTCTAGATGTACTTACATGAATGCTAATGTAGTTGGGAATGGCCACTCCACTGCGCTGGGAGTCAGGTGCTACAACTAACGTTGGCCCACGGCCCATCTCCTACAGCGAACAACTCGGAATGGATGCGCTGGATGCGAATGGGAGGCGAATACACACCGCAGCGTCGCGCTTTTGAGTCTGGTTTTTTCGCTATTACCGCTTCTAACCTTCATTACAAACTGCTCATTTCCTTGCATCTCCCTCTTGTTTCGGACCCCCTTCCCGTTCCTTTGAAACGTTCGTTTTTTACTTGACCCCTTCTTCATTCGCGTGTCTTTGACGTGCCTTTGTGATTATCAAAAACACTATTTGACACCTGTTTTAGTTTGCGGCACCAACGTCGACGACAGTTCAAACCGCCAGTAACGCCGTAACTCTTGTATCGCTCTATTCGTAGCACTCGACCAAAAAACACTGCAGTATGGTGATTGTGGCGAGGGTAGGCGCGAAACTGTGGCGAGATTCGAATCACGGCGAGATCCCGTTATATTGCCAAACTGTAGCAACGACCTCACGGCTTTTGCCCTGGCACGGGCTCGCGCCACGATCAATACTGCAGTTTGGTTCGGTTGAGCGTTATAAATAGAGCGCGTCGCAAGTGCCAGATGATACCACCGTCGGTAGAGTGCTGGCACTGGTGCCACAAAGTGTGAGAAGCCTTAGAACCTAGTACACTAGAGAGGAACTAAAAGGGAAATTTTCACAGATGATGGCAAGCAAAAAGAAACCAACTACTCCGCGTAAGATTAGATGCTGTGACAGCATTCCTTTCGTTTTTAGTTGAACAGGCTCAGATCTCCGAATAATACTTTCGCTCGATGTTCGTCCACAATTTCAGCGCCCTTTGTAGGCAGGTAAAGGAAGCTGCTTCTGAATAATTCCGATAAATGCCGAAGATGCATACAAAAAACTGAGGACTCACGCTCCAAACCAAGAAAATTTAACCAAGGCATCGTTTTTATTGCCGCCGACCTCTGTGAGTGGAAGCACATCGGCAACTTCCACATATCTAAACTTCATTGTTATTTTTGAGCTCGAATAAGGGATTAAGACGTTCTGAGGTAAATCTCAGACCTTAACCAGAACTAACACCTTTGATAGAACATCAGTACAGTTTCCATACCGTTGAACAATTCACTGACTTTTTTAGAAAAATTTGTAGAAAGATTTTGCGGAGCATTTGTAGTGGTGAGCGGAGCTTGGACGTTACGTGAAAAACGGCTTGCGAAGATGGAGACAAGTGTGATATGGGTAGGGCATGGAACTAGAAGTAAAGAGCACACATGGAACGCTAGGCTCCGCCCACGATGGCGAAAAGTGTACGAAAATACTCTGTCCTTCAAAGAATCGTTCACGAAAAAATGAGTTTTTCTGTCACCCATACATTTATGTTGTATTTGCCTAATGTGGGTCGCATGCGAAGTTTCACGCAAAAAAATGTGAATCTGACTAAGATCCAGCACCACAAAGTCCCGTCCGGGTGGGCGGGTCTCCGAGCAAGTGACGACTACGTCGTCCGCTGCGCTTGGAGACGCATTTTAGGAACAGAAAGTAACGTAAACAGTTCCACTCATCGTTCCAAACCGCGACAAACGACAGGACGGGGCTTTCACTCGGAGGCCCCACCCACCCGGCCAAGAATTAGGAGAGCTGTATCCTAGCCGAATTCTCTTTTTTTCGCGTGAAACTTTGCATGCGGTCTTTATTGGGCAAATACAACATAAATATATGGGTAACAAAAAACTTATTTTTCGTTACTGACACACATAGTGTTCCCCGTACATTAGTGTGCGCCAGCCAACTGGTACATATATACTGCAGACCGCTGCTACGTTACTAAGCGTATAATCCTGCTTGAGAGACTGGGTACTAAATGCTACACAGTAGACAAAAATTGGAATGTGAAAAACGGAAATCAGAACTACGGCTGGTTATCCAGAGAGTGGAACCTCGTATTCATTTGGAAAACAGCTGTGATAACCTATCTTACCTCAACCTAAGCAATAGCATCATGCAGCAATCATTTTCAACTCTCCGTTTGACAGTTCATAACTTCTAACCTTTCTTGAGCAGATCAAATACGACCTGTTAAAGCTGTTAAATGCTGTTATACAAAAAACAACTCACTTATTCCTTCGCGAACCCCAGAAAGACAGATATCCTATTCTAACGTAATCATTGCTTTCGTTCATCGCTATCACTCCGATGAGCCTATTCAGATATCTGAAAACTAGGTTTCAATGTCCTTAGTTCTAGGACAATCCTGGTCCACATACTATAGATAATATCGAGCAGGATTCATTTTGGAACGTTTTAAGTTCACCAGCGAGAAGAAAACATCTCATGTTCATGATGAATTACCTGCTGAACACGGCAAGCGTAAGAGGTGCCAAAACAGCCAGCATAGCCGTTGAGTAGAACCACGTCACATCGACGTGACCAAGGAGGTACTGATACGAAGAGTAGGGAAGGTACAACACCGTGACAACTGTCTGGATGAGCTTGGCTCTAGCGAGGAGCACAGCAAATCGTATTCGTGGATATCGATATACGGCCATCCTAGATTTAGTGAGTTGAATAAAACATGCAACATTCATTCATATATATTACAGGTCATTCGCAAATAGTGATACACTCTTCGATCTTTAAATCTCCAGCACATTTTTCATGTCAATACTAAAATGATCAAAATGTGATTACAATGACTATGATGACCCCTTCCATCTTCTTGGTGGGCTGCATGCCCTCTGTAGGAAGGTTCTACGCTTCGAAAAATCAGGCCACTCTCGATCCATTGGTATCAAATTTTGGAACATTTCTCCTATATGAATTTTTGAGAACCGAAAAGGAGTGGGTGGAACTTCTTTCCCAAAGAGCTATTTGAGTTACTGAAAATATGGGAATAGAAGGGAACTAAGAGGCATAATAGGGTTTGTCGCTGTGGCAGAGAAGAGTGCTTTCCCCCTCAGCTCATTTGGAGGATGACCACCGTGCACTGTGAACCTCTGAAGCTGCTGATTGTGAACATTAGTCATTACATCTAACCTCCGTCCGGCAACCCCTAGTAGAACGCCCCCTTCCCAAGCAATCCCACTAACAGCATAGCACCAAAGTGTCTTATTAATTTCCGGATTACCATATCGTGGATAGATCTACTGAAAATAGCACTCATAAAATACCACTAAAAACAAGAATGTTGACGAACCAGTTTTCCTTATCGAGTGATTCTTTAAGAAGTTTTGCTTCACGTTCTACATGTGTATGCGTTCTGCGTATGCAGTTTCCACCTATTCGGTTCAAAATCTGGAAAAAAAAGATCAAGAAACTAGAAAGCTATTTTATTTCTCGCTATGATTTCAAGGTTCCAAATCGCAACATTATGGCAACATCGAAATCAATGAACAAATCAAGGTTAACTACTTCGAGCCTCCCCCCCCCCCCAACTTATCTCTCTCTTCTAGCACTTTCCGACTGGTGCACCAGGATGGTATAGGATTTCAGATGATGCCATCAAATATCTAAGTATTTTTCAGAGTTCGCGATTCAGGCGGTAAAGATGGGATGGTACCGAATAGTTAATGATAGGCCTAAATCGAGCAATTGCCTGGACTGCTTGATCCATTTTTATGCTTTTTCTTGCGTCTTCCTCTGATGTTTGTCAGGGGCTTGCGCAAAATCAGTCAAACATCAGATAATCTTCCATAAACAGCTGGAGGATACAGATTCCCGTTCATAATTTCTGCTGATAGAATGAGGCTTTTGCTTGTGTAAAACCGAAACTTCGAAACTCGTGAAATATGCAAGACCACATCAGCTGCTGTGCGTGTAAATATGAAAAAAGTCACACAGTTTCGAAAGCACCGAGTACCTTATGCGGCGATCCGGGTTTAGACTTGCACTGGTAGAATGGACAATGAGGATGAATTTTCGAAAAAGCACTAAACCTGATGAATCACTCATCTCACGCTGACCCCAGCCTGCGTGCTACGCTTTGTACAGGTTGCAATGAGGAGCTTTCTAGAGTGTTTACCTGATGGTGCAACGAAGGGCTTCATAGAGTGGTCACTGTCTCAAGACCATTGCACTTTAGACCTACTCCATTGCTACAGTCTCTCATCAATTACGCATACCTCTGGACACTAGCTTATAAACCGAGTTTCTTATCTGAGACTTGAAGCAAATATGTCTACAGCCCTTCTTTGTCTAGAACTTGCCTCTGAAAAAATGTACTCCCGTTTCCTTTGTCAAAGCAGTCAGCTCTTCATTTTGCCACACCTACCCATGAAAATTCCCATTTTCGAAACGATTTTATATTCAGAGTAGTTCTTATCAGTATATAAAAATGCATAAAATTCCAGTGGCTGCTCACTTCCTCTCTTTGGAATGGGTTTGTGCCAGACTCTCGAAGAGTTCGCTTTCTATGGCGAAAGTTGTGGTAGGTAGCCAAGGTAGCGGACGTCCGAACGATCTACAATACATTTGTGAATCAGGCGAAAAAACTGAAAGGTACGATGTATAATTTTGGGTCGAGGGAGGCAGTGCTTCCCCTGTCACAACATAAGTGGTCACCTAAGAGTTTACTTCTCATTACTTCACATGCAGTCCCGAAGTCTCGACATACAATTCAATAAGCTACTGTCAAGCGAGGTCCAGTGCATCAAGCACAAAGGTGCTATCTTTGCTACATACCAAGCACCACAGCATCACCTATTCCAATATTTCTCTAGGTTCACTATACGTAAAGGCCACAAATTGTACCTGAGCAGGTCCTGCTTTACGTGCAGAGTTGTCCAGCAAAACTTTCCCTATTAGTATACCAATCGGGCGTAACGCCATACTGCCTACGGTAAAAACAATCAGTTATCCTCAACAAATGTTCCTACTATTGAGTATTTTCAAATGAGATGAAACCAGATACTCTTGTAAGGTTAGGAAACCTGCAGGTTAAAAACAGTATTTTCAAAATTTCTTATCTTCTTGAGATAACCATTCAATATAGCATTCACTGTGATTCATTACATTTCATTTAAATGATGAATGCCTACAATAAAGTGTAGCTTACCAAGCTTTGCCAACAAAGGAGCTTGTTAACTAATACTTTCTAATCCTCTGCTAACAACTTAAAAGAACTAAAATTAGAACTGACTAGTACAACGGGTATTGTCAGAGTGGAAGAAAGAAGGAAGCTTTCGAAAAAAGATTTTTGAAAAAAAGCATCTCTAGATCACATGTAAAAAAATGAATACAGCATGCTTGAGAATGCCGGGCTGAGACACAAAGAAAAAAAAATGCACTTAGGCCATATGGTTTACAATTTTTAAATAGCAACGAGAGATTGGGCTCCTTGAGCTGAAAGAGCACAGCGATAACGTATTCTTCTAATCCTAGTCAACGTGAGAGGTACACGAGAAACGACAAACGCCTCAAGATGTCGCTAGCACAGCATCCCATATTATTTCTGGCTGTCTGCCATTATGTAAACAAAAACTAGAAGAAATTTCTTATAAATCGAGATAATATCCGAACGACGGTTGGTATATAATGGTCGACCCTCTTCAGCGCTGCTGCGTCTAAGGTTGTAGCGAATTCGAAAAGTCTCGTCCGCTCCTGAAAACAAAACTGAATACGTCTCTAAGACCAAGCTGAGACGGGTCGCCCCTCTACGCTCCTGGAAACAAAACTTAACACGCCTTGGAAAATCAGGCAAGAGACGGGTCTTCTCTACTTACGTCCTTTAGTTGGTTACGTAGTCGTTCATTCGACGTAACAAGTAGGATTTGGGCCTCCAGATCACGATGTACTGAGCGATATCCTGAAAAAAAAGGGTTTTTTCAACTACTGGTATCTGTTGATAATGAATTGTAACTCAGAAACATTAAATTCATTATATTCTTCTGACGAATCAAGATTTTGCTTATCTATCAAAAGAAAAATTATGTCCTACACAGGACCTCACGCCACAGAATTTTTATCACGCCGAAGAACGCTTTCTCCTAGTGTGGCTGACGTGATGATCTTCCGAATAAACCTTCGCATTCATCGTATGTAAAAGTGCACCTCTCGCGAGAGACTGACTGCCATCTATTGTGGTAACGGTTAATCTCAAGAAGGTATACTGACCTTGCGAAAACGCTTGCGATGAATTCAAAATTATAGCATTTGCGCCTTGCTCCATGGTTGAATTCTAATGCAACCCTTGCAGAAAGACAGAAATTTCCAGCGATATTTGACAAAATTGACTGATACACCAAAAATGAGAATCCTTTCAGCAACTGGCACAAAATGAATTACATGCCTTTTCAATGAACAACTGTCGGTTTCGAATGTAAGTGATTAGCGATGAGACAGGAAATGCAAAACAAAGCTTCTCCGAGCAACGTACCGAAATTGGAAGAACCGATAAGTGTTGCTGTATGCCCGGGCGTTTCTATCCACAAGCCCTTAGCGTGGAACGTCCAACCATCTCGATAGTATTCGTACATGTTCACTGTGTTTCTTTTATATTTCTCTTTCAGTTGCAAAACACCAGCCGATACCCACGAATACATAGAGGGAACATAACCAGAAAGTCCTGCTGCGCCAAAGAAGCCGTTAGCCTAGGAACTAAAAGCTATTTCGTTCTTGATTAAAACAACGACATTGAGTGGATTGAGGCTATATTCGAAGAAGCACAGCTGAATTAATCAAGTAGCTCACTTTGGGTGCAGCGGTAATAATATCCATGGAATATTCTCCCTGTGCAAATATCAGCCGCTCATACTCTTCAATGCAGTTGAAATAACCAGATGCCATGGTTATGCACATATCAGCATCCTGAAGCGAACATAGTTTCCGAAAATTTGAAAGACACTAACAATTCCCATAAGAGCAATAAAGGAACCTTTGACGAAAAAAGCCTTTTCAGAAGTTCATATTCATCATGGTATCCAAACAGACCCATTTGCAACAGTGGATACAAGACAGTATCTCCACCCCAGCTCGATGTCACTGACTCTTTATCCTTTAACGTAGCAACAACTTTGTCCACGCGCGATTTCAGCATGGTATGGAAATCACTGAAGGATCCTGAAATGTGGCAACACTGCACTGGAAACGACAAGTGTACCACAACATCAACGAATAAAAGGGCAAGAGGGAAAGAAATGGCAATAAACTGACCCTCGTATGGATGAACCGTGCAACTAGGATGCAGTTTCATCGATCCGTCACTACTGAGTAGAAATGAGCATTCGCCAACAGCTGAGACGACATAATGGAAAAAGTCAGCCAATTCCTTATTGTTCTCGAATACAACGTATCTATCTTGTCGATTTACAAAATAAGAATCTGACAGGTTAGCTCTGGAAAATGCAGTTGACAGATACACTGTGTAATTGCCACTCTAAAGTCAAGGCATTCTTAAGGGATCAATATCAACTAGGAGATGAATCATGTGTAAATGTTAGCATTCCGGATCTCGCAACGTCAACAAGGTGGAGAATGGGGTGGGCAGTCTAGAGTAGGAACATCTCACGGGCCTGCCGAGTCTCGGACTCGGCCGTCAGATCACTGCGTCAGATTCGCCTTTGAAGATCTGGACCTTGTACTCTCGACCTGTATTCATGTTACCGTGATGTCTAGTTGACAGACAAAGCGATTCCCATCACAGTGTTGTCAACAAAGTCAGCGGACAGAAGATAGACGACACACGTTCATGATGTGTATAAGTCAACGTTTTGAGAAAAGTAAGCTAACGCCCTTACGAAGACGATTACTGACAAACTGAGAGAGGGACATCGAGTATGGCAAGGAAATACGTGTGAACATGAACGAATTTCAATTTCTTGCACTATGCGCCGAACATTTAGCGCTCTACAAGTCCCTCAGTTAGGCTTGAGCTTATATGATAGTAAAAAAAATTGAAGCTCACCCACTTATGAGTACAGTATCATCAAAAATATAAAGCTTCATGTGTTGAAGTCCAACTATTTCGTTAGTTCGTTCAGGAAGAATACGCTTCATAACTCCAGCCAGCTTAGGGGTGTGAAAAAGGTAAACCTGAAAAAGATTCAGAATGAGATCCACCGAAAAGGGGAGCTCTGTATAAAAGGTAAGCCATTTTCTCACATTCTGAGCTAAGAGGCAAATAATTCCAGCAAGTGCTCTCATGATATACATTTTTTGTTGTGGTAACCTGTTTTAAACAGAAAAAGCAAGCTCACTTTCATACGTCCCAATATAGAGAAAAAGATTATAAGAATAATACAAAGCAAGATCACTCACCGATGCTCTATCAGCAATTGTCTTCAATAGGGTAGTGCTGCTTTGATCTTTTCGCTCACCGCGTGTGCCGCGCAAGCAATCCAGCAGTACAGCGACTTTCAGCTCTTTATTTTCCTTCAGATTCGAACTAATAGCATCAACCTGAATGGTAAAATCTTAACAAACGTGAAAGGAAATGCCTGGGTTCAATTTAATGGGATACATTTGTACAATCAGAAATTTATGAAGACCGACAATGAGAGACTGTTTCTCATCAAGGTTGAGCTGAGCATTTACCCCTCTCAACTTCAGATCAGTTCGCAAAAGGATCTGGTGGAATGAAAATCAGAAAAGATGATGCAGCAAAAAAAAAGTAGAGATCTAGTAACTCTGAGTATCTGACTGTTTTAGCACCGACCATCCATTTCAAGAGAAGGAAAAAAGGCCACCTATTATCATACGTCAGCTCTGCTGGGCTCATAATTAACCCAGAATAAAATTATTTTCACAGTTCATGTTTTATGATGCGTGTCCCAGTGCATAAACAGTTAGGTAAACAGATGTAACATAAACTCGAGCCATTGTTGAAGGCTCTGAGTCTTTAAGAAAAACCCACCAGTGCATGCTCTAAAGATCCATCTCCAAGATAAAGAGTGCTCAGTGTAATTCTCTTTTGAGCCGACTGTGATCGCTTCTGAATTATCTTCATTAAGAATAGAAAAGTGGAGAAGCAGTTGATGTATGGACCCTGCAAAGCCGACAAAAATGCGTAAAATCCGTTCTTCAATATTTAGGTTTCACACTTCGCGATTTAAGATATTCGAACCACGAGTTCACGCGATTTTTCTAATGCGACCATCGCACCGCAATGCACTATCCCACGAATGACAACGCATGACTTCCATTCAATAATTGCAATCACCAAAACTGCGAGTTTTGAGTTGCGTACAGTTGTCTCTTTTCAGTTTTATTAAAGGTAATGTTATGTGATAATAATGAGTCCGAATGATGCGCTATTACCTGTAACCCTACCAAATAGTCTTGTGAATTCCCTCAGTTTCAGGAGAGATTACAAACTGTAATAACTTACTAAAAGAAACTGATAAAATTCAGTTGGTGTGTCGAGTATTTGCACATTTTCTGCGGAAATCGAAATAGCAAGTGATTCCGGCAACTCAAATTCCATTCGATTTCTGTACTGAAATTCTTGAGTCTTGAAACTCTACTATATACGAAAACTATATCAGGAAAACTGACCTGGAACGAGGAGTATCGGCGCTGCGCAAATCAAAGATAATCGCGAATGAGCAGTGACAGGATCTTATCAATAAATCCACACCCTCACGCGGCGCGTTTCGTGCGCAGTCTCTCTGGCTCGCTGCCAGCAGTGGCCGTAGTGCTGTGCGCGCTTCCAATGCTTTGCTTGAATTACTATTTGACGAACTGCTGCTATTGACACATTTCACTGGCAATTATATTAGTCATTATGACGAGTTTGGTACGGGGTGGAGGAAGAGAAAGGAGGTACGAGGTGGAAGAACCGTTCCTAGCGTCAAAAATCCCCTCTTGCAGATAGGAAACTCTTCATCTCGAAACTTCTCCCTACTCCCTGACGTAAGTTGAAACTCACTTTCAATCTAAGTGAAGCTTGTTTCTTCCTTGTCAAGGGGAAGAGGTGTGAACTTCAACACGAGCCTAGGAAGGAGAAAGTGCTTAGGGTGAGTGAAACAATATCCTTATGCAAAAAGAGGTTTGTTGCGTGAAAAGTGTTTCATTCGCCCAGGGCTCCCCTAAGACTCATATCTCTTCGTTGGATAGCGTTTTCTATCTTAGGGAATAGAACAATACTTCTTATTAGTTCGTACAGTTTGATGTATCCCCTTATCCAAGCCACAGATGAAGGTAGTGGTTCTTCTTCCAGCTAAGGCTTAGGTAAAAGGCTAGGCAAAAATAACACCAACGGACGAGCGATCCTCCACTCCAACAACATCAGCACCAATGATTGTCGCATACGAACGCCAAATAACACGCTAGAAACTTTGTTGTTTCTCAACTCCGCGGAGATAAAGCGCGCCAGAGCGCCCGTAAGGTGCGCGCGCGACACGCGTCGCGTGAGGGTGTGGATTTATCGTTGCGATCCAGTGACAGAGTGAGCACGACAGCGGCGGAGCGTATTTGCGACCCCTCGTACGAGTTTACGCGACGCTAGCCGCGCGAAACATAAAATTTCAATTTTTGTCGCGTTGAAAAAGATCGTGGGAAGTTCTTCAATTCGTTAATTATATTGCCAGATCCGGCTGTTTTTTTTATATTTGAGCAACGTCACCTGTACATAAACGTTAGAAGACAAGCTGTAGCGAGTTTTCCGGGTTTACCCTTGCTTTTTACGGAAGAACAGATGCATAATAATTCAGTCGCTACTACATTGGTTGGGTCAATCAAAGGCCGAGGGGGGGGGTCGAGACGCTAAATTTTTACCGACGTCGAAGCTCCTTCCCCATCCTAAGCTTTGGCTAAAGCATATGAGACTGATGCCGCTGTTTTTCATGTAGGAGGAAGGGCTATGAATTTTAGCCGAAGCCTGGAGAGGGAAGGAGCTTTTGACGTTGGTGAAAAGTTGCGTCTCCACCCCCGCTTTAATTGACCTCATTGCTTATATTGCTTCATTGAGTCTGCGAAAGACTTCGATGCTGCGGGCAAAAGGTGAAGGGAACACTGTTAAATGCTGTTCGTTAAAGCTATGCTGCGGATGCCAGAGCTGCGGCTGCGAGATTTCTCACGCGGTTCAGCCATGTTACGCTATCGCATGCGAAGTCGCAGTATCGCGATTAGCGAAATCATACACTGTTTACTCCTCCGTCAGCTTCAGCTCACTGGAAATCGTTTGAGAAAAATACGTGATGAATTATTTTCTCGGCATATTTTGTTGCATTTTGCTTCTCATTCTTATACATAGCGATCTTTTTCTAGATTTCTTAGCTCTTATACATGGCAATCTTTTTCTAGATTTCTTAGCTCGTAAACAACTGATGTCTCGTAAACATCCTGTCAAACAGGGCATGGCAAGTAAGAAATACCTGGAAAAATCCATTCCTGAGTTTCTGGATGCTCATATAAAAGAGGGTGAGGCAGATCTCTTTTACGGAGGTCCGGATTATCCTGTAACTGATTTTTTTCAGCGGATTCTCGATATGAAGCCCTGATTCGTAAAAGCGATGAAGCATATTTCAAGCTTCGTGAAGATATCATCAGAACTGCAGAATCCGTGCTACCGAAGGTAAGCCGATCACTCAAGTACTTTTCAGATTTCATTGTCATATGCGATTATAAAAGTAACTTGACTGCTCCATATTTTCCATGCTGCTCGGGCTTTCATATCCAGAGTTGTTGAAAATGCAGGAATTCGAAGTATTATCAGAGGAGTCCCAAGGCTGGAAGTACCTCTGCAGAGTAACGGTTAAAGAATGACAGGAACATTGACCATGAGTGTCAGTCGAGAGCTGAGGCCTTGATGCTTACTAAAAATTGTGCTTCATTACGAATATGGCCTGTCGTCTGCCTATGATAACCCATGACATCAGGCCATCCGCCCGTCATCATACTATTGTGTGATGGCGGGCGTCCCATGACGCAGTTTCATGACTAGCTGACTTTCCCGAAACGGGTATTATCTGGATGGAGCCTAATGAAGCGGCTGAAATACGCGATTTGACACGAGATCCTCGCGGAGATGATTCAGTTCTCGGTATAGGAAACGACAATGACAAGGGGCAACTTAAGATTACGGTGGCTATGAGCATAACAAAGCAAATTATTGTCAATATGGCTTCACATTGTATGGCCATAGACAAAACCACTGTGGGCGCTCGGTTACTTGCTTCAGTGTGGACATTTTAGCAAAATAGGTGTACGTTAAACGATAAATCAGTGTATGAGATGGAATTTCGCAATTGAAATTTTGTATCTTGTTTGCTATTGCACACGCTTTAGCGCCTTCCACGTAATGGTTTATTAAACTAGTCTGAGAAAAAATCTCAACTGTTAAAATGCACTCAAACATTTGTGCAAGTACATAGTTCAAAAGTATAACTAACGGCTAAGTCCAGGTGTACGTCCACTGAAAAGACCCTTTATAGAAAGTGCTTGATATCAATCTGTTCGATTTTATACACGGTATTTCTTCTGCTGACGGTTCTACGGCAGAATACTCTGAAGAAAATGGTGCTCGAGGAAACGTCGTAAGTTTAACGTTTTCCCCCTGTCAATTTCTAGTTGATGACTTTTCCTTCGTTGGAAGGTGTCTGTGTTAGGTGTCATTCAGCTTGCGTAAAATTATTAACTGCGAGAAGTGAGATGTACTAGATAGCTACCGAGCAGTAAAGATCTGCATTTCAAGAAATTAATGTGGGGATTCACGAAAATAGCGTGCTTCAAGTGGCCTCCTTCCGATTCATTTCGTGTACAGAGCAGTACGAATTATCGTTCTTTTCATTTTATCTGCCTGCAAGCTATGGTTGCGTCACAGAGATGAAACAGTAGTATTAGGACGTTCGGGAAGTTCTTGTAGTTTTCCAAGTGCGCATATGTCGACTCATACACAATTTTATCCTTCGAGATGAAAGCCATATGAGTCAAGAGATTCTTGCCAACAAGACGCGAGCTTGCGTATTCCGGTTGCCCAGAACTGTAGAGATCTAAACGGGATGAATTCGTTTTTGACGCGCTACGCTCGAAGAAACTGCCCAGACGCTTGAAGAAATATTAGGTTGGACGGGAAGTTCTGGGACACTTTTTGTTTTTTCCTGTAGAAACCTGTAAAGCTTCGGGAGCATTTGGTAGTGGGGGGTATATGAAGCGTCTGAAAAGGGCTTCTGAATAGCACATTCATATTCTCTACGGCTTCAACTAGCAGTGAATTTACGGCAATATCGCGAAAGGTGCGAAATTCACGAACACCGCCTCGGTTCCTCATCATGCGAGGCCACTAACAAAATTAACCAGTCGATGGACCCAGGTACTGTCTTTCATATGGCGGCAGCCCGATGGCTCGATCGGCTCCAATTGAAACAGGAAAAATTTCAAAAATTTGCATTGAGAAAAAAATGCTTTTTTTTCTAAATTTTCAAAAAAGAGGGAAACTGTTACCATTCAACACGGCAGTCACTGGCGATCTCTACCGCTGGCAATTGGACACCGGAGCGCCAAAACTTACCGGAAAAATGGACCAAGACCTCTTCCTCCACGATAACGCTCACCCACATGTGGCAAAGTTGGCGTGTCAAAGGATCCAGGACCTCGGCTGGACGACGCTTCCCCACCCACCATATTCCCCGGACATGTCCCCAACTGACTACCACCTATTCCGGTCGTTGAGCCACTTCCTTGACGGGCGACAGTTCAAAGATGACGACGATCTCAAGAGCGGGCTCCAGAACTTCTTTGACCAGAAGTCTCCCGAATTCTACCGGAAGGGTATCTACGATCTTCCTGAGCGTTGGCAGTACATTGTAGATCACGATGGTGCATACTTTGGTGACTGAAGTTACATGTGAGTAAAATTAAAATAAATTGAATTTTTCTCACAAGGTGTCCCAGAACTTCCCGTCCAACCTAATAATATCGGTTGAGCCAGATCAGGTGATTATGATGGATCCCACAGAGTTTTTAAGCCCCGCTCATTCTGCTTTTTTGGAGTGATTTGTGGCAACATGGGGCCATGCGTCATCGTGGAAAAAAATGGGTTCCTTCCTATTAGCCAACACTGACAATGGGCTTATAAACCGCAATTTTGCGGTGCCTCTCCCGAGCTCCTCACGTTAGTTTACAGCCGTAATAGTTTCGCCATCACCATGTGACGAGACTTACCGCCACGAGATTCACCTTCGTGCAAGCATTGTGCAGGTCGTCGTTGATTCTCACAAAATTCGATTCTCATAATATGTCCCAAGGAGGTTGAGAAATGGGTTGTTTGTGAGCAGGAAAGAATGACGTAGGAGACATGGTAAGGAGCTGTCGTTTGTCCATGGTTAAGGGACTTCAGAAAATCAGAATCTTATCTTAGGTCGGAACGTACTATGTTCCAATAGAGGGAGAAGCGAGCTCCTATGGTGTAAGAAACTTTAGGAAAGAACCTAAAATTAATTTAGTCAGCGGAGCATACGAAATTGCATGGATTTTTCGGATGCCTGAGGTTTCTGCAAATTCGTATTTTTCCTTTATGTACGACGAGTAAAAAGACTCATGGGGGGATCTCTTTGATTTAGGCTCGTAGTGTATTTTCCTATGGTTTTTTTTTTGCTTTGTTTCATGAGCAACGCACACAAGGCTTGACGCACTGTACGGGAACGTGGGTACTATTAATATGAAATTATTGTGCACAAAATCGCTTATGTTATGTTAGTGTGATATGAACAGAGCGTTGTCGATCGCGTGAGATTGTAGGACTTTGAACACACTGAAATCCCACTTTCTCTGCCTGCCCTGAGAATCCAATCATTTTTACGGCTGCGACTACATTCAGCAGTTGTGTACAAAACGGTAGTGAGAGATGCTCATCTGAGAAATGCACTAATGTACCATACATAGATGTAAGAAATAGATTGCTTTCATACTTTGTCAGACCGTTCCTTTACTTTTTTTTTAACCTCCTCTCTCTCACATGTCACACCCTGTCATTCTCAGGATAGTAGCCCGTGGTTTAGTGAATTTTCGTTTCTAGATCGACATCGCTTCTGATGCGACAATTCGATTCGCCAAGCTCCGCATACCTGTTGAAGAAACCGTAGGAAGTGAGCATAACGAAGTCGAAGTGTGAGTTTTACCACAATCAAACTTCTGGCTGCCATAAATCGTATCACTTCCGATTTTAGATCTTCGAAGGTTAATGATTTCATGCCATCCTTCCCATTTTTACTGCCTGGTTACAGAGTGCATACACCTTTGCAACAAAATATGGGTATCTGTAACCTTCCATCCGTGATAAGACCAAAAATTGACGATGTGAGGTGAGCAGTGTTGGACTTTGTAACGTTGTTGCTGATGTGATCTGTGACCAATGCTCGATTTATGTTGTTTAAGAGAACGTCACTTCCGTGCTGCTAAAGGCAATGAGGTTGCTTTTTCCGTGGATGGATCTCCCATCGCTGTGTTACCTGGCACTAGTGTTGACCAGTCCACTTTGTTAATGAAGCAGGTCAGGTTTTTAAAGGAGCCTGCATTTTTTGAATTTTTGGAAACCAATAATGATGAGATGACGTGGTCTCGTAAAGATTTGGTAGTAACTCATTATTCATGTAGGACACTTGCTCGACATTCTTCATTCAATGCAGTCGCAAGCAGCAGTTTAGCATAATCGTCTACTGCATGGTTATGAAGGCGTGAAAGAAGGGAAAGGCGCTACATAGTCTCTTTGGGATGCGCCATGCGTACTATTGGGTTGAGGAATAAGTTCCCGCGGATTTTTTAAATCCCGTTTTTCACATTGTTCCCTTCATCTTTCGACAAAGCTTATATGTTTTCGATAGAGCTTTTTTTTCTATGCAAAATGCTTATCTATTTTTTGATCCCTTCGAATATCTAATATTTATGAGGTTTGGAAATGAAGTAAGCTGAAGGCGAAAAATTGGCACTTGCGCATCTCATCTTCCTCGTCTGCCGTCGAGAACAAAAATGTATGTGTATATGTTTTCTATAGAGCTTTTTTAGCTCTACAGAATAGTACTGCTTTTTATTCAAATCGCTCAACTTTTTGCTGTTTTTCAAACTCACCAATGCAGTACTCGCACAAAGCACTTTCGTTATCTCCTCTTCCTCGCTTACCATCGAGATTAGAGAGGATGTGCATATACGCATTCGATAGAGCGTTTTTTCTTGCTTCACAAGATGATATCACCCATCTTTTAATTCCTTTCATATTTCAGCATGTAGGAATAAATTTCTACCTGTTTTTCAATTCAAAATTGCGTAATGAAAAAGAAATGTTTCGACACAATGTTTTGTACTACTCGATAGAGCTTTTCTCGCTCTACTAAATGTTCACGGTTTTTGTTCGAATCAATTTTCCCCCTTTTTTTTAGATTTTTCAAAAGTTGACAAAATCGAGCATATTCGACATCATGGGACAAAAAAGCTCGATTTCGTTGACTTTTTAAAAAATCTCAAAAATGGCAAAAATTAGCTCGAACAAAAACCGTGAACACTATTTTGTAGAACGAGAAGAGCTCTATCGAATAGTTTAGAACATTGTGCCGAAACATTCATTTTTTATTACGCAATTTTGAATAAAAACAGGTGGAAATTTATTCCTACATGCTAAAATATGAAAGGAATAAAAAGATAGGTGATATCATCTTGCAGAGCAAAAAAACTCTATCGAATGCGTATATGCATATCCTCTCTAACTTCGATGGTAGGCGAGGAAGAGAAGATAACGAAAGTGCGCACTTTTGCGAGTGCTGCATTTGCGAGTTTTAAAAGCAGCAAAATGTTGAGCGATTTGTATAAAAAGCAGTATCATTGTTAGACTTGAAAAAGGCTCTCTCAAAAACATATACATTTTTGATCTCGACGGTAGACGAGGAAGATGAGGTGCGCAAGAGCCCATTTTTCACGTTCAGCTTACTTCATTCCTAAACCTCATAAATATTCTCGAAGGGATTAAAAAATAGACAGTAGCATTTTGAAGAGCAAAAAAAGCTCTATCGAAAACATATTGGGTAGTTTAAAAAGTTTTTTCGTATTTTCAACTACCGCTTTTTCCCTCCAAACTGCTTTCCAGCAATCTCTTCTGTACATACACATGTAGTACAAGTCCACACGCATCTGTAGGTATTATTGTCTTCCATCTCCCGGATAACCCCTTTTCGGCAAAATAAACATATCAGCGGTCAACCTCATTTTCAATACAAAAATTGTAAATTTTTTCTTTGAATGGCGTTAGACAGGGAAAGGAAAAGGTGATAATCCGATGGAGCAAGATGAGGGCTATAAGGTGGATGGGGCAGCAATTTTAATCCAAGCTCGAGAATTTTTTGGCGATCATTTTTTTCACTAGTAGTAAAAATTTTTTTAAATTTTTTCTTTCAAAAAATTCTCGAGCTTGGATAAAAATTGCTGCCTTATAGCCCTGATCTTGCTCCATCAGATCATCACCTTTTCCTTTCCCTGTCTAACGCCATTTAAAGAAAAAATTGGAATTGAAAATGGAGTGACTTTTGATATTTTTATTTCGCCGAAAAGGGTTATCCGGGAGATGGAAGACAACAATACCTACAGATGCGTGTGGACTTGTACTACATATATATGTACAGAAGAAATTTTGTGGAAAGCTGTTTTCAGGGAAAAAGCGGTATTTAAAAATACGAAGAGACTTTTTAGACTACCTATAAACTTTGTCGAACGATGAAGGGAACAATGTGAAAAACGGGGTTTGAAAAAACCGCGGGAGCTTATTCCTCAAGCCAATACTTCCATTCAAAATCTTCGAAGCGTTAAGATGGCCTCGCCATTCTAATATTCTATGAGGTTCTTTTTTACAAGTCCATCTGGTACAAGCTGTTTTTGAACGTGGAAACAGTGCGATTTCTGAACACATCTGGATATATGTAACTTTCAAACTTTTTTGGAAATCCTTCAAAACAAAGATGTGAGTGGTACAAAGTGAGCATACTGCAAGGGATGGCGAACCTTGGCCTAATGTTCTGAATGCTTGAGGAGAATAAGGCTTTATCATGGTTATGGTATTGTGTGACACAGAATCTGTAACCCAACCTCATTCTCTGGGTCTTTCAGTTGGAATGCTCACAGAATGATCTAACGTTGTCAGATTCGCTACTTATCTTCCCTAAATTTCGTCTCCGCCTTAGGTCTCACTTATTGATTTGTCTGCATAAAAGTTCATACACATCCTACCTACGCTATGGCCAATAGAAGAGTATAGCGTAGTTTTTTCACGCTTCTTCCAAAACCTTGGACAGGTGGAGGGAATTGGCGCGACGTGCTTTCTTGCATCTAACGAAATTCTATGAAAATGGTTCAGTTGACCTTGTGGTAGAATTCAGCGGTTGTTTCAGATCATTGAGAGTGAGGAGGACGCGTTTTCTCCGAATTCTCGTGAGGTTGTATCAATGTTCAAGTCATTAATGCGGAAGAAGATGGCTGAAGCTGAAAGTGATGATCCCTGTAAGGAGTTGGACTGAGAGTGCTCAGTTAATGGCTGGGTTATCTCAATACATGATCATTACGGGAAATCCTATTGATTTGTATTTATATTTTACTAAACCTTTCATGATCATAAATTCATTGAAAGATTGCTATGAGATGTATTTCTTGTTTTGAGCGCTGATGATAATGAGACTGTTGCGACCATAGTAATTCATTTTGTCTATATTTATTCCCGTAGTTTCGAGGTATGAGCTAAATCTAAACTGTTATCTATCTAATCTGTTATCACTTCAAGTTTGCTTTAGTTTAATGGTTTCACTAAACTAAAATCATCTGTTATCGAGTTCTCATTAAGTGCTTGTTGGTTCACGCTCCCCTTTTTCATTGGTAAACAGTGAAGGTCCTTTCGTTCTTCAATCAAGAGAGCATACCTCAGATGCCGCTACTCGTGCGTGGCTTGGGTGTGTAGCCTTATGTCGAATTTTTGCGCGGTCGCGCGAGGCGATCGGCGCAGCACATTTCTTGCGTGTGGTTGCGTATATTGCGTGCCCTACCTTTCTTTTTACGCCAGAATTGATCATTTTTTTATTAAGATTTTTATCATGCGATGCTGTTGTTCCTTCTACTTTTTATGTTACCATTCTGTCTTGTTAGAGTAAAAAATTGTTTTAAGATAATGGTAGGATAAACAGTGGTTGATTTGAAGGATCTCCTGGTGACAGCCTTTCACTTTGTGAGTGGAATTCCTACCAAATTTGGCAAGGTGTTAATAGCGCCACGAGTGCGTTGCCACAAGGCGAAAATTCGACATAGATTAAGGCTACACATCCGCTTGGCCTACTGTAGTTTAGCGTTGGTGAAAATGCGTATGTTGACGTCGCATCACGATGAGCGCTTCCCAACACATTCCGTTTGCTGTTTTCGTTGAGAACAATGTGTTGGTATCGACCTCCTTTGTCTAGTTTTGAATTATTTTTTCTGAGAAGTGGGATAATTTTGCACGGTGACGTCATTCAGAAGGGAACATTTTTCTCTCCCACCGGTTAATTAATGGCGATACACCACTGTTAGGTAACACAGTGTCGTTGGTTTCTGTCGTGAAAAAGCTTGTTGTCAAGAATATTCCTAATATCAGTGAATCAAAGCGTTCGTTATGATAGTTTTGAAGTTCGTTGTAGGTTTACCGTTTCCTTATGATGATGTAAAAGGTTTCATTGTGTTTAATGTACTCATCGGGTATCGGAAAGCAACAAAATAGTCGAAAATTGTCCTGGTAACTGACGGCTATCGCTGGAATAAGCGCTCTGAAGGAAGCTTTTTGCTCAACGCCACCGAGTATCGATTCTCCCTCATCGCCCCCCCCCCCCCTCGGTTGGAGGCTTGTATTCGCATAGTTTGTTCAGATTTATCGAGAAGTCTATCTGCAAAGGTTTGGTAGGTGTGCCTCCCTTTTCCTATTTGTTTCTATATTCACTTTCTATCAGTTCAAATGGTTTCATAAGGTGCTTCTGTTTGTTTCTTACACTTCTTACATTGGTTTTTTGTGAAATGTCCATATCGGGCTTTCGCTATCGATTGTTTAGCGTTTCCTTTCTATCGTGTATGAGTAGCCGTTGGCGTTCTCGATGGTGAAGTGTTTTCCTTTCTCAGTTTTGCGCTCTTAGGGATGGCTGATAGTGAGGTGAAAGCACGGCGCAAGTTGGAAGAAGCTGAAAAGAAATCCCGAGGCGGTGGAGGTTTCCTGGGTAAAATTTTTGGAGGTAGCGGTGCTGATGAAGCTGCTGATCTTTTCATTCAGGTATGCGTTTATTACTAACTTAGTTTTTTCTTTGCTTCCTTGTAGTTTTTCGAAAGCAAATGTTAGGGAACTCATTCCCACATCTCCATAAAACTCATCTAATTTGATCTGAAAGAGTCATTAGTTCATCTTGCTTTTTTGTTTTCAAGACGTTCCATTACTCGCCAGCTTACTGAACGCATTCTATTTCCAGCGCATATTTGATTTCAAACAAAACTGAGTCGAACCGTAGTCAAAGTAGACTTCCGTATCCTAAAATGGTTCTAAATATATTTTTCACGTTTATTCTTCATAATTTAGTATTAGTAGTCATTCAAAGCTTCCCTTTGTTTGTCCATGTAAATGTACACCTCTTAGCACAACGATGAAGAGCCGACGAACCCAAAAGTTGAAGACGGTGTCGCAGATACCTCAAGCAGCTGTAGTGATGCTGTAATGGAGTGCGATTTATGCAGTCGCGAATTTTCCAATATAGTGGCTTTTGAATCCCACTACGAGGCTGCTCATTCGCATCAATGTGTTGCGTGCTCGAAGATGTTTATCACGAACAAAGCCCTCGATGTGCACAGTGATGAGAAACACTGCCCTTTTCATAAGTTGCGGATGGAACAGAATCCGGGAGGCTCTCATTTCAAATGCTACCACGATCACTGTGATCAAAGTTTCGCAAAGGAGAGTGACCGTGACGATCATTGCCGCGAGAAACATAACATTGACAGCTCCGAAGTGGTGATCGAGCGAAGAAAGCTTGCCAAGAAAGTTTCTAATCTTGAAGCGTCCCTGAACAAACTGTCTGTCTCGTCACGAAAGAAGATTGTTGTGCCAAGAGCAATTTGTTTTGGAGGAGATCAAAAAAGAGGATTCGAAGGTTCTATTAATGTGCGGCGCTCACGTGCTAATAAAGCGGATGGTTAGCAACAGCTGGTCAGTGTAATGAGGCGTATATCGAAAAATAATAAAAAATTATCGTAGTTGTGTTGTGATACACTTGTGATGGTTTTTGCCGTGAATATCGTATAGTTTGTCAGGCTGGAAATTTGTTTAAAATGGCAAAATTGTGGAAAGAAGCTGGTGACGCCTTTGTCAGAGCAGCGGAACTTCATGGGGCGAAGGTAGTTTTTCACTTTCCTATTGATCGGCACCAAATTGATATTTTTGTGTTTAGGGCGATTCTAAGCACGATTGTGCAAGTCAGTACGCGGAAGCCGCAAACTGTTACAGAAAGGTTAATCCGCAGGTACGTGCTGTTTTAGTTGATTTTTCAAGGATTCTGGGTGGAAGTGTGCTTCATATTTGTTATCCTACTTTATGCAGGCTATGTGTGTCTGTTGTTGTTGTGTGTGTGTTTGACACAAAATTCATATCTCGCATCGCAGCAAAGGTGGGATCCTGAATTTTATCTATGATATGGGTGAGAAGGAGATCCTAGTGGTGGTGGACTCAAAGGGATAGCAGCTGATAAGGCTGAGTTGCTCCTGGAGCGCCGACACTCATAGGTGTTTTGAGGGATGGGACAGGCACATTGATAGTGGGTTATTCAAATTGATAAGGATCGATAAGATTCGATAAGGAGCGTTAAAATGTTAATGCCTCCGATCCGCTTCGTCTTTCATGTTGTTCCTAGAGCAATGAAACTCTTAAGTGTTCCGAGGGAAAGGACAAGGGCATTAATAGTGGGTGATTCAAATTGATAAAGGTTGACAAAATGTGAGGAGCTTTATTAGACAAATGTCGCCAAGTGTGTTTTGCTTTACGGCTGACAGAAGTATATTCACATTCACAGGCATTGTGAAGTACCGGGCCTTAGTCGTGACTTATCAAAACTGATAACGGCTTAAACGGGTTTATAAGAGCTTTTGGGGAGTGGATGGGATGAAATCCGGCACATCGCTTATTCTAATATTGAGCCGCTACAGTAAAAGCACCTGATGCTCAGTACCATTGGGTGAACATAGTTTATATTCTGATATGTCGATGTGCCGACCGCTAAATTGCCTAGCGTTTCAAATAATGGGGCACATCTCTGATACTGTGATCTACATGAGTGATCAAGATACGATCTTGATCTGTGATAGCAAAGCAAATGATTGGTTTTCTCATGCGGTACCAGCAACAGTACTGGGTTGATTATATCCTGGGAGGTTGGGGAAGACAAGGTCCGTGTGAGGGTATGAGGCGAAACAAACTATTAGAATTGTTTTAATTTTTCAACAATTGTTCAACAATTTCAAATGAATGTGCCACCATATGTAGGATTCAGATGTTGAGCAAGTGGACGAATTGCTACCAATCGTTGCAATCTACCACGAAACTTCCTATCTCCAATCTGTCAAAATACTCATTACTGACCACATCCACCGAATAAAAACATTCCAATCCTTATCCATTAGCTTTAATCGTCCACATAATTGTAAAGTCAAAAGGTAACCACTGCTATCATTCAGACCTCCGAAAAGTGGTGGCCTTCTTTAGGCCGCGGTCATACTTTGCGTGTCTGCGGCAGGGCGTGGCCGCGTATCTTGCGTCTTCACACTGCCTCGTTGCCTGCGTCATCTCTGCACCTCTCCCCGTGCCACTCTCTCTCACAGGCAGCGAGAGAGAGTGGCACGGGGGGAGGTGCAGAGATGACGCAGGCAACGAGGCAGTGTGGAGACGCAAGATACGCGGGCACGCCCTGCCGCAGACACGTAAAGTATGACCGCGGCCTCAGCGGTGCGATATGCAGTGGTAAATAATTAGTTATCGACAACCAATAGGTTAAGCAGTAGATGCTTAGCAGTGACATGCATTTTACTCCTAAATTAGATATAACAGGATATTTCGACTGCTGAATTGGGTGGGACTCCCTGTAGTGATAAGTATTCGTTGAGATACCTGTTGGGCTGGCGCACACTACTGCGTGCATCGAACGGGGAATCATGCGAAATGGGCTTGATCGATGTCGATTGATGTGGGGGAGAGGATGAAATTCACGGGATTTCGTCTCTCATTTTTCTGCGGCGCGTTTCTTTTTGCATGACGTTCATATAATGATACCGAACAGTAGATATCGATCAAACCTATTTTGCATACTTCCCTGTTTGATGGGCAGTAGTGTGTACCAGCATAACTGGTAATAGAAATCCGTGTCGGGAGCAGTACGTGAAAGTGTTATGCTAATTCATTTTAAGCATGGGCGACACATTAGGTTCCAGGTTTTAAAGCAAATGTAAGGGAGATTCCGTAGTGATCGAAATATGGATCTCACAATTCAAATTTCGGGCTCTATGAAGTTAATCGAAAAGTGCTTTCAGCTAGCTGTGGATTGCCTCTTGAAAACTTCTGAAATTTACACCGATATGGGCCGCTTCAACATGGCTGCAAAAAACCATGTCACAATCGCTGAATTGTGAGTAACCTCGAGCAACTCTGTAATAATATAGAATTAATTTTTTCCAGGTTTTCGTGTTTTTTCTCTTGTTTTTTTTTATTTTTAGTAACTACTCTCGGGTGGCCACTTCAGTACACAGTAAACGTTATTTGTAGGTTTGAGACCGAGTGTCCTGATACGGAACAATGTATTCAACATTATCAAAAAGCTGCTGATTATTATAAAGGAGAGGAATCTAAAAGTAGCGCCACTAAGTGTCTTATCAAAGTAGCTCAGGTTAGTGAATGTTGGACCATCTTTTGAAAACTTCACCATTCTCCCCTTCGAATCTCTACCTGCTGATTTTTGCTGAAAATGCTTGTTCGTTTTATTAGTATACACGGGAAGCACTACTTTAAGGGTCTATTCAGCGTTCCCCCACATTTCCTCGTTGATCTTCTCAATCCTTTCATTGTACCGCCAAGCTCTTCTACTTTGCTACGAGGAGCTTTTGATGTTTTGAACAAGCCCCTACTTCGGATCCGAACAAATCAGCCTTTTATTTCTCGTTTATCTTTCATTTATACTGTTGTTTTACCATGATGGCGACAGGGCTTGGTTTTTGTCAGTTTTGCATCTGCTTAAGGTGATAAACTTACCTGCGGTGTTGCAGGGCTACTAAAGGGGGTGAAATGTTTTCAGAACTCCCTTCTTCGAACACCTACAACGTGACTCTCCCTTTTTTGCTAATGCCCATTGTGATGCCACAGTCACTTGTGTTGTGGGTTCCTGCAACTTTCACGATCTTCCTCGCAATTCTGCATTCCTCATTTTTCGCAGAGGTGCGAGCCCGCCTTCGGGGTCGCCGAATGATAAACCAGCAGATTCACCATATCTCACATCTGCCTTACGTTGCAGCTTAAGCCCAGGTCGCAACGTTTTTTTACGTGGATCGCCTTCCTTGTTTTTGTTCTAGAAGATGACGTTGATGATATGCGTATTGTATTTCTCTACAACTCAATCACTGAATGATCTTCATTATGATTTAGCGTAACTTCCATACAGAATTATAGTGAATTTCGATAGCTCTCTTTTTTACATCCTGTGTTTCGTCGAAACTTTTGTGGAGGCGTTTAATGTTCCTCTTACAGTACGCTGCACAATTGGAACAGTATCAGAAAGCCATTGCTGTGTTCGAGGAAATAGCCATGTGGGAAGCAGACCATCCAACTCTGAAATATGCTGCTAAAAATCATTTCTTCCAAGCACTTCTATGTTACCTCTGCATTGATCCAGTGAGTCGATTTTCAAATGAATGTCGTTTCAAGCAGACTTGTCATCTACGAATGCGGCAGTCTTGAAAGTTTTGAGGATCTTGATTAGTCTGGACTGGGGAGTTGGAATAAAACGCTTTCAGCTCGATGCCCAACATGCTCTTAAACGATTCGAGGACGCTTCTCCTTCCTTTGCGGACACTCGCGAAGCAAAATTGATTAAGGTTAGGTAATTTATAGCTGCAAAATCTTCTGTACTAAGGTTTCACAGTGCTAAACAACTTCAAGGTCAAAAACACCAGACAAGGTAGTTGGGGTAATCAGGGAGAGGAAATGCGCTCTGTGAATGACGCACAGCTTAAAGCAAAAGACACGTCCTAATCCCACCGTAGACTTGCTGTGGTGCGGTCGGTTGAATATGTGTGGTGTGCAGGGCAACGGCCACGACATGGCTGCTTTCTTACCCCTCCGGTGAAAGAAAAGAAGCGAAACCTGTGTTCGACAAGGATCAGTGGTGGAAGTGGTTTCCTGCCGATTCATTTCGTTCTTGCTCCGTTGCGACACTCTTAAGACATTTGATAATGATATTCAACAGCCAAGCTAAACGACCAAGTTAGCCCTCTAGTGCTTTTAAGGAGTAGACTCGAGACCCTTTTGTCTGACTCCATAAGACGCATAATGCTCGCTCAAGTCACATTGTGTGCTGGTGATATTTCCACAAATTCCTCAACCATTGCATTTTGCGACTCCTAGTGGTAAAATTTGTGCTGGCTTTCCGAGACTGTGAAAAATGACATCGAAATGCAAATACAGCGAATCAGTGTTTTATTTCAAGGATCTCATCGCTTGTCTGGAAGATGGGAACGAGGAGCTTTTCACTGATACTGTTAAATCGTTTGATAAAATCAGCCGGCTTGACCAGTGGCACACAGGATTGTTGGTGAAGATTAAACGATCTATCAGTAAAGAAGAGGAAGATGATCTTAAATAACCGATGGCTTGGGTTTTCTTCTATGGAATTACTGCACTCTGGTTTCGTTGTGCACTTTATTGATGAACTTCTTTCACTTAACAATGGTTGGTTCAGTAAGGCGCAAACATTCATCATGTGTTAGAAGATTAGGTGGATCAAAAAATTTTTTTGTTGTGGGTTGTGCAAGTGTTTTATTGTAAATACGGTGCATAGATGTTAATCGCAGCAGTACAGCTATTGTATTTTAATAAATTATAGTCGCGAACGTAGCAAATACTAGCTTATTGTAATGAATTTTGTGCAAATATTGCTACTCCTATAAATATACTGATCATGAGTGTGTATCCTTGTAACAAAGATGGAAATCTTGAATCATACTGCTGAAATGATTTATATTGATGTTGACCATTTCTGTCTTTACGATTACTGCAAGAAAAATGCTCTAACTGTCGTTGCACGTATGGGAGCTTCGTTCATTTTTATCCGAAGCATTGCGGGCTGCGGCGAAACAGCTGCTAACAAAAATCAAAAGCATCAAAATAGTTCCAAATGCCTTCTTCACTCAACTCACAGTTGGGTTCTTGGGGAGCTCAGGAGCTGCTTAAATCTAAGGAGATGTTTCAGAGTCAATGTGGAGTGGGGAAAAGCGATGTGGCTTCGTCTATCTGTTCCACTGAGGGTAGTAGTCAATGAAATGCACTGGAACCAGCCCAAAAGAAAACGACCCAACGATCATCACCATTCACACCTCACTCCCAAGTTCACAGATTGTACGGGCCATTTCATTTTCTTCCATTTTTAATCGTCTATTCAACTCAGGACAAGCCTTCTTCCCAGATTACCTACTCCACTCAGTAAAGGTGTTCACAACCTTCTGTACGCCAACTGCGAGACCAGTCGCTTTTTACTGATTTACTTTGTATTGGTCGTGTTAAAGGCACTATCACTATAGAGCTCGTGCAGCTTGGGTTGAAGGTTATCAATGGCTCCCACCTCCCCAATACTCATTATGAGTCCGGTGAGTATAATCGTGAAATTAAAGAAAACTTTCAGGCAAATCGTCACTCTTCCACTAAGCAACTACAACTACAGCATAATTTAGTTGTTGCATGTGCTCAGTCGATCCACGTAAGTTCATGTGAAACACTTTCGACCCTACCCATTATTTTACATCTTATTATCTCACCAGTCTGGCTATCGCACAATAGTGCGCACGATCAGTACCGTTGGAGGTTTCACAGCTTAATATGGCAGAACTGAGCACTAGCCAAACTGCTATCTCTACAAGACCAGTTCATGTTCGAGAGCCCGGGATGCATAATAGTTGTAAAATTTTGATATAGGAAAAGGTGTGTTAACAAGCATTTGAGGCATATGGTAGGACGTCTTGATGATATTTTGATCGTCCATATCTGCTTACGATATCTCTACGCTCAGCCATCATAATCATAACTTTAGAGGGGAGGAGGCGCTTGTTCGGATATTTTGCAAATCAAGAGCTTCGAGCCAGCTTCAGGCCTCTGAAGAAAACGAGAAGGTCGAAACGTTAGGCTAATAAAGGTTCCACATCTAACTTCGTGTTGGCATACAAAACAAAAACCAATATACTTTTAGAGTTTAGCGGTTGATCCGTTTCGCTGCACTTGATATGGGGTTTGTAAACGCGAACGTAAACTAGGTGTATCTTTGATCAGACGTGTTCTCTTTGCTACCTATTGGATCGGATAAAGTGAAGTCTCTGTGGAAGGTATGCGCTTTTCCCACCCTGCTCAGTGTGCGTCGAACAACTGCAACATATCACCTCAAACTCTTTATCACCGAGCGCTCATTTCCAAGGTCCATATCAGTCATAACCGCTGACATATGTAAAAAAGTGCAAAACGCATTCATAAAAAAATTGAAATTTCAAAGGAGTCTGGCGAAGCCGGGCCCTCTCGAGTAGGAACAGCGCCCTGCGGCAGCTGGGCGATCCGACTGCTATACACATTAGGCTGCGGTCATACTTTGCGCAGCTGCGTTAGTTGACGCCGGCACCGGCGTTAACTAACGCAGCTGCGCAAAGTATGACCGCGGCCTTATGTGCACTCGATCATCCCGCCTGCACCAGGGGAGCGACCTCATTTGGTAGTCCTAGTATTCCACCAGAACCAACCGCTCACTCTCGTATATATCTACGGTAGCGGTCAAAAATATATGCGGTTTGGGATTTTGACCATAACTTTGTTCGGTGTTTGCATATCTCGCCCAACTTTTTTTGTGTTTTGAAGGCAACTGTCACTCAGTGAAATAAAGTATCTCAGCCGAGTAGGATGCAGTGTGAAGGTTGGAAAAATTATTTAACTGAAACCACTGAAAATGGTCAACTCCGTGCCTCAGTGCTGTTAGGATTTGAAATAGCGTGCAACAAAGTCCCAGCCTCATTCCGTAATATTTTCTGCCCACCTGCCCGTTTCGATGAGTTATAAGCTTTTTATGGCCAATTGAATTTTTGAAAAGGTTTGGTATTTTTAGAGTTTTTAGTTAAGTAAATTTTCCAATCTCAACACTACACCCTACTTTGCTTCACTGAGTACCAGTTGCCTTCAAAAAACAAAAAAAATTGAATAAGAAATGTAAACTTCGACCAAAGTTATGGTTAGAATCCAAAACCGCATATATTTTTGACCGCTACTGTATAAATTGCCTTTGGCACATATTACAAGATTATGTGCACTCAATCATTTCGCCTGTGACTGTTGGGGGTGGTTCAGTGGTATAACAGAATAAGAGAAGGGAAGAGGTTTATTATCACAGTGTTCTGTGCACGAAAGCAGTAGAGTGATTGAGTCAACCTCGCTATCTCCAGTACAACAAAAGCCACGCCCCGTCATACGCATGGGTGGAAGGATCATCGCCGCTCCGGCCATCGCCGCTCCGGCCATCGCCGCTCCGGCGATCGTAGTGACCTCATCTGAGACTCGGAGTCACGCGTTTCTTACTCCGATTGATTAGATTCTACCACTTATGTCGACTGTATTGTACACACGATAAACCTGCACCTCCAACGATCTATACATAAGCGCTTTCTAGTAATATTTTCTGGATGAAGCGGCTCATACACACAGGATCTGGTTATGATATAAAAAGGTGCACCCGATTAGAATTGCACATTTTATTGCGTTTCTCAAGCAATACTTGATACTGATGATAGCTGTCCCTCTCACACTGCGACTCCCACCTCAGGGGACATCGACTAAGTTTACTCGGCGTCAAGTTTATTCTTAATGTGTGAGAACACCTTGAGTAGCGCCAAGGTTTGCGCCTCTCAGGGCAACATTTAACATTTATTACATGCTCAAGGAACATGTGGGTTATAAACTTACGATAGATGTTTGAATGGTGCTGAAGTTAGCTCACTATTTGTGACACTGTTATTTTCTGACTTCGCAGTGTGGGGGTTTGGGATTCCCTGATTTCGCAGCATTGTGTACATTCACAAGCCACACAATTAAGGGGGTGCGCCACAACTGTCCAACTGACCAATGGGCCACGCGAACTAGGCCACCGCGCACGGCAAGTTCTTTCCTTGGTGGTCTATTGTGAATTGGTTCATTTCAGAACGGGACCAGCAAGAGGCCTGTCTTGCACAGTGGAGCAATTTGCCTGGCGCGACGATTAATTGGGCAGTCCTGACGCACATCACAAAATCGCGGAGTTTGACATCAAGCGAACCAAGATTAATTCACCACTTTGCGCGCTCACAACTTTTGCTTACTGTATCTACAACGTTTTTGGCGCCTCATTTCCTCAAGTAGTTCCATACGCAGTATAAGTTAAAAATTAGCATAACATCTCTAGGAGGAGGGGGCATCCTACTGTGGACGCTATTTCTACCTTAGGCCGCGTTCATAATTTGCGCACCGACGCCGTCGCCGCTGGCGCGCAAAGTATGAACGCAGCCTCGGCCTGCGAGAGGAAAGGAAGCCCCTCCCTTCACTAATGCCTGGGCAGAAATATATGATTGAGTGTATGAAGACTCCTCAAAGGCCTTCTACCGCTCCTGCCTGCCGAAGGGTTTCAAGTAATGAACTTTAAGTTATTTTTCTATGGAATTTTGAAATGAGCCTAGGTGAATTGACTGGGTTTCGAATGCCGATTACAATTATGGAAACCAAAACTGCAAAATGCCGTACTGAAGCGAGTTAGAAGGGTTCAACCCCCTCTCTCTAAAGCCACATTGGTCCTTGACTTTGATACAAGTTCGAGGTAGGACGCTCTCCTGAACTCAAGTTATCACGCACATACATCCTTAACGCCTGGATACGCTTGAAGTTCTATGTTGTTTAGAGTTTCAACTCAATGGGTGATGCTGAAATCGATTATTGGCGCACGAAGTATGCATTGTTAGAAGAACAATTTCAAAAGCAAAAGAACCGAAACGAAGAGTTAGAGGATCGACTGTTGCATATGGTAGAAAAGATTGAGACTGAGAAAAAACATTTAGCTGATGAAATTGATGCACTTACGAGGTATTAATTTGGCTTCTCTGACCACCACTATCTCCCCTTATTGCGGATACTCGCTACAGGAAACTCGAGTGCTTAACTTCACAGAAATCTCACATGAATGAAGAAAACGGTGCAGAAACTTGCGAACCCGAAGATCCATCAATGACGGTACGTTTATAAACGCAGGGTTTTCTGAGAAATCTGCCTGGAATGGCTAATAATTATGTATAAATACGCCGCAAGGGCTTTGCGCGGCTGATATGCTGTGGCATGCTCGGTCACCGTCTGTCAAAAGTTTGTTGCATTTGTCAACAGAGTACATATCGATAGAGTACAAATCATGCTAATGTGGGACGTAATCCACGTAGAAAGCATGCGGTTGTGATGGGGTTATGTGAGTGGAAGAATTTTGAAGGCGTAAATTGTCGTGGGAGCGTGGAAGCATGCTCATGCGAAGTCAACACCTCTGAGGTGTGCTTAAAGTATCCTCATCGAAGCTGTAGATCTTACGTGACATTCAGCAAAGCGGGAGGTCAACAAATAAAGTAATTACAGGATTACTGTAGGTCACTTCGCACCACCTAGCCCTGCCTGTAGGGTGACCCTACTTAGTAACTCACACCGACTGTTGACTTTAGAGTAAAAAAAGTAATCACATGGAAAAGGGAACAGGTGGAAGTTAATAAATGAAAAAGGCTCAATTCTGATTCCAATATTTTGGTTTTTGATAGCTGGTGGTTTTAGACGCAGCCAGCAATGCGAAAGTTGTTACAAGTATGCTGAATTAAGGGCAAAGGCTTCGGTTTCGGACGGGGCTCGAAGCCGCACTCAGTGCTTTCCTGGCACACGTGCTAATCCATCACACTACCGAGATCCCCTTGGCCTTAACTCGCTTCTGAATTTTGTACTATTTACCATGGCTAATCATCACTCACACGTATAACGAGTTGAGCCGTTTGGCTAATATTGGCATCGAACCGTGAAGCTGAAGCAGATGATTTTAATAAAGCTTTTGCCCATAACTCACGAAACTTTTAACAACGATTCTCAGTTCATTCAATGAACGTAACAACGATTCTCAGTTCATTCAATAAACTCAATGGGTATGTCAAGTACAGGTGTGAGAGGTTATGCCCTATGAATTAATTGCTTTGACAGCGAGTGAGGTGTGTTAATTCACTACTATTGTACAAATTAGCTTGAAGAAAATATTTCTAGGCACACATGCGTGGCGCGATCATGGTTTCTGATTAAAAAACTGATTAAACTTGAGGGTTAGATTCGTCTCAGCGAAATTTACTGTGAACTGAGAATCATTTTTCATTCATTCACTTTCACTTTCTACCTTTTCCATATACATTACTTTTTTAATCGAAAGTCAACAGTCGGTGCGGGCAATTAAAGGCACCATTAGGGGTAAGGAGAAACTGAGATCTGGGAGTACATGTTCTCTGAAAACGAACCTTTTACTTCAGAGGAGGTCATATGTGGCGAAAATCGCATTGAAAAAACGCGGCTTGGGGTCTTATAAGGATTCCGCAGCTCGGCATGCCGTTATGCGATTATGCGGCCGGGGGAGTCGCTGTGGAGGGGCGGGACAACGATCGCAGCCGGCTGGTTCAGACTCTGGCGTGTCTTCAGTCCACTCCGACTAGTGACGCAGAGGACGAAGGAGAAAAGGGGGATTTTCGGGTTCCAATTGTCGGTTTTCTCGCGGCTTTATGTCGTTCTTTCTCTACTATCACATTGCTGAGCACCCCCACTTTCGTAATCCCCCAACTTGCCAAATTACCCCTATCGTGTCTTTAAGTAGAGTCACCCCACAGACAGAGTCAGGAGGTGCGAAGTGACCTGCGGTGATCCTGTAATTATCTTATGATACACCCACCGAATACTTTATGGACTAGAGGCCTTTTCCCCTGAAAAGTATGGGCATGTAGCCCCAAGGTCTCCGTAGTGTTAGTCGAAACCTAGCGTCGATTAGAATCTCCCAGTCACGCTTCTATCACACTATCACACTCGAGCGACAATGGAAACCCATGCATGCGTGAATTTTTGTAAAGAATTAGATTTTTTACACTAAACTATTCCATCCCAAGGGAAGCCAGGCATACCATTTGGTAGGTCTTTCTCTGTTCTTTTAGAAACCTCTATTGATCTCTCTCTAAGTTTTCGGAGCTGCTCCGCGTTACAAAATATTATATTAGGTTGTCCCAAAAGTCTTGTCATATTTTTTTTCGATCATCACTTTTTATTTTTTTTCGTCCAACAAATAATAATTAGGTAACAAAGTATTGACCATTGTTATCAGCAACCCTCTGCCACTTTATAGAAAAATCGTTGATCCCTTCTCCCAAAACTCTGGGTTCTGAGAGTCGAAGAAGTCAGCGATCGCCTTCGCAAGCAAGTCATAATCAATGAATTTTCTCTTGGCCAGGAAGGATTCAAGAGGATGGGGAAGGTGATAGTCAGAAGGGACAATGTCTGGAAAGTATGGCCTGTAGGGCAGGACATCCCAGCCAAGCTCGTGTAGCTTGGCCTAGGTACTTTTCGTGAAATGGGAGGGGGCGGTGTTATGGGTGGGTGACCGCGGACCTTTTTTGAAGCTTTTCTCAAACAGCGACAGCGAGCTGCTGGAGTTGGTGGGTGCATACGGTAGCGGTGACTGTCTCGCCTTGTACCAGCACCTCGCGGAAAAGCATTCCTTCCGCGTCCCAGAACCAGCACAGTCTCAAGCGTGGTTTGTCTTTCATGTCAATCTCGCCGTTGCTGAAGCTGATGAACCAGCGGCGCACGGTCACGTAGCTCACACATCCCTTGCCCAATGCAGCGCTGATGGAATGGCAAGCTTCCGTCGTTTTGGTGCCGCAAGACCGCTCATAATAGATGACACCGCGAGTTGGGTGGGTATCGACAACGGGCATGTAGCTCTCTCCACGGGATCTGGTGGGTCAATATATATTTTCCTAGAAAGCTTAGGGAACGTTCTACCATATTCCTGAACCGCCTGGACCTGCCTCGAAGTGAACAAGAGTTACTGATTTCTTTTTTGGAAAAATACTACAAGACTTTCGGAACAACCTAATATATGCCCTCCCAAGAAGAGAAACCGATTCCATGGATGTTATGCATGACTCCTTGACTCCTAGAGCTCTGACATCATCTTTTTTTATTTTCCTTATTGCTAGTTTTTAGAAGGACTCTCTACATATAGACGTACACCTTATGCGAGCTGTCGGTGGAAACGTTATTCTTGGATCACGTGACGTGTCTTTACCAATGAAGGGTTATCACCATTTCCCAGTTCTTGCCCTCGATGAAGGTATCATATATGGATTTCGTTGGAAAAAAGGTAGTGCTGTAAAGATTGTGTAGGCAATGGAGGTATTCCTACACTTTTAACATAATAATATATCTTGTTAACATAATAATATATCTTGTTTATTTGCTCACATCATGTGTCAAAATCTATTTATTTGGGTTGGTAAGGGCTTATTACAGATATGAATTATACATATAATTGCTGTTTCCTATGAACCTTCTATATTTTATTTGTTTTCTGTAACAATTCATTTGGAGAGAGACTGCTTCGAACACTCACTGGAACGGGATAGAGAACCTTCGCGGTCATCACTTTGACATACATATGTGCCATCGTATAGGATGTGTTGGGATGTTTGGGATATGCGTTAGGCCGCGGTCATACTTTGCGGTGCCGGCGGCAGGGCGTGGCTGCGTGCGACGTTCGTACAAAAAGGGTAGTGCTAGAAGAACTTCGAAACGGGACCAGCAAGGCACTCGGCGCAGCAGGGCCGCAATTAGCATGGGCGCAGTGATCGAGTTAAACAGACTTGACACACACCCGATTTGTCAGTGTTTCGATGTGCATTCTTTCTCCGTTGACCACGATCACCGTGCTATTACAGCATTATAGAACCACTAGAAAATGTTTAACTCAATTCTATTCTATGTATGGGTTCACTGTGGGGTTTCTGTTTATCGTGTGAGGCTGGGATATCAACTATTGCACGCACCGTTGGCCGGCCGTGATTGCGTAACCCCGCGTCTATGTCGTCCTTCGCCGTCTGGGTCTCTCGGATTTGCCTAAGCCTTTTCAGGGAAGGAGCTTTGGCGTCGCGTACTCTGGCCTGTCTGGTGTCTGACCTCGCGGCAGGAAGCGTGTTGCCGAAAAAAGCCAGCTGTCCTCAAGCCGGTACGCAGTCACGGCCGGCCAACGGTGCGTGCAATAGTCTATATCGTGAGGCTGGTTGTTATGTATTACACCATAGCAAATAAAAAACCATTTCATTAACCTGGAAATGGCACTCCTACAGACGATTTACAGTTCTTCTTGAAATTACAAAGACCCATGGTGAGCGCTTATTCCGTGAAAACAGGTCTTTCATATCAATCAAGAGTATGAAAGTCTGCTAAACACAGCAGGCAAGAACCTAACATTCACCACATCTGTCATTATCAACAAAGTGAAGTGCTAACCACCCGAGGTCAATGAAAGGATAAAACAACAAACAAGAACACAAACTAACTTTGAAAGAATATGAACAGCAACAGAAACAAAGTAACAATCATTCACAAGGAAGGTCAAGCGGCAGAGAACTCCGTTAGGACGTAAGTTACATCTGCGACAAAAAAAAAATTAAGAACGAAGAAATCGTACCGAACAAAGTTAAACATGTGAGATGGATTACTACATGAAAATTTCAAAGAATGGCAAATTCGAAACGAGTAAAAGTAATAATGATGTCAAAACAGTCTAATAAAAAAATCTGTGTTGATGTACTTGGGAGGAGGCATTCATTTTCGCGCTCATACCGTCGTACCTCATCCGATACCTTCCACAGTGATTGTTTGCACGCTCGAGGGTATGCATCTTACCTAAGCCTTACTTGAGGGGGATGGTGGGTTCCCTCCGAATTGAGGCTCAGGTTAAGGGACTTGACTGACAGAAAGAAGCGGTGGATGTCGACCACAGTGAAGTGCCTTAGCCCCCTAGCCCAAGTGCATTAACACCTAAAAATCATCACCTGCAGGGAGAGTGATGACCTATTACGAATCGTACAAGTCATATTCCACTGTAGTGAATTAATTCTGAATATGAGTCTTTAGATGTGCGCGAAACTGCAAAGCTAGCCGTTATGAAATCAGAAACACTTTGTTGGGCTGAGAGCTGGAGCCGGGGTAGAAGTATCTTGTGTGCCGACGGAATTTGCAGACGTGTTCATGAAAAGTGATGGGAAGGAGTTCACTAGTGAAGTAGCCGTTGGAAATGTGGGAAGATGCAGCTCGTTAGCAATTTGGAAAGATGCCAGTGCCGATTCGAGGAAATTGGGACTGAAATTAGCTGACACGTCTAAGGCTTCATGGTTGTGCCCTTTTTTTCGGCACGATAAAGGTTCATAGTGAAAATATAAAGAAAGCCAGAGCAAATCTCCACTTCATCTGTCATTTACAGATTTCAAAGCACCAATTAACGAAAGGTAGCAACTCACTTCATGAATGAAGAGTAGTCAAACGGCTGCTGTGAGTTTGTTCCAATATATCCTGGATTTGAAGGTTTCTGAAAAGCACACGTTGGATAATCATGGCCACGAAACTTCGTTTTTACCATCCCACATTGAACGAGAGGAAACTCCTAATCTATTAGCTACCTGCACCACTCCGTTGTTAGGACTGCTGGTTGGTGAAACGAAAATAGGAGCGCGGATTGGAGAGACAAGTGGGACAGGGGTTATAATTCGGTTCGAGTTGGCTAAAAAGTATGTATTACTAAAACAAGTGGAATAGCTGAAGCTGAAATCATACATAGTCCGGACTTGTGAAAAGGTCTGTACGTCCCATTGATGATGGCTAGCTCCATGAGCTGCTTTCTTTTGAGCTCATCTGTTCCTTCCGGCTGGAATGATGCAAATGCAACAAATGATAGCAAAAACATTGTTCCAAAAAAAATGCTGAAAGGAAACTCATTGAAGCGGAAACTATGTTTGCTGTCTTAGGCTAAATTCTCTAGTGAACCTACCGCGGGAACGAGAAGTTTCTTCACATGCTCCATGGCCGAACGCAGCTTGATTCGCGCCCTGTTTTCAGTGTCTTCGCACTGCAATAGCACGTGCAATTCGTCGTCCAGGTGTTCCCAATTTGGCTTCCCTCGATTCGCCTCTTCCTTAAGTTTTTGGAAACAATGAAATATTGTCGGAAACAATATCGTGTTCAATTGTTCACGTTTTTAGTGGTTTATCTCAAACCTTTCGTTTATCACGCATCGATCCCTTGCCCCGAACCATAATTTTGCAACCAGTTTCTTGTTCTAGTTGTTTTGCAGTCATACCACGTGGTCCGAGAATTCGTCCAACGAAATTGTACTAAAGAAAGCTCATTCGTAGGAGAAAACTCAAATTGTGATTATTATACATAGATATCTCGTGAACTCACGTCGGGATATTCTCTTTTAGGAACATAGATCTTCTCCGTGATTGTAACCACATCTCCGATAGGCTCGGGCAAGTCGAAGGGCTCAGTGACAAATTCTGTTTGAAACAGTGCTCCGCGCACCCTTGAAATCTCTGGAATTCTCAACGTATTGGGTTTCTTCAAAAATGAAAGAATATTGGTCTGACTATCAAAACAAGTGATACTCTGTCAGCATGGTCTAGGAATCATGCTATCAGTCTACAAAGCATAGTTTCTGGTCTAGAAATCTCGAATGCCTTGGCAAATTTATGGTCATCACGCACAGTAAGTGAGAAGGTGCAGAACATCTAAGGTCGCTACTTTGAGCCGGCAAGGAGTGGCTGCGTTCATAGGCAGCGAGGTAGTGTCGCAAGGGGAGGTGCAGAGACGACGCAGGCAATGAGACAGGGTGGCGTAAGCGGGGACGCAAAGACACGCAGCCACGCCCTGCTGCCAGCACTGCAAAGTATGAACGCGGCCTAATGTATGCACCAAAGTTTCCTTTATACCCAGCTGATAACAAGCGCCTATTTCACTGTTTATCTCTTCCGCTCTGGGTATCCTCTGTTTTCAACTCGTAAGCAGCAAAAGCGAAAGCACCACACACATCTGTGGACAGATACCAAGAAAGAAGTTCGATTCCTCAACCGTCCTCGCTTAGTGCCGACTCAAGCGAAGTAATGATCGCCTATATTTAAAATCTTCTATGAATTATCTATTCAGTCGTGCAAGCTATAAATATGGCTTTAGATAAAATAGCCTTGTATTCTTTCTAAACTTGTCTCTCAGAAGATATCAGTACCAAACAAGTATTATTGTACAAACCCAGATGTCATAATTTTGGCAGGAAAACTAATTCGTGCTGAAACTTTGTCCTTATCGTTAGACGATATATGGGGTGCTGATAACGAATATGACATTTTTTGCTTAAGCACCATTTTCAACGACTTCGTCCAAACCTTTCACGTAGAGATAATCTGGTATCCTGACCACAAAAAGACACTCACTTCTGCTGCCAATCCCGTCTTGTTCCCGAATGACGTCAAAAACCCTTTTTCGTAACCAGGCTCTAACTGACGCTTGTAGTTGAAATAAAAATCTATGTGTGATGAGATACTGTATTGCACCCATGTAAAACTTCTGAATCTGTAGAAAAAAGTTGTGGTACCAGATTGGTGCAGGTGGCTTTTTAGCGCCTGGATAAGCTCGTTTCAGCACAAAAGATTCTTTGCCAAATTGGTGATTTTTAGAGTTTCGATAGTGCTGTAAAAAATCTGTGACGAACCCTCGTTTAGGAGACGTTCCACATGTTGAAAGTTATCCACGAACATCTCTAGATCTTTTTTCTCTTTCACAAGATCTGCCAGATACTCCAGAGAACAATCCATGTGAGAAGCGCCATCCGGCGATCCGGAACCAAATGAAGGCGACTCTGAAGAAACTACTAGTGGCTTGTGCATAATCATGACAATCCAAAAACAGTCACTACACTTTTAAAAATCACCACACTTCCCGACTGTAACCTACTTGCTACGTTGGGTTTCATTTCTCACGATTTTTACGATATTTCCATTCTAATGATAGCAGTACCGCGAGGAACAATACCAAATTTTTCAATACACGTAGGTTATTTTGGTTATGGAGCCCCGTTACCCTCTGCTGCCTCGAGTAATTGTTGGATGAAATCGTTGGTACATGTTTCTTATCGGGCGAAAGTACATCCAACAATGTCTACTCCTTTTGCACGAGAACTGATCAGGTATGGCAACCCCACAAAATGAAAGAAATTTCCCTACGTTTCCTGCTGCAGTATTTACCATCGTGAGGGCTCGGAATCGCATAATCGTCGAAAGTAGAGCACTGACTAATTTCTACATAAACTATAACGACGTAGAAATTGAAAGCTGTAACGAAGCGTTGTGGTGCGAATGGCTTCTGCACCCGATTAGGCGATACTCGTGATCAGGGTCTTAATGCCGAGACACGCATTTCATCAGAAGTTACACCATAACCTTTTCGCTGTTTCAGGGGTTGTAGTATACAATTAGTGCCGAGCATTATCTATAAAGACTCATTAGCAGCGAATCGGTATGCACAATTGCCCAAAGACTGAAAATTTCGGAATTTCAGTCAGTATTTTTTAGAGATAATTGTCTCATAGATTGGTCCTCTTACCTCGGGTATGATCAGCTTCAGGAGAAAGCTGAATCAGCAGTTTATCTTTCACTTCACTAGACGTCGCAGAGTCTGTGTCTAGTTCTAAGGATCTTGGTGTAAGTTTAAAAGACGGAAACGGTACACCTTTCCGTAGCGAAAATTTTCATGTGACCCTACGAAGCAGTCCCGGTCTTTAACGTATTATCCTGCCAGCGAAGGAAACCGACCCCAATTTTTGTCGAAGCGCGGATTAGTTGGTTAACCACATCCGTGGCCACACTTTATCAAGATGCCCTCGAAAATGACATACATAACATAGACCATTGCCAACAAATACAAAGCAGTAAGTTTGTGAAGCCGCCAATTTGAAATGCACACCGACTAGTTACACCGGCTATCTCGAACACTAATGGGTCATATCCGCGAAATGGTTAGAGTTGCTACCACTTGACTACATTGTAGGAAATAATCGCTACAATCTAATCCATTATTACAGTCGGGAAGGCACGGTTCAAGGGTAGATAGTTGTCAACTAGCAACGCTACTTCTTCCATCACTTCCACTGCTTCTGAGCCGACAGTCAGGTGCCGCAGTGGACAGACGGCGACATCTAGGTGTTAGTCCTCGAATTGCTGAGTAAGTGGGGAACACCTAAACGAAGGGAGCTCGCGAAAAGGGGGTTATTTGGAAGCACAAAATGAGATTGGAACGTGTACACTATCATCATGTCGTGGCAGTGAGTGGTAACCTCTAAGTGGTGAGCCAGAAGAAGCATACGGCGAACGATGTTGATACGCGGAGCAAGTGTGCATCCCTCCTAACAAGAGGAATTATTTAAGCTGCAAACCTGAAATTGCTGTACACCAATACAGGTTAGAACAGATAACGAAAGCCTCAGACATTTTCCACATAAATGGCAATTCTAGAAAAAACCTCAATTCCACAGGAAATCAGCTAATTTTTGACAAAAAATAGCATAAGCGGAAGAAGAAAAACAGAAGGGCTAATAGCTGTGCACATCAATAGTGGAACCTTGTAAAAACTTCAATAATCGGCCCCTATCAGCATTAACGGAGTCTCTCGAGATCTTCGCTTTAGGCCAAGCGGATTTGATCGCGTCCTTACCGTATAAGCGTAGCCTGATTAAGGAATCCCGCGAATTTTGAATTTTTCATCGACTCCTTGGTAAGCGCTGGTTCTTGCCAGTCGTGGACGCAGCACTCTCCACACGAATACAATGATGATAGCACTAGTACAAATGCGCGACTTTATTCAGATCCACATGGATTGTGATAAAAAAGTAATCAACAAAGCATGACATACACAGCGTCAAAATTGAAGCAATTTGAGGAAAACTGTTCAAACATCCTCGTAAACACCTAAAAAGCAACTGCTTAGGCAACAGTGATCGCCTTTAGACCGATGACAATTTCTGCAACATTTTCATTGAAGGTGATTGGCGGACACCTGTCGCTGGCCTGAAATGAAAAGAAGCTCTTGCTCAACGCTGCAAGATTTGAAATAATACAAGTTTTGACATGTTTAATCAAATTCCATCCTGATAAGAAAGCCGGGCACCATTGAACCCCACCACTAACTACCCCAAGCACCGCGAGTTGGTCACAGAAATTAATTTCGCTGAAACTTCGACCAGGGGGGGGGGTCATTCGAAGTGCTGATCACGAATATCACATCCGTTTTTGATATTGGCGCCAATTTAGTGCAAGTGCACCAAATTGGTGCAACAACTAATTTACAATAATTTCGCTTAAAATTGTCATCCACAGGCTATTCAGAATGCGGTATGTTGCGGATATGACATAGGTTTTCAGCGTGAGCACCGCTTGGCTCAAGGTTGCGCCAGTCATGTTAAATTTCGCTGCAGTGCTTATGTAGACGAACATCGTCATTGTCCCACTGTCTTTTTATATGATACTATTCTACAATCATCATCTTGCACACTCAAGCGTATATTTTCGCCTAGACTTTGAAGAAGAAGGGAATGTTCCCGGCCTCAAAGGCAAGGGGGTGGGGTAAGGAGAAAGCGAGAACTAGGAATACATGTTCTCTGAAAAGAAACGTTCCATTTCAGAAGAGGTGATGTGTGGCTGAGACAGCACTGAGAAAGCGCGGTAAGGCGTTTTATCACGATCCCGCAGCATGGCGTCGTTCTGCAGTTCATCGGGAGGGGGGGATGAGTTGCCGGTCTGGAAAACGTTCGCGGCCGGCTATTCAGCCGGGTAGACCGCTCGTCTGCGGTCTAGCCCTGGCTAGTAACGCAGAAAGGGGCAAGAGAGGAGGGGGTTTTCGAGTTTCTATTTCTCGGGCGGGTTTTTCGTCGTTTTATTTCGTTCTTTCTCTAGTGTTACACGGCTGAGCACCAATACTTTCTATTCCACAGTCTTCCGAGTTTACCCCTACGTGTCTCTGAAGCTCAGGCAAAAATCGCGTGAAGAGTGTGGTGCCCCTACTATATCAGCAATGTAGTGAGAATGAACGCAGCTAACTTCTTAACCAGATGTCATATTCGTGATCAGCACCCCTAATAACCCCCCACCCCTTCGGCGAAGTTTCAGCGAAAAGTACTCTTGTGACCAACTCGCGGTGCTTGCGGTAGCGATGGTTATAGGAATCATCCACGGAAAATTGAGTTTTTCTGCTATCCATATCCTTTTGTTAATTTGTGCTGCAAAGTTTCACGCGAAAAATGTGAATCCGGCTTAAACACAGCACCACAGTTTCGGTCGGATGGGCGGGGCTAGTCCAACTCTCTGTTCCCAACTGCGGCGGACGACGAGACAGGGCTTTTAATCGGAGGCCTCGTCCACTCGGCCACGAATTTGGAGAGCTGTATTTTGGCCGAATCCCCACTTTTTCGCGTGAAACCTTGCATGTGACCCTTATTAGGCAAATACAACGTGAATATACGGGTAACAGAGAGAATCATTCTTTCGTGGACGATTCCTTTGAATAGTGCCGAAAGTCGATTGCCTTTCAACTGAGTCCGAAGTCTCTTAGTTAGTTGAATTACTCAGAGTTACTTATTTCGGCGATCCTCGCGGAATATTGGATACGTGTCCATAGCGGGACTTAGCAACCAGGAAATTTACGAAAAAGGCTCACAAGAGAAGGAGTAGGCGTACCAGGTAGAAGTGGCCACTAGCAAAGAGACAGATGTGCAATGGGACAGACACAGGCCATCGATCGAAATTATCGGTGTTGGTGTAAGGGAGGGAAACCACTGGTAGAGCGATTATGTGTTCGGCGTGGGCGAGGGTTAAGAAGTCGTTTTTGATGTGATGTCATAATTGGTGCTAACTCAAGTTCATAAAAAGGTAGTTGTGCTCAACTCAGTGCGCGCCAGCCGATTGGTTATACATGAAACTAACATATGGGCGGGGGTGATGTAGTAACTCTCGCTCTCACTGTGAGATTCCACATCAATGCACAACCCCAGTCCAACCGAAGCCTTCCACCTCTCTGGTGTAGGTAGTTGATACGAGATTTTTCTGGGAGGCTAAAAAACACGGACTTGTACATTGAGTGGCCCCGGAATCATTATATAGGGCAAATCGCATTCACCTGCCATCACGGAAACTGAAATGCATGCAGTACTCCAAACAGGGATTGCTGAATCACTCCTTCTCTTACATTCAACCGAGCGTAAGAGAGCATGAAATTTTTTTAGAAATTTTGATGGCTGCCTTCAAAAAACCCTTCACTGATTCTCACCCGCTCTTGAAGCAGCTTCCTGCTATTTTATGCTTGGGAGTGATATCGCTAAAAAAACATGGCAAACCTTTGTGTTTTTTGCTTCGAGTAGATCGTCACGAGAATACACCCGTACACTGGGCGAAAGGCCAGTACAATAACCCTTTGCGATAATTGACTCGGCGAAATCCTCCCCAATTCCTGGAATCGCTTACATTCACACCCTCGAAGAACAGTATTGATTGAAAAGGTCACGTACATCAAAAAACTATAACTTGCCTTGATCTGAAACCAACTGTATACGTATCATATTTACGAGTCTACAATATTCGTGAGCAGTCGCTGTGAGACCAGTCGGGCAGGACTCTGACCATTTCTTCAAAGCCTAGCAAATAAGAAACCGTAAATCAACTGCAAAAATTAGGAAAAGCGCCGCTGTGGAACAATGCCTTTTGATGAATAAAAACAGAAAACCTCGGGTCTCCGATAACCCCAACTTTCACCATGTTCAAAGGACTTCTCTGGTGTCAAATTTTTTAAAAGGCACGTTGCGTTCTTTGAAACAGGGTTACGGTAGCAGTAACTCAACGGCCTTCGGAATCCATCCTACGCAACTGCGACAAATGATCCACTCCTAAGCATGAGTGGGTGCTATCGCAATGGGGGGGGGGGGGGCATCCCACTATGGACATTATTATTACCTAAGCCTAAAGGGAGAAAGGAACCCTTGATTCCCCCATTAGGGCTTAGGCAAAAGTGTGCGCCTAAATGTGCCGATTGACCCTCAAGGATATCTCCAGAATGCTTAGATAAGCAACTTCTCATAAGATGCCCTCCCCCCCCCCCCCCCCCCCCTTCACTGCGATAGCACCCATGAGTGTTCTCATAGGCGACCCATTTGGCATATTGAATGGCATTGTGAGATAGCACCTGATTACAATTACCAGTGGTACGCTCCAAGTGAGTAGCTATGTATACGTGCTAGTTAGGCCGCTTCCATACTTTGCGCACCGACGCCGTCACGCGCGTGACGCCGGCACGCGCGTGACGCCGGCACGCGCGTGACGGCGTCGGTGCGCAAAGTATGGAAGCGGCCTTAGGTGCGCTAGTGGGGTTCTGGAGGGATCAACGTTCCCATGCCCTACCTCAGGCAATGGACACTAAGTTACGATTACTCACATCACGACAGTAACAGCAACTATTGAGAAGAGTTTTTCAAGAGGCAGGAAAGCAGAACCTCATCAAGCGAAAAATCTAGCATTATATGTTAAAACAAACATTTCTGCAGTTGTTGAACATCGACACAGTTGGCTTTTTCCATGATACACCAGCAATTCCACATGGAACAACCTAGAAAGGGGAAAAGTAATAATAAAGGATGCGCTAAGATCAACATGGGTCACTGAATATGCTGTGATAAAGCAACAGTGCTAGTGTAATGGGGAATGGACTCCACTAAGCTTGCCGTCAGGCGCATACGTCCTTTTGCGTAAGCTCTAGTTGAAAAGGGAACCCCCTATCTCTCAGCTCAGCTGAGGTTTAGTTTAAAAAAGCACTTGAAGGTACCGGAAAGAGTTAATTAGACAGATTGTGGGATATGAAAGTAGGGGTGTTCAGAAGTGTGCAGAAGAGAAATAACTAAATAAAAAGACAAAAACCCGACATTTAGGAACCTGAAAATCTACCACCTCTCAAAAGTATTCAGGCAAAACTTTTGTGTCATAACTTTTTTCTATTTGACCAAATTTGACAAAATTTTACTATGTGTGTTGACAAAAAATTTTACTACGCTCTTCTGCGTCACCAGCCAGGTGCGGACTAGGACGCATAGGCTTAATCGGCCAACTCGAACGTTGTCATGCCCTATCACTCGCCTGATGAACTGCAGCACAACACGCCCTGCTGCGGAATCGCGATAAGACCCCAAGTCGCGATTTCAATGGAGTTTTGCTACGCATTACCTCTTCTGAAGTGGAACGTTTGTTTTCAGAGAACATGTTCCCAGTTCTCACCTTCCCATTACCCTTCCCGGTGCCTTCAAGTGTAAATACAAACTGATGACTGTAGAAAGGTATCAGCGACGACAACGCAAAAAAGAGTGTCCACTTTCAACAACATTAACACCAAAATAACTAACCAAGCTCGGCAACGTCGTAAAAGAAGGTATCATTTCCCACAACTGCGATCGGATAATGGGAACCAATTCCCCTATATCAACCAAATATAACGTTGATTCCCTGTTGCACAGAGCACGAAAAGCAATCGTGTCGCGACAATAAAGCACATATTGTCCAATCTGAATTTAAGGAATATATACGCAAGAATGCATACGAATGCTCAATCCTTTCTATGCGTTCCGCATAAATTTGTTTGCTGCTCATGGAGTGGATAGCTAGAGAAATGACCACTCTAAATGAAAGAATACCTACTTTTACAGTAGGTTAACATTCTCAATATCCCAGAAAGACCAAAAATCTACTCTTGCTGTATCGGTAAGGAGAGTGCTGCGGTCACTAACTGCCCTCCGACTGCTGTTAAACAGCGTTCGCAGCCAACGTTTTGCGATTTTTGGCGGATCGGTGTCAAAAAAAAAGATATGTACTGAACGAGAAAATGAGCGCATCGACGCATTCACGACATTGCCGAATCGGCGCATCTCAGATTTGGATTTGCCACAATGCAGACAGACTGACGTGATAGTACGTGGCGTCGCCAAAACTCCAGGCGGATGCGCCGATCCGCCAAATATTAAAATGTTGGCTATGGGCACGGCCTTACAAACCGGCCGAGGGGAAAAATACGCATTCATGAGCATAAGGAATAAATCATTCAGGTTACAGATAATCCAAGCATGGAAGTCCAGTGGAGCTTCCAGATCACCTTTGGATTCTCAGTGATATTCGGGTTTTCCATGCAGAACTTGTTCATCTCACGCTGAAGACACGCATATTCATCTCCCAACTTCTGACCGATAGGAAGAACATGGAACATAAAACCTTCGTTGACCGATTTGCAAGGATATGGTGATTCGACTACTCGCACCTGAAACGGACTTGATCCACATTTGAGAGAATGTGCGTGATATGATTATTAGCTCCCAAACTGAGTTACATTTACGAACCCTTGTAGGAGTCTGGAGAGGGAGATCTTGTGAAAAGCATCTAATAGCTATGAAAGAGCGCTGTGTCTTCTGTGTTATGTATCTATCACCGCCACGTCCTTTTGTAATCGCACCATCGTCACGGGCTGGCAGATCCTTCAGAGCGGGTCTCCTGAAAGAAGTGACTATGAATAATGCCAAGAACAATCAAACTAAAACGGACTTGTTGTCGCTGTTCAGCGGACCTCTACCGCCATCACGCGAACGCTGATTCTCACCGTGCCGCACACCAGTGACCTAAGGCAGATGTCATTTGAACCATTAATACGGCGAAATGACAAGATCTGTGATACACAGTAAGAAAGATATGGGGCTCACCAGCAATTGCAGTCCATTGTCTAGGTTGAGATACTTCCCGTTTTTAAGACGACAACGAATTTCGTCGGCCCCGTTTATGTTTTCCATTATGACAAACCTATGATGAGAACTAACATAACCGAGGAGTAAACAATGAGGATGGTATAAGAGCATACCCGTATTTGGTATTCGACTGCAGTTGTTTTGATGGAAGTTTCACATTATGTACAGTACCAAATTTACAGAAAATGCGAAAGACGTCCCACTAAAAATAAGAATATCAATAGAGTTACTTTCATACATCTACACTGATATAAACACACATATTTTTTTCACCGAGACGACTACCACTGTACGTAAGCCAGTCATGGTTTAGCCCACCCAAACCATGCCATCCTGGGTTTTTCTATAATTCCACAGAAATTTACGATTCCGGTTGAATGCAAAAAAAGCAGGATCGCGTTTAAAAGGATCCCTCTGCGGAGTCGTGTTGAAGACCAGCGAAAACATGTCTATACCATTTATACTTCTCTACCAATTATATGCTTTCAAAACCTTCCTATTACCCAATGAAACATTGATCCACGAGCCTCACTTCTGAAAGATCCAACGGCGAGTTTTCTTAGCTAATCATGTTCTGTTTAGTGCATCTCCAAAAAAGTTTTCAAACTTACATCGAAGAAATGTGCTGGAATATTTTTCACACAGAACTCCTTGTCGAACTCAATGGAAGCTGATCCTGAGGGAGACTGATCCATCGCTCCTAGAAATTAATTTATAGCAAACACGATGATGCTAACGTAGTTGGGGGGGAGGGCACTCCACTGTGGCTAGGCGTGAGGCACTATTCTTGCCTAGGATTCAAGTCCAAGCCTCAGTTTAAAAAGAAACCCCTACCATCCTAAAGTAAAGCTTAGGTGATTACACAATTGAGTACACAATACAATTTACAACTGATTTGTAGAACGGTTTGGGTGGAGCAACAGCGGGACCCCCCTCCCCGAATACAGAACTACAGCAGCACCGTGACGAAATCATCCGATAACAAGGAAGGCAACTACGCTGAGCCAACTACCCGAACAACGAAAGGATCGAAAAGCAAGCAAACTTTTGAATCCATCATAGCTGGTTTTCGCGCCCCATATATGTTCGCGCGTGGTACGCAGTTACAGATGCCAGTTTTCTGTGACGGCTACTTGAGAATTTGTGCAGGCATCAGCCATGAGCAGGTAAGTAAATTGAAACTGTGATGAAGAATGCTTAGCGGTTGATGATAATCGGCTGACTGAAAGGGGATGCGACTTCAACTACCATCACCCTAGATACTGCGATAAGGCTTTCGCTGGAACTTTGCTTAGAAGGGTTGTGTGGGGTGCTGATCACTAATATGGCATTCGTCTGAGGTGCTGGCGTCGTTCGGTGCCACTGCGCGGTGCTAATATAGTAGGGGCACCACACTGCTCACGCAAATTTTGCTTAGGCCTTTAGGAGAAAGGAAATCTTTTCTTCTCCACTTAAGCTTAGGCGAAGATATACGCTTGATGTGAAGATTTATGATTGTATTAGATTGTTCGGAAAGGTCTCAGTGTTTTGAGTGTTTCACTTTTACCGATCATAACTTCCTTAATACTCATCGTAGTTAAGCGAAATGATCATCGTTCGAATGGATACAAAGTAGAGGATGATGGCGTTAGTAAATAGTCTCCAGAAACAACATTCACTGACTTTTGACCATGACTCCCGCTCTGATCGAATGCGTCAAAAACATTAAAATACGTGCCTGCTTATCAAAGGTATCTGACTGCCGAATTTTGATCGAAATACAAAAGCTTGAGACCGTAAAGCGATGTTTTATGCAGAAGCGACATAAATAAACAAGGGGTCCTACTTTGTTTCCCTTACAATCAAAAGGCATATTTTACTAGGGTAATACAGCGAATGACATGGTCATGAAAGTTTATGAGAACAAATGAGAAGAGGGCGGCACCTCGACTGAACCCATTAACAGCTTGCACGTCATTCTGGGGTTTTTGAGACAGCTGTGAAAGTATTTGTGAAGCGTTAAGGGTTCGAGGAAGCTTATTTCTACAAAATGGGAAAACGAGAACTTTGCAGGAAATTTTTGGTTGTCAGTAGGAAGATTGATCGCTTGTTCCACTTAACTCTTGCCTAATTATGGCGAACATTCGGAAGGAAACTTCATAAGCAGCCATCCACCTGTATTGCTTATGTCCGTCGTCGCCTGAACAGAATTGATAGAAAGGCTCCTGTTGAATACCGCTTTTGTTGCAGTCACTAGAAGACATGAACGGAGTGAGCGCTTGAACGGCTGAGCTGGGTAATTTCGCACGTTACTAAAACTACAAGATCAGGTCCGTGCTGTTGGATAAGGTTGAGGCTGGGCATCACAACACCAAAGTTGAGAAAATTTCGATCGAAGGCCTCATCCTCCTGGAGTAAGGTGAATGCTTGTTAATGGTTTAGAGCTGCCATTAAAAAGAAGAGCCTCAACCCAAAGGCTTTCAGGTGTCATTGATGCGAATGGATAGACAGAGATTCTCGAGGGGCTGCGTATCTATGCACACGGAACTGTGTTATTCGAATTCTGGAAGTGCTATAGCGTATGGTAGAGGGACATCAATGGCAAACATCCCGCGTGAACTGATAAGGGCTGGTATAGGGGCAAACTAGAGCCACGTCTATATTCTTGAAAAAACCTAAAGGTTGAAACCATGGCCGTAGTAATGACTCACCTAATCAGTCCTAGCAGAAGCGTTGTAGGCTAGTTGTACAAATTTTGAAAGTTTTCTGAGAGGTGAGAGACAATGTGCGGCGATTAATGGCAAGTACATGATTCTCATTATCAAATTACTTGAAGCTCCTCTTTCTTCTGCTGATATGAGGAGTTGATGAGAACACCTTTGATAGTCAATTACGTAGCCGCTCACAAGTTAATCAGTCAGTCGTTTCGTTTTTGATGTGTTGCAAATCCTTCAAGCCGCTTTCGCTGCAAGAAAGAGGCTTGTCCGGCGAAAGTGTACTAGGAATTTGAAATGAGTGAATGATGTGCCACCATAAGATTATACAAAGCTGCCATATATGTAGTAGGAAGATTTCTGAGTTAGGTGCGAACATTGCGTCCATTCCGAAAAACGTCATTGAGCCTTTTCCGACGACGTTATCTCTAGATGGTCAGCTTACCTTTTAGATCGAAAAAAAACGATCTTTCACGGAGGGTCGATATCACGGGTGAATTCTCAGAGATCTTGGGTAATAAAGTGTGGTCCCCCGTGATGCCACTGATGAGCCTGAGTCCTTCCTCCCTCTCTCTGCTGAGCGTCTACCAGCGAATAGTAATCATTTATTGTAATACCAGCAAATATACAGCGACAACTAACTACAGCGCAGCAGAGGCTGCCGGTGGCCGAGCAGCGGGCTAAGGGCCGGCAGGACGGGCGTGTCGGGCAGACGGCGGCGGCGACTCCTGTCGCATGGTCCAGGGCGACTCCAGACGGGAACCTCGATGGCTGGTCCCCGCGGCAAATATACCCACGACGTCGCCAGCCTGTAATCAGAACATTAGATCGGCGAAGATATTTCCATTCGCGCATGCCTAGGATGCGAGTTTGCAATGCCATCCTTTATTGATCTTCTCTGATTACTCACAGGCTTACAATAAATAAATAAGAAAACATCATTGTGCTGAAAGAACGCTTTACGACTCGTGAAGCGCCAATCACGAGACCAGAACGGGAAGCTTATCTAGGTATACGGCCGTCTTTTCTTTGTAGCAAGGCTTCGATTTGACTCATGCAGTGCATGCAAACTGTCTGCTTATTAGACGGCCCGATGGGGACACCCAAGGTATTTATCAGGATAACAGTAAACAGCGTTATCAGACGTCTGTCGAATATTTCAACGCCGCTATCAGTCGGCTTGGACTGCTCGCACAGAGTAGACACCACCACTTGGATTTCGTTTCATTTTTTTCTTCATTCATGCATTACATAGCACCTTTTGCTGTATTCTGATTACTGCGTATTTCCCAACCTTAGAATATCCGCCTTTATTTGCTGCATTGGCACCGTATCCATGCACTGAAATAATACCAGTTTTACTCCATACATGGATAAGAGAGATTAGAGAACTCAGATTATTTCTCCAATTAGATACAGGAGTGTGGAGATTGATCCCTTCGGATGAGCTTGCAAACTAACCGAGCGCTACTTCCGAGGCCATTGAGTACTTAGGTTAGTTTCGGGTGTGCGTTAATACTACGTGAGGGTAGGAAAGGGTATCCTTTACTGTAGGGGCATGCGAAGCGTGTTCACAACCGCACCAGCAAAGCGCTTACCCAGTGAGGCGACGCAATTCGCTGGCTTGGTGACCTACTCGGACAGACCTGACGCACACCTTTCCGTTTTTGTGCCTATCCCAGAATGACGAATCTAACACAGTATGATTTTTGAATTAGAAAAAAAAATGAAAGACAGATGAAGTATCAGTTCCTGGTTACAGATAAAGACTGACCGAGGAATAACTTTTAATTAGTGATGAGGTTTCAGTTCCTGGTTACAGATAAAGACTGACCGAGGAAAAACTTTTAATCACTGATGAGGTTTCAGTTCCTGCTTACAGATAAAGACTGACCGAGGAAAAACTTTTAATCACTGTCTATCAAAGTGTCACTAATAATTCGACTCGTGATTCTTGCACAAAAGCATTCCGCACCTTCTATATGCTCCTCAAAATTTGAATGATTCCTCATTAACTGAATGGAAATAATTCTCGGCATTGAGAATTTGAAAAAAGTTCATGTCAAGTCGTAGTGATTTTCGCAATCAAATTTCTGTACATCCACTCCTCGCTACCTCCCAGAGATTGCTTTAAAAATTAGTTCCTTCGAACTTTCCAGATACCCTCGCTTTACATGGTAAACAGCATCACGGCTAGCGATCCTTGAAAGCTTGGTGGCGTTGCTGCGCCCTTTTGAACTAAATTGAAAAGGCGGCGCTCAAATGTTACACTGTCACTATATGTGTTTGTTACCCTAAGCTCCAGCTCTTGAACAGCGAAAAACTTAAAATTTTTTGAATGTAGTCCAGCTGAACACCTTTTACATTCGAGCAAGTGATCGGTAATGGGGTTTAAAGGAATCGTCCACGGAAAATGAGTTTTTGTGTTACCCATATGTTTATGTTGTATTTGCTTAATGTTGGTCTCATGCAAAATTTCACGCGAAAAAATGTGAATGTGGCTGAGATACAGCACCACAAAGTGCGGTCCCAGTGGGCGGGGCCTCCGTGTAAAAGCCTCGTCCCGTCTTCCGCCGCCGTTGGGAACGGAGAGTGGGACTGTTTACGAAACTTTCTGGTCCTACAATGCGTCTCCGACCACGGCGGACGACGGAACGAGGCTTTTCTCTTAGGCCCCGCCCACTGGGACCGCACTTTGTGGTGCTGTATCTCAGCCAGATCCGCATTTTTTCGCGTGAAATTTTGCATGAGGCCCACATTAGGCAAATACAACATAAACGTATGGGTAACACAAAAACTCATTTTCCGTGGACGATTCCTTTAATGAACACGCAGAAAATTCTGTAGTTTTTTAGATGAAGTGGATTGTATTGCTTGCTGCCGTCGGCGTAACGATGGCGATGCGTGATCAGTCCATAGCTGTTCGTGGTCGGCTAGTATGTGGTTCAAAGCCCGCATCCAACGTACGAGTGAAGCTTTGGGAAGAGGACAGCGGTATTGCGGTTCAATTATTCATTTCATTCGGCTGAGTTAATACTTGTATGAATGTAATGGTTAAAAAGAGCACGCAGATTAATTGTTGGTTCTAGCCACAGCATTTGTAGACGAGAAACTGTAGAGAGCAGCGTTTATTGGTACTATTAGGTTTATGCAGAATAAATGGCCAAAACGGACTACTTTTTTCAAAACGCCATAACTTTGCTCAGACACAACTTTATTTGTCGAAATAAAAACCATTTGAATATACACAACCTTGCCAACGATCTGGTAAAGAAAATATGTCATCATGATCAAATTCAGGATTGCGAAAATTAATGAAGTCAACGATGGCATTTCCAACATGCATCGTTTCGGCGAACTCCTTCTGACCCAGGTTTGCATCAAGAACCGGGAAAAAGTGGTAATATGTCAGAGATAGGTCTGAGGAATAAGGGGGGGGGGTGAGGGAGAGTCTCGATCAGTTTCTGCCGGGTGACTTGCGAACTGTGGGGTTTTGCGTTGTTTTGCGCACCCAATAAAAAAATGATGCAGTTAGACATCGAGCCTCTCCCTCACCCCCTTATTCCCCAGACCTATCCCTGACGGATTACCACTTTTTCCGGGTTCCCGATGCAAACCTGCGGCAGAAAAATTATGCACGGTAAAAATGCCATTTTTGACTTTACCAGTTGGGCTGGCGCGCTCTACTGCGCGTCACACATGGAAGCATGCAAAATTAGCGCGTGTATCGAACTCTCTCACCCCGCCACACACTCTCACTCTCTCCACGTACTCTCACTCTAGCCACTCACCCACGTCCGTACTGTGCCCCAAACTTGGGTAACTAAACCGGACAGACACACAAACATCATTACAAACACACCAAACTCCTGGTTTATATATAGGGTATGATTGATTTATTGATTCTCGCAATCCAGAATTTGATCGTGATGGTATATTTTCCTTACCAGATCGTTGGCAAAATTCTGTAGATTCGAATGGTTTTTATTTCGACAAATAAAGTTGTGTCTGAGTGAAGTTATGGCCAATTACGTTTCGGCCATTTATTCTGCATACACCTAATATTTGGATTGAGTGAGTAACCGTTCAAACCGTAGAAACATCTGTCACCATTTGATCTAAACCTGCAGAAGCCAACTGGTGAACAAGGCAGGATTCATAATACCTACACGAGAGAGATAACGATTCACTAACCCAGTAGGGATAGGAAGCTTGGTTGATTTGGAGAGGCACCGGCTTCTCAGGTGAGCTGAAGTAGCATAGTACCTCGTTTAAATTCAAAGCGCAAGGATGGGCTTCTCCCATCTGTTTATCTTTAGTTTCTGAAGTGAGCCATTAATATAATACTAGGTTGTCCGGAAAGTTCTCAGCGTTTTGAATGTTTCACTTTAAATCATCATAACTTTCTTAATACTCATCGGATTATCGAAATAAGCACCGTTCGAATCAGCATACTTTTGCCAGTGTGACACCGGTCGACAGATTTTATCGAAGAAAAAACTGGGTGGCCGAGAATTCACGAAATCCACGATTCATGCCTGGTCCTGATCCATGAAAAATTTTCTAGCAGGGAAGTGCTGAAAATTTTCAAAAAAGTGATAGTTGGTTGGTGAAAGGCCTGGAATATGGCGGGTGAGGAATTTATGGATAGTAATTTGTGAAACGATGGGCGGGCGTTGTCATGCAGATCCTTCCTGTTAAGAAGTGCTGGCTGCAGCTAACGCAATTTTCGGTACATTTCGTCGTTCTTCACAGGACTCTGCTACGATGGTTTGACGTGATGACGAAAAGTTATGGTGGATCATACCAGCCATGACCACCACAGCGACCACAATCTTTTTTCGTGAGTATTCGGCTTTGGAAACTGCCTTAGTGGTTCGTCGGCATCGCAGCAGTCTGGAACGACTGTCTGGAACGCCTCCTGCTATCATACACGATTCACTTTTCATCACAGATGACAATTCGCTCCAAAAAGGGTCCTTTCTATTGCGCAAAAGCAGTGAAGAAGAAACGTCAAGAAGCGTCGATTGCTGCCGGCCACTCAAATTGTGGGGCACCCACTTAACGAGTTTTTCACCTTCCCAATGCGTTCCAGACCATCCGTAACAGTAGTTTTGCCAGCGCCTGGCTTTTCTGCAATCTCTCGAACTGTCGCATGGGTCAGTCTCCACAAACGTCTCAGATCCTCGTCAGGTATTGCTTTATGCCGACCGCTACGAGGTTCATGTTCAAGGCTGAAATCTCCAGAGCAGAATTCATTAAACTATTGTCGCACGCTGTTTCTCCATTATTGGGTCCCCACACCTGATCAATTCATCGAGCTGTCTCGACTACGGATTGTCCCAATTCGTAGTGAAAGAGAGACATCGTCCCAAGCTGCTTTTTTGACATGCTTCAAAATTCTTCGGAAAAGGGGGTTCTTCAAGCAACGATGGATCAGATAGAGCAAAAATTTTTCTTCAGGATGTACTGCTGAGACGCAAGGAAGAATGAGTTTTCAATCAGCAATGAATGTACAAAAAATAGTGGCACAAAACGCTAAGAGCTTCCCGGGCGACCTATTATTATACAAAGAAATCATGCCCAACGGCGTGAGACGGCTCATTCATTTGATTTTCAGGTCCTGATCCCGATGATCTCCTTGATCAGGGTTACACGGACGGAAATGGAGAATTCCAGCTTCAAGGTGGCACTGCCGAACTCACACCGATCGATCCAGTTTTCAAGGTATACCACGACTGCGACGACAGCATAAAGGTAGCGCAGAAACTTCCATGTTTTCATTATTTACGAAGATGAACATAGAAAGATTCCACCAGATTGTTTTAGCCAGGCTCACGGAAAGTGAAATTCGCTCTTCCCAAATCGTACATTACGCATGGCAAGACGCCAAAGAAAACTTTCGATATAGGTAAGTTCGCATGTTATTCAGTAAGCAGTGTATCGATAATATTCTTTCCGTGCCTTAAATACTAGAACAGGATGATCCATTGGAGGCTCAGAAAAATCTAGACAGCTCTTATCAGCATTCGCTCAATAGGTACCATTGAAGACTGTTCAACCTACCAGTAATTTACAAAATATTCAGGAATTTTGAATTTGGAAACTATTTTCGCCAAAGAAGAACGAGAAATGATTGTGTCTAGAAGAAGAAGGGGAGGTATCAACGCCGAATATATGGACCCAGACAGAAGCAAAAGCAGCGAAGAAGAGTTTTCTACTGATGCCTGAAAACAAATCTCACCTGAACAACTTTGAATGGTTACATCTGCAATGTTTCTGCTATTATTATAAATTTTGAGGGTTTATTCATATAGGTAATACTACTGATGTATTACTGTAATAAATACACACTGTAATATGGAATAAAAGGACATATGTACATACCTATGTGTTTCCTAGTGCGATATCACGAGGTCGAATTTACGCGCGGCCGCGTGCGATGAGCGGCGCGGCGGGTGCGAGTGCCAGTGGCAGGGCATGGCAGCCTTCAAGCGAGGCAGTGTGGCATGAGTGGAAGCGCAGACGTGACGCATACACGTCTGGCCGGGCGACTAAGGGCAATCGATACGGCGAGTCGTATCGGTGGCGCCGCGAGTGCCACGCCGTGAAGCGGAAATTCGACCTCGTGACCCCCACCCAACCAAATCAGTTTGACGCCAGCACCGGCGTCAACTAACGCAGACACGTAAAGTATGACCGCGGCCTAATTCCTCGGTTGCTTCTCTTTTCTACAAACTTTTCCGCACTTAATCTCTCATCCGTTGCCACTTTCCCCATGTGCTTACATGACTACCTCCTTTGCGATGTGCGTGAGGACAAACAAGACCCGCGAGAGGGCGTCTTCTAGAGTGCGGTCAACCCTCAATAAGACCACTAAAACACTTGCCTCGCCTGTTAACAGAGCTCTGATGTCCTCGCCCACATCCTTTTGCAGGACAGTGCACTCTGTTGGTAATATTTATGGTGTCAGTATGTTCGTCACACTCTTTGGACCTCATTACGTGATAGACCTTTTTGCGGAATTGTATCCGCTTGACATGTCAACTGTCATGAGGGCTTAGATGGCAACAGTTCAAAGTCCAAAGATGTTTTCTTTATTACTGTACTCAGGCAACGTAGGGGATTGTCAAGGATAGTGGAAGAAAAGCACAGACTCTGTGCCAGTTTAGGCGTAGTTATTGTAGATATACCTCTGCCGCTGGGTCACGGTAAGCTCTGAATAGCCCTCACGATTGTCGCGAGTTTCAGGTTGACCTCGTTACCACAAATGTGTTGTTCCAACGATGTGCACTGAATTTGGCATTATTCTGCAGATCTAGCTCTAATACGTATGGTTGCGGCTGTTAGTCAGATGTGTAGCCATAGTATAACAAAAGGCCACGTAGATAGTAAGTCGACAGATTTTTAAAGGACTAAATGTCCATCTCTTTTGATGAGGTAATGATCACGCGCCATGAGCTTGGTTCAAGGCTATCTGCTCTACACTGTCCAAGAAAGTGTCTCAACTTCTCATGGAACTTTCAAGGGAGCATTAGGTGGATCTATAGAGTCTCGAATGTGCAAAATGACGTACTGACGCGGGTTGGGAGGAATCAAAGTTTGCGTGAGAGAAATCATCGGTGGGACAGGGTCACCTTAGCGGGGTTAACCCCACATCTAGTGTCAGTCGATATGCGTTCTTGGTAGCGCTTTCGCTTCATAAATGGGAGTGGTGGGTTCGCTCTTCGCAAACGTTGAAGTTTTTGCTTTTCGTTTTTGGCTTCAATGAATACATCGATTTTGGTCCTGCACGCTTTTTGTATTGGCTTCCGACGTAACTGTATGTACAGCAGCGCACAAAAGTATTCGGCCAAACACTTTTTTTCATAACTTTTTTTCTACTTGACCTAATTTCTAATTGGACAAACTTTTAATGTGAGGTGCCTGAACCTATTGTCAACATCTCCTTTTACTTGAGTACCACTTGACTCTTCTCATGGTTTTTTTTTACAAGAATTTACTACGAGACCACCGAAAAAAGAAAAAACCTTGGTCAAGGAAAACGGCTTTTTTCACAAAAACAAAACGACAAGCCTCAGAGAACATCAATATTTTGTAAAAAGACCACGACTTTTGATGACAGCGGCACAGCGGAACGGCATAGCGATGGCACTCCAAAAGCAAGAATCTGCATTTAACCACGTAACTTACACCGTTGAGCGCCAAAATAGTAGTATATTAAGTATGCAGTGTCTCCAAGTACAACATACTAAAATTTCTCTTAGATCGGTTCAGGCGCTAAAAAGTTACAAGTGAAAACCCAAGTGAACTACCATTTGGCCGAATATTTTTGAGCGCTACTGTATTTTTTTTTTATTCAAGGCAGAATAATTTCGCTCATTGAGTTCTATACTTTCAACATTGAAAAAAAGATAAAAATTTACTCAAAACTTTCAGTAGCAACACATCACATGTAACAACATCAGAAAAAAACATCACACTTTGTTCCTCACAGATCAGACTTCTTTGACTGCCACCATTCATCGCAATTGGTAACACCGCTTGTCTGGGCCCCGGTGTCCATAGCGCGAGAGTCAAGTATTAGTTCGAGAATGATTGTGATATTCGTGTTAAGGGGACCAAATCATCCCTGGAAAATATTTTTGGCCAGTTCAATACTTTGAATCTGATTTCGGAAAAGTGGGAGTGGCCGTGGAAGCATAGGTGGCAATGCGTCAATGAATGAGAAGTGAGGAAAAAACAATGACTGCTCCTTTTTGGAACCTGAACATGCAGTTGTAGCAGTAGAACCTTGTTACGTCTTTTCTAGATTTGCCAGGGTGTTCGTCTCATCAAAAGGAGGAGAAGTGACTATTCCCATGGCCATCCCACTTTTTCGAAATCAGGAATGAAACATCGAATCGGCCAAAAAATCGTCTCCTGAAATAATTCGGTCACCTGAACACGAATATTACTTTCATTTTGTGGAATAGTACATAGGCACGCTACGGACACCAGGACCGAAACAAGCTGGATTACCAAGAGCGATGAATGGTGGTAGTCATAAGAATCTGATATGCATAAGGAGTCTGATATGCAGGAAACAAAGAAAAATCTCTCCACATGCTTTTCTGATATTGATGCATGTGATGTGGTGCTACCGACAGTTTGGAGTAAGCTCTTATCTTTTTTTCAATGTTGAAAGTATAGAACTTAATGAGCGAAAGTATTCAGTCTTGAATAAAAAGATACATACAGTTACTCGGACGCTAATACAAAGCGTGCAGGATCGAAACTGATGCATTCAGTGAAGCCAAAACACAAAATGCAAAAACTTCAACGTCCGTCCGTCAAACCCAACATCTTCTATTTGTGAAGCACTATCACTGAGACATACTGGCTGTAAGAGTCAAAGGTTAGCCCCGCCGACCCATATCCCCGTTGATGAGTTATCGCACGCAGAATTTGACTACTCCTAACTCGCTTTAGAATGACATTTTCCAATTTTGTTTCTCATAGTTTTGATCAGCATTAGAGACTGTATAGATACAACTAGGTCTCCGCTCAAAATCCCATGAAAAGTTGAGACCCTTTCCTGGTGAGTGTGCAAAGAAAATCAAAAAACTAAACTACTCTTATGAGAATGAGAATCTTTTGTCGCATGTCAAATCCCTAGTTTGAGGTGTTTCACTCTGTGGTCGAATCACTTTGACACTACCCAGCTGACATACCCATTAGATCAGCCTTTAAGGGTTAACATGTATAGGCTCCATTGCTCCGTGCAGAGACTCCTATCATGACACTTCTAGTGCCCATCCATTGATGAAGTTCTCTTGAAGACAGTGTTAGGGGTAATGTGGGTGATAAGAAATCCCAAAAGGGGTCATTTAGTGAAAAACTACGGGTCTGAAAGGCCTATGCATGACGAAATCCCCGCGGAAGGCGCCCCCATGAGCTGTGACGGAGGCGACCTCGTCAGGACAAGCCGCCTTGGTTTAGAACAGCCCGCCTCCAGGCGACGTGAGTAGTGGTTGGTCACGGTGAGGTTGGTCAAGGAGATCAGCAGGATTAAAAGTATCGCAGCGCGCTTTCTCACTTTTAGCTTGAAGCTCACCACATGAAAATAAATGCTGTCGCATGAAAATAGATGCTGTCGCATTTCCGAACATCCCTGCATGTTCACTTCTTGATAATGCTAGTGGAAAACCTATGCGGACTATCCGCCTCTTGACGGAAAGTTCGTCCGCGCCTAGAACCGGTGGGAAGGGGGTCCTATTTCTCGGGTTTTTGGCCATTTCCATCCGTTTCTCCTCCACTGTCCTGTTACTAGGCATCTCGGCTTTCATATTCACTACTTCTTTTACTATGTATTACGTCCGTTCCCCTGAAGCTGCCTTTAAAGACGGGCAGCACTTCCAGTTTGCATAATCGTTTCGAGTGAACAGTAAACAGCAGTAGTAGTAGAAGCATCCACTAACTCACACACTAATGCCAAGGATGAAATGATAAGCTGGAAGTGTTGTTTTGCGTGTATGA